>CM053034.1:94011625-94611625 GCA_028564925.1 Lithobates sylvaticus
ATGTGATTGGGTATATTTTGTAAAGTGAAGCTTCAAAGCATTTATAAAGTTCTGGAGCAACTGCACTTTCAGTGCATAGTGTGTTTGCCTTTACTAAATCCACCCTAATGTTTCAGGACCATGCAGGAATCTTTTATAAGGTCTCTTCCTATTGTTGGCTGTTCTCTTTATACATTTGCTATATATCTATCCTCTACCTGATGAAGGGTCTCTGCATGGTCCTGAAACTATGGGGTTGATTAATTAAAATTGGAGTGAGTGCAGCTCTGCATAGAAACCAAAATCTTCAATTTTTTTTTGTCAAACCTTAAAGCCCCTTTCACACTGGGGCTGGAGCCGCGGCGACGGTAAAGCAGCGCTATATTTAGCGCTGCTTTACTGTCATTTTAGCCACGGTATTCGGCCGCTTGCGGTGCGGTTTTACCCCCTGCGAGCAGCCGAAAAAGGGTTAAAATCCCCCGCATAGTGCCGCCGTAGCGGCGCTTTGTGGCGGTATTGCCGCGGTGTCCCATTGAAATCAATGGGTAGGAGCGGTGAATACACCGCTCCAAAGGTGCTGCAAGCAGGACTTTTTTTACCGTCCTGCTAGCGCACCGCTCCTGTGTGAAAGCCCGCCGGTGAATGGGGCCGTTTTTTTCAGGTGGTGTACCGGCGCTATTTTTAGCGCTGTGCCGCCTGAAAACCGCCCCAGTGTGAAAGGGGCTTAATTATACAAGCTGTTAGAAGCTGCTTGGCTACCATGCACAGCTGCACCTGATTGTGCACTCTCTTGACCATCTAATACAGGTATCTGCACCCACTTCCGGGCAGCTGAGAGACGAGCAATCTCTCGTCACATTCTGCCTACACCGCTGGAACCAGGAACAGGTAAGTGCCCATTTATTAAAAGTGCACTATTTGTAGCTGCTGACTTTTAATATTTTTGTGTGGGTGCCGCTCCGCTTTAAAAATTGTTTTTTTTTTTTAGCAAGAAATAAAAAACCCAGTGTTGATTTAAATACCACCAATTTCTATTTGTGTGAAAAAATTATAACAATTTCTTATGGGTACAGCGTTGCATGACTGTGCAATTGTCATTCAAAAGGCCCGTACACACGATCAGACTTTTTGACAACAAACATGCAAATTAGCTGTTTTGGACCAACATCCGACCGTGTGTACGCTCCATCAGACCAACTTTTTCAGTTTTCATCGGACTTTTGTTGGCTGTGCGAACGGACCAACTTTCTGCCAACAAAAGTCTGATCGTGTGTACAGAAAACCATAGGACTTTTGTACAAAGTACAAACACGCATGCTCAGAACCAATGCAAAAGATCAGACAACAATACAGAAGTTGACCAAAGGTGGCGGTAAAGAGCAGAAAAAACACGTGATTTGGTGAAAGTTGGCTGAAAAAGTCCTGCTGTGTGTATGCAATACAAGTTCAGGGCTGACGCCCTTTGTACAAAAATCCACGGGAAAGTTTGTACAAAGTCCTATTGTGTGTATGAGGCTAAAGTGTGATTGCACTGAAAGCTAAAAATTGGCCTTGGCAGGAAGGGCATGAAAGTGCCCTGTATTGAAGTGGTGAAGTAAAGCTGTGAATGCTGGCGTGAGAGCAATAATTCTAGGGCCATCATTCATGGCTAACTCTAAACTGATAAATGGAAGGCCTTTGAAGTGTTGCCTATGGACAATTTTGGGTACTGTACATTGTTGCAATTTTAAAGGGTTAGTTCACCTTTACCAAAAAACTGCCAATGCAGATAAGGGGCTGTGCAGCTTTGACCAAAGTTGAACAAAGCCATTACTATAGGTGTAGGCCATTTATGTACTTCATGAAGCCTAACTGCAATACTTCCAGGATGTTGCTAGGAGAAGCCCAGTGTTACTGCTCACCTTTACCACCAAAGGGGCTGCACAATTCATTTTCATCTACAGAAACCCCTTATCTACATTTGCCAGTTTTTTGTTAAAGGTTATCTAAACCAATACAACACAACCTCATCTTTTATATCTTACCAAAAGTTAAGTAATATATTGTGTTTGTGTGAACTAAAATTAACTTTAGTGTATATTTTACTGAAAATATATATATATTTTTTTATAGACAATAGTATGACATATAAAAATGAAACTATCAGCATTTTATTGTACAGGATCTTTGCTTTCAGAAAATGCATATATTTTAACTCCGCTTCAGGCCCAAAATGTGCATTATAACATGTATGCAGAACAAAAAAAAAATGGCTCTGGCAGCAAAAATGTTAATTGACCACAGCTGATGAGAAGAAGGGTAGCTATCAGGTTGGAATTGCAGTAAAGTAGGTGACTTCCTGGAGATGCCAAGTCCAGTGAAACGTACGTCGGAGTAGGGATTTGTCACTTCCGGATTCCCTTGTGACCTTTACCAAGGCCCGGTATTGAGAACGAGATGTGGAGCGCATGCCAGCATTAAACTGACAGGCCACATCCTCACATGCGGTAGATCACTAGTGCCGGGTTCAGGCACTGATAAATGTGAGTGCAATATTTTTTATGCTTGATTTTAAACATCAATAAACCTAGTACACCATAGGGGTGCTGAAATTAATCCTAGCATCAATGCATTGTAGCATCAATGCATTGCGATTCGGGTGTCCAGATGCGGCATCGATGCTGCGACCACCATAATCGATTGGCAGGTGACATCATCCCGACTTGCCCCGCCCCTCATGGGAGAGCACTCCGAGCATTCTCTATTGGTGTTCAAATAACTTTGTTTTAAGGAATCCCGTATTACAATACATTAACCACTTAAGGACCGAGCCTCTTTCTGAGATTTGTTGTTTACAAGTTAAAACTTTTTTTTTTTGCAAGAAAATTACTTAGAACCCCTCAAACATTATACATTTTTTTTCTAACACCCTAGAGAATAAAATGGTGGTCGTTGCAATACTTTTGTCACACAGAATTTGCGCCTTTACAAGCGCACTTTTTTTGGAAAAAATACACTTTTTTTTTAATATTGTGAAAGATAATGTTACGCTGAGTAAATTGAATAGAAAGTGATTCTGCGCATCAGTCCATAAGCACACACCTAAACGTGAATAAGTGATAGGAAAAAACCTACAAAGTATACCAGTGTATCAATAAAACTGGGAGAATTGAGCTATAAAAAAATATTATAATAAATACTGAGATAAATAAAAATGTAGAGTCCTTGTATTGAAGAAACACTAATGTAAACACAATAAAAAGTCTTTCAAATGGACATATGTCTCCATAGACTGTGTTGATTCTTCTACTAAATGATGTGTGGGTTAAGTGATTTATCCGTAAATGAGCTCACAGAACTCTCACCTCCAAAATACTTGTAATCAGCATATTGTAAAAATGGATAAAATCCTTCCACCGCTCAAAGCCAGGGCGTCCTTCTTTCCTGTGCCCAAATCACTCCACATGGAACTTCGGTTTCACCATCTATATGTTATTATAGTAATGGCTCACAGGGGAAAGATAGATAAAAGATGCCTCCAATGGTGTAGTATGTTAAAGTATTGGGAGTTTATTCATTAAAAAGTATAAAGATGGACCCTTGCATAAAGAAAGATAAAAAAGCACATAAAATAGTGACAGTATGGTGATTTTCGCTGATCTCACGTCACTTCCGGTATCGCTAGTCGTCTACTTCCGGCCACTCTCTACGCATTACATCATCCACATGACTTCATCAGGGGAACCGGATTGGCTGTAGTGGACTTGTTTATATTAGTGAAAACCGGAAAGGTTCAAGCGGCCATTTTGTTGTGGTCCGCTAAAAATATATACAACCGCGGGCATTTTCTGGTAGTCCGTTGTTTTATAGCGGTGGCGGCCATTTTCTAATAGCCTAATGTGTAAATACATGGTGGCCATTTTTCAAAAGCTCTTATGCTAGATATATGGATGTAATTGTGTAATCATAATCGGGCATTGGCGATATAGATGTTGGAGATCCTTCCTGGGACTGAACCCATATGCTAATAGTGGAACTCTATCATGTATATGAATGCCAAAAGGCATTATTAAGATAGATTTGGAAATAGAAAAAATAGAACAAAAATAGAGTACACCTGCGGCCATTCTTAGTGGTCCATTGCGCTCCATAATGGATACCATTTTCAAGTAGCCCACTATCTCAATCTGACTAAAAATAGCTAAGAAAACAGTTGAGGTTAAATTCCACATTTAACCCTTCAGGCACAAGTGTTCTCATGGTATGTATCCACATTGATTCTCTCTGACTGATAGATCTAATTTTGTGGCTACCTCTCCATGATGGGTTATATCTTTCTATACCCTAAAATTGTAATTGGGATAGATCCCTGTTATGGACCAAAGCAAAATGTCTAGAGACATTGTGTTTTGGAAAAACATTAATAATGTTCTGCACATGTTCCTTATTCTGACTTTTAGTTCTCTTTTTGTTCTTCCTATGTATTGTAAATTGCAGCTACATTGTAACCCATACACCACTCCTTCCGTGTGGCTGTAAATTCTGTTCTCTTCATTTGGAATTTACGTGATTTCCTACATGCATAACAATTTCTACAAGGGTAGAAGCCTTTCCCAGTAAAGAAGGTGTAGCCAGTTTTTGGAGGTGGTTCTACTACAGATTTTACTACCAAATCCCTCAAAGTAGGTGCCCTTTTGTAGATGATATTGGGTTTCGTAGGTAAAATTGTTTTCAAATCTTTATCGCATTTGAGGATATGCCAATGCCTTTGCACCACTTTGGCTACTTCTTTATGCTGGACATTATAATCTAGGATAAGACGAGGAGCTTCATTCTGATATGTTTTCTAATGCGGCGTACACACGCTCGGACTTTCCGGCGGGATTGTCCCCCGGACCTAGTCCAGCGGACTACCCGCCGGAATTTCGAGCGGAGGTCCGCCGGACTTTCCGAGCATGTGGACTTACCCACACACGCCCGGACTTTTCCAGCGGACAATCCGCCCGAGTTTTGGCCAAAGTCCGCGGGACTTTTGAAATGATCGGACTTGACCACACACGGAGGAAAGTCTGTTTATTTAGAACGTGACTCCAGGTAGACGGGACTAGCGAAGGAGGTGAATGCCGCCGCCTTGATCTGCGACATTGACACCTCGCTAGCCCCGTCACCTGGTATGGATTTAAAGGGCAATCCCTACGCCAAAAAAATGGCGTGGGGGTCCCCCCAAATCCATATCAGACCCTTATCCGAGCACGCAGCCCGGCCTTTCAGGAAAGGGGGTGGGGACGAGCGCCCCCCCTCCTGATCCGTACCAGGCCGCGTGCCCTCAACATGGGGGGTGCCCTGGGGAAAGGGGGGCCCTGCGGCCCCCCCAACCCCAAAGCACCTTGTCCCCATGTTGATGAGGACAAGAGCCTCTTCCCGACAACCCTGGCCGTTGGTTATCGCGGTCTGCGGGCGGGGAGCTTATCAGAATCCGGGAGTACCCTTTAATAAGGGGGCCCCCAGATACCGGCCCCCCAACCTATGTGAATGAGTATGGGGTACGATGTACCCCTACCCATTCACCTAAGGAAAAAAGTGTAAATAAAAAACAAAACGACACAATTTTTAAAAATACTTTATTGCACAGCTCCGGGGGTCTTCTTCCATCTTGGGGGGTCTTCTCGGCGGACTCCTCCCGCTATCTTCAGCTTTCTTCTTCCAGCTCTTTTACGAGCGGTGGCCTGGGCTTGTTGTGTTGCCGTCGCTGTCGCCGCCGCCACTTTCTGCTTCTTGTTCTTCTTTCTTCATCCGATGTTGACACAACGCTCTCTCTGGCCGTAATGGCAGAGACACGCTGTGCTGTGACTTGTATAGGGACAAGGGGCGGGTCACCTGCTCATGTCACATGGTGGCATGTTGAGGGCACGCGGCCTGGTACGGCTCAGGAGGGGGGGGGCGCTTACTCGTCCCCACCCCCTTTCCTGACCGGCCGGGCTGCGTGCGCGAATAAGGGTCTGATATGGATTTGGGGGGGACCAAATCGGCGTAGGGATTCCCCTTTAAATCCATACCAGGTGACGGGGCTAGCGTGGCGGCATTGACTGCCTTCGCTAGTCCCTTCTACCTGGAGTCAAGTTCTAAATGAACGGACTTTCCTCGGTGTGTGAGGCAAGTCCGTTCATTTCAAAAGTCCCGCGGACTAGCACACAGACGGCGGGATTGTCCGCCGGACAATTTTAAGTCAAAACTTAAAATTTAGTCCGCCAGACTTTTGGGAACAAAAAGTCCGCCGGAGCCCCACACACAGTCGGAATGTCCGGCGGACAATCCCGCGGGAAAGTCTGATCGTGTGTGCGGCCTTATTGTTATTGGGTTTATTTTGTAACATAGTAGTTCTATCCATATCCTTTACATGTGATATTTGTTTGGTGATCCAGGAATCATCGTAACCCTTTTCTTTAAATCTGCCACCAATCAGGTTTGCTTGTGTTTTGTAATCTTCATCCTTTGTGCAATTTCTCCTGACCCTCACTAGTTGACCCTTGGGTATGTTAAGGAGCCAGGGTTTGTGGTGGCAGCTGTTATATTTAGATCCAGGAAATCAATTGATTTCTCGTCAATTTTCCATACCAAGTTAATATTTTTTTTATTACACATTTACGCCGAGTAAATTGATACCCAACATGTCACGCTTCAAAATTGCTCCCGCTCGTGGAATGGCAACAAACTTTTACCCTTAAAAATCTCCATTGGCATGTTTTAAGTTAGAGGAGGTCTAGGGCTAGAATTATTGCTCTCGCTCTACTGATCGCGGCGATACCTCACATGTGTGGTTTGAACACCGTTTTCATATGCGGGCGCTACTCACATATGCATTCGCTTCTGCACGTGAGTTCGTCGGGACAGGGCACGTTTAAAAACATTATTTTTTTTCTTATTTTATTTTACCTTTTTATTTTTACACAAAAAATTGTCACTTTTATTCCTATTACAAGGAATGTAAACATCCCTTGTAATAGAAAAAAGCATAACGGGACCTCTTAAATATGAGATCTGGAGTCAAAAAGACCTCAGATCTCATATTTAGACTAAAATGCAATAAAAATAAAAAAAAATTGTCATTTAAAAACATTTATTTAAAAAAAATTGCCCTTTTTAGAGCTGTGGGCGTAAGTAACATTTTGACATCGTTTCTGCCCAGCAATTGTATGGAGACCGGTGGGGGCCATCTTCACCTCACTCGTCTCCATACCCAGCTAGTGACAGAACACGATCGCCTCCACCGCTGCCGAGGGCAACGGATCGTGTCGGTAGGGGGGGGGCCCTCTCCCGCCACTGATAAATGTGATCTTGCGGGGGAATCCACCGCAGAGACCACTTTTATCTTGTAGCGGACTGCTCGCTGAAGAAGGGCATACTGGGGTTATGGCAGCTAGCTGCTGCCATAACAATGATATCTTCCTTTAAACTGCGGCGGGTTAAGTGCCCCACTGTATGTGCTTTTTAAAAAAAAATATATATATCTACATACTGCATTTTTCAGAGTGTCTACGCTGCTCATGTGACTGCCCGGCCCACCTCTCTTCTGATATGATAGCTACAGTCAGCAGGCGGCACTAAGAATCCCCCATGACGTCAGCTGGGACCAGAGACTAGAGAGGCGAAAGGTGGGCCAGGCAGTCACATGAGCGGCATGGACACTCTGAAAATTGCAGTGTAGATATATTTTTTAAAAAGCACATACAGTGGGGCACTTTTTTGTATTGTAGCATGAGATTCAATAAGACAAAAAATTTTTAACAGCAGTAAGTAGAGTACATATGAGTTTGTACTCTACTTACACCTCGTGCACGCTCCGTGCTGACAGTTACCCTGGGCTTCCCCCGTTTGCACATTCCACTGTGTTAACTCCTAGTGTACTGGAATGTGCAAACAGGGAAGCCCAGGGGAGCTGTCAGCATGGAGCCAGTAAAATGAACTTCACAGAGTTTGTCAGCTGTGGATTCTATCCCTCCTGACCTCCCAGCAGCAGTGTGTTTTCCTCCTATGTAAAGCCTGTACCCTGTAGTGCACCGAATTAGTGCACTTTGTGAGTGAGATTCTTTTTAATTCAAAGCAGGGTTCCACTCGTTTTTTTGTTTATTAAAAGTCAGCAGCTACAAAAAGTGTAGCTGCTGACTTTTAATAAAAAGACACTCACCTGTCCCAGGATCCAGTGACGTAGCCTCCCGAACCCTCCAGAAAATTTCAGGGAGGGAGGGGCCGCCTAGGCAGCCCGAGCAGAAGTGGGAGCTGGTACCCGTCAAAACCAGGTACCCCCCCCCCCCAAGAAAAATGACATGACAAATGTGGCATGTAAGGGGGTCAGGACTCCTTAAAGCAGAAGTTCTACTTTTGGGTGGAACTCCACTTTTAATAAAATATGTTTATACAGAAAGCACTATGACATCCCCAACCCTGGACCCCAGGAGGAGACCATTACACCCCCAACCCTGCTGTGTACACAGCACAAGGGATCCTCTACCACTGATATTTCTCACCTGCAGGACTCCATGGTGACCATCTTAACATCCTCCCTTTTGATTCTTCCATCATTCATTTCCCCCCTCAACACCACCATTTGTATCTTTGAACTCTTCCATCCTTCTGTTCCTATCCACGGATTCCTCCCTCTCCCTCCCCAGACTCTTCCATCCTTCTGTTCCTATCCATGGATTCCTCCATCTCTACCCCCATCCTTTTCCATCCTTCAGTTTCTTTTTCCAGACTCCTCCAGCCTTCCATTCTCTATCCATGGATTCCTCCGTCCCCAGACTCTTCCTTCCTTCCTTCCTTCCTTCCTTCTCTTTCTTCCTTCTCTTTCTTATTCATGGATTCTTCCATCCTTCAGTTCCTACCCCTCTCTCATATCCTGGACTCTTTCATGTCCTTGTCCTGCTATATGCATGGAGTGTCCTCTTCTCTCTCTTTTTTTTTTTTTAATTTAAAGCAGATAAAATTAAAAAATGTTTGTTCTTCTAAATGCTTAAATTTTTTTTTGATGGAAACCATCATCAGTAATCGTGATGCATCGCGGAATCAAATTTTATTTAATCTGAATCAAATCGAATCGTGAGACCAGTGAAGATGCGTACCTCTACTGGTGGAGTACACTTTTTTACTTTCCAGCTATAACCTGAGGGATTATTGGAGCGGAATGGTGGGAGCTCAGGAACCAATCTGGTTTCCTAAAAGTATTTGACCTCCTGTAACAAGGGGTCAAATACCTTTGGTAAGTTGCCATCTACCCTCTAAGCACCCATGATGAAGCTATCAGAAGATACATGCATCTAGAAGTACTTTATACAACTGGTGTTGGGCACAGTCACATTGGATTTCACTTTGCATTTATATTGTGTCATTATTATTATTTTTGCATGTAGCTGTTTTTGTATATTGGATTTTATTTTGGTGTTTTACACATCCCCACATTCCCTTACAAAGTTATAGATGATTATTTATGATTACTTATGGTGAAGCGCCATCACCTTTATATTACAAATATATTTTCCAGTTGTCAAGAGGTACCTATGAATTAGGTTGGCACGTTCCCGCAAATTGCTGTAGCTGTATGGTTGCTCCTTTTAAGAGCCATAGCAGGCGTGTGCGCGCTGCCGCAGGCACGCGCCTGCCACGCGGCGGGGGAACCAATGCACGTGGCTGTCGGGCGCGATGTCTGCCGGCCATCCGCGATCGCGGGCAACAGAGCCAAAACGGGGATTTGTGTGTGTAAACACACAAATCCCTGTTCTGACAGGGGAGGAGAGACAGATCGTCTGTTCCTACTAAGTAGGAACAGCGATTTGTCTCCTCCTCTAGTCAGTACCATCCCCTCACAGTTAGAAACACACCTAGGGAACACACTTAACCCCTTGATCGCCCCCTAGTGTTAACCCCTTTCCAAGCCAGTGACATTTACACAGTAATCAGTGCATTTTTATAGCACTGATCACTGTATAAATGTCAAGGGTCCCAAAAAAGTGACAAAAGTGTCTGATTTGTCCGCCGCAATGTCGCAGTCCCACTAAAAATCACAGATTGCCGCCATTACTAGTAAAAAAAAAAAAAAAATAATAATAAAAATGCCATAAAACTATTCCCTATTTTGTAGACACTAGAACTTTTGTGCAAACCAATAATAATCAATATACGCTTATTGCCCTTTATTTTTATTATTTTTTTTACCAAAAATATGTAGAATACATATTGGCCTAAACTGATGAAGAAATTATTTTTTTTTACATTTTTTGGGGGCTATTTATTATAGCAAAAAGTAAAAAAATATATATATATCGCTTTTTTTTTTAATAGCGCAAAAAATAAAAACCGCAGTGGTGATAAAACACCACCAAAAGAAAGCTCTATTTGTAGGAAAAAAAATCGTCAATTTTGTTTGGGTACATCGACGCACGACTGCGCAATAGTCAGTTAAAACGATGCAGTGCCGTATTGCAAAAAAATGGCCTGCTCATTAAGGGGGCAAATCCTTCCAGTCCTTAAGTGGTTAAAGGCGCAGCTATTCACTTTTTGATGTTAATATATATGGTGCCATCACTTGTTATAGTAAAGTATGTTTGTATATGTTGTGAAAACGTGTGCAATTTATGTGCATATTATTATTGGTATAGCATGTGGTTGGGAGTTTTGAGGTGTGATTTAATAATGGCCATTGTGTGTTTTACTGAGGTTCCCTGCATGAATTTTCCATGTTCTTTCCTGGGAAAAAAATCTGTTTACTGATTAGATGGTAAGTTGCTTTAAAATGCAGCCAAATACACTACAAAAACAGGCCTGTGCATTTGTTCTACCAATACCATGTTTGCTGTGGTTTCCCTGTAGCTGATTTCCTTTTAGGCCCCTTTCACACGGGACTGTCCGTTTTCACTACTCCGCTTGCTCAGCAGGGATCGCTCCATTGATCCCCGCTGAGCCAGTGGATGACAAGTCAAGGGACGGACCTGTCAGAGAGTCCGCTCTCCCCTATGGGGGGGATCGGATGATTACAGATCGCCTGTCTGTTTTCATTCCAATCCGATCCGCCAGATGGATGGAAAATAGGACATCCATCCGTCTGGATTTTGCAGAGTGGATCGGAGCTGTATGGAGCGACCGTTCAGATCTGACTGAAAAAACTGACAGGCGGATCTGAGCAGTCTGCCTGTGTGAAAGGGGCCTTACACTTTAAACACAGCCTAAGTGCCACATAAATATTGTATTTCATTATTATCAATATTTAAAAAAAATCTATACACTGCTGTAGTTTTTAAATTGGTTACTCATGATGACACTTTGGAGGACTGTCCATGTTTTTCCACATACCTTTTATTGGCTACAGAAGTGTTCTTAGGATTTTATATGACACGGAGCACTTTTTAGCCCCCCAAGAAGAGTAATAATGCAGCTTGCAAAGGTGCAGTGAACAATGGGTGTGGCCAAACTGTGTTATTAGTGGGAGGGGTTTAAAGGGCATGGTTAAATAAAACCTGACCCAACTTGCTGTGTGTGTGACAAACATGTGCCACCATCATTCTACCCATAAAATATGCTTTAATTGCTGTGCCACAAGCAAGAATCTCAGCATAATCATTTAAAAAAAATGGAACGCTTCCAATACATTTTTGCTCACTAAAAATAGACAGCAAGTTAACACTTTAGCTAACATCTTGTCTGAGCCTATTTTAACCACAGGACACTTTCACCCCCTTCCTGCCCAGGCCATCTTTCAGCGCTGTCGCACTTTGACAATTGTGCGGTCATGCAGCACTTACATAGTTACATAGTTACATAGTTTCTTAGTAGGTGAAGTTTAAAAATAGACACAAGTCGATCAAGTCCAAATTATATGTCAGTATTACATTGTATATCCCTGTATGTTGAGTTTGTTTCAGGTGCTTATCTGATAGTTTCTTGAAACTATCGATGCTCCCCGCTGAGACCACCACCTGCGGAAGGGAATTCCACATTTTTGCCGCTCTTACAGTAAAGAACCCTCTAAGTAGTCTAAAGTTAAACCTCTATTCTTCTAATTTTAATGAGTGGCCACGAGTCTTGTTAAACTCCATTCTGCAAAAATGTTTTATCCCTTTTGTGGGGTCACCAGTATGGTATTTGTATATTGAAATCATATCCCCTCTCAAGCGTCTCTTCTCCAGAGAGAATACGTTCAGTGCTCGCAACCTTTCCTCATAACTAATATCCTCCAGACCCTTTATTAGCTTTGTTGCCCTTCTTTGTACTTGCTCCATTTCCAGTACATGCCCAGAACTGGACAGCATACTCTAGGTGCGGCCGGACCAGAGTCTTGTAGAGTGGGAGAATTATTATTTTATCTCTGGAGTTGATCCCCTTTTTAATGCATGCCAATATTCTGTTTGCTTTGTTAGCAGCAGCTTGACATTGCATGCCATTGCTGAGCCTATCATCTACTAGGACCCCCAGGTCCTTTTCCATCCTAGTCCCTATGGTCCATGCCAACGGACCGTATTTTGTACAGTAAACGTTTATGGGGAACTGTGTCAAATGCTTTGGCAAAATCCAGATACACCACGTCTAGGGGCCTTCCTTTATCTAGACTCACCTCCTCATAGAAGGTTAATAGATTGGTTTGGCAAGAATGATTCTTCATGAATCCATGCTGATTACTGCTAATGATACTGTTCTCATTACTAAAATATTGTATATAGTCCCTTATCATCCCCTCCAAGAGTTTACATACTATTGATGTTAGGCTAACTGGTCTGTAATTCCCAGGGATGTATTTTGGGCCCTTTTTTAAATATTGGTGCTACATTGGCTTTTCTCCAATCAGCTGGTACCATTCCAGTCAGTAGACTGTCAGTAAAAATTAGGAACAATGGTCTGGCAATTACTTGACTGAGTTCCCTAAGTACCCTTGGGTGAAAGCCACCTGGTCTCTGTGATTTCTTAATGTTAAGTTTCCCAAGTCTAATTTTAATTCTGTCCTCTGTTAACCATTGAGGTGCTTCCTGTGATGTGTAATGAGGATAAACACTGCAATTATGGTTACTGAAGCCCCCCGATTCCCTTGTGAAGACTGAGGAGAAGAATAAATTCAATACCTTTGCCATCTCCCCATCCTTTGTAACCAGATGTCGTTCCTCATTCTTTATGGGGCCAATATGGTCTGTCCTCCCTTTTTTACTGTTTACATACTTAAAGAATTTCTTGGGATTTTTTTTGCTCTCTTCCACTATGTGTCTTTCATGTTCTATCTTAGCCGTCCTTATTGCACCCTTACATTTCTTGGTGCATTCTTTATAAAGTCTGAATGCTGATGATGATCCCTCAACCTTGTATTTTTTGAAGGCCTTCTCCTTTGCTTTTATATGCTATAGGACTTTTGTTCGCTCTTTAACTTTATTACCCAATGGGATGCATTGGCTAATGCCCTTATTTAATATCCTCTTAAAGTGGTTGTAAACCCTTACAGACCACTTTTACCTACAGGTAAGCCTAAATTAAGGCTTACCTGTAGGTGCAATAAATATCTCCTAAACCAGGGCTTGACAAATTTGCTTGGAATCTAGCCAGCTAAAAAAGTTAGGAGCCAGGTCGGTAGCGGCGATCCGGACCTGTCCCTGGCCTGACATGGCTAAAACAAGTGAGGGGAAGATGCCCCCCCCCCCACCTGTCTCCAAGTCATTGCCCATAGCTCTTAAAGGGAATTTTTTTTTTTTTTCAAATGACCAATTTTTTTAATTGCATTTTAGTGTAAATATGAGATGTGAGGTCTCTCTGGCCCCAGATCTCATATTTAAGAGGTCCTGTCATGCTTTTTTAAAAGTGACACAATTTTTATTTTTTTTTTTAAAAGAACAATGAAAAAATAAAAAATAAAAGTTAAAATTAAAATTTTTTTTTTTAAACACGCCCCATGCTGCTGGAGCTCAGCAGCATGGGGCGTGTTTAAAAAAAAAATTTTTAATTAACGTGCAGAAGCGAACGCATACGTGAGTAGCGCCCGCATATGAAAGCGGTGTTCAAACCACACATGTGAGGTATCGCCGCGATTGGTAGAGCGAGAGCAATAATTCTAGCCCTAGACCTCCTCTGTAACTCAAAACATGCAACCTGTAGAATTTTTTAAACGTCGCCTATGGAGATTTTAAAGGGTAAATGTTTGTCGCCATTCCACGAGCCGACGCAATTTTGTAGCGTGACATGTTGGGTATCAATTTACTCGGCGTAACGTTATCTTTCACAATATAAAAAAAAATTGGGCTAACTTTACTGTTGTCTTATTTTTTTAAGACAGTGGAACTTCCGCTTATCGGATTCCTCCCCCCCTCCGGTGCCAAAATTGGCACCTTTCAGGGGGGAGGGGGGTGCAGATACCTGTATAATACAGGTATCTGCACTCACTTCCAGGACGAGATAGCGGGAGCTGTCCCACCCATATCCGAAGATGCCCCATTGTGTCTTGGGAAACAGTTCCCAGGACACAGCGGGGACCAATAGAGACGCGCCACGCGACTCGCGCATGCGCAGTAGGGAACCGGGCAGTGAAGCCGTTGCATCTTCACTTCCTGATTCCCTGACAGAGGATGGCGGTGGGGCAGCCGAGAGACGAGCGGTCGCTCTTCACATTCTGCCGACAGCGCTGGAACCTGGAACAGGTAAGTGTCCATTTATTAAAAGTCAGCAGCTGCAGTATTTGTAGCTGCTGACTTTTAATATTTTTGGTGCGGGTGGACCACCTCTTTAAATAAAGTTTTTTTTTCCCCAAAAAAGTGCGCTTGTAAGTCCACTGCGCAAATACGGTGTGACAGGCAGTATTGCAACGACCGCCATTTTATTCTCTAGGGTGTTAGAATAAAAAATATATATAATGTTTGGGGGTTCTAAGTAAAGGGAATGAGATGGGCAGGCAGTGAAAACAGGCATTGGAAGCTCCATTAGCATTGCTGGCTGTCATACCCACGACCACCACAAGAGGGCGCCAGATTCCAGAAGGAAGCATAAGACTGTAGAAGGCCTCAAAGCCGCGGCCTCAATTACCGGCCGGCGCGGCCCATTGCGATCACGCCGGGGGGAGGGGGTGCGCACGGAGACAGGATACCCCCCAGCTGTGCCGCCCCAGGCGCCAGGTCACTAATTCTAGTCGCATTTGCGACCTGGCGCCCGGGGTTTGTCGAGCCCTGTCCTAAACCTACACGGTTTAGGAGATATTTGCAAAAGACAGGCACCGATGTCTACGGCGCATGCGCCGTAGACAACGGTGCGCACTGAGCATGCCGTTTCTAACGGCGATCGTGCCGTTAGGGGCGTCTCCCGTGAGCATGCGCAAGAGTGACGTCATTGTGGCTCCGGCCAGTCACATCGCCAGAGCCGCGATACCTGGAAGTTTGCGCAGGAGATATGGCGGCGACGAAGGAGGAGAACGAGGACCGCTGCAGGGGCTTCGATCTCAGGTAAGTAATTTATAATGAGCTAGTATGCTATGCATATTAGCTCATTATGCTTTTGCCTTGCAGGGTGTTTATTTTTATTTTTTTTACTTTCTCTTTAAAGCAAACCCATCTCTCCTCCGTGGTCTTTGTTCCTGAGATTTTATCCCAACTTATTCCTTCTAGCAAGGCTCGTAGTTTAGGGAAGTTGGCTCTTTTGAACTTCGGTGTCTTTGTATTCCCCTTATGTTTCCTATTTGTGTGATTTATACTGAACCCAATTGACCTGTGATCGCTGTTACCTAAATTGCCCCGTATTTCCACATCTGTGCTCAGGTCTGTATTGTTGGTAATCAGTAGATCCAGTAACGCTTTATTTCTAGTTGGTGAGTCTACCATCTGACCCATAAAATTGTCCTGCAAGATGTTTAGGAACTGGCGAGCCTTAGATGAATGCGCGGTTCCCTCCGCCCAGTCTATGTCTGGATAGTTAAAATCCCCCATTATGATAACCCTTCCCATCCTTGCTGCTAATCCAAATTGTGATAGATCTGTCTACCCTTCCTTAGGGGGCCTATAGCACACTCCTAGTATTATTTTCCCCTTAGCTTCATCCCTTTGGAGCTTTACCCATAAGGATTCCACCTCCTCCCTAGCTCCCTTAGTGATGTCATCTCTCACATTCACTTGTACATTATTCTTGATGTATAGGCATATTCCTCCCCCTTTTTTACCCTCTATCCTTGTGATAAAGGGTATACCCTTGCATGTTAGCCAGCCAATCATGAGAGCTGTTTAGCCAGGTCTCTGAAATAACCACAAAATCCAAGTACAAGTACAGTATCTCTAGTTCACCCATCTTGTCCGCCAGGCTCCTGGCATTGGTGAACATGCCACGTAGTTTAGACCGGTCGCATATTATCCTCTTATTGGATGTTCCGAGATTGCAACTAGGGCTTGCTTACTATACTTACCTTGGGTTTATGTGCTTTGGTCAACCTACCACTAATGCCCCCAATACAACCCTCTGGAATATGTTCCGCTCTGACTATCTCTCTCTGGACCCTCCCCCCCATCGCCTAGTTTAAAAACCCCTCTAACTTTTTGGCCATCTTTATTCCCAGCTGATCTGCACCCTCCTCATTTAGGTGCAGTCCGTCCCTGAGAAGTCAGCCCAGTCCTCCAGGAACCCAAACCCCCTCCTTACTACATCAGCTCTTCAGCCACTTGTTTACTTCCCTAATCTCCCAAGAACTGTACCCAAAGTATTTTTTAATAATTTTCTTCACACAAATAGAGCTTTCTTTTGGTGGTATTTAATCACTGCTGGGTTTTTTATTTTTTACAAAAAATTTTGTGGAAAAAAACGTTTGTCAGTAAATTTTGTAAATTAAGTATTTTTTCTCGTTAACTGATGAGGCTGCACTGATGAGGAAGCACTTATGGGTACCATCATCAAGAGGAATGCATAGAAGCTAGGTCTGACACACACTCTGTCACTTCCGCTGGGGGGGTTGCCTAACGCATAGCATACACCGCTGGTCAGATAGCACTGTCTGAACGGACTTCCACCGCACATTTGTTTCCTATATATGGATGCACTCCCCTGCTGGAAATATTGTAAGTGACATTTTTTAACAAACAAACGATACTACACTATATCTGCCTTCCCTGGCTCTTTTTGGTGGAGATTGAATTTTAGATGTGGGAGATTTCAGCGGAGGATAGATAACAACAAAGATTTGATCTGGCTGTTCCCAGGCTCAATCGAACAAGTTCACCATACATGTGAACGATTGATTGGAAAAAGATCGTTAAATGGTTTGCAGGATTCAAGTAAGTACTTCATGTCTTATGGTCACTTGCTGGCAAGGGCCATCTGGTGAGCGCAATTTGTTGTCACTTTGGGTGAAAAGTCACGAATATTATGTGGCACACAGATTTTATTTCCCACATGGTGTTGGAGTGGAATCATCTGGAAAAGAATTTTGCAGCGGTTTTGAACTTTTCATGATATATTTGTTTGAGCAATCATAAATATATTAATTATTTTTTCTGAGAAATTTGTGCACATGTATAAAGTTAAGCCATTCACTATTACACGTTTATTCACCTTACAAACTGCTCAGCGTCCGCTACCCTTCTCTGACAATCCCTTTATTGGCTGCCACTCAAACAACTAATTAAATTCAATATCCTAACAACTTACAAAGCCATCCACCACCTGGTCCCAGCTACATCACTAACCTGGTTTCAAAATACCAACCTAATCGTTCTCTTCGCTCCTCCGAAGAACTACTTCTCTCTAGCTTCCTTGACTCCTCATCCCATGCTCACCTACAGGACTTCTCCTGAGCCTCTCCCATCCGCTGGAATGCTCTACCCCAATATGTCCGATAATCTCCTACTTTGTCCACTTTCAGCCGATCCCTGAAAACTCATCTCTTCAGAGAAGCCTATCTGGCCCCCACCTAACAACTGTACATTTTTTTTTTTTTTCTCCATTGACACAACCCCCACAGTTATTATCTCTTGACCCTCCCTCGTAGATTGTAAGCTCTAACGAGCAGGGCCCTCTGATTCCTACTGTATTAAAGTGTGTTGTATTTGTACTGTCTACCCTCAAGTTGTAAAGCGCTGAGTAAACTGTTGGCGCTATATAAAACCTTTATTATAATAATAATAATGATGTTGTAGTTGGTACCCGTAGTACAGCCCAGAAACAATAGTGGGCATTTTGCTTTTTTTTTTATCCTACCTAAAACACACGAACGCTAAGAGGTTTATTTACTAAAGCTAGAGAGTGCAAAATTAGTCACAATTCTGCATAGAAACCAATGTCCCTTCAGAGAGCATGAGCATCCCCGTGCATATATTACAGTGTTGTGAGAATGGATGGAGTCACGATATGTTTCTAGGGAACAGGGGTCCTCTGCACCCTGCATGGCCCCTTTTTTTTGGGGCATTTGCTGTTTTTGAGGGAATTGGTGGGTGATTTTAGCTGGTAGTGACCGATGCCACGATCACAGCATCCGATGTGCTGACGTTGAATGGAGAAAAGAATAAAGTGGGGAGCAGGGAAATGGAGAATGGATGAAACAAAGTAAGGACGGAAAGAGGGATGAGGAAGGGCTAGGGAGAGAGCAAGAAAGAGGAAAAGAAAAATAGAAGGGGGAGGGGAATTAATACCCCTATCCAGTCACACCCAGTCCGTCTGGGGAGTTTTCAGAGTCATCCCCCTTTAAGGGGGTTGGTTTACTAGCTGTCCATACTCCTCAGAGTAGATGAATTGGTGCCAGTGGAACCATTTTTTGGAGAATTACTCGTGTAGGCCTATTTCCATGGCCACCAATTCCTCCATTGCGTTTGTCCGCTACTCTTTTCAACCAGACAGAGGCTGAGTCTGCCTCCAGCTCAGTGGGATGCAGCCTTTTGCTGCAGTGAGCAGGAACGGTAATATTTATTTCCTGTAGTTCTTACTCGGAATCTCATGGTGATGCAGAAGGAAGAACTCAGGGGAGTTTGGCAACTCGGGATCCGCAAACTTTTGGACGATACCATGCACCTCTGCCCAGAAAAGCTGTATAATCCGGCATGACCAAAAAACATGAAGGAGCGTTCCAACCTCCTCCCCGCATCTCCAACACAGGTCCGTGCTCTGGGGGAACATCTTGTGAATCTTTTCCGGCGTGTAGTACCAGCGAGACAGTACCTTATATCCCGCTTCCTGGTGTCTTGCACAGATGGAAGTCTTACGAAAGAAAAGGATGACCCACTCGACTTGTTTGCTCACGCTCCCACAGATCAATATAAGGAGGCCTGTCCGGCGGGGGGGGGACACCAGTAGTCGTATGTCAGAGAGATCGCGTGTCTCAATGGTGACCGATCCAGACTGAGCAATTCAAAGGGAGTCAATTGCCTCCCGAATGCGTCCGGTGAGGGCAATGAGCTAATATAGTGGGACAACTGTACCTTTTGCCAGAAAGAGATTCCCCTCAATGCTGGGTCATCCATGATTTGCTGCCTGCTTTTCCATTGTCCATTAATGAGAAAGTGCCTGGCATGTGACCTCTCACTTAGTTTCAGGTCCTGGAATCTAGGGTCCTTCATTCCCGGACTGAAAGCTGTGTTGCCCACTACAGTGGCAGAAAACTTTCCGAGCAGGCTGAATTGTTACCCCCACCGTAGGGTTCGGCTGAGACCCATTTCGGCAAGGGCTGCTGACACCAAGGCAACGATTCCAGGTGGACCCCGTCATGGAGTTTTCTATTTGTACCCATTGTTTTAGGGTGTCGTGTCAGCACCAGGTCAATATATGGGTTAGGTGACATGCTGTGTGGTAGAGAATGGAAGATGGAGAACCGTTTTGTGCCAACTGTGGGGGCTTGCAAGCCCACACAAAGTGGGTTATCACTCTATTTACCGCTTTCAAGAAGGCGGTAGGAACCTGTATGGGAAGTGCTTGAAAATGGTACAGGAGTCTAGGCAGAACATTCATTTTCACTATGCCATAACGTCCAAACCAGGTGAATAGGCCAGGCTGACATTCCTGCAGGTCCTTCTTTATGGCTGTCAGAAGAGGGGGGGAATTGAGATGGTAGATATCCTCCGCCTTGCCATTCAGCAGGATTCCAAAGTAGTTAATATGGGATGTAGCCCATTTTAAAAGGAAAATCTATCCGAAGCAGCGCGGTTAACCGCTTCCCGACCGCCTAACGCAGATATACTGCGGCAAAATGGCACGGGCAGGCAAAATCACGTACCTGTACGTGATCGTGCATGTGCCTGCCTGTGGGTCGCGCGCGCGCCGCCAGCGGCGCGCTCGCGACCCGGTCGGGAGCTCCGTGACCCCGGCCGCGGGACCAGCGGACCCGATCACCGCTGGTGTCCCGCGATCGGGTTACAGAGCTGAAGAACGGGGAGAGGTATGTGTAAACAAACCTCTCCCCACGCTTCCTACTCCGCCTGTCATTGATCGGCTGTTCCCTGTCATCGGGAAAGCCGATCAATGACGTCAGACGTCAGCCCCGCCCCCTAATGTAAAAAAAAACACACACGTCACAGCCCATAACCCCTACCCCTAGTGGTTAACCCCTTCACTACAACTGTCATTTATACAGGAACCAATGCATTTAAATAGCATTGATTGCTGTATAAATGACAATGGTCCCAAAAATGTGTCCGATGTGTCCGCCATAATGTCGCAGTCACAATAAAAATCGCTGATCGCCGCCATTACTAGTAAACAAAAAAATATATTAATAAAAATGCTATAAAACTATCCCCTATTTTGTAAACGCTATAACTTTTGAGCAAACCAATCAATAATCGCTAATTGCGATTTTTTTTTTTTTTACCAAAAATATGTAGAAGAATACGTATCGGCCTAAACTGAGGAAAAAAAATGTTTTTTTATATATTTTTTGGGGATATTTATTATAGCAAAAAGCAAAAAATATTGCATTGTTTTCAAAATTGTCACTCTATTTTTGTTTATAGCGCAAAAAATAAAAACCGCAGGGGCGATCAAATACCACCAAAAGAAAGCTCTATTTGTGGGAAAAAAAGGACGCCAATTTTGTTTTGGAGCCACGTCGCACGACCACGCAATTGTCAGTTAAAGCGACGCAGTGCCGAATCGCAAAAAGGGGCCTGGTCCTTTGGCTGCCAATTGGTCCGGGGCTGAAGTGGTTAAGGAGGGTGGCAGGTTGACATTGAGTAGTTCTGATTTCTGACAGTTAATGCGAAACAACCCCTCATACATCCTTGGTTCCTTAAGTCAGTTTGGAATAGATACTAGGGGCTTGGTAAAAAAAAGAGTAGCTTATCTGCGAACACCGCTATTTTTGGGGACAGGGTGGCGTCCAGGCGAAGGCCCTCGATTATCTGTGTTGTGTCGGATAAGGTAAAGGAACAGTTCAAGGGTGAGGATAAAAATTAGGGGCGACAAAGGACAACCCTGCCTTGTCCCATTTGCTATCTGAAATGTTGCAGAGAGTTATTCATTGACCTTGACCTTGACCTGAGCCGATGGGCAGGAATAGATCACGTATCCAGTTCATCATGCGTTCTTTCAAACCTATACATCTGAGGGTTTCCAATGGGAAAGGCCAGCTCACTCTGAACGCCTTTTCAGCATCTGTCGAGAGGAGCAGCAGTGGGATCTTCCGCGTCCACGCTGCCTGGATCAGGTTGATCGCCTTAGTCGTATTGTCACGCGCCTCTCTTGTTGGGATGAAGCCGACTTGGTCGGAATGAATCCGTTGCGGAATCAAGTCTATCAGACGCAAAGAGAGGATTTATGTGAATATTTTGAGATCCACATTTAACAGGGATCTTGGTCGGTAATTTTGACAATGCAGTGGATCCTTTCCTTCTTTTGGTATTACTGCAATGTAAGCTCTCAGTGCGTCCCTCGGAAGCATTGTCCCATTCCCTGTTGCATTGTAGGCAGAGAGAAAGTGCGGGATCAGAAGGTCTCCAAAGGTATTGCACATTTGGATGGTAATGGTGATAATGGGATAAAATATAAAAGACGTATATATCTCTGATCATGGATGCCCTATATGATAAATACGTAGGAAAAACATGTAATGTATACTGTAAAATGATGTGAAAAAGAAGGTGGTAATATAAAAAGGTAGTGATAAAAACGTGTGGATTATGATTGGGTCATGTGTTAGAAATTGGATAAAAAGCAATTAAATCCACATTTAACCCTTTTGGTACTAAAGAACCCAAATGATAAATCCATTTAGTTTCATTCTGAGATATTTGAATCATCTTATTTCCCCCCCTCCAATGGTCATTGATAATATCAATGCCATAAAAAATCAGTCCCGAGGGGTCTCGCTTATAAAACTCATCAAAATGCGTGGACAGGTGATGTTTAGGAAAACCATTTTTTATGTTATTGATGTGTTCCCTAATATGGACACATAGAGGCCTGGTGGTCCGGCCCACATATTGTAGCCGACATGGGCACTCAATGACGTAAGTTTTTTTCTCATTGGCTGTTTTTTGCTGACACGACAGGCTAGGCACCTTTGACACTTGTAAAACCCTTTTAGTTCAGAAAACAGCTTGACAGGTCTGGGTGGGTCTATCACATTTTTTACCAATTGGTTCCTAAGAGTTGGTGCCCTTCTATAGATAAACCTTGTTTTCTCAGCAAGAATACTAGCTAAGGTTCGGTCCAATTTAAGTATAGACCAATACTTAATTCCTGACGATGTGCTCTATAGATTTGTATTGCACATTGAATCCAGTAATAAAGGCGACATTCTTTCGTTAAAAAATATAAAAATTAACCAAAGCGCCAAAGGATGAAAATAAGTGAAAAAAACCTCATGTATGTGTTAATATGGATTAAGAGAATGAATTGCTTTACCACATAATTAAAGCAGCTGCAGTGTGAAATTAGTGTGAACAATTAATAAATTATAAAAAGTATACCGCGCTAAATGCTAAAAAAAAATGACATACAGGTAATAAATGATACACTGGTAACAAATAAAATTAATCAAACAGTCCCCAGTGAAAATAAGGTGCTCGTGCTTGTGAAACAATATCCAATGCTGTGACTTGAATAATAGATGGATGATTCCGTGCTTCTTAAGTGCTTTAAATAGGGTGCCCCCCTAATAGATGTTCACTCACCCCTGGGAGTGGACCAACTATCGCTAGTTAGGTCAAATGCGCGTGTGGGGCGACCCCTATGGATATCCTCTGGACCGATTATTGGCAGTGGTGAATGCGCAGTACCGTTGATAAAGAGCTTTTTATTCCAAAAAATATAAAGGTATTCAACTCGCATGTATGAGTGCCTAATGTCCTGGCACCCGGAGTGAACAGCAGGTATAAGTAAATCCTTGAAATCCGCCTGGTTGGTTCATGCAGCTGCTGGCTCAGAAAAGGCTTGATTTCCAGATTGAATGTGTGGGCGGAAGTGTGTCATGATAAAGTGACTCAACCTCTATGCATTTCGGCCTATCAGATTGGCCGTCCTCAGGAAGTTACAATTCCACCATTTTCACCACTTGACCACTGGGCACTTAAACCCCCTTAATAACCAGACCAATTTTCAGCTTTTGGTGCTCACATTTTGAATGACAATTACTCAGACATCCAACACTGTACCCATATGAAAATGTTGTCCTTTTTTTGACACAAATAGAGATTTCTTTTGGTGGTATTTAATCACCATTGGATTTTTTATTTTTTGCGCTATAAAAGAAAAAAGACTGAAAATTCTGTAAAAAAAAAAAAAAGAATTTTTCTTCGTTTGTTATAAAATTTAGCAAATTTGAAATTTTTCTTGATAAATTTTGGCCAAAATTTATACTGCTACATATCCTTGGTAAAAATAAGTACAAATTGGGGTATATTATTTGGTCTTTGTGAAAGTTATAGAGTCCCCAAGCTATGGTGCCAATATCTGAAAATTGATCACACCTGAAGTACTGACGGCCTATCATTTCTTTAGACCCTAACATGCCATAAAAGTACAAATACACCCCAAATGACCCCTTTTTGGAAAGAAGACATTCCAAGGTATTTAGAAAGAGGCATGGTGAGTTTTTTGAAGTTGTAATTTTTTCCCACAATTCTTTGCAAAATCAAGATTTTTTTTTTCACAAAATTGTCATATTAGCAGGTTATTTCTCTCACACACAGCATATGCATACCACAAATTACACCCCAAAACACATTCTACTATTACTCCTGAGTGCGGCGATACCACATGTGTGAGACTTTTACACAGCGTGGCCACATACAGAGGCCCAACATGCAGACCCTAGAGAATACAATGGCGCTTGTTGCAACTTTTTATCTAGCACGGTACTTGCGCAGCAATTGTTTGAATACGTTTTTTTGGGAAAAAAAATGTTTTTTGCGTTACAAAAAAACAAAACTGTAGCCCAATGTTTTTGCATAATGTGGAAGATGAAGTTACGCCGAGTAAATAGTTACCTAACATGTCACCCTTCAAAATTGCTCACACTCGTGGAATGGCGCCAAACTTCGCTACTTAAATCCCCATAGGCGGCGCTTAAATTTTTTTTACTGGTTACATGTTTTGAGTTAGAGGAGGTCTAGGGCCAAAATTATTGTTCTCGCTATAACGTTCGCAGCGATACCTCACATGTGTGGTTTGAACACAGTTTTCATATGTGGGCGGGACTTACGTATGTGTTCGCTTCTGCATGCAAGAACACGGGAATAGGGGCGCTTTAAAAAAAAAATATGTTTTATTGTTCATTTTACTTTATTTTAGTTTGACACTTTTTTTTTTTTTTCCCCCCAAATTTTTTTTTGATCACTTTTAGTCCTATTACAAGGAATGTAAACATCCCTTGTAATAGGAATATGGCATGCCAGGTCCTCTTTACAGTGAGGTATGGGGTCAATAAGACCCCACATCTCACCTCTAGGCTGGAAAGCCTGAAATAAAATAAAAAAACGATCCTGGCTTCGATCGTAGCGAGTATTGCAGGGTATGGCATGGTATGGCATGGTATGGCATGGTATGGCATGGTATGGCAGGGTACTGCAGAGTATTGCAGGGTATTGCAGGGTATTGCAGGGTATTGCAGGG
This sequence comes from Lithobates sylvaticus, assembly GCA_028564925.1. Classification (NCBI taxonomy): domain Eukaryota; kingdom Metazoa; phylum Chordata; class Amphibia; order Anura; family Ranidae; genus Lithobates; species Lithobates sylvaticus. The sequence goes on from CM053034.1 coordinate 94,036,613, forward strand.
TACTGCAGGGTACTGCAGGGTACTGCAGGGTACTGCAGGGTACTGCAGGGTACTGCAGGGTATTGCAGGGTATTGTTGGGTATTGCAGAGTATTGTTGGGTATTGCAGAGTACTGCTGGGTATCCATCCATCCATGCTTAGCCATCCCTCCATACCCTGCAATACCCAGCAATACGCTGCAGGTTATTGCTGTGTATTGCAGGGAATGGAGGGATGGCTGAGCATGGATGGATGGATCGGTGGTGACTGCAGAGCAGTGCTGTGGGCACTACAGATCCCGCCCACAGCACTGCTGCCACCGATCCCTCGCCCTCTCCTCTCACACTGTACCGATCGGTACAGAGAGAGGAACTGGCGTCATGAGATCACTTACATGTGATCACTCCGTCATTTGACGGAGCGATCACGTGGTATGACCTGGCGATCACGGATGTTCTCGAGTGCGCAAGAGGGGAATTCTGAGAGGCCGTTAATTAAAATGTAGTGGCAAAAATTCCCATATAGACAATACATATTCAACCATGGGATAAGTGTGGTGACATCTAGTGGTAAACATCTATACCGATGATCTGTGCACATTATTCCAATAGAAGGCAAGGATGTGAAACAGTCATTCCTATATTACATGCCACTGAGTGGCCCCCTACTGGCCATGGATGGTAACTAACCAAAATATGTTAGTCAGGGATAATGACCATAAAAAATATATAAAAAATGTAAATTAAAAATTATTTACTTCCAAAGACTAGAAATACCGGGGAAAAAAAAGGCAAACCTCCAATCTAGGGACTAGGGTCTAATAATTAGTAATAAAACAATTAAGGTCCAGCTCAATATTTAACCCCTGTGGCGTAAGAGTCTGGAGCTCAAAAATCCATCTGGATTCATTCTGGGAAATGTGTTTTATCATATTTGAACCTCTCCAATGCCTGTCCACGTGATCAATAGCATAGAAAGACAGACATTCTTTTGTTGGTCCTTCCTCATTTTCTTATCCTTGGTTATTAGTAGGGAATTACGGTCGACCTCTTCAATTTCCTTCCTTAATTTAAGTAACGGATCTAAGGGATATCCTTTATCCACAAACTTCTCTATCAACATGTCAGCTTGTGCATGATAGTCATCCAGATTATGACAGTTCCTGCAAACTCTTAGGAGCTGTCCCTTGGGGATGTTTTCTTTCCACCTAGGGTGGTGGCAGCTGGAAATCGGTATATACCCATTACGGTCAGTCAGTTTAAAAAAAATTTTTGTTAAAATTTCATCACCTCCTTTAAAAACCTGCAAATCCAAATAATCTATCTGGTTAAAATCACTTTTACCAGTAAAGAAAATACCATATTTATTCTTATTTAGCTCAGTTAAAAAACAATCGAATGTGTCGGGTGTGTACCTTCCCACAGGATAATAACATCATCGATGTACCTACGAAAAAAACTTAATCTCAGGGTGTTTCCTACCATAAATATATCGATCCTCCCACATGTCCATAAAAAAATTCGCCACATTCGGGGCATACTTGGCACCCATGGCAACACCTTTTGTCTGCACATAAAACTCCTTACGATACCAAAAATAGTTGCTCTCCATTACCAACTTCAAACCTTCCAATAAAAAGCCAATTTGTTCCTGTCAGAGATCGGTTCCTTTGTGTAAGGCTTTCTCGACTCCTTCCAACCCATCCCTTTGGACAATGCTGGTGTACAGAGAGTTCACATCTATGGCTGCCAGCAGGTAATGCTTAGCACCTCTGATTTGTTGGAGCTCATTAATCAGTTGGGTACTATCCCTCAAATATGACTTCCCTTTTTTTACAAGGGGTTTCAAAAATTGATAAATATATTCCCCTAATCTGGAAAAAAGCAAATCCACTCCACTAATAATGGGCCTGCCAAGTGGTTTTATGAGCCTCTTATGTATTTTAGGTAGGTAGTACATTACTGGAGTTCTCGTGGAATCCGACACCAGGTACCTTGCCTCCTTTTTATTGAGAATCTCAATATCTTTACCCTTTTTCACCAGTGCTTTCAGTTTCCTCCCATATTGGGGTTTGGGATTGCATTTTAATTTCTTGTATGTATTTGGTACTTTCAAGAGGTTCTCCATTTCTATTTCATAGTCTTCCTTCTTTAAGATAACCAGTCCACCCCCCTTATCGGTGGGGCGGATCACCACTTCTTTTCTTTTTCCCAGGGCTTTTATTGTTTTCCAAATATGTCCACCTTTGTGGTTCTTCATTTTAAGTTTGTTGAGATCACTCTCAACCATCTGCTTGAATGCCCCTATACATTGGTCTCCAGGGACCTTGGGATTCATAATAAAATTGTTCCTAAGATTGGTGTGTGCAAACTCTGAAGTCTCACCTTCCAGTACTGTATCACCATTAAGTGCAAAGTGCTTTTTAATTTTTAATTCCCTAATAAACCTCTGTAAATCAATAAAAACTTCAAATTTGTCTACGTTCTTATCTGGTGCATATTTGAGCCCCAGATCAAGAGTCCGCATTTCATCATCAGTAAAAACAGCATCACTTAAGTTAAAAATCCCCTTGCCTAAAACTTCCTTCTTCTTTTTCTTCTTCCCTCCATGTCTTCCTCTTGTCTGTTTCTTTCCATGTTTCTGTAAGTGGGTTCCTGTTCTCTTCCTGGATTATTGGTCCAACCATTCCTTGTATTCATCCGCTGGTTCTGAAAATGGTATCCTTGATTCCCATTCCTCACACCTTCTCTGTTCATATCCCCAGGGGGCCCTTCTCTTCTCCAGGCGCCACCCTGGCCCATTCTTTGGTTCCTCCATCCAGTTGTCCTGTATGGGACCCAAGTATTCCATCTCCCTGGGGGTCTCTCCCTTTGTCATCATTGTCTCTGTACTCCCTTCTATTTGGGAAGTTGCGATGTGGTGTTCTCTGTCCTCTTTCTCTGAATGGGGAGAATCTATTTTGTGTTGAAATATTGTACCTTGGGGTACCTCCCAAAGTCTGGACCCCCATTGTCATTCCTTCCCTCGCCATAAAATCTAGATGGTGGGTTGGGTGTCCTAGGGACTTCTCCCAGGGGGAACATAGTCAAATCTTGTTTGGCGTATGCTAACTGGATTCTTTATCTCCGGTCCATTGTTCTCCTCTGTGGGACTCTCATCTATTGAGATTTCATCTATATCCTCATTAAGTCCTTCCAAATCCACCTAATCCACCTGCCATCTCTGGGTTTGCATTAGTGGATAAGTACTGTCTTAGCTCCCTTGACACCTCTTCAGCGATCTCTGGCATCTGTATCAATGAGTCGTTAAGTTTCCATATCCATTGTTTAATAGCTGGCTGGAGCAGGTCTACGTCTACAAAGACTGGAGCGTGGTCTGAGAATGTGATGGAGCCAATTGAGGCTGAGGCGACCCTAGATAAGAGCGATTGTGGCATCATAAACATATCGATTCTGTTATATGAATCATGGGGGTGCAAGTAAAATGTATAGTGTCTATGGTTTGGATGGAGAACGCGCCACACATCCACCAATTGGAATGCATGAAGATTCCTCTTAAAGCCCTTCAGCATCGCGTAGAAATTTTGAGGTATTCCTGGAGGATTCAAGAGCCGGGTCCATGATGAAGTTCATGTACCCGCCCAAGAGCACCCCTTCGGCAAAGTGCCAACTGTTTTTAGTCAGGATCTGCTCCAGGAAGGCTATCTGGTTTGAGTTGGGTAGATATAAGTTCACCAGAGTGACCAGGGAGCCCCCTAGCGTCCCCTTCACAAAGAGTGCTCTTCCCTCCACATCATTCCAGCGATCCTTCAGCCCCCAAGGGGTAGTGCCACGGATCGGCAAACTCGCCCCTTTTGATTTGGAATCGGAGGAGCACCAGTGGTATACCGTCGGGAAGAAGTGGTCATGGAGTCTTGATGGTTTATCCCCACGGAAGTGTGTCTCCTCAAGGAAGCACATGTGGACCTTCATATGTTTTGGATTGGCTAGCACCATGGATCATTTCTCCGGGGTGTTTAATCCTCCCACGATGATGGAAACGAGGCGGACATGCTCTGTTTTACCCTTGGGCATGGCTGTGACTGGGAGAGGGGGGGAAAAGGAAAGGGGGGGTAGGGGTGGGAAGGATGAATAGGAGGAGTGGACAATAAAGGGGTGGACAAAGGGCTAATATCAAGACAGGAAGAAGGCAGGTGGAAGAGGCAGTATTGGGAAAAGGAAAACTAATACGCCGTAGGCGTAGGAGAGACCTAGTCTCAATGCAACCCAATGACCCCCAAAGAAAGGTCACTGAGCGGGCGCAACCCTGTGTGGGGAAGGTGGGTGAACACAACAGGGGTCGGAGGCTCCCTATCCCAACCCACTCAGTAGATTGCATAGAGCCAAATGCATCTTTAAACCGAGGATCCTGCCGGTGTGGCCAAAAGGCCAGGCGATGCCGGCCCGGGATCCACTGCAGGGTATCCAGCATGGCCGTCTCCCAAGTCGGGACCTTATAGGTAAACTATACTATCTTACCCAGGTTACTCATGGCTCTTTTTCTGAACATATAACTATTTTGAACAGCTGAATAATAAAATTAAAACCAAAACGCGTAGAAAGAATAATGATAAAACTAGAGAGGAAAACCAGTTGAAGTACAGTGCACACAATGTATCTGTAGTCCTGACTGCATTGCCCCAGTCCAACTAACTTGGGGAGAGAGCGGCGCTATCTAGAAGCGGGGTGAGCAGGCTAATACCGTCCTAAAGATCTAATGGATGTAGGCATTTGTGACACGTGTATATGACAACCCACATGTTCAGCTTGCCCGTTTCCCCACGTACATCAAATGGGAGACATGGGCTCAGACCATAGGGGCACTTTTGTATGATCTCCATGTGTGGGGGGAAGGGGATCCATTACCTATTATGTAAGGGATACAGGCCAGCCGCTCTGATAGGCAGATCCCAGGATTGAGGGGGGTTTAGGGAGAGCAAGGAAGAGAGGCGGGAGGTGTGGGGGAGTCAAGGCACCAGGGAAGGAAAGGGGGCTGAAAGGGAGGGAAGGCCATGTGATGGGAAAGGAGGTGGGGTGGTCAGGGAGAGGACCGGGAAAGGGCCGGAGGAGGGAGGGGGGGACAGGTGTGGGGGGGAGAGGGAAGGATGGGAAAGGGGGAGAGAATGGAAAAGAGGTTGGGCCAGAATTGCCCAATGTGCTCCCTGCTTTAATCTCTCTCACTAGGACTACTGTCCTGCCGCAATATACAGGTACACCCTGGTGGTACTCTCCTTTTGCAACAGTTAGAATCGGCCTAAAGCACTGTATCACATTTTAACATCCCCAAGCAAATCCCATCCTCAACAAATGCATCAAGAGCCCCACTGCACACACATAATTCCCCCCTCCCCCAAAGGCAAGTGTCCTGGATCGGGATGCTTGTGCCAAGCAGCAGGTACAGACTTCCTTGCCGTGTTCTCTATGAGGTAGTACTGGTAGTTTCGTGGAAGTCTGTAAAACAAAAGTATCGCTAGAGGTCCGGGAAAGGAGGGGTGGTCACGTGCTGTCTCTGCAGGAACTGGGCTCGGATCGTCTCAGATTAAGAAGGGGGATCACCCCATTCCCCCGGTATGAAGCCAATGGGTATCACCACTCTGTGCAGAATGGGCAGCTAGAATCTAGATTGCGACAGGGGTTATCAGATAGTTCCTCCTGGACTCTCGCCGGCGTCTGATCTCCTCTCCTACGTCTGGCGGAGCAACGGGGCAGACCGGGTCTGAAAGTCCAAGGAGCCTGGCGGGAGTCCCTGGTAGGCAGCGGTTGCATCCAGTCAGGTAGGAGGATGGGTTCCATGCCCAGGAACACGTCCGGAAAGTCTGCATGGCGTCTGAAGATGAAGGAGCCATCTTTCCGGATGGTCAGTTGTAGTGGAAAGCCCCAGCGGTACGGCAGTGCAGCTGCTCAAGCAAAGTCTTAAGCATAGCCCTCGTTTGTAACGTTGCCTTTGATACATCCGGGAAAATCGATAGCTCTGCCCCATCAAAATCGATGCAGTCTCTGGACCATGCCGCCCTGAGAATCTGGTCCTTCTGAGTGTGCAGGCGGCAGATAACGTCACTAGGGCGGTCGGGATCCTGCGGCCTTGGCCCAAGTGCACACGGTACCTGGTCAAACTCCATGGAGGCTGGCAGATCTGGGCCCAAGACCCGTTGGAGTATCGCTAAAACAGTTTCCTGATGGTTCTCCAGACCATTTGCCCCCGGCAGCCCCCGACTCCGGAGGTTTTTGCTGCGACTCCTGTTCTCCAAATCTTCGGCCTATAGCTGTACCTCCTGCAAGTCGCTCTGGGAAGGCTGTATGTCCTTTCTCTAATTGAGCGACTCAGAGTTCCAGGGCACCCACCTCCATCTCCCCTTTGCCGATTTGTTCGTCCAGTGTGTGGATCTCGGAGCGGAGCTTGTGAAAGTCACGGTGGTGGTGTTCTTTCATCCTTGTCATCAGGGCCTCCATATCAGCCTTGGTTGGTAATGCCCGCAGCAGGGCCCTGAAATCCGTGTCGGCCTGCAGTGACCCTACAGATGCTTTCGGGCTTCCAGGCAAAGGTGCCAGAAGTGAGGGTAGCCCCTCCAGCGAGTTTGGGGCATGACGCTGTGATGCACCCATGGATGTGGAAGGTATGTCCTCCGGCCTTCTCCCGCCACGTGTTGAGGCAGGGGAGGTCGCCATGCGAGTTGGGTGTTGAAAGTACCAGCTGATCGATGCCTCTGGGCTAGCTTTAGTTGATCCCCCCCCTGGTCTTACGTCGTCTCCAGTATGTCATTGCAGGCCAGATGGAGTGGGAAGAAAGACCATTACAGACATTTTTAGCAGGTCGGGAGCTCTATCAGTATGCTTCCTCACTCCGCCATGTCCAAGCCACGCCCCCTCTGCAGTTTACTTTTGACATAAATATGCAAGGGTTCTGAGGTCATTGACAATTCATTGCAGGTGCGTTTGACATGCAATTGAACTCTTTCTGACTTGCTTCAAACTGATGCTTTTACATTTCTATGAAGTTTTATCGAGTGGCACAATGGCTTAGTGGTTAGCATTTCTACCTTGCAGCACTGGGGTCCTTTCTTTAACCACTTTAAGACCAGGCCTTTTTTGGAACTTTTTGCTTACAAGTTTAATTTTTTTAATTTTTTTGCTAGATTGGGGGGCCTTAATTACTTGGGACACCCAAAACATTATATATATAATATATATATATATATATATATATATATATATATATATATATATATATATATATATATATATATATATATATATATATATATATATATATAATGTATATGAAATAATATAATGTATATGTAATATAAAAAATATACACACACTATATAAGAAAAAAAATGCCCTAAGGCCAACGCTGCGCTAAATGAAAAATAATAATCTGCGAAAACCAATGTGAATATATAAAACTATATGTGAATAGAAAACAGCCAGCTCCTAAAGTTCAATATCAAAAACTTCTAGTAGAATGTAATAACGGAGTGATTGCAGCGCTAAAAATTACATAAAAATATTAATAACAATAATAGTGATAACAATATGAAAAATCATATATCATAAACAATCAATTAATCAAGAAAAATTACTTCCCCAAAAAAAATTCCAAAAAAAGAAAAAATATTCAAAAAAGATAAAAAGCAGAAAAAAGAAAACTAAAGCAACGTCCCATAGTGATCAATGAAAAAGTCTGTGCAAAATTTGCCTCCAGTGGATAAAAGATGAATTGCAGAAAAAATAAACTTTTTAACACCAATCTTCCTAAGGTAAATCAAACTTGTGTTCAGGTCAACACCCAAGTGAGAAGTAGCCTGCTTACCACAAATCCGTGACTGCTGTAAGCAGTCTCGCCCAGCAAAGGGAATTAACAGTCTCCCCAAAACTTTAAAGGGTATACAGACCAGCCAATGTTCCAATGTCACTCGAAAATAGAAAATAAATCTCCCATAGTGCAGTACATCAAATTAAAAGTTTAATGTAAAAGGAGAGTTTGCCCTTACAAAAACGAAGTACTACACAAACGGTTGTGTCATATAAGTCGCGGCTTCTCTTTTTGCTTCTCCCTACTTCCTAGAGCGTTCGCCTCACCACCGTTGCGGAAGGATAGCGTGATGACGACACCATCAGAGGTTCCACCCTACGCGTTTCATCACAAGTGGACGTCTTCTGGGGATTGGCCGAATGGATGTGTCATCATTACGGATGGTTTGTATATGCCTAAGCACCATTTTGACTACTGGCAACCCGGACTATAGAGTGGACGAAGTAAAGCCATTTCTCCATTTTAAGTATTGGCTACTGGTGGAAATAGGGGAAAATAGAGACTAAATAGCACTGCTATCTAGTGGCGAAAGAGAAAAGGGTAACTAAAAATGGAAGACGGACGAGAGGGGAAGCAAATGTAAATTAATAATGACGCTGACGGCTTACTAAAGACACAATAATAATGATATAATAAGCGCATAGTATAGATATCTTTTAATAGCATTATATATTAAAAATGTATTTAAAATAACTATAAATGTGATGGGACCAAGGAATGATTAAAAACACTAAAAAAATAAAGTAAAAAATTAAGCAATGTTGAAAGGGGCCAAAACTAAGAATTATTAATAAAACAATTAATGTCCCAATCAACATTGAGGCCAAATGGTACAAAACTTTTCATATTAAAAATCCATCTGGTCTCAAGTCTCGAAATGGATCTGACCATGTTCGTTCCCCTCTAGTGCGGACGGATGGTATCTATAGCCATAAACAATGTTCCTTTTAGTTGTCGGTCATAATGCCTAGAGAGATTGTGTTTCTTAAAACCTTGTTTAATATTACCCACATGTTCAGCTAATCGTATGTAGTTCTCTTTTGGTGCGCCCTATATACTGTTTTGAACATGGGCATTGAATCATGTAAAGTACAAAACGTGTAGAACAAGTTATAAATTACTCAATATCGTAAGTTTTGTTAGTCACAGTGGATTGGAAGGCCTCACATTTACGTCCTCTGAAAGTATTAATATGGCAAATGCTACATCTACGGCATGGGAAAAATCCTTTCATTGACTGAAATAAAGAGATCGTCTTTGGAGGGTCTATAACATTAGGGGCAATATTATGTCTCAGAGATGGAGCACCCCTATATATTAATACTGGCTGATCTGGAATAACAGGGCCGAGGACTCTGTCATTTTGTAATATACCCCAATGTTTCTTAAAAATTTCTTTATGGAGAAATGCTGGTTGGAATATTGAGTAACCATCGACCATCCAAATTTATCAGAGACTGTATGGTTTTCTCTTCTTCCACCAAGCATATTGCTCCTATCCATGGCTGCAACATCTGCAATGGTTTTGTCAATTTCATGTTCTTGATGGCCTTTATTTATAAACCTCTGTTTTAGAAATCTTGCTTGCTGATAGAAATCAGAGATTTCAGTACAGTTCTGCCTGATACGCTGAAACTGTCCTTTAGGGACAGCAGATAGCCATAATTTATGATGACAGCTGGTTAAAGGGATGAAAGCGTTGCGGTCCTTTTCTTTAAAATAAGTACTGGTAATAAGACGACCGTCCTTAACCATAATATTCTGATCCAAAAAATGGATCGGAGTTTGGCTTGCCTCATGTTGTAAAGAAATCCCCCTATCATTCTGGTTTAATTTCAGAAGAAATGCTTCTAAAGATGGCAAATCCCCCATCCCAAAAAATGATCAGGTCATCAATATATCTTTTCCATAGCCTCAGTTCTCTTGGGGGATTGCTATTGATCCACTCTAGTTCCCAACAGGCCATGAATAAGTTTGCTAAACTTGGAGAAAACTTTGCCCCCATTGCTACGCTACAGGTTTGCAGAAAAAATTCTCCACCAAACCAGAAGTAATTGTGACTTGTAGCAAAACGCAGAAGTTCCATAACAAAAATCTCTCTGCAAAGAAGGTAAAGATAAATCTTGCTGTAGATAAAAATCTACAGCTTAAAAACCATGCTGATGTGATATTGGTGTATAGGGAGGCTACATCAGCGGTCGCTAAAATGCAGCCTTCCTTCCATTGATGTTCATCCAATATATTTAAAACTTGCGTAGTATCCCGTAAATATGCCGTAGTGGTAACCACCCAAGGTTGAAGAAAACTGTCCACATATTTGCCAATCCTCGCCATTACGGAAACTATGCCGCTTATGATTGGGCGGCCAGGAGGTCTAATTGGGTTTTTATGGATTTTCGGCAAATGGTAAATAATCGGTACTCTTGGGATAGTAGGGATTAGATGAGCCTTTTTCTTTTTTATTAAGGATCCCTTGTTCAAATCCATAATCAATCAAGTTTGAAAGTTATTTTCTAAATCTAACTGTTGGATTAGAGGCAAGGGGAGTGTATGTGGAGCGATCGGACAGTAATCTATTCATCTCCTCCACATTTAGCGATTTGTCCCAAATGACAATACCGGCCCCCCTTGTCTGCAGGACGAATTACTATGTCATTGCGCTCACAGATCTGTTTCAAATTAGTTTGGGATTCACTAATGCCTCTAGACTTGGGTATTTTCAATGCTATCAGATCTTTAAGTACCAGTTTTTAAATACCTGAACTGAGGGGGCGATAAAGCCCGGTGGATTAAAAAGCGATGCATTACTAAGATTAGTGTGTCGAATTGGGACATTATCGACTCTTGTTGTCCCATTCATCAAAGCAGAACTAACCATATGATTGGTAGTAGCTGGAGTGGGGATCCTATGAACAATCTGACTCCGATTCCCAATAGGATTCAGGATAAAGTGTCTTTTAATGTTAATTTTTTGAATACATTTGTGTACAAATATAAACGTCTCTGTGGAGGGGCAAACTTTAAACCATGACTCAAAATTCTTTGTTCTCCTTCAGATAAAAGTGTCTGACTTAAATTGAATACACCACTAGTCTTTTTTTTTTTTTTTTTGGCCATGACTCGCATCCCCCCTCTAGTGCCTCTCTTTCTTTGTGTCCCCTCTTGCTTCTGTTGTTGCTCAAGGGAAAAAAAACGAGATTGAGTCCCATTACTGGAATCCTGAGGTGATTCTTGATAATAATCCCTTTGTTGGTTTGGGAAACCATTGAATTGATTAAAAAGGAAAAAGACACTAGCTGGAGATGTTTGCTGCTCACCCCTGGGTTGTAAAAACAAAAAAGGAGGAGTTCCCCCAAGAGGAATTGGTGGGGTTTTTAGGCAGCGTTCCCCTCCCGGACTCAATGAGTCCATTTCCTTTGCCCCTTTTTCTAAAGGGCTTTGCGTCCGGGAAAACGCAGTAATATGACATTTTCGGTTTTCTTGTCCCTTGCATCTGAGTAGACGTGCTTGGACGTCCCCTGGTGAACTCCTGCTTCTATGCCCCAGCCAGCATCTGTGCTCTATCCCACCCTTTGCTCTGGATCTCTCAATATATGCTATATGATATACTGTGCTCTCCTTCTATATACAACCAATAGAATCTATATTGTATTATTCTCTATGTCATCGTTCATCCTGTCGTGTGTGGCTTGGGGACTGATCCGTTTAGGCCACCCGACATTTATGCTCATATGTGGGCTTTTGCCCTTTGTGTATGTTTTTCCTTTAATTTTGTTTTCTCTGCTCCCTCTTTATATGCACACGTCTATATTTCCATATATATACTGTGTACTACCAAGACACAGGGCTGTAGCGTGTCCATATAATACTTCCCGAGTTAAACATGAATACTATTAACAATGTATCATCTGAAATAATTTACAATGTAATCACATATTAATTGTGGATACTGTTATCTGAAGAGATTCCATGTCCCCTGTTCTCTCAATATGTTCTTTTTGTATATCAATATGTTTACAATTACAAGCTATGACCCACATATTTAGTGGGAATGTGATAATAAAAGTAACCATGGAGACATGTTCTCCCATCTGCCATATCACATCGGCATTAAGTATAAGGGAACTCTATGACAAATCTTGTCCTTTTTCCCTTGTTTCAGGTTCCCCCTGTAGCACGAGTGGGCTTCTGGATCCCTGGATGGCGCCCCTGCTCCTCTCCCACCCCGGTGGATACGTGCGGTAGCGGGGTGTTCCCCCATACGTGACTTCACAGCAAGGGTAAGGAGGAGCGTCCACCATCCATGCTCCTCCAATCCTGTTCCCTCGGCGGCCTGGGTGGGCCCGAGCCCCCTGACAGGGAACCACTCCCCTTGCTGGCGGCGTCCCGGAACGCAATCGGACCTCTCCCGATCACTGCGCATGCGCGTGGCCACGTGCATGCGTGTGATGCGGGACGTCACGCCGGTGCGACGATTGTGTAGCTGACGTGACCCCGGAAGGACCTCCCGGACGCCGGGGAGGCCACTCCAGACGGCGTTCGATGCCGTCATGGCCCCCACGGACAGGTGGGCCATGCAGGTACGGGACTGCCAAATGGGAGGGGATGCCCCTTCATGTTCCCTCCCCTTCCCTCCCTCTTTTCCCTCCTCCCATTCATCCGCCCCCGCTTCTCTTGGTACACATCCCTCTCCCCCTCTCCCCTCTCTCCCTTCCCCCCTCTTTTCCCCCCTTCCCCTTTTCGGTTTCTCACTTCCTCTCCTCCAGCCATGGGCTCAGATACATTAACATACAAATCGGCACCATTGGAAACGCATGGAAATGGCATAACTACTCTTTATTCCCAAATTTCATTTCCACTTACCACTGATTCAAATGTATCAAACAATAGACATTGTTTGTTCGTAATGGCAATCCCTTATGACACACATCTAAGTATATGATCTTGGATTCCATGACAGGTGTGCAGAACAGGGGAACTCAAGGAACCCCATTCCTATCTCTTTCTCCCCATTTCTCTCCCCCCCTTCCCCTCCCATCCCCTCCCCTGCCTGCTTGGCCCACACACGGACCCGTGGGAAGCCTACCTACTGGACGTGACCCCTCGTAGGTCCCGTTATCGGATCGCCTTTCCTGCCGCGCGCCCGCTGTAGCGGGACGCCATCTAGGACCCGGAGCACACCGACTCAGAGGGAGCCTCATCACACACAAGGAGTAATCTACAAGAAACTCATACACTGGGTAAATATTTCATAGCACAATGTGATAATATGCCATACTCCCCGATGTGAAAGGCCAATTGGAGACAAATATATGTAAATTAAGTATTGTTACAATATGTTGTTCTTACCCTTTCTCTTTCAAACAGACAAAATTACCTTTGAGGAAGACCCTCACCAAAACGGGTCGAAACGCGTCAGGTCCACTTTTACCTCCATCATTTGGTTATGTAAATTATACTGCTGTAAAAGTCTTTTGTCTGTCAGTGTATATCTTTTTTTAAAAATGTCTGTATTGTTTTACTCATTTGGGACCCATGTCTCCTATTTTTATTCATATGTCACATATGCGACATCTTTAATCCAATAAAGATTCATATTTAGAACACAATATTACCTCTCAGAGAACTTATTTCCAAAACGCTGCCTAAAAACCCCACCAATTCCTCTTGGGGGAACTCCTCCTTTTTTGTTTTTACCATTGAATTGATTGGGATGTTGTGTGATGACATAATTATCCTCATACACATCTTCTTGTTATTTAGAAAGAGGGGTAAATCTATTTTCCAGGGTAATGTATCTATCCCTGGGAAATTGATTGCTACCTCCAGAATTATAATGGTAGGTATCATCCCTAGGGTCACCCCTATATTCCCATGATCTCTGAGGGTTGGGTCTCTGATACCATGTATCTCTAGGGTCACCCCTATGTTTACAGGGTTTCTGGGGATTAGATTTCTGATGCCATGCATCTCTGGGGTCCCCCCTATGTTCCCATGGTTTTTGAAAATTGGGGTTCACAGTATAAGACCCACCTTGTGAAGGATGTCTATTCTTAATATTAGCCCCATGGTTAGGGCCCTTCGGCCTTGTTGATTGTGGGGTACCTCCTAAGACGAGGTTGATTAGGGACACCTTGAGGGCGAATATTACTTTGTATTCTATTAGGGTTGGGTAAAGTTTGATTAAGACCCCCTTGGTTATATCCAACAGGATGTTTATTATTAACATTTCTATCACCCCCTCTATTTTCAAGTATAGGTGGTATGGGCCTATCAACCAAAATAACTGGTAAAGAGTGAGAAGGAGGAGTCACTCTATTATTACCAGCAATCTCATCCAATTTGGTCTGCCATTTAAAATCTAGGGTTTCGCTTTTCTGGGGGCTGCGGGGTACCATTTTTTTTTTTATTTTTTTTAGTGACATATTCCTCTAAATAGGCCACATCCCAGCTGGTATGCAGTTCCGAAACTAGATTTTTGAGTCTAAGGAACAGACCGCCTATTTCGTCGGTCTGCTCAATAGTCCCTTAAAATACTCCATCTGTATTGATACTGATCTAAAATCGAAAATGTCCATTTTGTAATAATCAACAGCAACGTTTGAGTATGTAAACAAGTTATAAGAAAAAAAAGCCCTAAGGCTAAAGCTGCGCTAAATGAAAAATAATAATCTGCGAAAACTAAAGTGAATATATAAAAATATATGTGAATAGAAAGCAGCCAGCACCTAAAGTTCAATACCAAAAACTTATAGTAGAATGTAATAACGGAGTGAGTGCAGTGCTAAAAATGACTTAAATATATATATATATATATTTTTTTTCTTTTTTCCACTTCAGCAAAATTTTCCGAGAGACTTATTTCAACTTTGCAGTGCAATTTTGGCCTTTCTCGTTTTCACATCATGGTGGTTTATTCTGCAATATCTTTATCTAATTATTAAAATAGATACATTTAAACATACAAAAAAGAAAAGACTTCCATATATTATTTTTCCTGTTTCTTAGCACTCCTTCCCCTCATCCCCTTATCCCCTCCCCCACATTTTCCCCTCCCTTCCCCCTTTTGGTTTGTTTTATTCTAGATCCCATCCGTTCCTAGCTCACAGTCCTTTACCTTCCATCATCTTCTCCAGGTATTTTTATGAGGATTAAAATTTTTCCCAAATGCTGATGTAGTTCCCATATTGTCCTTTATCTCTGCTACCTAGGAGTTCCATTTTATTATAATACTCTATTTGTTCAAACCATTCAGGAGTTTGGGGATAATTGTTTTCATATATTGTTTCTTTGGAATTTTGGAATCATGAAATAAGCACACCTGTATATTATTTTCTATTTCCTCATCGGTTATTTCCTTTATTATGCTCACTATTTTTTGCCAGTACTCCTTTATTTTTGGGCAGTTCCACCAAATGTTTGCCATTGTCGCCCTTTGTTTGCAATTTCTCCAGCATAATGGGGATCTCTCCAATTGATATTTATGGGTTCTCTCTGGGGTCAGATACCATTTTGCAAAAAGTTTGTAATTCATTTTGATGGTATTCATATCCCAGGCATTATTATATCCAGCTCCTTTTTATCTTCTCCACTTGATACTCGTCTAATTTTAAATCCAATTATTTTTCCCATTGTTCTATGTAGGCAGGTCTTCCTTGTCCTTCTAGGTCTGTCAGTGTTCCGTACATTTTTGATATTCCTTTTTTTAGTGGCACTTGTGTAAAGCAGAGTTTTTCCAAGAAATTCAAATCCCCTTCATCCCGAATTGGGTGTGGGAGTGTGTTTTAACTGGAGAAAATTCCATTCGCTTATCTCCCACCCTTTGGGTTCTATTATTTCTTGTTGAGTTTTCATCTTTCCCTTTGTGATAATATCTCTCAATTGTGGGTTTCTGATTTCCTGTGCAATGAAGATCTCTTTCCCTGGTGTAAAAAAGTTTGTTCCCGTGAGGGCCATTAGAAGTGAGTTATAATCGCATTTTTTTCCCGGTGAACTATATCCCAAATTTTGAAAACATTTTTGGTCAATTCATGTGTTTCCGGAGCTAATACCCTATACTTTTGTGGTATCCATATATTTTTGTGTAATGTGATTCTACTTATTGTGTTTTCTATCTCCACCCATTTTTTTTCACTATCTTCATTTGTCCACTCTACCATACGTGCTAATACTACCGCTTTATAATACCTTTTTATAGCTGGGGTTGCCAATCCACTGTGTTCCCTTTTCCTTGTGATAAGTGCAAATTTTATTCTCGGCTTTTTATTTTGCCAGATATATTTTATCAACATTTTTTTTTTACTATCTTGAAAAATCCCTGCGGAATGCCTATTGGTAACATCTGAAATTTGTACATTATTTTTGGAAGTATTACCATTTTAAACATCTTTATTCTTCCAATCCATGATATTGGTTGTATACTCAATTTCTTTATTTCTGCCTTGACCGCGTTTACTAATGGGATATAATTTGCTGAATATATTTTTTCAATCGTTGATGTTAGTTTAATTCCCAAATAATTAATATATTCTTTTACCCACGTAAATGGGAATTCTCTTTGAAGAATCAGAGCTTCACTTTTTCCTAGTCCTATTAAACATAGGACTAGGAAAAAATGAAGCTCTGATTGATTAAACACACTTCTGTTTTTATAGGATTTATTTAAAAATGTGAGCGTTCCCCATATTTTTTCACTTCTTTAACCACTTCATTACCGCCTTATAGTCATATGACGCCCACAAGGTGGATCTACCATCCTGGGTGGGCGTCATATGACGTCCTCGCATTCCCGGCCGCCTGGGGGGGCGCGCGCGCCCGCGGCATCGCTCGGGACCCGGTGCGAGTGCCCGGCGGCCGCGATTGCCCGTTAAAACAGCGGGACCGTGGAGGTGTGTGTAAACACACAGCTCCACGTCCTGTCAGCGGGGAGGAGACCGATCATGTGATCCCAGTACGGAGGAACACATGATCGGTCTCCTCCCCTTGAGTCCCCTCCCCCCACAGTTAGAATCACTCCTATAGGGACACACATTAACCCCTGCAGCGCCCCCTAGTGTTAACCCCTTCCCTGCCAGTCACATTTACACAGTAATCATTGCAATTTTATAGCAACGATCGCTGTGTAAATGTGAATGGTGTCAAAAGTGTCCGAAGTGTCCGCCGCAATGTCGCAGATCGCCGCCATTACTAGTAAAAAAAAAAAATAAAAAAATTCAATAAATCTATCCCCTATTTTGTAGACGCTATAACTTTTGCGCAAACCGATCAATATACGCTTATTGCGATTTTTTTTTTTTTTTTTTTTACCAAAAATATGTAGAAGAATACGTATCGGCCTAAACTGAGGAAAAAAATAGTTTTTTTTAAAAAAAATGGGATATTTATTATAGCAAAAAGTAAAAAATATTGTGTTTTTTTTCAAAATTGTCGCTCTTCTTTTGTTTATAGCGCAAAAAATAAAAAACGCAGGGGCGATCAAATACCACCAAAAGAAAGCTGTATTTGTGGGAAAAAAAGGACGTCAATTTTGTTTGGGTGTAACGTCGCACGACCGCGCAATTGTCAGTTAAAGCGACGCAGTGCCGAATCGCAAAAAGTGCTCTGGTAAGGAAGGGTGTTTAAAAGCCCTGTATTGAAGTGGTTAATTATATTTGGCCCCCTTGGGTTTGTCACGTACATTAAAATGTCATCTGAGTACGCTGCAATATTATACTTTTCCCACTCTCACCCTTCCTATGTCCTGGTTATTTCAAAGTGTCGCCAAAAAAGGTTCCATTGACAATACATATAAGAAAGGTGAGAGTGGGCATCCTTGGCGTGTTCCGTTGTATATCTCAAACATAGGCGACAATCTCCCATTAACCTTCACCATTGCTGTTGGGCCATTGTATACATTTTTAATCCACTTCATATACTTTGGTCCTATTTCCAGATGTTGCAATGTATCCACCATGAATCCCCAGTCTACCCTGTCAAATGCTATTTCTGCATCTATTGACAGGAGTAGAGCTGGGGATTCACTGGACTTTCTTCTGCGTAACATCAGTATTTGTTTTTATACTATTGTCCCTTCCTTCTCTACCTGGAACAAATCCAGTCTGATCAGAATTTATCAAATATGGTATTAATTTTTTTTAATCTAGTGACCAAAATTTTTGTGTAGATTTTTGTATCGGCATTTAGTAGGGCAATAGGCCTATAACTCTGGAGGTCAGAGGGCGGGATGCAGTGGACGTAGGAGACGTGGGGGAGGAGCCTGGCAGCGGCACCTGTGAGAGGAGACAGATGAAGTCCCGGTATCCCAGCAGGAGCGAAGCGTGGTGAGAGAACGCTAAGCTCTGCGGGACTCCGGCTTACCCCTTGACCCTGCAGGCAGTGGCCTCTACGGCTCTATGCAGATCCACACTCTACATCGAGGAGCGACAGATGGTCCACAGGGAGAGGCGGTGAGTGATGGCTGTAGATGATGGTAGAAGCGGCTCGTGTATCAGAATAGCCTAAGCCGTCAGTGCCTGTGGATGTTCCCCACCCCTCCCCTCCTCCCATTCCGTACCTCCCCACCGCCTTGCTCCTTATCTCCTCACTTGGTTTAAACTTGAAGTGCTTGTTTTCTTTTCCTCTCCTCCGCTTGAGTGGCCAGCGATTATCCAGGCTGTGAGAGGCGCTGACCGGATGATTACAGGGAGCCCCGGGGAATAGATCGTAGGTCTGAAGCTCAGCTGGTCACCCAGATGACAGTGGAAGGTACACCCCCCCCCTCTCCCTCCAGTCAGGTAATAAAAAAAAAAAAAAAAGGACTGTTAAATGGGACAGCAATCTGTGCTATGTGAAAACAAGAATGAATAGGCTTTAAAAGGACTCTGAAGACATGTGGTATATATTAATAATCACTATCACAGTATGTAATTCAGCTGTTGTAAGATTGCTTAGCCGAACAACGAACTTTTTGTGCCTATATCTAAGTGTCTGAGGGCCTTCAGTCCTGGGTCATTGTGTTGGCGACTCTTGCGATTTCTTCCTCTCTTGTTTCAGAAAAAGCGATATAAAAGATTTGGCCGTAATACTGGACACTTGAATAGGGAATTATGGGCGCATGAACTTCAGAATTCCAGCTTGAGACCGAAACTTTGAGCGTTCCCTCTTGTTTTTTTTTTTTTTTTTTTGTGTCTGCCTCTTATTGCCAATTACTGCCCTTGGAATGTGAGGCGGGATATAACCATTTTGGCAGTCCCATTGAGAGGGCAGGAGAAGGATCTCTGCGTCCTCATTAGAAAGTATATACTGCGGCGATCGTGGGTTGTGTCCGGGATAAAATTCCCTGTATCTGCTCTGTATACACCCCTTTGTATGGTCTGGGAGGGGAGGCAGTGAGAGGTAGCACGTACACTTAAATCAGTGCAAGATCACTTCCGAAAATTTTACTGTAAGGACTCTAAATTGATTAGGTCATATGTGCATACCGCACTTATATCCTACGGAGAACTGTATGAGGAGGGGAAGACTAAGATCGTTCCCTAAAACCCCTAAGAGGGTTAAGTTACTATACAACACCCAAAAAGCTCACCCCCCCATTCCACTCAATAGTGGGATTGTTTTCCTAAACTTGAGGAGGGAAGGATAAACGCACACCAGACGTGCAATAGTAAAGGACGATAAGAAGAAAAGAGAATCACCCTGGGGAGAAAAAAGCTCACAGAGGGGAAAATGAAGGGAAGGACACAAAAAACAAACGAGCCTAAAAATCCAAAAGAAAGTCTAAACTCAAGTACGATCCAAAAATATTTAAAAGAAGTTAGTGTAAAAAGTCCTGGAGTGGAGAAAAAACAAGGGGCAAAAGAAAAAAAGAAGGAGCCCATATTAACAACGCACCCACTAGAAGATTTGGGAGCTTATTCCAGAGAGGAAACGGACAGTGAGATGGATCCTAATTTTAGTAGTTCAGAAGTTCAGAGGAATATTGCCCAAATCCCTACTAAGGATGAGATGTCAGAAATGTTTGCGAAGCTGGAAAACTCAATAAAAATAGAAATATCAAATGTAAGGACGGATATGGGCCACCTGTTAAGGCGAGTAGAAGAGGCAGAGGAACTAACAGGAAAACAGGCGCAGGAAATTTGTGAATTAAAAGTACAAGTGAAGAAAATGCAAATAGAACATAGAGATCTACTGTACAAAATGGAAGAACAAGAAAACCAAAGCCGCCGTCAAAACTTGAGGATTAGAGCAATCCCAGAACAACAGGGAGAAGACCTGACAGTCAAAATGAAAAAAATTTTTAATCCGTTATTCGACAGAGGCGAAAACGAGGATCTGAAGATCGATCGTGTACATAGGGTGCGCAAACCTCCAGGCCTTAGCGAAGATATTTCACGTGATGTAATTATCAAATTTCATCTTTTCGAAGATAAAGCAAAGATCTGGAGCAAACTGAGGGGCAGCCCTCCCCTGCAATTTGATGGATCCGTTCTACAGGTCTTTTCAGACCTCTCTGCAGGAACTTTGGCCCGGAGAAGGCAATTGAAACCCTTATTAGAGCAACTGAGATTGGCCAATATAAAGTATAGTTGGGGCTTTCCAGCAGCGCTACTAGTTCAAAGAGACGGAAGGACAATAAGACTTAAATTTATAGAGGAACTTGAAGACTTTTGTCATAAATTAGATATCTCAGTCCCAGACATCTTTAGAGGATGACAGGAGAGGTGGGGGATCGATGGGGGGTGATGTGGGGGGGGGGGGGCGGGTAGGGTGGGGTTTAGGAAGTTAAAAACTAAGTGATAAATAGAGTAGAGGCCTGTAAGGGGATAGGGGTATCTGACGAAAGCACACTCCCTCCCCTTTCTGCACTTTTCCCTAGGTGCAGAGAGGGGTAGGACTGAAACAGATGGCCGCAGTCAGAGCCACACCCTAGGATATATGGTTCAGGGGTCGGGCAAAAATTGGGTGTCCACCTATAGAGCCAAGGCCGGGAGATGGCCAGGGGGAGGGAGGGTGGGGGGGGGGAGAGGGGAGGGAGGGAAAATGGGGGGCGGAGGGAGGGGGGGTCCACGGGGGGAAGGGTGAACACCCACCTTGCAAATCCAAAAAAAGGTCAAAGAGAAAGGAACCGGCCGGATTTAGGAAAAAAGCGTAGTACCTCATTGAGAGGATTTCGATGACAGAATTAAATTTGGTAACCTACAATGTGAAGGGGCTAAACACCCTACTTAAGAGGGCCAAATTAATAAAAGAGTTGAAGCAGTCCAGAGCGGACGTGGTGTTTCTTCAAGAAACCCACTTGTCACTAGAAACAAATATAAAACTGAACTCTGAAAACTATCAGATGTGGTACTACGCGGATTCCCCTATAAGTAGGGCGAAGGGGGTAGCAATTGGTTTTGAAAAACAAACTAGGTTTATATTAATTGACAGGATAACAGACCCTGATGGACGCTTTTTGTTTATAAAGGGAAAAGTAGGTGACAGGATCTGGACCTTAGCAAATGTATACTGTCCTAATAAAAACCCCATAGGGTTTCTGATTCAGACCCTAAACAGACTGGCCAAATTTAAGACAGGGGAGGTTATACTGGCCGGGGACTTCAATTTTTGTCTCGATCCAGAGCAGGACAGTACGTCCCGGGCACAGGGGACAAGTAAAGGTCTACTAAGAAAGTTTAAACACAAGATGAAACAACTTCAACTTATTGATGTGTGGAGGGTAAAACATGAGAAAACACGGGACTATACTTTTTTCTCCCCTGTGCACGGGACGTATTCAAGACTGGACTACATAGTGTTGGAACATAGAATGCTTGACCTAGTTAAGTCCTCACAGATAGGAATCTCTACTCTCTCAGACCATTCTCCGGTCTCGATGAGGATCGGACTACCCGGAATACAAAGGCAACCGCCCAGTTGGAGATTTGATGATAGCCTCTTGCGGGATGGAAAAGTTGTTGAACAAATTCAGAAGGAAATTGAATTTTTTTTCAGTACCAATGATACAGAGGGAATTTCTTGCGCAACCCTATGGGAGGCGCATAAAGTGTATATCCGGGGAGTACTCATCTCTATCGGCGCCGGAGAAAAGAGAAAAAAAAAAAAGGCAAATGAGTCAGTTAACTAATGATATCCACAGATTAGAACAAGAACATAAGAAATCAAATGGGCAACAGCAGGAAGTCTTCCACTCACTTGTTAAAAAAAGAGATGAACTTAGGGATCTGACAGAACAGGAAATAAATAGGACATTTAATAAAAGGTCGAGGGAGAGATACCGATGGGACAACAAGACAAGTAGATACTTAGCGGGAAAGTTAAAAAAACAGAAAGCCCTAAATTATATTGAAAAAATTCAAATTAGCGGGGGGGGGGGGGGGGGGATGGTGCACACAAAACGGGAGATAGCTGAAGCGTTTAAAAAGTACTATGAAGGTTTATACTCTCTGGGCAGCAAAGAAAACCAGAACAAGAAAAATTTAGAGAAAATGAAAGGGTTCCTGGAGAGAACCAAACTGCCCCACCTGTCAGAGGAGGAAAGGCTTTGTATAGATAGCCCTATCACTGAAGAGGAAATATACAAGGCCCTGAAAGAAACAGAAGCAGGCAAAAGCCCGGGTCCAGATGGCTTCACCTCTATTTATCTTAAAACATTTAGCAAAATTTTTGTTCCAAGGCTGGTTAAGTACATGAACGGACTTGGGTCAGATTTCAACATGGGAGGTGAGGCCTTGCAGGCTTCATTAACGCTTATCCTGAAAGAGGGGAAAGACAGTACCCTTTGCTCAAGTTACAGGCCCATAGCCCTCCTGAATGCGGATACCAAACTTTACGCTAAGGTGCTCGCGTCTAGGCTGAAGGAAAGGCTGACCGACCTGGTCCATCCGGACCAGGTCGGATTTATCCCGGGGAGAGAGGGGAGGGATAATGGGGTGCGTTCACTTCTCCTTCTCCGGGCGCTTGAGAACGGTGGGTCCCCAGGTCTACTCCTGTCGATCGATGCCGAAAAAGCATTCGACAGGGTAGACTGGGGACTCATGGTCGGAACTCTGGAGGCCATGGGAATTGGTCCCCGGATGATCAATTGGATAGGGGTCCTATATAATGACCCTCAGGCATTTGTGAAAGTCAATGGTGTCTCTTCTTCAAAATTTACAATGAAAAACGGCACCAGACAGGGATGTCCGCTATCTCCCCTGTTGTTTGTGCTATCCCTCGAACCCCTGCTGTCTGCTATCCGAATAAACCCGGATATTAAAGGGATTAATGTAGGAACAGATGAACACAAAATCGCAGCGTTTGCGGACGACGTCTTGTTTTATATAACCAACCCAAGGATCACGATTCCGATCCTACTAAAAACTTTAAAGGAATACGGGGAGATATCAAATTTAAAAATAAACCCCAGGAAATCCGAAATTTTAAAAATTAATATAAGTAAACAGGAAGAAACCAAACTGAAAAAAGAATTTAACTTTCCCTGGAAAAATCAGATTAAATATTTAGGAATCAAATTAGCACCCTCGGTTAAAGAAATAATCAATATTAACTTCATACCCTTATTGGACGAAATCAAAACCGAAATTAAAAATCTGTCAGCAACAGCACTATCCTGGATCGGCAGGGTGAATGCGTCAAAGATGGTGCTCGTCCCAAAGATTCTCTATAAGCTACAAATGCTCCCTTTATCACTCCCACAAATATTTTTTAAAACTTTAAAAAGTTTAATATCAAAGTATATATGGAACAACCAAAAACCAAGAATAGCTTTTAGTGTTCTATGCAGGGGAAAGAAACTAGGGGGGTTAGCGATGCCGGATTTTCAAAAATATTATAATGCAATAGTCCTCACTCGGGTGATAGAGTGGGCGAAGGAGGCCGATGAAAAAAGATGGGTGAGATTAGAAATAGAAATGAGTGGCACACAGTTGGGAAGAATAATTTGGAACCCACCACAATATAGAAGTTTGGGATTAGGTACACACGAAATTACACATACAGCTTTAAAAATATGGGACAGGATTCACGCACAAAAAAAATGGACATATAATTCTCCACTAATTTACTTAAGTCGGAATGACTTTTTCACACCGGGGAAAAAAGAGGTGGGGGGAAATTGGATAAAAAAAGAAAATGCACAAATAAAAGATATAATACACCAAGGAAAAATTAAAACGTTTCAAACACTGAGTAGTGACACGGGGCTAATGAAAATAGATGTGTGGCGGTTCCTCCAATTGAGTCACTTTATCGAAAAATTGCCCCACCCATTAAGAGGGAAGGAAGAATATAGACCATTAGAAAAGCTATGCTTAAAAGCTAACTCAAAAAAGAACATAGGGAGAATTTATAGAATACAAACGGAGGGTGACGACTTGGAGGACCCGCCCTACATAAAAAAGTGGGAAAAAGAATTAGGAACACAATGCAGTACACAGAAAGTGAAGAGAATTCTAAAGTTATTACACAGCTCAGCGGTGGATAATAGGTCGACTGAGACTAATTTCAAATGCCTCGCTAGGTGGTACATTACACCCGACAAAATGAGTAGATATTCAGTAGATCAATCTGCAGAGTGCTGGCGTGGGTGCAAACAAGTGGGAAATACAGCCCATATTTGGTGGGAATGTCCTGTGATTAAAAAGTATTGGATAGAAGTCCGCCAGTTAATAAAGGATGTCATAGGGGCGGAAATTGCAGATGACCCATGGACATGTCTGTTCCATGGGACAGATTTCCCCATCAAACAATATAAAAATACATTAATCCCCATCGTATTAAACGAAGCAAAAAACCTTATCCCCAAAAACTGGAGAGCAGCAGAGAGCCCAAAAATCAGGGATTTAATATTCCAGATAAGTAAGATACAAATTTTGGAGAATACTGATGAGAAAGGGGACAGGATTGAAGCCGGTAGTGATAGGAGGGATAAATGGACAGCTTGGAGAGAATATAAAAACACATGGAAATATGCTGAAGAGGTTTCACGATAAATTTTCCATAGAGTATATGGTACTAGAATAACAACACTTAACGGCTTGGTTTAAATTGAATGCAAGGTGGGTATGGGTGGGTATGGGAGGGTCGGAGGGGGTTGGGTAATTATATGATTAAATTTAAGGGAAAAAAAAAAAAAAAAACACACGAAAATACCACAATGATGTGACTTAATGTTAGAGACAGAAATGAACGTTAAGTTGAATAAAAGTCTCTTTAACGAACGCTGAAGTGGTTATAGAAAAAAAAAAGAAAAAAAAAAAAAAACAAAAAAAAAAAAAATAGGCCTATAACTCGAGCAGTTGGTTTTATCTTTTCCCTCTTTAGGTATAAGTGATGTGTGCTAGTAATGATTCTTTTCTTACTTCTTCCTCTTCTCCTATATTATTCAAGTTCCTCCTCTCTTCTTGTTCCATCAAGGTCTTTAATTTTTCTCTTTTTATGATTGGAGTCTGGTACGTTTCCTTTTCCGCTTGCTTTTTATGTCTTTGTTCAAGTTCATGTATTTCTTTTATAATTCTCGTCATATTTTTTCTTTTTTCCTGCTTTTATCCTGCTCCAATAGATATCAATTTGCCTCTGGTGATGGTCTTATGAGCCTCCCAGATGGTTGCTTTTGAAAGTTCTGGGGTATCATTTTCTCTGAAATATTTTTCAGTTTCGTTATCTTCCAGTAGATCTTCATTTATTCTCTGCGTACTTTTTCCCAAGGGTTATCCATATATTTTCATCCTTAACATCGCTGGGGCATGGTCTGAGGCTGTTGTTTATTTCTATTATTTCCTCCAGAGTTCTATGTTCCACAATGATGTAATCCAGTCAAAAGTACGTTTTATGTACTGATGAATAAAATGTGTAGTCTTTTGTACTCGGGTGTTGTATTCGCCACGGATCTACTAGTTGATGTTCATATAATTTTTATTTTATTTTTCTAAGTTGCCTTATTTCTCTATCTATTGCATCTGAGGTTCTATCTAGTTGAATATAATATAATTGAAATCCCCTGCTAGTATTAGTTTTTGGGGTTTTTATTGGGGCAGTAAACATTAGCAAGCGTGTACTTTATATTATGTATAGACCCTGAAAGGAAGAGGAAACGTCCTTCTGGGTTTTTCTATTACAAAGTGAATGTTTTTCCCAAAACCTATAGCCACTCCTTTTGCCCTTCTAATCGGTGAATCTCCATAAAACCATGTTGGTATGTTTCTTGAATATATTTTCACATTTGAGTCTTGGGTGATATGCGTCTCCTGGAGAAATACAATTTCAGCCATACTCCTTTCTAATTCTCGTAAAGTTATGTGTCTCTTCCCAGGTGAGTTTAGTCCTTGAACGTTATAGGTCAATATTTTTATGGTACTCCTATCCTCCATTCCTTTCTAATCCCTGCACGTCCCCCCCCAAGCACCCCCCGTCCCCCAATAGGGGGTACGAGCGGGGGTCTCCCGAGGTGACACGCAGGGGCATCTTAAATTTAAACAGGACAGAAAGATCAGTGGATTTTCTTAAAAAAAACCTCATCCCTCCCTTTCCTTTACCGCCTCCCTTCCCCCTTCTCCCCTCACCCCTCCCCCTCCACCCCTTTGTTGTTGTTGTTGTTTTGACCTCATGGTCTTTAGAGCAGGTTAATATTTTATTTTTGGGGGCACCTCCTTTCCCCCCTGCTTTTCGTTACCAGAGGTGGAAATCTATTTGGCGCACTGAGCCCTTCCTACTATCATTAAGATGGACGGCCCCTGTGCACGACGTAGATCCCCATCACCCCCCCCTCCTCTCCCTCCGCGTTTTAGCTTTTAAAGCGGAGCTGCACCCGCACCAAAAATATTAAAAGTCAGCAGCTACAAATACTGCAGCTGCTGACTTTTAATAAATGGACACTTACCTGTTCCAGGTTCCAGCGATGTCGGCAGAATGTGACGAGCGAGCGCTCGTCTCTCAGCTGCCCTGCCGCCATCCTCTGTCAGGGAATCAGGAAGTGAAGACGCAACGTCTTCACTGCCCGGTTCCCTACTGCGCATGTGTGAGTCGCGCTGCGCTTCTCTATTGGTCCCCGCTGTGTCCTGGGAACTGTGTTTCCCAAGACACAACGGGGCATCCTCGGATATCCTCGGATATGGGCGGGGATGCTAGTCCCGGAAGTGGGTGCAGATACCTGTATTATACAGGTATCTGCACCCCCCTCCCCCCTGAAAGGTGCCAATTGTGTCACCGGAGGGGGGGAGGAATCCGATAAGCGGAAGTTCCACTTTAGGGTGGAGCTCCGCTTTAAGATCTTTTATTATATTTAGCCTATTGCTCTATTTTCTTGAGCTCAGTTGCCATTGTGCTTCTTCTTGTGTTGTTAATTCTTGTCTGGAAATTGAATCCCTGGGGTTTTCTGGTATTGGGATTTCTAATCTTTTTCAAAAGTCAGGTATTTCTTCTATAAATCTTAACCACTTCAGCCCCGGACCAATTGGCAGCCAAAGGACCAGGCCCCTTTTTGCGATTCGGCACTGCGTCGCTTTAACTGACAATTGCGCGGTCGTGCGACGTGGCTCCAAAACAAAATTGGCGTCCTTTTTTTCCCCACAAATAGAGCTTTCATTTGGTGGTATTTGATCGCCCCTGCGGTTTTTATTTTTTGCGCTATAAACAAAAATAGAGCAACAATT
The DNA here is from genome assembly GCA_028564925.1 of Lithobates sylvaticus. Lineage (NCBI taxonomy): Eukaryota > Metazoa > Chordata > Amphibia > Anura > Ranidae > Lithobates > Lithobates sylvaticus. The sequence continues at coordinate 94,064,074 of CM053034.1, forward strand.
TTGAAAAAAATGCAATATTTTTTGCTTTTTGCTATAATAAATATCCCCAAAAAATATATAAAAAAACATTTTTTTTTCCTCAGTTTAGGCCGATACGTATTCTTCTACATATTTTTGGTAAAAAAAATCGTAATTAGCGATTATTGATTGGTTTGCGCAATGACAGGCAGAGTAGGAAGCGCAGGGAGAGGTTTTGTTCTTCAGCTCCGCAACCAGATTGCGGGACACCAGCGGCGATCGGGTCCGCTGGTCCTGCGGCCGTGGTCACGGAGCTCCCGACCGGGTCGCGAGCGCACCGCTGGCGGCGCGCTCCCGACCCACGGGCAGGCATTTAAAGGGCCACGTACAGGTACGTGGTTTTGCCTGCCGTGCCATTCTGCTGACGTATTTATGCAGTGGGCGGTCGGGAAGCGGTTAATCTGGCGCTTCGTCCATTTTTCCTGGCTATCAAGTTTGTGGGGAAACCCCAATTGTATTGGATTTCCTGTTCTTGTAAGATTTTTAGTAGAGGTTTCAGCATCCTTCGTCTTCTCAGGGTTTCTTGCGGTAAATCCTGGACAAGTTGTATCATTTTTTCTCCATACTTGATTGGTGTTTTTTTTCTTCATATTTCTCCAAATTATATTTTTTTTCCTACCAGTTTTTAAATCTGATGATTATATCTCTTGGATTTTCCATTGGGAGTCCTTGTGGTCTTCTTAGTCTATATGTACTCTTTCAATTTTTATTATATTAATTTCTTACTTTTCCAGGATAGGGTTAAAAGCCTTCTTTATTATTTCTGGTAAATTTTCTTCCTGAGTAGATCCGGGGAGACCTCGGATTCTCAGATTTTTCCTTCTGGCCCTATTTTCTTGATCTTCCATTCTATATGCTTGTTCCTGTTTCTTTTTTAATATGTTTATTTCTCCCTTCAGCTCTTTTATTATTCTTACACGGGACTCCACTTTTATCTCTACATCTTCAACTCTTGAGAGCATATGACCCAAGTCTTTATGAATTGTTGCCATTTCTGCTTTTTAAAGAGTTTTTTTTCCAGCGCCGCAAACGTTTTTTCCATATCGGATTTTGTTGGTAATTGAACTACTTGTTGTTCCTCCGGCCTTCTAATACCTTCATCTACTTCCATGTCCTGCTCTATTCTATTCTGGGTTCTGAAAGTAGACTGGTTTCCACTGTTGTCTTATTCTGACGCTTTTTCTCTTTCTTCTCCTTCTTTTCCTTAGTTTCCATTTGTTGCCCTTTTACACTCTGTTGTCTTTCTCCCTCACCGTCTCCTTGTGTTAAAGAGGAAGTAAAGCCTCTTTTAAAAAAAAAAAAAAAAAACGGAACCTGCAAGGCAAAGGCATAATGAGCTAGTATGCATAGCATACTAGCTCATTATGAATAACTTACCTGAGAACGAAGCCCCCGGAGCGGTCCTCATCCACGACCTTCTCCGCCGCCATCAATACGGGAGTGACTTCCGGGTCTCGCCGCTCCAGCGCTGTGATTCGCTGAAGCGGCGATGATGTCACTCTCGCGCATGCGCAGGAAAGCGGCCTGCACGCTGCTGTCGACGGCGCATGCGCCGTAGACAGCAATGCCTCTTTTTTTCTAAATATCTCCTAAACCATGTAGGTTTAGGAGATATTTATTGGGCCTACAGGTAAGCCTTAATCTAGGCTTACCTTTAGGCCAAAGTGCTTTGGAAGGGTTTACTTCCACTTTAAATACTTATTCATGGGGCAAGGGCTAGGGCTTAAGCTAGGCCGTGGTGATTTAGCTATAACTCAGCGACCTCTTGCCGTTTTACACCGCATTGAAAAAAAAAAAAAAAGACAGGAAGAGAATCAAGGGGTAGAGAAACCGTCCTAAAATTTTTTTAGATTAAAAATGTTTTTTAGCGCTCAAAAAAAAAAGAAGATACCAGCAGAGGAATCGGCTGTGATCTGCGACTTTAACCATGAACTGGGAAGGCACAGCAGCTTCGTAGGTTATCACATAGGATATATTATTCAGATATGTGTATTTTCCCTTGTATCTGCAAATTTCCTTATGCTTCCTTTATGTATTCATTTTTTTTTTTTGGTTCCCAAGATATGTAGTCAGATTTAATAAACCCACACTCTATTAATCCAACCAATCATTTATCGCTCGTTCCTCCAGCAATCTTTTCTTTCATTATCGTACTTAATTGCAAAGATTTATCATATATACTACTTTATGACCTCAAATTTTTTCAACTTGAGCCCTGTAAACTTGTTCTCACTTTCTTCTGCAAGTCACTTGTTACAGTCACTTTTATTCTTTCTCAGCACATTGCAGTCACTTTTACTCTTATTTTATAAAAAAGTTATAGAGAGGTTTGATAGAAGTTTTACTTATCTGTAGCACCAGAGGGGGGGTGGGGGAGCCTCTCAACTTCTCCTAGATCAGGGTCTGGAAAAAGCTGGGAGAAAAATCACAGAAGATCTAAAACAAGAATTTCATGATCTGGACTCTAGGATTAACACCATTGAGAACAAGCTGGATGTCACTGTGAACAGAACTAATCAAAACACAGATCGCATCTGCAACCTGGAAGCACGCTTGGAAGAGGCTTTAGCAAAAATTGATGACCTTGAGAATAGGTCCCGCAGATATAATTTCTCAGAAGGAGAAAGATTGCTGGCCTGTCCTACTGATTTTTCTTACCTATTAGACAAATTTTTTTTTCTACGTTTTACATTTTTTTTTTTAAATGCATACATACTTGGTGACTATGTTTCTCACTAATGATCTCTCGTCTGGTCCCCTTTCCAGGCCTGTACCCTCAGGAGGGTGTTTAACTTTCTTCTTCTTCGCTTTTTCTACCTTCCATGCTCCATAAAAGTGAAAGTTCGGCCCCCCAGAGGACCGATCGATCGGCAAAGCCCAGTCTGGCAAGGTAAGCGATCCCAACTCTACCACACTCCATGGCTGATCAATGACCACTGAAACCTATAACAACCCATAACATTTTTAACATTTTTAACACACAATGTGCAGGGCCTCAATTTGCTTGTGAAAAGGCGGAAAGCCTTTAACTATTTCAACTCGGTAGGAGCTGAAATAGTGTTCCTCCAAGAAATCACTTCCCAACTTCTTATAAACCTAACTATATACACAAACACTACCCTATCTTATTTTTCGCCAACGCCCCAGATAAGACACGGGGAGTATGTAGCTATATGTCTCACCAAAAACTTATCCTTCACCCCCTCACAGGTAATCTCTGTCCTGGAAATTTATAGATAGGCAACTCCTTTCCTCATATTGATTAGTGGTTCCAAATTAATAATTACTGCAGTAGGGAACAGACACAAAAGATACGCTCAGCATCTTTCCGAATAACCGTTCTCCTTTTATTATGACGCAATTCAGGGGTTTTATACACATGATTATGAGGTATCACATTAATATTACAATTGTTCATTTATGGTAACAAGGGGCGTATCATAGGCAGGCTTATTCTAATCAGGACTCGAAAGAATGTAAACATGTACTGAAAACATTATTAGTGCCGTGTGCACAGTGAGGGCAGTGTGCAATACATACAAAATAGAATACAATTATATACAGAACTTACAAATTTCCATTACATCTCCTCTCTTTTGATCAATATTTTGATCACTAACCATACCTGCTATAACCTTTAACCTGGAACCTCCACACGCTTAGGTGGAGGTAGTCCTGGCCAAAGAGGCAAAAACTCCATTGTGGAGAAAATAATAGCTGAGCAGCTTTTTTCATTACAAAATGACTTTTCATTGTGAAAAACAAATGATTGATAAGACATATTTACAGAGTACTGGCTGTACACTCCTGTGGCCAGAATGGCCTTCTAGCTTAATTGTTGGCATGCTGACTTATCAGCATATGTAAACACAGACAATTCTACATAAAATGGAAGAGGTACAAAAGACAAATATGACTTCAACATGGCTAAACTACTTAAATATATATCCCTTACAATTAAAGTAATTGAATCAAATAGTACCCTAGACTGTGATTGCAAAAGGGAAACAAATCAAACACAGAGATTTCTTTAATTTAGTCATTTTTGCAGTGTCTGGTGTGGATCCAGGTGACTTTTCCTTCAAGTTTTGCAAAACTGTACATGAAATAGATGCTGTATTGAGTCTCCAAACATTTCCTTATATATAAATGTCTCTTAACAATCCACAAGTCACCTGGCTTTATTTTTTGATCCTTCCAAACTTTTAGGATCTGGAATTTGGGAGAAAACACATAAATTAGTTTGTCAAAAACCTTTAAAAGATCAGCAACATTCTCTGTGAGATCCGAATGGACGACTTCAGCTGCTGAGACAAAATATAAGCAAGTGAGTAACACACTCCCAAACCAAATCCCATAGGGAGAGAGTCCATCATCACCTTAGGGGCTTGATAAATTATAAGAAAACACTCAGGCAAAAGTTTCTTACTCTACTTTGTCCGCTACATTGTAGACAGTAGGGAGTGTAAAAATAAAACCTCAAAACTTCTAGTAAGGACTCTCCTATAAAAAATGATTTCCTCTGTTACTCTCTGTACTTACAAACTACTTCTGATAACACTTTTTACTGTGGCCTTTGCAGTAGCATTGGCCACTGGACATCCAAAAAACATGTCCATACAGACAAAATGCATACTCATAAGATCCTGACTTGGGAAACTGGATACATCTTTTTGTAATCTCTGGAAGGGATGTTCAGCTTTTGGTAACACCTTTGGTAACAGGTAAAACAAGAAGTGATATGTTATAAAAACAACTGTGGAGAACCCTGGCTCTATCCCACGCTCATTTACTAAGGCAGCCATAACTGCTTGTGACTGATGACACGGTCCATGTGTCAAGCTGGAGGGAAAAGAGTGGCTGGCAGACATAAATGATCACCTTTTCCAATGTCCTGTTTCATAAGAAGTTGCCCACTGTGGACCACTTGTTCTTCTCGTTCTGGGGTCCTTAAAAATGAATTATTAATCCCAGCTATACTGGGCCAGAACTAGGGTGGAATCTGTGAGTTGCACAGACCCAGCAAGTGTCCGGGGCTGTAAATACAGCATCCTTAGTCGGTCTGCTTCCATGTGTGAGTTTTAATGTTAGTATGGCTACCTCAGCAAGAACCTGGAAGGCTGAAGACAGCCAATCAAATTAACTTAGCATGCTTGATTGGTTTACCTGCCGAAGTAAAAACAAACTTCTGGCCCTTCAAATGGAACCAAAAGCTCTCTAATATCTATATAAATATACTCTTTTTATAGCTCACAGGCTTTGCTAAAACATGGAGCTCTGCTTCTTGAGCTGGGGAAAAAGGATCCAATGACTCTATATACAGAGTATCCTTCTGGGTGATAAACTGCATACTCAGTATAAAACCGGGAATAACTCTACAAAAAATTAAATATCTGGGTATTCAGGGAATGTGTCCTGCACTGGGCTCACAGCAGCTGATTCCTACGTCATCAATTTAACACATGTGGTCTCCCCCGTCTACAGCCTCCTCCAATAGGGGCAATAAGGTGGTTGGATTAAAATGTACACATTTTTCATTGTTAGATTTGTACATAAACAAACTCATATTTTAAACCTTTCATTAGACAAACATTTAGTTAGCTATATATTTGCTGCGCAGAATGTCGGACCATTAAAAATTAAATATTTGACCAAAATAATGTCTAACTTTGTCTAATAGCACCTTTGCATAAAGGTACAGCTCTGATATATCAGGGTGAACCCTTCATTACTGGGTCCAGCTTGCATAACTATATTACAATGGCTTGTTTTCCATCACGCTGTTTGTGTAAGAACTCCAGTTTCATGTTTCAAAAAGACAACTTTTTCCTGGCAATATTATAATAAATGTTAACAATACCCTGCGGTCATGGAGAGATGTCCGTAAATCCAAAATATTCTTCTGCTTATATCCACTGTACTTACAAGGAAAAGGGGCACATCATATCACAATCCACACATTCTGCTTTGGATTCAAAAATAAAAATAAATAAAAACAAACAAAGCGCTCAGCCACATCAAAAACTATAAAACAACTGGCTGCAGGTGGTATCTATCCTAACAGGGTGTGTGGACTTGATGTGATGGGTCTGTCATATTTACATTTTATTTATTATTACTCTCACATCATGGGCCGCACATCAATCTATTATCAGACTTTAAGATTTAATTTTTGGAGAAAAACTTCTAATGTATCCCATCCATCTTGGCTTTGTTAAACATTATGGCAGCTGTATTCCAATTAACAACCTCATCTTAATCTTTTTTCTTTCCACTCAATAAATGTAAAATTACAAAATTGTTATCTTAAACTAAACTAATACCATTTTTATAAATTCCCCATTAACCTGGATTTCATTTCCAATCAAAGGTTGTCTAAACCAGTTTCAATATATCTATATTATTAATAAAATTGTTAAACTCCAATTAGAAATTAATACTCAAATGATAATTTCAATATCACACCCTAATATATATATCCACAGATAACGTTCCTTAAAGGGGGACATATTACTTAATTTTACTTAATTCCCTATTAAATGCACTGTTTCCACTATCAAAGGATATTCAATTTGTGTAATACACGGTTAAATGTAACCTTCATTTTACCATGTTTGGAAAACAGATTCAAAAATAATTGTGATCACATTGTTTATCATTAGATTCGTTAACCCGGCACATAAAGTTATAAATGTTTTGTCTAAAAAACTGAAATTGGCATGGTGTCCTTCCAGCTTATCACCAACCTCTCATCCCAGCTACATTCTTTCAGGAGAGCACAAAGGAGGGGGTCACATCTGCGTACATGACACACACAAGTGATAGAACTAAAGGTTCCAGCATTCACACACATATACAAATATCTCTCTAAAATCGCTTACATTTTTCCCATTTGTACCCAACACATGCATATCATTCTCTCACATTCTTTTAACTCTTTTAAATACTCCCTTAATAAATTTCTGCTTTCCTTATTTTGTTCTGATATCCTTTGCATCCAATGTATTGTAATACCCTACTTCACATACAGTACCTTCTATGATCAGACGGGCAGCCATAGTGCTCATCCCATCTTTCCTCTCTGACAACATCTAAAATATTCTGTTTTAACTCTCATGTCTCTATTTCTTGACTTTACTAGTTGTAGTGCCTAACCCCAAATTAATCCCACAACTTAACATGAAAATGTCCCTTTCTGTCTAGTGGTAATTGTCACCCTTCATCCATCCTGCTCACATAGCTGTTTCTCTAGCTGTGTACTCTGCATGATTCTTAGTCCCTGTGGACATCGGTGGTAACCCATTTACCCATTGTGGATCCATGTCCACTTTAACCATTAATCTAGGGGCTCAGTATAGGCGGAACCGCACCTTTGGTTCATATATAGCGCTCCTCTTGCGCTGGGCATTTTTGAGGGTCTCTTACCCTTCATTCTCTTACTTAATTTAATGCCCATAATGACTGGCCAGTCTTCTCTACGTGTGCCTATACCCTCTTGCCTCTAAACTACTTTTTCTAGCAGATGTACTACATATACCTGTGAACAGCACTATTCTTCCCTTTCTTATCTATAACACTCCGATGGACAGTAGACAGTGATAACATATAACCACCAATCAATACAGTTCGATTAAGGGGAGTAAGATAGGTACCCTTTGTCCCGAAAATGCCTTACCGATCAAGGAAGTCTGATAACTCAAATGTAAGCAAAAGGCTTACCTCAGCCGGCTGATTATCAGAAATTCCCGGATCGTCTCAAGCTCCTTGTTTTGGATACTCAGGGTCACCTTTTAACCCCTCCTGGGCAAAGCTCGCCACCTGTCCTGGAAATTTATAGATAGGCAACTCCTATCCTCATATTGATTAGTGGTTAACCTTTCCTCTCTGCGTTGTCCTACAGCCTCCTATACCTGGCGCCTATACGATTCCCATCTCAGCAATCCGACCACGTGTTTGGATATTGAAATGGCATTAAAATAATTTTTGATCTTGAATGACCTATCACACACTTCCTCAATGTGCACGTGGGTTGCTCACAAAGCCACGATCAGAGGTATCCTGATTCAGACAGCTGCCAGGTATAGAAGACATTACAAAGCCATGCTGAAGCAAAAAGAAGATGAATTAGCCATCCTACTCAAAGAACACAAACCCATCCCCATCTAGAACTACGGGATAGAATTAAGTCCACCGGCCTGGAATTAAACCTCTGCCTCACCACGAAGGCAGAAAAACAATTGCGATGGACTCAGACAAGATTCTATTCCCAATCGGATAAACCGGGTAAACTACTATCAATGAGCTTGACCCCCAGACGCCCCCCTTTCCATGTCCGTAAGATCAGAAAATCTGACGGTTCCTTTACTCAGAATCCTAAAGCAGTTTTGCAAGAATTCCAAACTTTTTACAAAAAGTTGTATAACGATGGCAAGGTCACAGGCCAGAAGGAGTTTGATGAATTTATTGAACACTTACCCATCCCGCCCTTACAAGATGAGCATAGAGCCTTTCTAGATAGAGGTATCACAGTGGAAGAGGTTCTGGCTGCTATAAACCAGGCCCCAAAGGGCAAAGTACCGGTCCGGATGGGTTCACAACTCTATACTACAAAAAAATCTCCACCTTGCTGGCCCCCTCCTTAGCACGCTTTTTTAGGGCCATTCAGAAGAGCGATCCAATAGACACTGATTCCAACAGAGCCTTTATAACTCTTATTCCCAAACTCCATAAGAATCACAGTGATGTAGCCAACAACCGACCCATATCCTTAATCAACACGGATCTGAAGCTATTCACAAAAATCTTGGCAAACAGAATGTTGACATTTTTGGCTGACTACATTCACTCCGATAAACATGATTGTAGCTGGAAAGAGAAAAAAATATCAAGGATCCAAGAATGCAGTGATGTGATCACCAAGAATTATAAAATCAATCCAAAAAAAATCTCATATTCTATAATATAGCTGTTTATTGCAGGTGGGCCTCTTTTCCTACTCTATGGGCAGTTTCCATCTATGTATGGTTTTCTTACTTTTTAGTACAGAATTCTGCCTAGTCTTCTCTAAACTCAAAGCTTATAGAAATTTCAGTTTAATGTTTCCAAATATTTTTCCAGTCCAAAACATCTAGTGCTTCTTCTTTAACCTCCTTCTGTTTAGATGTGTAGATACATAGGCACTGTATAGAAAAGTGAGGAGATAAAGAGTGAGCAATTGAGGTTGGGTCTTTATAGAACCAGGATTGGAATATATATGTTCAGAGGATGTTCAGAGGATTTTTTTAACCACCTAAATACTTTGCACTTAAACCCCCCTCGTGACCAGACCAATTTTCAGCTTTTGGCGCTGATGCACTTGGAATGACAATTGCGCGGTCATACGACAGTGTACCCAAATGAAATTGTTATAATTTTTTCCCCAGAAATAGAGCTTTCTTTTGGTGGTATTTGATCACCTCTGCGTCTTTTATTTTTTGCGCAATAAACAAAAGAAGAGCGACAAATTTAAAAAAAAAAACAATATTTTTTACTTTTTGCTATACTAAATATCCCCAAAAAATATATAAAAAAACATTTTTTTTCCTCAGTTTAGGCCGAAACGTATTCTTCTACATATTTTTGGTAAAAAAAAAAATCGCAATTAGCGATTTATTGATTAGTTTGCGCAAAAGTTATAGCGTTTACAAAATAGGGGATAGTTTTATAGCATTTTTATTAAAAAAATTTTTTTTACTAGTAATGGCGGTGATCAGCGATTTTTATTGTGACTGCGACATTATGGCAGACACATCGGACATTTTTGACACATTTTTGGCACCATTGTCATTTATACAGCAATCAATGCTATTTAAATGCATTGATTGCTGTATAAATGACACTGGCAGTGAAGGGGTTAACCTCTAGGGGGCGGGGAGGGGTTAATTATGTTTCCTGGGAGTGTTTCTTACTGTGGGGGGAGGGGACTCACAAGGGGAGGAGACCGATCGGTGTTTCTCTGTACAGAGAACACCATCAGCTCCTCTCCTCTGACAGGACCGTTGATCTGTGTGTTTACACACACAGATCCACGGTCCCGCTGTGTTACCGGGCAATCGCGGGTGCCCGGCGGACATCGCGGCCGCTGGGCACGCGCATCGGGTGCCCAGTGACACGGCGAGAGCGCGCGCGCACTCCCGGCGGCACGCGCGCGCTCCCTGAAGTGCACAGAAGGGGAGGACGTCATATGACGTGCTCCCGGCACAACAGATCCGCGCTGTAGCCGTCATTTTGCTATAGCGCGGATCTCAGCTAGTTAATAGCATGTCTTTATCTTTTTCTTTCTCAGGTACAAATTTATAACAAACACTTCCAAATTTGGCTGCGTTTCTATAGCATCCATTCTTTTTTTATAACACTAGCCATTAGTGAGCAGAAGTAAACATTTTTACATAGCGCACAGATCATTTGCAGTATATACAAGAATATACAGGTATTAATTTGTCAGAATTGCTTAGTATAGACCAATACCTACATATTTTAAACCCCCTATGTTCTAGCCTGACGCATTAATACTCCATAAAATTGGAATGTGGGTCACAATGGCTCTTTTAGTGAGAACTGTTTATGATACATTAATGCCACATAATATAACATGTGTATCGGTTGTCACTGCCCTTGGGATGGTTATAGCCATACATAAAGACTACCAGTAATATATGATCTAGTTAGTTTAAAAAAAAGTGACTCCTACAGGCCCTCTAGTGGATGTTCCATTCTTGACCTGTCTGGTGTGTTCCTTGGTCTTCATGATGCTGTTTGTGCATGAAGGTTCTCTTACAAACCTCTGAGGGCTTCACAGAACACCTGTGTTTATACTGAGATAAAATTACACACAGGTGTACTCTACTTATTAGGTGACTTCTGAAGCCAATTGATTCCATTGATTTTAGTTAGCGGTATTCGAGTAAAGGGGGCTGAATACAAATGCACGCCACACTTTTCACATATTTATTTGTAAAAAATGTTAAAAAGCATTTATTATTTTCCTTCCACTTCACAGTTAAGTGCCACTTTGTGTTGGTCTATCACATAAAATCCCAATAAAATATATTTACGTTTTTGGTTGTAACAGGACAAAATGTGGAAAATTTCAAAGGGTATCAATACTTTTTCAAGGCACTGTACTCTGCCACACATACTTCCCTAGGAACAAAAGGGAAATCAACCAGCAATTGATACTAACCAACATCAGATCCCTAAAAATATTGTTAAAAGAAGGAAGGGATTTGTGGAGGTGGGGTTAGATAGTACAGTAGAAACGAGTATATAAACCAATATAAAAATATATACATTTTATTAATACATCATTGTAACAAGAAAAAAAAAGGAAAAAAAAACAATAAAAAATTGCAGATAACAATCGACAATATATATGCAGAAACTCTGATTAGGATAACAAAAAGCTCTAAGGGCATAATTCATTATGTTCCTAATATCCAACATGTTTTGGATTAATTTTTATTATAGCAACCTGTCTCATAGCCACCTGCCGCAAACCACCAGCCACCAGCCTCATAGCCAGCTGTCACAAAGCCTTGCAGAAAGGGTTTAAAACTGAGAATTTCATTTAACCCTGTCCGTGAGGTCGCGTTTAAATTTGAGATCCACATCATCTTGCGTTGTAGTAAGATTTTGTTGGAATTCAAACCCCAAGAGGTGGAGATCTTATCGAGCACTAGCACTTGAATTTTTGGCATGCAGCCATTGTGGACTAATGTCACATGGTGACCCAGGGGAAAGTCTGGGTCTGCATTTTCCATAGCCGCTATATGGCGGTATAGACATTTCCACAGTTTCTGTATCGTCTTTCCAATGTAATAGCATCCGCATTTACATTGTAATAGGTAGACCACATAGGTTATTTGACAGTTGGCATAATGTTTATACATCAACGTATTTCCGTTAGGGAGACATGGTCTTCTGTCAGTGTTGATGTATCGACAGTAGCCACACGCTCTGCAAGGGAAGGTGCCTAAAGTATTACAGGGGTCACCTCGGGTTAGGCATTTAAATTCACTTTTTACTAATAGGTCTCCGATCGATGTGTTTCGTTTAAAGGTGACAAGAGGAACCGGGAAGACAAAGGGACCTACCACTGGGTCACTGGCTAGGACATGCCAATATCTGTCTAGAATTTGTTTGATTTGTATGTGTTCATTGGAGAAAGTAGTTACGAATCTAGTATATGCGTGTTTGTCAGGCGAAGATTTTTTTCTGTGCATATAATAATTCCTGTCTGTCCTTGTTGTTAACCGTATTGAATGCCTTTTTCAAGTTTGGTTTTTCCAAACAATAACATCATTCCTCACCTTCTGAAGCCTCCCAGTAAGTGTATTGTTTGTTTTTGTTTTTCTTTCTCCCTTTTTCTCTCCCCTCTCCCCTACTGCTTTGATTCCTGCCTATATGCTATATTCTATACGATATTATATTGATGTTAATTATACTTCTTTATACATACAGTGGTGTGAAAAAGTGTTTGCCCCCTTCCTCATTTCCTGTTCCTTTGCATGTTTGTCACACTTAAGTGTTTCGGAACATCAAACCAATTTAAACAATAGTCAAGGACAACACAAGTAAACACAAAATTCAATTTGTAAATGAAGGTGTTTATTATTAAAGGTGAAAAAAATCCAAACCATCATGGCCCTGTGTGAAAAAGTGATTGCCCCCCTTGTTAAAACATACTATAACTGTGGTTGTCCACACCTGAGTTCAATTTCTCTAGCCACACCCAGGCCTGATTATTGCCACACCTGTTCACAATCAAGGCATCACTTAAATAGGAGCCGCTTGACACAGTAAGGTCCACCAGAAGATCCTTAAAAGCTACACATCATGCCGAGACCCAAAGAAATTCAGGAACAATTGAGAAAGAAAGTAATTGAGATCTATCAGTCTGAAAAGGGTTATAAAGTGGGCAGAGTGAGTCTGGGGTGTGACCGGATGTGAGGAGAGAGGGCTGAGTGCTGAGGAGTGCTGAGGAGATGCAAGGAGAGTTGGTGTGAGAAGGAACGCTGCTGTGCAACCCCCTCCCCCTTCTAGCTTCTGGATGAAGCCGTCATGAGAAGCTATGGTATGCTATGAGCTGCCTCCTGCTCCCTGCCCCCCACGCTGAACACGCTGTGTGTAATCTCCTTCTCACAGTCCTCTGCTTGTGGGGGAAAGGTAAAGGAAAAAAGCCCAGCAAGGTTTGCCAAAGGACTGTTACTAAGATTCACTGTGTGACTTGGACTCTCTGTTGCAAAAGATTGAAAACTACCTGCTGACCCCACACAGACCTTCAGTGCTGGACATGTGAGTAACATGCAATGGAATAAAGGGGAAACATAGCGATGCTGTCTAGTGCTTGCGCCTTATAAACTGTCATTAATGATGAAATGAAGTGAATGAAAGCCATATTGTTCATATTGGTGTCACAAGGCGGACTTTCTTTATCAGCTGAGAGAGATAGTATATACTATCTACTAAAGGTGTTTTGCTACCAGTGCTTTCATGCAGGAAAACTGTGAGTTCAAAAATGCTATATGCCTGGCTGCTGGCACCCACACATAAGTAAAAGGAAAAAACTGGCCTGTCTGGCTGTCAAGGCTCTTATATATGAAGTAATACCACTAATATACCGCTGATATATGAACGTCAACTGACCACCTGGCTGGCTGTCTGTATACTTCCACGTGAAAAATCTCTCATCTTGCTTGCCATTTATAAAGCCGCCAAGGACTATGTATACCTACTAAAGGTCCAATTATGTATGTAAGAGCTGGAGCGGACATTGTATACTGCTGAGCGCATGTTTTACTACCAGTACTTTCATGCAGGAAAACTGTGATTTCAAAAATGCTGTGCGCCTGGCTGCCTGTACACATACATAAGTAAAAAGAAAACACTGGCCTGCCTGGCTGTTAAGGCTTCTATACATGAAGTAATACCGCTGATATACCGCTGATATATGAATATCAACTGATCTCCTAGTTGGCTGTTTGTATACCCCCACGTGAAAAATCTCTCCTCTTGCTTTCTATTTATATATCTGCCAGGGGCTATGTATGTAAGAGCTGGAGCGGACATTGTATACTGTTGAGTGCATGTTTGGCTATCAGTGCCTTCATGCAGGTAAACTGTGATTTCAAAAATGTTGTGTGCCTGGCTGCTTGCACCCATACACAGTATACATAAGTAAAAGGAAAACATTGGCCTGTCTGGCTGTTAAGGCTCTTATACATGAAGTAATACTGTTGATATACTGCTGATACATGAATGTCAACGGACCACCTGGCTGGCTGCCCGTATACCCCCACGGGAAAAATCTCTTTGCTTGCTTGCTGTACCCGCTGGTAGTGCTTAGTAGTTAACTGCGCTGTTTGTGTTCTATCTGAAATAAGGAGGAGAGGGTGATCTCTCTCCCGAGGACTATATTTGGAAGATCTGTTGCTGCTGACATAACTACGGTTGAGCGTAACCTCGGCCGCTTTCCCCTTTTTTTTTTTTTTTTTTTTTTTTTCTCCTTTCGCTGGCCGCTCTGGCCCCTGGTGTTGAAAAAGCCTTTTTTTTTTTCCTCTCGGCTCCTGGCTTGTGCTCCTATATGAGAAGAACTGCTGCTGATACAGGACCCCCTTAGCAACCGCTTACCTGACCATCTGCGTGGTTTCTTCTTTTTTTTTTTTCTCTCCCTCCGACCCCCGTGCTTAGAAGAGGGGGGAAAAGGGGGGGAAGGGAAATATAAATATTGTGTGAAATAAGAGGAGAAGGGAAAATGCAGCAGCTACGATCTGCAAAAGATAAAGATAAAAGTGTCCAACAAGCAGGTATGGCTGCTGCAGCAAAACTAGAGCAATTTGCACACACAACTGGGCATACACTGGGGCAACCCATGCCGCCGTCTCCCCCAAAAAAAGGGACTCAGTCCAAAATCCAACAAGGAGGTACAGGAGAGAGAAAGAGTCAAGGGCAGAGCCAATCAAATGCGGCAACACCAAGGGCCCAGGGGGTAAAGACACAGACACAGGGAAGTAAAAACACCGTGGCCGCAGATCAAAATATAAAAACAAGCATAGAAGCAATTGGGGTTGGGGCAGGACCCGCCCCACCTCTGGAGAAAGAACCCACATTAATGGACATTTTTAAAGCAGTAAAAACCTCAAATGACTCGCTCAAAGACTTGGGCGAACAGATGAGGGGGGTCAAAGAGGACTTGGCACTGGTAAGACAAGACATGCAAAGGATAGCTGAGAGAACCACAGTATTGGAAGGAAGGATCAGCCAGGTGGAGGATGATGTTCTTCCACTGGTTAAAGAGATGAAGAACATGAGGGAGCAGTTACACCGGCAAGCCGTTAAATTGGAAGAAATCGAGAACAGGAGTCGTAGAGATAACATTAGGATAGTGGGAATGCCTGAGAAGAGTGAAGGATCCAACCCTACTGAATTTTTGGAAGGCTGGTTAACTGAGACCTTTGGGAGAGAATCCTTTTCAGGATCATTTAGCATCGAAAGAGCACATAGGGTGCCGTTCCGCCCACCACCAGCAGGAGGCTATCCACGAACCCTGTTAATGAAGTTCCTTAATTTTAAGGACAAAGTGACACTTCTGCGAAAAGCCAGGGACAGAGGGAATATCTTTTTTAATGGGATTAAAATTTCTTTCTATTCAGATTTCTCTCAGGAGCTCCAAAAACGTAGGGCAGAATTCACCCAGGTCAAACGTTCACTACAAAAGTTTAAAATTCAATATGCTCTTTTATACCCGGCCAAACTGAGGGTAACGGCCCTGGGGGAAACCCGGTACTTTGAGGATCCAGGAGGGGTAGAGAAATGGGTGGAGGAGAACAGGGAAAGGTTACTGGCATTGTGATAAGTTGTGGTACTCAGAATAGATTACACGAGGGGGGGGGGGTGGGGGGGGGGGGGTTGGCACAGTGGGCGGGTACGAGAGGATGTTGATAAGGGTGTATGTGAAGAAAGGGTTAAGAGTATGGGATAAGGTCACTGGTAGTCCCCGGGGGGTTCACCGAGAGAGGTGGGGAGGGGGGGGGGGGGGAGGGGGGAGGGATGGGTATGGGTAATATTTCAGATCAAAGGTGTGTAAAGGGCCAAGGGAAAAAGGGTACATCCACTGATAAAAAAGAGAGAATCACGGTAGACGCACAGAAGTGGGAAGTAAAAAGGGAGACACATAGAGCTTTTCAACGGGGAACCACTAGGATAATGGGTGAAAACACTGCTATAGAGATAAAATACTACTGATTAAAATACATTGGGTGAAAAATGATGCAATCTAAAATATTAAGAATTGGGTCATGGAATATAAGAGGGTTAGGCACAGCGGGTAAGAGGGCAATAGTGTTTTCTATGATGAGGAACTATGGGATTGATGTGGCTTGCCTGCAGGAAACCCATTTGACAAAAGAAACAGCCCAACAACTACAAAGGCAGAATGGGGTATACCAATTTCAGTACCACTCGGTTTATGGCTCATACAGTAGAGGGGTTAGCATAATGGTGAAGAAAGGGGTGAATTTTTCCTGCATGCAAGCCATCTCAGATGAAATGGGCCGGTATATTTTTCTCTGTTGTCAAATTGAAGATAAAAAGATGGTGATAGCAAATGTGTATGTCCCCCCCCCATTTAAAATGGAGATCATGCTTAAATTAAACGAGTTCCTGTTGGATAAGCAGGGAACACCAATCATAATAATAGGTGACTTTAACCAGGTATTGGATTACAATATGGACAGATTCCCAGCCCAGAGGGTAGCAGAAAACATGAAGAAAGGGCAGTTGAGTCGGTTTATGGAGGAGGTGGGTTGGATAGACTTCTGGAGGGTGCGGAACCCTGACGCTCAGCAATTTTCTTGCTGGTCGGCCACACACTCCACCCTCTCCAGAATTGATATGGTGATGGGAAACGATAGGGCATTGGAGCTGGTAGAAGCAGTTGAGTATTGGCCAAGGGGGATCTCGGACCACTCCCCTCTTATGCTTAGTTTAAAGATAGGGAGGGAGGAAATATTGAGGGGGTGGAAAATTAACCCGTGCTGGTTTGAGATACTCAGAAGTATAGATACCATCCCACCAACACTGAGAGAATTTATTGTAGTCAACGCTAACACAGCAGAATCAGGGATTATATGGGATACCCTTAAGGCTTTCTTGAGGGGATTATTAATTCAGCAGGTGGCGAAGTACAACAAGGGGGTAAGGGCACAGGAAGAAAATAAAAGGAGGGAAGCGGCTGCAGCGGAGGCTAATTATATTCTAGCCCCAACAATGGAAGGGAAAGAAAAATGGCTGGAAAAACAACAGGAATATAAATTATGTGTAATCCAGAGAGTCGAGACCAAACAGTTGTTACAGAGGCAGGAGGCCTTCATGGAAGGAGAGATGGTGGGGAGGATGTTGGCCCAGGTGGCAAGGGCGAACAGGGCCCCCAGTAATGTATCAGCTATTCGAAGTAGAGACGGGGGGGTAACCTCGAACTCCAAAAGTATACTGGAAAGCTTTGAGGAGTTCTATAGGGACTTATACTCCGCACGAGTAAGGGGAGCGGGGAGATCAATGATGGAGAGTTTCTTGGGGAAGGTAGCCCTTCCGAAGATAACACTTGAAGAAAGAGTTGGTCTGGATTCCCCAATAACGCTCTCCGAATTACAACAGGCTGTAGCCGACATGGCAAATCAAAAGTCTCCGGGTCCGGATGGTCTCCCAACGGAAACGTATAAATACTATGGGGATATCCTGCTCCCGGAACTGTTGAAGGTTTTAGGGGGGGCAATGGAGGTGGGTTATCTCCCTGAGTCAATGAGAGAAGCTACCATCATCGTACTTCATAAGGAAGGGAAAGATCCCCTAGATGCCGCTTCGTATAGGCCAATCTCCCTTTTGTGCACGGATGCAAAAATTCTAGCTAAAGTTATCTCAGCTAGAATGGATAAAGTTATTTCAAAATTGGTCCACCCTGATCAGTCTGGGTTCATAGCAAACCGATCAACCAGTACAAATATAAGGAGAGCTTTTTTAAATCTTCAAACGCCAACAGATAATATAGGGTCGAAGGCGATATTATCATTGGATGTGACCAAAGCCTTCGACTCTATAGAGTGGGAATACATTTGGCGTATACTGGAAGAGTTTGGATTTGGACCCACGCTGATCGGGTGGATCAAGATGCTTTATGACAGACCAGTAGCTAGATTAAAAATTAACAATAGATTTTCAAATCAAATAAAATTGGAAAGGGGAACCAGGCAGGGGTGCCCTTTATCGCCCTTGCTCTTTGCGCTAGCTATGGAGCCCCTTGCGGAGTACATCAGAAGGAGCCCTGACATTGTAGGTTTCCGTAGGATCTCAGGAGAAGAGCGTATAGCATTATATGCTGATGATATATTGCTCTTCCTGGGGGACATAGAACACTCATTGGAGGAAGCAATGAAAGCTGTGGAGAGGTTTGGTAGTTTCACGGGTCTAGAGATCAACTGGACGAAGTCAGAGCTCCTTCCGATGGCCGAAATAAGGGAAGGGATGCTAAGGAATAGCCCTAAATTAGCAGTCGTAGATTCCCTTAAATATTTAGGGATCAGGATAACAAGAGACCCCAATCAATACTTGCATAATAATCTGATACCAATATTGGGGAAGTTTAGGGAGAAAATTAAAACATGGAAATCCCTCCCCCTGTCTAGTGCCGGTAGATGTTCATTAATAAAAATGATTTGGCTGCCCCAACTGTTGTATGTGCTCCATAATGCCCCCATATGGATCCCCAGAAAATGGTTTGATAAAATCGAGAGTCTATTTAGGGAATTGGTGTGGAAGGGGGGACAGGCAAGAATACGGCTTCGGACTCTGCAACTCCCTTCAGGGGAAGGGGGTCTTGCACTGCCCAATCCTGAGATATACTATTTAGCGTCTCAGTTACAACAATTAGTGGGATGTTGTGCCCAAGAGGGAGGGTCCCCTAATGGAAAAATTCTTTTGACAGGCGCGCTACACGAGACCATAATAGAAACTTTAGAGGCAGGGTCGTTTGGGGCTAAGAACCCAACAACAAAAATGGTCAGTAAAGTTTGGAAAGTCGTCAAAAAAAAGTTAAAATATATGGAGACTAACATATATACCCCAATCTGGAACAATAGCAACCTACAGGAATTACGTATAATGGGGAAAATCAGGGAGTGGGAAAATAGGGGAATTAAAAAAGTGAGCCAAATATACGATGGTCAGGCCATAAAAAAATTCGAAGTACTAAAAAGGGAATTTGATATCCCGCAGAATACACAGTTTAGTTATCTTCAAATAAGCCATGCCCTAGAAGCCCAGTTTCGAAACCAACCTATGGTATGGGAGGAACTACCAGTGCTACAGGTTATTGGGGAGCCAGGATCCACTAAAGGATTAATATCTGTGATATATAAACTACTGAACAGAGGGACCCTAGGCGAAGTAAAGCTGCTGGAGGTAAAAAAAAAATGGGAACAGGATCTAGGTGCCATTCCACAGGGACAATGGAAGAGAATACTAGAACTAGCCCCGATGATATCGGTTTCGCCCGCCCAGAAATTCTCACATCTGATGCTACTCAACAGAGCGTATTATACACCAAAGCTGTTATGTAAATTTGGAAGAAGGCCTAATGATAAGTGTCCGAGGTGCCAGGGGCAGGGGGACCTGGTCCATATGGTATGGAGATGCCCCAAGCTCTTCCGGTACTGGGAAGGGGTGACAAAAGTATTGAAGAGCATATTTAAAAAAGAAGTGGAAAGGGAAGTGGTACTTTGTATCCTGGGGTATAGACAGGAAAAGGGTGAAACAAAAAGTACAACAGTGGCAATATTAAGGGGCATGTATCAGGCCAGGAAGATGATAATGATGAGATGGCAATCACAGATGCCACCCACAGTAAAGAATTGGATCGATATAATGAATGAAACCCTCCCGAAGGAGAGAGCCGCGTACATAAAGAGATATAATATGAAAGAATTTGATAGGATGTGGAGACCATGGATAGAGGGAATACACCAGATACAGCTGGAATAGAGGGGGGGGGGGGGGGGGAGGGGAGGCGGGAAAGGGGGGATAATGAGACAGGAGTAAATCCAGGCAATATTACTCAAAAAGCGGCTCCCTCCTTTTTAGTGGAGGGAATATAGAGTGCTCTTTTTTTATTTTCATAATGAGATATACCTATGTGTTAAGTACAAAATGTATGTAAAAAAGATACTGGTCCTGGAATATTGTGTTGAGGTGTAAACATGTTTTATAGATGGAAAAACTAATAAAGATTATAATTAAAAAAAAAGAAAAGGGTTATAAAGCCATTTCCAAAGCTTTGGGAATCCAGCGAACCACAGTGAGAGCCATTATCCACAAATGGCGAAGACATGGAACAGTGGTGAACCTTCCCAGGAGTGGCCGGCCGCCCAAAATTACCCCAAGAGCGCAGCGACGACTCATCCAAGAGGTCACAAAAGACCCCACAACAACGTCAAAGGAACTGCAGGCCTCACTTGCCTCAGTTAAGGTCAGCGTTCATGCCTCCACCATCAGGAAAAGACTGGGCAAAAATGTCCTGCATGGCAGAGTTCCAAGGAGAAAACCACTGCTGAGCAAAAAGAACATCAAAGCTCGTCTCAATTTCTCCACAACACATCTTGATGATCCCCAAGACTTTTGGGACAACATTCTGTGGACCGATGAGACAAAAGTGGAATTCTTTGGAAGGTGTGTGTCCAAGTATATCTGGCGTAGAAGGAACACTGCATTTCAGAAAAAGAACATTATACCAACAGTAAAATATGGTGGTGGTAGTGTGATGGTCTGGGGCTGTTTTGCTGCTTCAGGACCTGGAAGACTTGCCGTGATAAAAGGAACTATGAATTCTGCTGTCCATCAAGAGATCCTGAAGGAGAATGTCCGACCATCTGTTCGTGTACTCAAGCTGAAACGAACTTGGGTTCTGCAGCAGGACAATGATCCTAAACACACCAGCAAGTCCACCACCGAATGGCTGAAGAAAAACAAAATGAAGACTTTGGAGTGGCCTAGCCAAAGTCCTGACCTGAATCCTATTGAGATGTTGTGGTATGACCTTAAAAAGGCCGTTCATGCTCGAAAACCCTCTAATGTAACTGAATTAGGACAATTCTGCAAAGATGAGTGGGCCAAAATTCCTCCAGGACGCTGTAAAAGCCTCATTGCACGTTATCGCAAACGCTTGGTTGCAGTTGTTGCTGCTAAGGGTGGCCCAACCAGTTATTAGGTTTAGGGGGAGATCACTTTTTCACACAGGGCCATGATGGTTTGGATTTTTTTTCACCTTTAATAATAAACACCTTCATTTACAAATTGCATTTTGTGTTTACTTGTGTTGTCCTTGACTATTGTTTTAAATTGGTTTGATGTTCCGAAACACTTAAGTGTGACAAACATGCAAAGGAACAGGAAATGAGGAAGGGGGCAAACACTTTTTCACACCACTGTATAATAGGTATTGCAGTCTCTCTCAGAGATCCCTGAAGAAGGAATTAAATATATAAAAATTAATCCAAAACATGTTGGATATTAGGAACATAATGAATTATGCCCTTATCACTTAGAGCTGTTTGTTATCCTAATACGAGTTTCTGCATATATATTGTCGATTTGTTATCTGCAATTTTTTATTGTTGTTTTTTCCTTTTTTTTTTCTTGTTTAAAATTATGTATTAATAAAATTTTATATATTTTTATATTGGTTTATATACTCGTTTCTACTGTGCTATCTAACCCACCTCCACAAATCCCTTGGGGCAACCCTTCCTCCTTTTAACACAAACTTCCCTATCCCCTTTCAATATACAAAGCTTGCATACAATACGGTAATTTTCGCACACATATGCAGGAAAGTAGCAAATCTTTCTTTAACATAGTTTGTTTGTGCTACGTAAATTGTGCTGAGACTGGACATAGCAAAAATTTGAACATTACTTGGGCTATATGTTAGATTGTAAGCTCTAAGGCCCCTTTCACACTGGGGCGGTGAGCCGCGGTGACGGTAAAGCAGCGCTATATTTAGCGCTGCTTTACCGTCGTTTTTACCGCGGTTTTCGGCCGCTCGCGGTGCGGTTTTACCCCCCGCGAGCGGCCGAAAAAGGGTTAAACACCCCCCGCAGAGTGCCGCCGTAGCGGCGGTATTGCCGCGGTCTCCCATTCTTTTCAATGGGAAGGAGCGGTATAGGAGCGGTGAACACACCGCTCCTATCCCGCTCCAAAGATGCTGCTAGCAGGACTTTTTTTTTCATCCTGCTAGCGCACCGCTCCAGTGTGAAAGCCCGCCGGCTTTCACACTGGAGTTAAAGGGGCCGGATTTTTTCATGCGGTGAACAGGCGCTATTTTTAGCGCTGCACCGCATGAAAAACGCCCCGGTGTGAAAGGGGCCTTACAAGCAGGGCACAGATTCCTCTTGTATTGTAACTGTACTGTCTGCCCTCATCTTGTAAAGGACTGCACAAACTGTTGGCACTATATAAATCCTGTGTATTAACTTTCAGACCGGACCATTTTGCTGGCTTAAGACGAGCACTTTTTGCGATTCGGCACTGCGTCGCTTTAACTGACAATTGCGCAGTCGTGCAACGTGGCTCCAAAGCAAAATTGACGTCCTTTTTTTCCCCACAAATAGAGCTTTCTTTTGGTGGTATTTGATCACCTCTTTTTATTTTTTGTGCTATAAACAAAAAAAGAGCGACAATTTTGAAAAAAACATTATTTTTTACTTTTTGCTATAATAAATATCACCCAAAAATATATAAAAAAAACATTTTTTTTCCTCAGTTTAGGCTGATACGTATTCTTCTACATATATTTGGTAAACAAAATCGCAATAAGCAATTATTGACTGGTTTGCGCTAAAGTTAGTGTTTACAAAATAGGGGATAGTTTTATGGCATTTTTATTATTCATTTTTTTTTTTTTTACTAGTAATGGCGGCAATCAGTGATTTTTATTGTGACTGCCACATTTTGGCGGACACATCGGACCTTTTTGACACATTTTTGGGACCATTGTCATTTTATACAGCAATCAGTGCTATACAAATGCACTGATTCCTGTGTAAATGGCAGTGAAGGGGTTAACCAGGGGGTGGCAGTGTAGGGGTTAAGTGTGTCCTAGGGGCGTGTTACTAACTGTGGGGGGGCGTAGCTGTGTGTTAGTGATCACTGATCTCTGCTCCAATCACAGGGAGCAGAGATCAGTGTCACTTGATGCTAGGCAGAACGGGGAGATGCTGTTTACTTCCGCATCTCCCCGTGAGACGATCACGTGTATCCTCATGGCGATTGAGTCCGCGGGACCCGTGACCGGACTCACGGGGGTCCCGACCGGCGCGCGCAATGGCTCGGCAGCATTTTGAAAGGGACATACCTGTACGCCCTTATGCCTATCGGTGCCGTTCTGCCAACATACATCTGTGGGCGCCGGTCGGGAAGTGGTTAATAATACTGTGTTTTTCAAAAGCCTTCATGTTCAAGACTATAAATCTTAGCATTAATAAATATTGCATTTTGTTCATGCCTTTTAAGTAGAACTGTAGGCAAAACTTTCTATTTTTCATTTTGGATAGAGTAAGGGAGGCATCCCTTGGGAACCCCTAGTGTCCCCATTGAAAATGTTTCTCCCCTATTACTTTTCTGGGGACAACCAAAAATGTAGGATTTTCTTTCACTTTCAATGATAATGATATACAGGACAAATAGAGGAATCTCCTTCACGGGCAAATACAGCAGTAAAACTGACAGGCACTCTAATCCCTCTCCACTCTATCCCCCCAAAAAAAAAAAAAATACAAAATTTTGCCTCAAAGGGGTTGTAAACTATTGTGTTTTTTCACCTTAATGCATCCTATCCTATCACCATCCCCCCCAGCACCCCCGTTTTACTTACCTGAGCCCCTTCATCTCTTCGGCAGGGACACGCTGTCCCTCTCTTCGCGGGGTCCCGGCTCTTGATTGGATAGATTGATAGCAGCGCAGCCATTGGCTCCCACTGCTGTCAATCAAATCCAGTGATGCAGGCACCAGGTAGCGGGGCCGAGTCCGGCATTCGTGTCTGTGGGCACAAATTCTGGACTCGAGCGCGCGCCCGCAAGGTAACCCCCCCCCTGGAGAGCACATCTCATAGGGGGTTATCTGATGCAGGGAGGAAGCGCAGTTTTTTTTTTTCCGTTCAACCTGAAAAAAAACTGCCAGCTCAGGTCAGAGCTGCTGTACTAACAATCCTATGTTTGTACAGTGATCTCCCCTGCTGTAGCTGGCTTCTGTCGGATAGACTGCAGTGCACACGGGCCGAATATCAGGCAGTTTCTATTGAAACAGCCGTTGCCGTGCGGCGTTTGGCCTGTGTGTAGTAGGCTTAGTTATACTTTAACTACTTTACTCCCTGAGCACTTTGCAGGATTCACAGAATACTGTAGGTAGAGAAAGCACCTAAGAAGCTGTTTGCTCTCTAGCTTTGTGAGGTTGATGTACTAAGGCAGTAGAGACTATGCAAAGTGAATGTTCAATCAGCTTTGTAAATAAACGGTATAACAGACTTGTATTGACAGCACTAGAAGATCGCAAGTCTCTGGAAAGGATACAAAAATAAATTGTTTTCCATGTGCCCTGTTCACATTTGGACGCAGCCTTTGGGTAAGCTGGGGTGTGGTACAAAATTTAGCAACATGCCTACTTTTTTCCACTCCGCGGCTCATCCACAGCTTCGTTTCTATTTTTGCGGTGCATCAAAATAAATGAAATGTCATTATGTAACATTTTAATAAAATAAAAAAAACTAGAAACTAAACGGTGCTCTGTGTTTTAAAAGCACAAGGCGCCACCCACCAAAAACGCCACTCCCTGCACAGTAAATTGTAGCAGTGTACTGTTACTGTACAAGAAGTGTAAAACAGTCCTAAATCACAAATCTGTTATTTATTTTCTCATATTCTCAAGTAAACACGGCTTCACTTTAAAAAAACTCAGTATACATTTACTGTGAATAGTGAACATTTACTTTGCTACATTCTATAGTGAATCACCTCTCTCTGACTAACTGAAACTTCAGATGGGGCAGTCTGAACATAACAGGAGGTAGGTGAAGAGAGGTTCATGAGTCACTGTTCTGACTTGAGCTATTTAGTTCTGTAAACAACAGGATTTTTCAGAAAAGGGGAGCCGGGAAAACACGTAAAATTTAACCACCCCTTGCTGTCTACTCATATTAAATTTAAGTTGATATTACCTGCAATTTGTTGGCCTGACCATAATACTATTTATTTTAACACACATGTGTTCAGTCTGTAGGATGGTTTCCTTTTCCTGTTAGGCCAGTGTATAGCAGGACCTTCTTTGAATCACATGGACATTGCAGTATGCTCACAATTTGCAAAGCTACACTGTCCAGTTTTATAAATACTGTAACCTTCTTAAAAATATTTTTTTAGCTCAGATACAGTGGGGTAGAATTTAAAACTATGTCAGGTTTATATAAGGCCGTAATTAAAGTCTTGTTGATTGTTATTTTTAAACAAAAATGTATTTATTTTTATACTTGCCTGCTCTGTCTAGTGGGTTTGCACAGAGCAGCCCAGATCCTCCTCTTCTTGGGTCCCTCGGCAGTGTTCCTGGGCCCCTCCCTCCTCCCGAGGGCCCCCACAGCAAGCAGCTTGCCATGGGGGCACCTGAGCCAAGCCGCTGCTCCATGTTTGCCTTCAGACACTGTGCCATGGCTCGGCCCCACCCACTCTCTCCTCATTGGCTAATTGACTTTGATTGACAGCAGAGGAAGCCAATGAGGAGGGAGAGTTCCAGGCAGCAGAAGCTCTCGTGCAACATCGCTGGATCGAGATGGGACTCAGCCCCCTTAATACTCACCTGAGAGGGGCTGCTGAACACAGAAGGTTTTATATCTTAATGCATAGAACTCATTAAGATAGAAAACCTTCTGCCTTTAGAACCACTTTAAGGCCTGACGGCCGAAATGTGTTGGATTTTTATAGCTGTTTTAATAAAGAATAATGTTTTAGACAATTTTCCTGGCGCCAGCCTTTCCCTTTTTGCATTGACTGAGGTTTCTATTGTTGTATGCATTCTTATATGTTACGTTGCGCTTTCTGTCATCTGAGATAAATTGCATTTGTGTAGTGGTATCTGAAATTAAACTGGTGTGTGTGGTAGACATACAGGGAACAAAAAGAAGGGACAAGTAAAACCATGCCTTACATTTGAGTAGTGGTCCTGCCTGACCAGGCCCGTCGCGACAGGACAGGCAAAGCAAGCAATTGCTTGGGGCCCCAGCCGCGCTGCCTAGGCTGCCCCAATATAACAATAACAATATACGCATAATGGCCGGCGGCCGCCCGCTCACGATTTTTTTTTTGGAGGAAGTCGGGTCAGGGCAGGGGCTGCAAGCTGAGGCAGAGGGAGGGGCGCGGTAGCTTAAGTGGCACTCATTTATGTAGTGGAGGCCGCTCTGTTCCCGCACCTCCCCTTCGGTCGTGCTCACACTAATCCCCTGACAGTGGAGTGAGAGCCAACCTGAGTTTGTGTGGGGGATATCCCTCCTCCCTCTCCTCCGAACACTGCAGCATGTGTGAGCTTGGCTGCCCACCCTGTTCCCTCCCCTGCTTCCTCATTGGTAGAGGGAGAGAGCCCATCAGCAAAGCCTCCAGCAGCTGCAAAACAGCGTGGGACATGTAGTCCCTATCGCTGGTGGCCCTCTCTTCGCTCAGCCTGTGTCCGCTCTCCCGAGTCCCGCCAGCAACACCTCCCCCGCTCCTGCAGCTGAATGTGCTCTATCTTCTGCCAGGTCTATGACAATTTCTGTGGGACTTGCAGAGGAGGGAGGCATGGGGGAGAAGGATGGGGATGTTATGGGATGAGGGGGGGGGGGGGGGACACAAGAAGGATGAAGCTGGGATAGGATGAGGAGTGGGACAAGAAAGATGGAGCTGGGATGAGGGGGGGGGGCAAGAAGGATGAAGCTAGGATGAGGGGGGCAAGAAGGATGGAGCTGGGATGAGGGGGGGGCAAGAAGGATGGAGCTGGGATGGGATGAGGGGGGACGACAAGAATGTTGGATTTAGTTATTGTGCACTTTTTTAATGTATATTTGATTTTACGGTACAGTGGTGTTTTTTTGCAAATGTTCAATTGTTTAAAATGTTCAAATTTTATGCACCAGCAGTATTTGCACTGTAAACCTTTTTTATTTATATAAAGTGTTGGTGAACTTTAAAGTGTATCGCTATGCTGCGATACCTGTAGGCTTTGCATGCGTGCGGGGGGGGCCTCCATGTCCATTTTGCTTGGGGCCCCCAAATTTCTTCAAACGGCCCTGTGCCTGACATCTATACAGGTGTCTTATGGTATACTTTATACAAAGAGTATAGCATAGGAAGGAAAGTTACATTGTTAAGTGGTGGTTAAATTCCCATATCGTGCTCTATATCACAGCGTAGAAACATCCCTGCAGTGCATAAAACAGCAATAAACTAGTTAATGCTTATATCTTCTTCTCCAGCATCTTTATAGCCAGGGCACCGTGCCAAACAAACCGCACTGAACGCCTGTAGCTGAGCCAAACACAATCCTAATCATAGGCTGTTACTGTTACTGTTATTCAGCGAGCTGAGCTCCACACTACAACATTGTACGTGCTACGCAGAGCGAAGATTCACTGGACTTGTTTACTGTTCCCTGGAGATCCTCCAGAAACACAAAATTAAACATGCAGCAGATCTAATCCATAATGGGCAATCATTTAGATGTGCCCCAAGGAAACAGCTGAAATTAAATCAAAATATATTGAACGATATATGGGTTCAGTGACAGAAAAGAGTAACATTTTTGCTTTTTTTTTTTTTTACATCAGGAAAATGCAGAGTCCTCAAGTTATCGTGCATCTTGCAATAATACGACAAAGTTTCTGAGCTTAAAACAGTCCAAGGGAACAACAATTTTTGATTGGTTGCTATAGCATTACATAGTTGCATAACACAGGGCATGCACTTAAAATGGTCATGGCTCTACGAGAGCCACATTGTTAACCTGTTGAACTATTTCATTAAAAAAAAAATATATACAGGATGATTTATCATAAGAACAGAAACACAACCGAGAAGTATTTTTCATTATAATATGATTTAGTATTTAGCTAGCTACAACTTTTAGTCTGTACAGTCAATTTAAAGTGCAGAAAACCAAAAGCTCTTGCAGAATATACAGTGACAGGGGCATATCTATGGAAAATAGCATCTATCGAAACATCTGACACCCATATTTTAGATAATTTTACCATAATATCATCTAAAAATGCAAGTCAAACATCTTAATTTTCAAAATGTCAATAGCAGAGAGTGGTTGATTCACTAACCCAGTCCACTGTAATTGCAATCTAATTGCCTTTCACATCAGGAACCCTCTTCATGCTGGCCTGCCTGCACAATAGAGACGCATAATGCTGTGTGGCACCATTAAATGGAGTACCCCCTGGTTCTGCCCCTGTGTGGCACCTCCCATACCCTGGATACACCACTGTACAGTGAGGAACAGCAATTGCTCTGCAAAAACAGTTTGCATAAAATATTTGGAAAATGTCATAGGACACTGACCTTTCTGCTAATTACTTTGACATACCATTCTGAAAAGAAAATAGAAAGCATATCATATGTTTAACCACTTGCCTACCATGTACGAACACCCCCTTCCTGACCAAGCCATTTTTCAGCTTTCAGTGCTGTCGCATTTTGAATGACAATTGCGCGGTCATGCAAGGATGTACCCAAATAACATTTTTATCATTTTTTCCCCACAAATAGAGCTTTATTTTGGTGGTATTTGATCACCTCTGCGGTTTTTATTTCTTGCGCTATAAACAAATTAAGAGGGACAAGTTTGAAAAAACACAATATTTTTTACTTTTTATTATAATAAATATCCAATTTTTTTTTTTTTTTTTAAACAAATTTTTTCCTCAGTTTAGGCCGATACGTATTCTTCTACATATTTTTGGTTAAAAAAAAATCGCAATAAGCGTCTATTGATTGGTTTGCGCAAAAGTTATAGCGTCTACAAAATAGGGGATAGATTTATAGCATTTTTATTATTATTTTTTTTTTTACTAGTAATGGCGGCGATTTGCGATTTTTATCGTGACTGCGACATTGCGGCGGACATATCAGACACTTTTGACACATTTTTGGGACCATTCACATTTATACAGCGATCCGTGCTATAAAAATGCATTGATTACTGTATAAATGTGACTGGCAGGGAAGGGGTTAACACTAGGGGGCGCTGCAGGGGTTAATATGTTCCCTATATGAGTGATTCTAACTGTGGGGGGAGGGGACTGAGTGGGGGAGGGGGAACGATCGGTGTCCCTATGTACAAGGGACACACCATCGGTCTCCTTTCCTCTGACAGGACGTGGATCTGTGTGTTTACACACACACACAGATCCACGTCCTGCTCAGTTACCGGACAATCGCGGGTGCCTGTCGGTCATCGTGACCGCCGGGCAAGCGCATCGGGTCCCCAGCTACGCGGCGGGCACGCGCGCGCGCCACGCGCCCCCTAGTGGCCAAAAAGCGAGCGCCGTCATATGACGGCGACCTGCCACAAGAGCTGCACCGTCCCGCCGTCATTTGACAGTAGGCGGTCAGCTACAGGTTAAACTGCGAAAATTCACCATTTTAAGATGAAAAAATTGATGGCAGGAACACATTTCAAAAATTAGGACAGGTCAACAAAAAGCTGGCAAAGTAAGTGGTACCAACAAGTTAAAGCTCCCAAGAACATTTTGTGTATAATTAGGTTAGTAACATGATTGGGTATAAAATGAGCATCTTGGAAAGTCTCAAAAGTAAAGACGGGTAGAGGTTCACACATTTGTGAAAAGTTGCATCCAAAAATTATCGAACAATTACAGAATAATGTTCCTCAACATAAAATTGTAAAGACTTTAAATATATCATCATCTACAGTACATAATATCATTAAAAGATTCTGAGAATATGGAGAAATCTCTGTGAGCAATGGACAAGGCCAAAATGGATGGCAAAATTGGATGGCCATGATCTTCGAGCCCTCAGACAGCACTATATTAAAAACGGGCACGATTCTGTAATGGACATCACTGCATGGGCTCATATTTAATATTTCCAATATTAAGTCTGTGAGCACAGTTTGTCGCGCCATCCAAAAATGCAAGGTAAAGCTCTATTAGGCAAAGAAGAATCCATATCTGAACATGATCCAGAAATGCTGCCATCTTCTCTGGGCCAAAGCTCATTTTAAAATGGTCTGTTGCAAAGTGAAAAACTGTTCTGTGGTCAGACGAATCGAAATTTGACTTTTATTTTGGGAAACTATGGGTGCTGTGTCTTCTGGACTGAATAGAAGATGGACCTTCCAGCTTGTTATTGGGGTCCAGTTCAAAAGCCTGCATCTCTGATGGTATGGAGGTGCATTAGTGTGTCTGGAATAGCACCATCCAGTGGCGGAATTACCAGGGTCGCACCAGTCGCACTTGCGACTGGGCCCTGGAGTTCTGCCCATGTGGGGGGGGCCCAGCAACCCCGGATGTGGCTCCGGGGTTGCTGGCTGCAGTTATGAGCAGAGAGCGTCTATTACACTCTCTGTCACGCTGCTCGGACCCCGCACTGACAGCCCCCCCTCCTCGCACGGACGTCGGAGAGGAGAGGAAAGTGATACAGAGAGCAGGATCTTCTCCTCCCACCCCCCTCGCATTTATTCCCGTGGCCCCGCCCACATTCCATTCCTTGGCAGCTCCGTGCTTTGCAAAGGGAAACTTCAGCAGCCTGCAGGTAGATAGTGGAGGAAGGGCCAGCTTGTACTATGGATGTTGCAACCCTCCACAGAGGATCCACTGCTCTCCAGGTCAGCCAATCATTTTGCTCCCTAATGAAACTTCTCAGTGAAAAGAAAGCAGCACACAGGTGGGTCAGTCATTGATGGGACTGAGTGTGTTGTCCCCTCCAGAGCCCCTCAACCAACACAGCAGCCCACTGAGGTTTCCCTAGTGTGGTACACTACAAGCCCCAGCATGCTCTGTCAGCTTATGGCTACTTTCAGACTGGGCCAAGCATCGGCGGTAAAGCGGCGCTATTTTTAGTGACGCTTTACCGTCGTTTTAATGGCACTATTCGGCTGGTAGCGGGGCGGTTTTGACCCCTGCTAGCATCCGAAAAAGGGTTAAACACACCCGCAAAGCGCCACTGCAGCAGCGGCTTGGTGGCGCTGCCCCATTGTTTTCAATGGGCAGGGGCGATTTAGGAGCAGTGTATACAGCACTGCAAAGATGCAGGACTTTTTTTTTTTTACCGTCCTGCAAGCGCACCACTCCAGTGTGAAAGCCCTCTGGCTTTCACACGGCGCTATTTAAAGTGCTGTATCGCCTGTAAAGTTCCTCATTGTGAAAGTAGCCTTAGTGTATGTATAGCACAGGCTAGCTGACCAATCCAGAGCCCAAGCCTCCATCTATGGTAAGGGAAGTGTCCCCCCCACCCTTCCTCTCTTATCTCGCCAGCCTCTTATGTAAGGGAGAGCTCTGTGGACTGTAATGTAAAGGGGGACTCTGATGTACGTGGGGAGCTTTGGTGAGCAGAGACCCCCTTACATCAGGATTCCCAGAGCACCTCTTACATCAGTTTCCCTTTACATTACAGTCCAAAGAGCTCCCCATTAGGGCCCTTTCACATGGGCGGACTCTGCCAAGCAAATCCACCAGTGGGGGGATCGCTCCACTAATCCCCACCAAGCAGGCGGATGAAATGTCCATGTCTGCTCCACTTGTGCAGAGTGGACACAGACTGCTGTTATCTATGGACCAGTCTGACTGTCATTCAATCTGCTAGACGGATGGGGAGTGGATGTTTTCATTGGAGCGGATGCAGGCAGGTGTAAATGGACAGGTCTGTTTACATCCGCCTCCCCATACAAAACAATGGGTGGTCCGATCAGTTCAAATGTGTAAAAGATGCCAGAAAGGGGTCCCGCTGCAGGACCATAATCAAGGGCCCCACGATGGGAGAAAAGGACACCAGGATCATTAGAAAGGGACCCGAGACCAGAGGTCTGGGGGCCCTTCATGGTTCCTTGCACCGGGCCCTGAAGGTTCTAGTTACGCCTCTGGCACCATCAATGCTAAAAATATATGGAGATGGTCTTTTTTAGGGAAGCCCTTGCCTATTTCAGCATGACAATGTTAAACCACATACTGCTTATTCTGCATCTATGACAACAGCATGGTTTCGTAGTAGATGAGTCTGAGTGCTTAACTGGCCTGCCTGCAGTCAAGACCTTTCAGCAGTTGATAATATTTGGCGCATCTTGAAGTAAAAACTACAACAAAGAAGACCCAGGACTGTTGAGCAGTTAGAATCCTATATCCTGCAAGAATGGGGCAACATTCCTCTCCCAAAACTCCAGCAACTTCTTCTCCGTTCCCAGATGTTTTGACCCCTTTCACACTGAGGCGCAGGCTGTGTTGGTGGTAAAGCGCTGATTGTTTTAGTGGCACTTTACCGCTGTAATAGTTACACTTTTCGGCCACTAGCGGCCGAGGTATAGGTCAAAACTGCCCGCAAAGCGCTGCTGCTGAAGTGCTTTGCAGATGCTTCGGCAGCGCTGCCCATTGGTTTCAATGGCAGGGGTGGTTTAGGAGCTGTGTATACACCGCTCCTGCACAGCCCCAAAGACGCTGCTTGCAGGACTTTTTTTTTTGGTACTGCAAGAATGAGAGACGCTTTTCAGGCGCTTTTACAGGCGCTATTTTTAGAGCTAAAATGCCTGAAAAGCGCCTTCAGTGTGACAGGGGTCTTACAGAGTGTTATTCAAAGATGAGGGGATGCTACACCGTGGTAAACATGGCCCTGTCCCCAACATTTTGTTGCTGCCATCAATTTCAAAATTACCTAATTGGTACATTTGATATGTTTTCCATTATGAATAAAAAATGGGCTTATGAGATTTGCCAATCATTACATTTTGATTGTAGGTAGATTTTCACAGTTTCCCAACTTTTTTGGAATTGGGGATGTATTTTCCTTAAATTTAAATGATATGGGGTGTATATAAACCTTTTAATTTTGTTTCCGATGAACATTATATTTCCTTAGATGGAGGCAAATTAAGTCACCACTTTTCCTGCCTGCCCAGAGCTAGGCCATGTTTATTTAATTTCTTTAGTTTCGAGTGAAATTGGTGTTTATAAAATAGTCTAGGGCAGAGTGTTTTTACAACCTTCTTTTAGTCAAGGAACCCTTTAAAATTCTGCACAATCTTAAAGTGGTTGTATACCCTTAATTACAACTTGCACCTACAGGTAAGCCTAGATTAAGGCTTACCTGTAGGTACAAGAAATATCTCCTAAACCTGCACGGTTTAGGAGATATTTACAAAGAACGATTTACAACGTTGTCTACGGCGCATGCGCAGAGCGACGTCTTCGCTGCTCTGGCCAATCACAGCGCAGCAGCGGCGCTGTGATTTTACCAGATCTGCGATACCCAGAAGAGAGATGGATGCGGCTGGAGGGGGAGAAGAGGACGGCGTCGGGGGCCCCGATCTAAGGTAAGTGATGCATAATGAGCTGGTATGCTAGTCATACTAGCTCATTATGACTTTCTCTTGCAGGTAGTTTAAAAAAAAAAAAAAAAAGTTTTTAAAAGGGTATACAACCGCTTTAAGGCAACCCATTTTAAAATATAAAAATGAAACTAATAGGTTTACATAATGCAGCATCTTCCACACACATCGGACACACAGCGTTGGAGGGGATTTATTATTACACCTTTTCACACTGGTACTGACCTAGTATTCCAGTGTTTCTCTGCCTCACTCAGCTAATGTGACCCCAGTGATGATGGAGAGGGGCAGGGGAGGAGCAAACAAGGATGTTGTACAGGCACCCAATGTCCTTCTTATCAACCATTGACATTTAGTAGTTAAGATGCTAGCGGTTAGAAGGTTGTAGTGATGCACAATGAAAACCTGAGGCTTTGTGTAACTATTAGGCAGGCTTGATCCACCTGCTGGCTTCTATGCAATTTTTAGGCATTTTGCCAAGGCACCCCTGAAGAATCCTGAAGGCACCCCAGGGTTGAAAAGGCTGGTCTAGGCCATGCTTGTGTAATTTAGATGGATATTGCCCCCAAATGTATTTTGCTGGACTCAATACATGCATGACAGGGTGCCAACCCTGAGGAGGTAAGGCAGTGAAGACTTCAGTAATTTGCTTATGACGTAGTGCTTATTCCATGTTTAATGATAAGGAAGTTATGGGGTCATATACAAAGTCTATATTAAAAGTAACATTATATTATTTACAAATATAGTAGATCATTGTTTCAGATTAAAAAAAGTAATTAACATGTTTACTGAGTATTTTGTCTTAAAAACATATTTCTAAAGAGATGGATTTAAATAGTATGGGGCAGGATCTATTGCTCTTTGATTTGTACAGGTGTTATGCAGTTCCACTATTTCAACATATTGATATTCTGTACAGTATCTCACAAAAGTGAGTACACCCCTCCCATTTTTGTAAATATTTTATTCTATCTTTTCATGTGATAACACACAGCCATTAATGTCTAAACCACTGGCAACAAAAGTGAGTACACCCCTAAGTAAAAATGTCCGAATTGGTTCAAATTAGCCATTTTCCCTCCCTGTGTCATGTGACTCATTAGTGTTACAAGGTCCCAGGTGTGTTAAATTTGGTGTCATCACTCTCATTCACTCATACTCTCTCAGTATCTGAAAAATAAATTGTTGCTTTACATAAAGATGGCTTAGGCTATAAGAAGATTGCCAAGACCCTGAAACTGAGCTGCAGCACGGTGGCCAAAACCATACAGCGGTTTAACAGGACAGGTTCCACTCGGAACAGGCCTCTCCATGGTCGACCAAAGAAGTTGAGTGCACGTGCTCAGCGTCATATCCAGAGGTTATCTTTTGTAAATAGACGTATGAGTGCTGCCAGTATTGCTACAGAGGTTGAAGGGATGGGGGGGTCAGCATGTCAGTGCTCAGACCATACCCCGCAGACTGCATCAAATTGGACTGCATGGCTGTCGTCTCAGAAGGAAGCCTCTTCTAAAGATAATGCACAAGTGCACAAGAAAGCCCACAAACAGTTTGCTGAAAACAAGCAGATTTGGTTCAGATGGTGTCAAGCTTGTGTGGCGGCAACCAGGTAAGGAATACAAAGACAAGTGTTTTCTGCCTACTGTCAAGCATGGTGGTGGTAGTGTCATCTACAGTTCATTGAGGATACCATGAATGCCAATATATACTGTGACATACTGAAGCAGAGCATGATCCCCTACTTTAAAGAATGGGCCGCAGGGCAGTATTCCAATATGATAACGACCTTAAACACACCTCCAAGACTACCACAGCCTTGCTAAAGAGGCTGAGGGTAAAGGTGATGGACTGGCCAAGCATGTCTTCAGACTTAAACCCTATTGAGCATCTGTGGGGCATCCTCAAACGGAAGGTGGAGGAGCGCAAGGTCTCCAACATCCACCAGCTCCGTGATTTCGTCAAGAAGGAGTGGAAGAGGACTCCTGTGGCAACCTGTGAAGCTCTGGTGAACTCCATGCCCAAGAGGGTTACGGCAGTGCTGGGAAATAATGATGGCCACACAAAATATTGACAGTTTTGGGCCAATTTGGACATTTTCACTTTTGTTGCCAGCTGTTTAGACATTAATGGCTATGTGTTATTTAGAGGGGACACCAAATTTACACTGTTATACAAGCTGTAAACCAGGAGTAGGCAACCTTTTGAGCACAGTGTGCCAAAATTTTTTTTCAAAGAAACTGAGCAGGATGATTTTATAACAAAAAAGGTCAACTTCACACTCAATCACGAAAAGTATTTTTTTATAAAGTAAATGCTGTAAACTACTTTAGTAGTGAGAAATTATCATCCTGCACTCCGATCACGCCTCAGATCAGCCCCAATTCTTGCAACTCCACACCTCAGATCCGCCCCAATTCATGCACCGTCACACCTCAGATCACTGTCCCCCCTGCAAATCTGTTTCACCATTGTACCCCCCTGTTCATCTGCCCCCCCCACTGTAACATCCTGCACATCTGCCCCACCACTGTAACCCCCTGCACATCTGCCCCACCTCTGTACCCCCTGCTCTTCTATCCCACAACTGTACCCCCTGCACATCTGCTCCACCGCCATACCCCCATGCTCATGGGTTCCTCCGATGTGCCT
The DNA here is from genome assembly GCA_028564925.1 of Lithobates sylvaticus. NCBI lineage: Eukaryota > Metazoa > Chordata > Amphibia > Anura > Ranidae > Lithobates > Lithobates sylvaticus. Next base: position 94,100,407 of record CM053034.1, read on the forward strand.
CCTTTCTCCTCTGCCCCAACACTGAACCCTGCTCAACTTTTCCACCACTACTACTTACTGTAGCCCCCTTCTCATCTGGCCCACAACTGTACTCCCCTGCTTTTCTGTCCCACCGCTGAACCCTCTTCTCACCCCTCCCACCACTGTACCTCCTGCATATCTGCCCCACCACTGTACCCCCTTGCTCTTCTGTCCCACCACTGTAAGCCCCCTGCCCATCTGCCACATCAATGTACCCCCTTTTCTCATCTGCCCCACCACTGTACCTCCCTGCACATCTGCTCCACCGCCATATCCCCATACTCTTCTCACTAATGACTCACCTTCTCATCTGTCCTAACACTGAACCCATCTGCTCATCTGTCTCACCTCTGTACCCCCTGCTCTTCTGCCCCACCACTGTAACCCCCTGCTCATCTGTTTCACCAATACACTTCCTTTCACATCTGCCCCACTACTCTACCCCCCTGATTTTCTGTCCCACCACTAAACCCCCTTCTCATCTGCCCCAACACTAAACCCCCCTGCTCATCTGCCCCAACACTGTATCCCCCTGCTCTTCTGCCCCACTGCTGAACCACCTTCTCATTTCTACCACCACTGTACCTCCCTGCACATCTGCCCCACCGCTGTACCCTCCTGCTCATCTATCCCACCTATGAACCCCCCTGCTCATTTTCCCCACCGCTGTACCCTCCTGCTCATCTGCTCCACCGCTGTACCCTCTTCTCATCTATGATGTGTGATATGCAGAGTGGCGAAAGGAAGCAGAGATGAGACATATCTACCTGTCCTGGCACACTCATCCTGCTGATCCACCTCTCGCATCCAGCCCATGTGCTTGTATGTGAAGTCACATCCAAGCATCTGGAATGGATGCGCAATGATGAGCTCAGGTCAGGGGCATTTTCTGAAAGCAGTGGGCCTGTGTGCAAGATCATAAGTTTGGCCCTCGCAGCTGAGAAAGTGTGGCACTCTGCGCCACAGGAAAAGTTGGGTGTGATTTTCATTGCGCTGAATACTGGCTGTGGCTTAAAGGGACACAGTGCAGAAGTTCAGTAGTAAGTGACACAAATGTTCAGGAATAATTTCAAAAAAGTTCCCAGAAGCCTAACAGTAATTCCACAAGCTGTCACCTGATTGTGGTTTTCTCAATCACAGTGAAATCCCTTCTTTCTGAGATTGGTATTGGCAACCAAGTGAGTCATCTTTCTCCAGATGGTAGGCGGGGATAGCAGGACTGTGATTGGCTTTAGCAGTGCCAATGACAGTCCTCCTCCTCCTGGAAAAAGGGACCCCCCCCCCAGCAGAACTGTATCCAATCTCTTCCCCATCACAAAATCTGACGATCGCAGCTACAAGGTTAGAGAACCAAACAATGTTTCCCATCTTTTACAATGTGTGGGGGGCACAGTGCCTCCCCTCAGTGCAGGTGCGGTGTGGGGAACTCTGAAATTGGAATGCATTAGTGTCTCACTGACACTTCCCTGCACTGCTCTACTGATGGGGAGGGAGTCGAGTGCTGGCAAAAGAGGCTTTTTGTGCCGCTTGCAGCGCCATTGTAGCAAAGTGTAATTTCTTCAGTGTTGTCGCATGAAAAGATATAATAAAATATTTACAAAAATGTGAGGGGTGTAATCACTTTTGTGAGATACTGTATATACCTCCTTCTGGTTTGTAAGTAGTAATTCTTTACACCTCCCACTATTGTGTGAACTATCCCCCCACCCACTACTTGTATAAAGAGTCCAGTAGTTGGTCTATTAAAAGAATTCCGTGCAGCAGAACAGCATCCTCTTAGAGACCCTTACAGCTGCTGGCACTTTGCACTACATCATGGATTTACATTGAAATCGGAGCTGTTCCTTCCTCTACATATTTTGAATTTCAGATTTCTGTTTTTGATAGAATCTGTCAAATGTTGAAGATAAAGAAATCCTAAAATTTTGGTCTCTGACAAACTGAGAACAGCCTGGAAGTGGATTCTGCTTTTGATGTGAAGAGGCAGTGAGTGCCAGAGGAAAAGACATTCATTAAGGAATAGAATAAAAGGTATGTAAAGCTTTTCACTCTGTTCTTCTCTACTGAATATAATGGACATTTACCATTACTAAATGGTCCCATAGCACTCCTAAATTAATTGTTCCATCCTCTTCTCTATTTATTTAAATTTTTGAAAACTCCTTTTGACAAAATGTAATCTTTACTTTTTTCAATTGACTACATGGGTATTGCTTGATCAAAGCAATGTGGCATGTAGAACCATACAAACTAGTACTTATTCAAACTTGTTAGACACACTGCAAAGGTACAAAGGAACATGGGATTGTGGGAAAGGACGAGTAGCTCCTCTTTATTACTTATTGTCTTGTAACAATTGTCCTCATTTGTTCGATGAAAGTTCAGAATCCCTTCCACAGAAACATCAGTATTGATTTGTCATGTACGTTAAATGACATGACGGTATTGGGTTGGATAAATCCCCAGAGACGAAGCATAATCATTCACATTTTTTTCTCCCTTTTGTTGTCATCTTAAAGAGTTCCACCCATTTAAAAGTCAGCAGCTACAAACAGTGTAGCTGCTGACTTTTATTAATCACTCACCTGTCAGACACTCACCACGGCCCAGCGTTGCGGGTGCAGGAAGCCCCACTCCTCTCCCCCTCCTCTCTGCGGCGCCAGCATTCTAACTGTGAGAGCCCGGCTGTGGCTGCACAGCCAGGTGCGCACTGCGCATGCGCAAGCCGTGCTGCGCGCTGTGAATGGGCGGCAATCATCTGGGACTTGTATCATGTCCCAGAAGAATGCAGGGAGGGAGGGGGAGAGGTGATCTTCCTTCCGGAGCCAGAGGAGGAAGTGAGAGCTTGGTGCCTGTAAAAACAGGGTACCCGCTCCTCCCCCCAAAAAAGCGATGCGTGCTGTGAATGGGTGGGCAATCATCTGGGACCTGTGACGTGTCCCAGAAGAATGCAGGGAGGGAGGGGGGAGAGATGATCTTCTTTCCAGAGCCAGAGGAGGAAGTGAGAGCTGGGTGCCTGTAAAAACAGGGTACCCGCTCCTTCCCCTAAAAAATGACATGCCAAATGTGGCATGTCAGGGGGTCACCTGTACTTAAAGCGAAAGTTCTATTTTTGGGTGAAACTCCGCTTTAATGCTCTCTTTTAATGCAGTTGGATTTCGAATGTCTTTTGGAGGCATATCTTTTCTTGCAGTTGGAATGAAAGATTTTACATTACTACTTCCTCCCAAGAAATGTATAATGTAAGAACAGCACTGAAATATTGCACGTAAAAACAAATCCCAATAGCGAACTGTCTTCTTTGACATAGTTTTATGGAATTATGTTTGTTTTTCAATTTGTTTTGTCGAAGGTACAAAAATGTAAACTGCTGTGTAGGTGAAGTGTTTTGGAGCCTCTTCTGTAGGCTGAATGAAACTGTGCTGTGTCTGCTGTAGTAGTGACCTTTTTAATCTGAATGTGTACTATATGAATCTTTTTCACACTTTAAGGCGATATTTACACTTGCTGTTGAGGGCTATAAAAATGTGTCTGAGACGCGATTTAATTGCTCCCCCTTTTGCTGAAAAGGCAGCAGATGGGAGTGTACACATGCTGTGGGCATGATGCTGTGCATCGTGGCAGAGAAAATGATCCCTATGCATTTGGAAGACAGTATCGCCCGAACGCGACCTATTTGCCACAACCATCCCAAAAGCCTTTACAGTGCAGGCTGTTGTGGTGTGGTGGTATAGATATCACAAAAATTTGTAAAAATTTAATACTTTATGCATGTCCTCACCAATTCATAAAAAAAAATTAAAAAAATATCCAATTTGTTTACAGTGCACAGTTTAGTGAGGGATGCTGAAGAGTTGTAAAAGTGGGTGGAACTCCACTTTAAGTCACTGATCACTGCTATTACAGTATAGCGTCTATAGCTGCATCAATTTCAGTACTGTATATATACCATCGTTTTTTTTTTTTTTTTTTTTTTACTAAAGACATGTAGCATAATACATTTGGCCTAAATTTATGAAGAAAATCGATTTTTTTTTTTTATTGGATATGTTTTATAACAGAAATTAGAAAATATTGTTAGTTTTTTTTCACAATTTTCAGTCTTTTTTCATTCCTAAAATAAAAAATAAAATACCCAGTGGTGAGCAAATACCACCAAAATAAAGCTCTATTTGTGTTAAAAAAAAAATGATATAAATTAAAGTTTGCATGCAGTTTTGCATGACCGTGCAATTTCCAGTTAAAGTAGCACAGTGCTGAATAGCAAAAAATGCCACAGTCATTAAGGGGGTAAAACCTTCTGGAGGTCAAGTGGTTAACCATTTCAAGACCAGCATGTTACCAGCATGTACCATTTCAAGACCACCCCTATACCCCCTTAACCACTTGACCTCCAGGGCTTTTTCTGACTCTCTTGTTTACATAAAAAAATCCTGTATTTTTTGCTAGAAAATTAGTTAGAAACCCCAAACATTATACACATTTTTAAAAGCAGAGGCCCTAGAGAATATTTTTTTATGTCACACTGTAACTATATAGCAAACATGTCGCGCTTTAAAATTGCACACACCCGTGCAACCAGCGACAAACAACGTAAATTTTACTATCCATAGGCGATGCTTTAAAAGCCTTTTACAGGTTACCACTTTAGATTTACACAGTCTACTGCTAGAATTATTTCTCTTATATTAACGTTCATGGTGATAACTCACATGTGTGGTGCAAACATTGTTGCAATCTGCGTGCAATCACAGGGGCTATTTAAAAAAAAAAAAATGTAATTATTATCTTTACACAGTGCCTTTCATTTTTTTTGTTTTTTTTTTGTTTTAGAAATAAGGAATGACAGGTTCTCTTTATGGAGACATCTGGGTCTATAAAAAGCATGGGATAAAAAAAAAAGAAAAAAAAGAAACATTTATCTCATGCATTAACAAAAATCTGCCATAACCGGAAGTAACGTAATGCTGTTGCCTTTGGCTGGTCCATGGCCAGCTCTATGATTATTCTGCGGCACCACCGGACCAGACACCAGGCTCCCTGATTGCATGGGAGAGCCCCACCCCTCCTGCCACTTGTAAAAGCCATCCAGTGGCTAATTAGCCACTAGGATGGCTTTTACAGCACAGGGAATTGCTGGCTGAAAACAAAAGCTACTGGGATGATGCCTGTAGCTGCAGGCATCATACCTTTAGAACCACTGAAAGTCTAGAACCGCAAATGATGGGTGGGAAGTGGTTATTTATATTAGGCTGGATTCAAACTGATGCAATGCCAGACATCGCATGTGATTCACACTGCATGCCTATGCACATAACATGCGATGTCTGTGCGGTGCAAATTCAGCCATACACTATGTATTACTGAATTTGCATCGCAGTTGCACCAAAATGGTGCAGGACCCTTTTTTTTTTTTTGTCTGCACTGGAATCGGATTGCATGGGTGTTCGATTCCATCTAATTCTACAGTTCGCACTGCGTTCTGCAAACCAATTTAGGGGTGTCATTAACTTTACATTGACACCCGCAGAGAGCAGTGTGAACTGCCTGCGATTCAGAAGCGATGCCGAAACCCGCACACAGGAATCACAGTGGTTCCCGCATTGCACCAGTGTGAACCCAGCCTTAAGTAAAAAAGACAACATTTAATGAGCAGCCCCAATATTACCCTTTTTTTGAAAAGTGGACACTCCAAGGTGATCTAATTTTTGCCACAATTTTTTGCAAGTTGAAAGGCTATTTATCAACAAATGATGGGATTTTAAAGGCATCGGGGGAGATTTACTAAGGCCCCTTTCACACATGTGGACCGTATGTCTAATCTAAATCTAATACCTCCCTCCAGTAACTGACTATTGCCGGGCAGGTCCAGAAAATATGGGTAAAGTCACCAGGAATCCCACCACATCTCCAACACCCGGGAGGTGAGTCAGGGTTCATTTTGTGTAGTCTATGAGGGGTGAAATAAGCCCGGTGAGCTATTTTGAATTGGATCAGGCGGTCTCTTAGAGAGACCAGGGATTTAAAAGGGAAATCACATGTCGTCCCAGTCGTCGTTGTCAAACTCCGGGATGTCATGGAGCCATTTAGACCTTAGCTTTTCCAGAGTTGGAAGAGAGGTGATGATCAAATGTGAGTATAATTGCGAGGTATTTTTTTTTTGCACAGTCTGACCTAAGGAGGTCCTGTAGTGAAGATTGGATCAGTTGAGGAGGGGAATTAGAGAATTGGCAACCAAAGGCATGAGAGAGTTGAATGGATCGAAAAAAATAGGACCGTGGTATGGTAAAATCGGAGTTCAGTTTGGAAAGCGGGATTAGGGATTGGTTGGGGACAATCTGTGACACCATTTTTATATTGAATTTTGTCCAGGCATGAGGTTCAGGCAATTTGTAGATGTGCTCTAGGGTTGGGTTTAGCCAAAGGGGGGCATTGGGTGATATTGCCTGTTTAGGGTATTTTTCAATTTTGAGACCTGCCCCCCATGCACGCAATGTGGTGCGCATGGAGGGTGTTAGGGGGCCCGGGGGCCGTGAAAGAGCAAGTATTGGAGCGCCACCAGGGATCCCAGCACTGCCGTCTCAAGCTGGGTAGCTGGATTGGACATGTCTGGATTGAGCCACCAAGCCGCTGATACTAGTTGGGTGGGACACGCCAAGCCACCCTGAGAGGTCAGGCGTATCAGCGTGATCCAGCTATATCTGGGAGACTGGGATCCCCACAGAAAAGGGGCAAGGAGACGATGCAGGCGTGTGAAAAGGGATTTAGGCATCCACTGTGGGGAGTGGCAGAATTTGGGTAATATTTTCATTTTGAACAAATTTATATGTCCCATCAGTGAGAGGGGCAATGATTCCCATGCCTTCAGCCGTTGCCGAGTCTCCTGAACTACCAGAGATAGATTTAGGGGTAAGTAGTCAGAGGCCTGTCTGGAGACCACCACCCCCAGGTATTTGAAAGTCTCTACCCATTGAAGGGGAATGTTAGTGGGAGCTGTGGCACGGGCCGCCGAGTCTATGAGAAACAAAAGAGACTTCGTCCAGTTGACTTTGAGGCCCATGACCGAGGAAAAGGAGTTGAGGATCTGTAGGGCTCCCTCAAGCGATGGACCCGCATCATTGAGGAAAAGTAGGAGGTCGTCCGCATACAGGGCGACCCTCTCCTCCAGCCAGCCAACCCGCAGCCCCCTTATATGGGGGGATGTACGAAGGGCTTCTGTAAGTGGCTCCATCGCAATGGCGAACAGGGCCGGAGAGAGAGGGCAGCCCTGCCGTGTACCCCTGGACAGATGCAAGGACTGTGACAGGCCCCCCCCCAACTTAATGGCTGAGGTGGGGTCTCGGTAAAGAACCTTGATCCATTCAATAAAGACCATTCAATAAAGAAAAGGCCACTCTACTGTGTCAAAGGCCTTTTCAATGTCGAGGGAGGCCACCACCCTGAACCCTCATTGAGATGCTGCGCGTGTATGTTGGTGAACAGGCGTCTCAAATTTACGTCAGTTGCTCGATTGGCCATGAAACCAGTTTGGTCAGTCTCGATGACGGAGGGCAGCAGGGGCTGTAGCCTTGTGGTTCGTAATTTGGTGAGGATCTTGAAATCCGTATTAAGGAGGGCGATCAGCCTGTAGGAGGCACAGGAAGTGGGGTCCTTAGCTGTTTTGTGTATGAGAATGACGTGGGCATGAATCATGGAAGCCGGAAGGGCACCATCAGCCAGACAGTGGGTGTAAAGCTGAGCCAGTTTGGGGGCCAGTAGGTCTCCATGAGTCTTATAGAACTCATTGGGGAGTCCATCCGGGTCTGGAGACCTTTCTGAGGGGAAGGACCCAATCGCTTTCAGAACCTCCTCAGGGGTAATCGGCCTCACTAGGGATTCTCTTTCCTCGTCAGACAGCCAGCCAAATGCCAAGGGGTCTAGCCAGGGTGCAAGGTTCCCGTGGCTGGAAGTCTGACAGCAGTATTGAAGTATAGAGGGAGTCGTAATATTGGCGAAATGCCTCTAGTACGTCTGACAGCGAATAGGCCGACTCTCCTGAAGGGGTCACCACACTAGGGATCACCATCAGGGGTTTATCATGTTGTGTCAACATCGCCAAAAGGCGACCGATACGGTCTCCCTGCTCAAAGAACCGTTGCCTGTTCCGGTAAAGGTCTAGTCTGGTAACTTCGGTGAGGTGGAGCTCGCGTTTTGCTGTGTTGAGGGAGTCAAAATGTGTATCAGTGGGGTCGGCAGCATAAATGTCAGATTGGGATTGCACAGCGGTCTGCAGGGTAGTTGTGGCATCAGCTTGCTCCCTCCGAATCCCAGCAATAGACGAGATGTATTGCCCTCTAGTGAAAGCCTTGAAGGCGTCCCAGGTCATTGACGTCGATGAGGACCTTGTATTAAGATCCCAAAACTCTGCTAAACGTGGTGGAAGGGCATTAGCCAGGTCCGCATGGGAGATACAATGGGTTCCCAGGCGCCAGAGGGATGGAGAGCGGGAGGACGGAGAGCGAATGTTAAGGAGTAGGGGGCAGTGATCTGAGAGTCTGCTGGGCAAGTAAGAGGCATCTAATATGTCTGTCAGCATAGTCGAATTAGCAAAGGCTAGGTCTATACGGGAGGAAGTTTTATGTGTATTGGAGAAACAGGAGTATGCTCTGGTCGTGGGATGTCTCCATCTCCAAAACTCAGTTACTCCCAGAGCCTCTGCCCACGAAAGTAAGTCTGTGGAGAATTGTTTAGGGGGGATGGGTCTGTCCAGATCTGGGGCTAAAATGGCATTGAAATCGCCCATGACTAACAATTTGGCTGGGCAGTATGGTGTGATTTTCTCTAGAATGGTGTACAGGGTGGAGGGGGAGAAAGGAGGGGGGATGTAAACGCCTACCACAACATACCGGATTCCCCAGACAGTGAACACTATTAGCACATATTTACCCTGGGGATCGGTGTGAACCTGTTCCATCACACAGGGGAAGGACTTACTGATCAGTATTGTGACCCCTCTAGCATATGTGGAGTAAGAGGCGTGGAAGGCTCTCTGGACCCATGTCTTTTTCAGTGCCAGTAATTTGCTGCCCATAAGGTGCGTCATTGTGTGGAGGCTTGATGTGGGAGGAAAGGAGGGCCGAAGCAGGTGTGTGCGCACATCTCAGAAGCAGCAAAGACCTTGGGGACCCGTGCCAGGTGGAATAATGACCAATGGAAGACCAAGTAAACAAACATAAACCTAAATGAAACTAAGAAACAATGCCCGTAATGACACGAGGTGTCAGACCTGCCCTCATCTGATGACATCCCGAAAACTGGGGAGTGATCAGATTGGGCCTGTACCCAAGAACTTACCAATGATAAACCCTTAAACTTTGGTTAGTATGGTCACGTCCTGGACCAAAAACAAAAAAAGGGGGGGCCTGCTGTTACCGTCAGAAGTCCTCTCCGGGACCTGAGTGAGTGAGGGAGGGGGGGTGTCAATGAGAAAAGAAAAAATTTCGGGGTGGGTCAATCACCGCTTAGGGGTCAAAGACAAAGTCTAAATAATAGTTGTTGGAGCTCCGCAGGCAGGAGGAGTTGGCCTCAGTTCCATCAGCAAAGGGTACATAACAGAGTTAGGATGATGGCGGGGTGCAGCAAGGTGTAAGAACTGATAACAGATAGTGCTGGAAGTCAAAATGGGACTGAAGGGCGGATCATTATAGGAAGACAAAGTACGTTGCTGGTCCCAGATAGCTGTATGTCTGACGCGGTTCCAGTTGGTATCATAGCACTAGCGGGTATCCAACCATGGCGCAGCAGCCTCCGGGTATCAAAGAAAGGGGTGTTGTCACCATCAGTAATCCTTAGCCTGCTGGGCCAAAGGCCAAAACAAATTCCCTTTTCTCTAAGTCGGCGTCTGACATCTGTAAAGGATTTGCGGCGCTGCTGCACCTCTTGAGAAAAATCTGGGAAGAAAGACAGTCTGGCATTTTCGTATTTGATTTCCGGCATGGTTCGGGCTGCCACCAGGATACGGTTACGATCACGGTAGTTCAATAAGCGTAGCAAGAATGAACGTGGAGGGGCCCCAGGTCTTGGAGGGAGTGGTGGGACCCTGTGGGCTCTTTCTACTACAAATGTGGGTGACACATTATCCAGATTAAACATGGTGGATAATAACTGCTCGGTGAACTCTGCTGGTTTGGGGCCCTCAGCTCTCTCGGGCAAACCAAGTATGCAGATGTTGTTACGCCTAAGGTGGTTTTCTGTGTCTATAGCTCATTCCTGGAGCGCCTTCACCTGTAGCTGCAGGGCCCTCACCTCTCTGGAATCTGATCGGACCGTATCCTCCACCATGGAGACCCTGTCCCCCACCTCCGCCACACAGGATCGTAATTTATCCATATCTTGGCGGATAAGGCTGACATCTACCGTTAGGAAGTCTATCTTGGCAGTTAGGGTTTCTTTGCATGCCGTGATGGCCGCCAGGATTTCTGCTCCCGTGGGGGACTCCGCTGTCCCAGACTCTGCAGCTTTTGGAGTGCTCGCCGCCATTGCAGCCTCTGGCTGCCGCCCGGACACTGCGGCCACTGACAGAGCGCTATGGGAATTTTTTTTTTTTTTTTGGAACGCAAGTAACTGGTCTTGGGAGGGCCCATCCGTAGTATAACTTGTTCTGAAGGAGGGTTATTATTCTTGGTGAGGGATAGCAGGTGGACACCGGGCCTCCGGGAGCAGGGCAGAGGATTAGGTGGCAATGTCACAGCTACACAGGGTCAGGGCCTGCCTCAGGGTATAGCTTTGCAAGGATGGTGACGCTGGGAAGACAGCACAGTGTTGCTGGGGCACAGTATCTCAGTATCCCTGGGGCACAGTAATGCTGGGGCACAGTACCTGTGTGTGGAGGATGCGCCTGGTGTTGTAGGCCACAAGATGGTAGTGGGCCGCTGATGTCCGGAAGAGGTCTGTGCGGTTCCTCTGGTGGCTTTTCGGGACCCGCAACAGCTTGGTCGCCTTCCGGGGATCGCCGCCACGGGTGTGGAAGGACCCGCCAGCTCCCACTCGGCCGATCGCGGCACTCAAGCCCGCAAGTTGGCGGCGGATCGCAGGCGTCCGGGAACGGCTCCTGGTAGGTCCTCCGATGGTACGCTGGCTCTCCACACAGTGTAGCCACCTCCCTGGGGCGTCTGCCGCTGAATCGGACGGATTAGCCCCAAGATGGTAGTGGGATGTTGCCTTGAGTAGCCGGCCGCGGCCTTGTAAATGCTTGCCTGGCCGGCCGAGCCCCTGCAATTTCTGCTTGGGCTGGTGTGGATGGTGTCAAGGGACTGCTGGGGAGAGAGGTGGAGTGCACCAGCTGGTCTGTTTTGCAGGATGGCGGCGGATTAGCTTAGGATCGGCGGAGCTCCTTGGTAACACGTCCTGCTCCCTCTACATCTGGACAAGCCCAGTCTCTTTCTTATTGTTGAATCATGAACACCGATCTTACCTGAGGCAAGTGAGGATTGTAGTTCTTTAGATGTTGTTCTGGGTTATTTTACGACCTCCTGGATGAGTCGCCATCATGCTCTTGGGAGTAATTTTTGTATGCCGGCCACTCCTGAGAAGGTTCACCACTATTCCAAGTTGTCTCCCTTTTTGGATAATGGCTCTCCCCGTGGTTCACTGGAGTTGCAAAGCCTTAGAAATGGCTTTGAAACACTTCCTAGACCGATACATATGTGCTTCACTTTTTCAGACAGCTTCTATTTATGTGATTTCTTGATTCAACAAGTCTGGCAGTAATCAGGCCTGGGTGCGGCAAGTGAAATTTAACTCAGCTTTCCAAAAAAATTTAGATTAATCACAGTTCATTCATGATTCAGCATGGGAGGGGGCAATTACTTTTTCACATAGTGCCAGGTAGGTTTGAACAGCTTTTTTTCCTTAATAAATGAAATAATAATTAAAAAACTGCATCTTGGATTTACTCGGGTTATCTTTGTGTAATATTAAAGTTTGTTTGATGATCTGAATCATTTAAGTGTGAGAAATATGCAAAAAATCAGGAACGGGGCTAATACTTTTTCACAGCGCTGTATATATTTGGACACCTGCACAATTTTAGCTTTTCTTCATATTGTATATGGGCTGAAAGTGCACACACTCGGGTTTAATTTGAGGATATGTACATCCAAATCGGAGGAAGGGTTTAGGAATTACAGCTCTTAAGAATAGCCATCCCCCTTTTCAAGGGACCAAAAGTATTTGGACAATTAGACTGTTCCATGGCCTGGTGTGGGTTACGCCTTTTGTTATTTCTTCATCAATTAAGCAGGTAAAAGGTCTGGGGTTGATTACAAGTGTGGTATTTGCATTTGGAATCTATACATCATGCATTCAAAGGAGCTGTAAATGCAAGTGAAACAGGCTATTGTAAGGCTTCAAAAATAAATCTATTGTAGAGATAGCAACAACATTAGGAGTGGCCAAATTAACCGTTTAGTACACTCTGAGGAAAGAAGAACGCACTTGTGAGCTCAGCAACATAAAATGGCCTGGACGTCCACGGAAGACAACACTGGTGGATTATCACAGTATCCTCTCTATGGTAAAGAAAAGGCCATTTACAACATACAGACAAGTGAAGGACACTCTCCAGGAGGTTGGTGTATCATTGTTAAAGTCTACAATCAAGAGAAGATTTCACAAGAGCAAATACAGAGGGTTCGCCACAAGGTGCAAACCATTCATAAGCCTGGAGAATAGAAAGGCCAGATTGGAACAGCTCATGAGCCAAAGTACACCACGTCATCTGTAAAACATGGTGGAGGCAGTATGATGGCATGGGCATGCATGACTTCCAGTGGTACTGGGTCATTGGTGTTTATTGATGTGACATTAGACAGAAGCAGCTGCACAAATTCTGCAGTGTTTAGAGATATACTGTCAACCCAGATACAGCCAAATGCAGCAAAGTTGATTAGACGGCGCTTCAGAGTACAGATGGACAATGATCCAAAACACACTGCAAAAGCAACACAGAAGCTTTTGAAGGAAAAGAAGTGTAATATTCTGCAATGGCCGAGTCAATCCCCTGATCTCAACCCAATTGAGCATGCATTTCACTCGCTGAAGGCAAAACTAAAGGAAGAAAGACCCACAAACAAAAAAAGCATAAGAAAGTCTTTGGTTATGTCCATGGGTTCCAGAATTCGGGCAGTCATTGCCAGTAAAGCAGTCTCAACAAAATATTAAAAATGAACATTTTATTTATAACTATAGTCATTTGTCCAATTACATTTGAGCCCCTGAAAATAAATATTTTATTCTGGTGGCATACAGAGCCAGAAGTATGAAAAGTATGCCTGTGTCCAAATATATATATGGACCTGTAGCAAGTTACAGGGAACACGACATGGTACAGGTCACATAGCCGGTTACAGGGCAAACAACATGGTGCAGGTCACATAGCAGGTTACAGGGAACACAACATGATACTGGTCACATAGCAGGTTACAGGGCACACAACATGGTACTGGTCACATAGCAGGTTACAGGGCACACAACATGGTACTGGTCACATAGCAGGTTACAGGGCACACAACATGGTACAGGTCACATAGCAGGTTACAGGGCACACAACATGGTACAGGTCACATAGCCGATTACAGGTCACATAGCCGATTACAGGTCACATAGCAGGGTACAGGTCACATAGCATGTTACAGGTCACATAGTAGGTAACAGGTCACATAGCGCGTTACAGGGCACACAACACGGTACAGGATGGTGCAGGGAATGGGGCACATGGCAGGGTACAGGAGGGTGCAGGGAATGGGGCACAAGGCAGGGTACAGGAGGGTACAGGGCACACGGCAGGGTATAGCATTTTTTTCAAATGCATAGAATAGCCGGGAATTGGCTGTAATAAGACCTCTGTCATAGCGTGATCCTTCCCGCCGGCCCCTCTTTTCCTCCTGTCCACTCCAGGTGCTTGTATATGACATTACCTTGGGTGGACGGGAGAAAAGGAGAGTCTGGTGGGAAGGATTGCGCTATGAGAGAGGTCTTATTACAGCCGCTTCCTGCACTACTTTTTGTTTTTGTTTTAGTTTGTTTTGTAGGCTGAGACTCGATCCACCCGTCGGCTGTCTGAGATTTAACGGAAGATCGAATCGGAACCCCTGGGGACTTCTCGCGTAACCCCGGTTAAGAGACACTGCCCTAGAGTGTTTCCCCCCATGGAAACAACAAGTTAATAATGTCCTGCCTTATTGTAAAGACACGTACGCACACAGGGGTTGCCCCAGGAAATATTCAAATGTTTGGTCTAAAGGGCTAGAGCAACCTTCCACACCTGGGGATACTTAATGCCTTCTTAGTGTTGTCCTAAAGCCGCTCTCTGCAGCTTTTCGGGTTACTCCAGGGTCTCTTGTTTTTTTTGGATATGATTTGGTAGCGCGGTCGGTTGTTCACGAGGCTTATTAGTTGTTGGTTATGCAAGTTGTTACTATACATAAGGCTAATATGTACTACCATTTGTTTTTCATATATCTTGTATGCCTCTTAGCGCGGGCTAAGTGCCTGAGATATTAAATGTTATGGTGTGAATGTGTTTTTTTTTTTGTACTTATTCAAAATATGTTTTTTATTTATATAAATATATATATATTTTTTTATATATATATATATATATATATATATATATATATATATATATATGAGATTTAATTTATTTTTTACATACTGTCACCAGTCAGTATTCCTGATCACTGCCACACCAGTCATATGATGACGCTGTACTGCACTGGTGACAGTATGTAAAAAAAAAAAAAAAAAAAAAATTGTGAATAAAAACCCAAAGTTTATTTAATTTCTTAATTTTCTAAAACTTTGACAAAAAATTACCACTTCAAAAAATTCACCATGCGAATACCTTGGACTGTCTACTTTCCAAAAAGGGGTCATTTGGGGGGTATTTGTACTGCCCTGGCAGTACATCAGGATTGATCAATTTTCAAATACATACACCATAGTTTGTGGACTCTATAACTTTAACACAACTGAATAATATACACCGATTTGGGTTATTTTACCTAATAAATTTAGTAAAATCCATTTTGGCTTTAATGTATGAAGAAAGATTATGTGCAAAATTCTAAAATGGAAAAAAAATATGTTTTTTTTCCAAACTTTTAGTAATTTTTTTCATTTAGCAGAAAATAAAAAAAAAACCTAGTGGTGATTAAATTCCACCAAAAGAACGCTCTATTTTTGATAAAAGAAGACTAAAAATGTTATTTGCGTACAGTGTTGCTTGACCAAGCAATTGCTAGTTAAAAAGCACAGTGCTAAATAGCAAAAAATGCTCTGGTCATGAAGGGGGTAAAACCTTACAGAGGTCAAGTGGTTGAGCTAACGTGTTTACCTTTTTTTTTTTTTTTTTGTGTGTGTGTAAGCCCCCATTCGCACCTAAGCGGGTTTGCATGTCTTTTTAGGCCTACGCACAACTATGCAGTATTGTGCATTTCTGGCCCCATAGACTTCAATAAAAGCACCTGTATTCATATGATACAGATGTTTTTTTTTGTGTTTTTGTGCTAGTTTTTGCACCTAAACAACTGTTCTGTTGTACTCTCCTTTCACCCAGGAGTTTGTATACATATGCAAAAGTACTTGTAAAAAAACTTTAAAAAAATAAGCGCGTAGAAACACCCAAAAAAACTAACCGTTGTTTTAGAAATGTAAAATGATAATAGAATGTTGTTAATAAACAAAAAAGACAAAACATTTCATCCAGAAGATGGTAACTAAAGTATCATTTATTACTACATAAAGCAGGATTTACATAATCAGATGCTGTCGTTTTGCCCATTGCAAAAGTTAATGAGCAGTTGAGATAGAAAACAATAATGATAGCAATGATTTATATATTTACAGTGGAATAAAAAAAAAAGAAATGACAGTAATTTTTGCCTCTCAGAATTGGAGATGCTATAAATGCCAAACTATTGTCTATTGTTGTATATGCGCTATATTATGCAACCTAGACATTTGTGTAGCATCGTTTATTTTTGGCATTAAGGGGAAAGCATGCATTTATTTAATGTGGCTTATATGCTCCCTTGTTTCAGTTTCATATCAGGTTTAGCAATTGCCTCCAGGCAGTGCTGTATTTTGGCCTAGGCCGATAAGTCCCAGGCCTAAGGCAGCACTTTGCGGGGGGGGGAGGGGGCCCCCTCCGCACAAAAAAAAAGCACCGGCGTCATCCTCCCGGCTCCTGAATGCAGGGGATTACATCTACATCCAGCGGCATTGCTATGGGGGTGTGGAGCGCACCTGGGTAACACCAGAAAGCAGTTGTAGTGGGTGCAGTCAGCCCCCCCTGTTGGCAAAGCAGTGATCAGCTCGGCAGCGGCGCTATGAGACGGAGAGGAGAGCTGCACAGTGTCTGTATCTCCTCCGCTCGCCCCCCTCTTTTCTCCTGGAAAGCAGAACAGGAGTAGAGAGAGACTCTAATCGGGTTCCCCTAAGCACCGCCACAGCAGAGGGCCAATCATAACACACTGAGGGAGTGGGTAATCATGGGAAACCTAGTCCCGGAAGATTGGCAGTGTTTCTGCGGCCCCAGTGTATCCACAGACAGCAGGCAGGCTATAGTCCCCCAGCATGCATGCACTCGGGGGGGGGGGGGGGGGGACCTGGAACCTGGCAAAAAGGAGAGTGCTATAGAAGAGAAAAAGAGGACTGGGCAGGGGGAGGCCAGAGAAGGAGCCACGTACCTGCACAACCAGAGAGGGTGCCACGCTGTAACCGCACCACCAGAGCCACGTTGTACTGCTACACCAGAGAGGGAGCCACGCTGTAAGCGCACCACCAGAGAGGGTGCCACGCTGTAAGCGCACCACCAGAGAGGGAGCCACGCGATAAGCGCACCACCAGAGAGGGAGCCACGCGGTAAGCGCACCACCAGAGAGGGAGCCACGCGGTAAGCGCACCACCAGAGAGGGAGCCACGCGGTAAGCGCACCACCAGAGAGGGAGCCACGCGGTAAGCGCACCACCAGAGAGGGAGCCACGCGGTAAGCGCACCACCAGAGAGGGAGCCACGCGGTAAGCGCACCACCAGAGAGGGAGCCACGCGGTAAGCGCACCACCAGAGAGGGAGCCACGCTGTAACCGCACCACCAGAGCCACGTTGTACTGCTACACCAGAGAGGGAGCCACGCTGTAAGCGCACCACCAGAGAGGGTGCCACGCTGTAAGCGCACCACCAAAGAGGGTGCCACGCTGTAAGCGCACCACCAGAGAGGGAGCCACGCGGTAAGCGCACCACCAGAGAGGGAGCCACGCGGTAAGCGCACCACCAGAGAGGGAGCCACGCGGTAAGCGCACCACCAGAGAGGGAGCCACGCGGTAAGCGCACCACCAGAGAGGGAGCCACGCGGTAAGCGCACCACCAGAGAGGGAGCCACGCGGTAAGCGCACCACCAGAGAGGGAGCCACGCGGTAAGCGCACCACCAGAGAGGGAGCCACGCGGTAAGCGCACCACCAGAGAGGGAGCCACGCGGTTATCGCACCACCAGAGAGGGAGCCACGCGGTAAGCGCACCACCAGAGAGGGAGCCACGTTGTACATGACCCACCAGAGAGGGAGCCACGTTGTACCTGATCCACCAGAGAGGGAGCCACGCGGTAAGCGCACCACCAGAGAGGGAGCCACGTTGTACATGACCCACCAGAGAGGGAGCCACGTTGTACCTGACCCACCAGAGAGGGAGCCACGTTGTACCTGACCCACCAGAGAGGGAGCCACGTTGTACCTGACCCACCAGAGAGGGAGCCACGTTGTACCTGACCCACCAGAGAGGGAGCCACGTTGTACCTGACCCACCAGAGAGGGAGCCACGTTGTACCTGACCCACCAGAGAGGGAGCCACGTTGTACCTGACCCACCAGAGAGGGAGCCAGGTTGTACCTGACCCACCAGAGAGGGAGCCACGTTGTACCTGACCCACCAGACAGGGAGCCACGTTGTACCTGACCCACCAGACAGGGAGCCACGTTGTACCTGACCCACCAGACAGGGAGCCACATTGTAACCGCACCACCAGACAGGGAGCCACGCTGTAACCGCACCACCAGAGAGGGAGCCACGCTGTAACCGCACCACCAGAGAGGTAGCCACGCTGTAACCGCACCACCAGAGAGGGAGCCACGCTGTAACCGCACCACCAGAGAGGGAGCCACGTTGTATTTGACCCACCAGAGAGGGAGCCACGTTGTATTTGACCCACCAGAGAGGGAGCCACGTTGTATTTGACCCACCAGAGAGGGAGCCACGTTGTATTTGACCCACCAGAGAGGGAGCCACGTTGTATTTGACCCACCAGAGAGGGAGCCACGTTGTATTTGACCCACCAGAGAGGGAGCCACGTTGTATTTGACCCACCAGAGAGGGAGCCACGTTGTATTTGACCCACCAGAGAGGGAGCCACGTTGTATTTGACCCACCAGAGAGGGAGCCACGTTGTATTTGACCCACCAGAGAGGGAGCCACGTTGTATTTGACCCACCAGAGAGGGAGCCACGTTGTATTTGACCCACCAGAGAGGGAGCCACGTTGTATTTGACCCACCAGAGAGGGAGCCACGTTGTATTTGACCCACCAGAGAGGGAGCCACGTTGTATTTGACCCACCAGAGAGGGAGCCACGTTGTATTTGACCCACCAGAGAGGGAGCCACGTTGTATTTGACCCACCAGAGAGGGAGCCACGTTGTATTTGACCCACCAGAGAGGGAGCCACGTTGTATTTGACCCACCAGAGAGGGAGCCACGTTGTATTTGACCCACCAGAGAGGGAGCCACGTTGTATTTGACCCACCAGAGAGGGAGCCACGTTGTATTTGACCCACCAGAGAGGGAGCCACGTTGTATTTGACCCACCAGAGAGGGAGCCACGTTGTATTTGACCCACCAGAGAGGGAGCCACGTTGTAATCGACCCACCTGAGAGGGAGCCACGTTGTATTTGACCCACCAGAGAGGGAGCCACGTTGTAATCGACCCACCTGAGAGGGAGCCACGTTGTAATCGACCCACCTGAGAGGGAGCCACGTTGTAATCGACCCACCTGAGAGGGAGCCACGTTGTAATCGACCCACCTGAGAGGGAGCCGCACTGTAATCGCACCACCAGAAAGGGAGTCACGCAGTAACTGCACCACCAGAGAGAGAGAAAGACAGACTGAGCCACTGCCAGGGTACAGACATGCTACACTACTGACTAGTCACCCCAGGCAACCCAGAGTGAGCGAACGTCCAGCCAGAGGGATCTGAATCTGGTAAGAGGGCCTGTTGGCCATTACCCATTACTGTTCCTAGGGACTGAGCCATTAGGAAGTGCCTAACCTGCTATCCTCTAGGCCTTATTGACCGCCACAACGTCCTTCTCTGTCCTCTTCCCACGGCGTCCCTCTGTCCTCTTCCCACGGCATTCCCTCTGTCCTCTTCCCACGGCATTCCCTCTGTCCTCTTCCCACGGCATTCCCTCTGTCCTCTTCCCACGGCATTCCCTCTGTCCTCTTCCCACGGCATTCCCTCTGTCCTCTTCCCACGGCATTCCCTCTGTCCTCTTCCCACGGCATTCCCTCTGTCCTCTTCCCACGGCATTCCCTCTGTCCTCTTCCCACGGCATTCCCTCTGTCCTCTTCCCACGGCATTCCCTCTGTCCTCTTCCCACGGCATTCCCTCTGTCCTCTTCCCACGGCATTCCCTCTGTCCTCTTCCCACGGCATTCCCTCTGTCCTCTTCCCACGGCATCCCTCTGTCCAGGTCCAGGAGACGGGACTTTGTATTAAAGAGGCTGACAATTAAACAGGAGATTCTTGCTGTATGTAGTTTGACGGCGCTTGTATCACCCCCCTCCCTGTCCCCTCCGAGGCAGCAGTAATCTGAGTTGAGGCTGCATACGGGCATTGATCAGGCTGCATTGATGGCAATGGTGAGGCTGCAGATGGGCATTGATCAATATGCATTTATGGGCAATTGTGAGGCTGCAGATGGGCAATGGTGAGGCTGTATTGATGACTGACTGACCCTTATTTTGCTCCCCCAGCCTAAGACAGGAATCTACAAGCTGCTGGGGTAAGCCCCGATGATTGGATCGCACGGTGCCATATGCGCCAATTCCATGATCAAACAAGTGAACAAAAAGTGCCAGGCTCGTGTAATAATTGTCCACATACAAGTGGTACCCCTTTCCGAAAAAGGGTGACACCAAGTCCCACACAATCTTACCAGCGCTCCCTATGTAATCTCGGCAGTTCTCCGGCTCCACGTAACTATCTCTTCCCTCGTAAACCATAAATCTATATGTATAGAGCTTCTACATCTTGACCCCATATCTGATCCCAGCTAAACACTGCGTTTTTGGGAACCCTAAACTGCTGGGGACGCTAGTATAAATCGGATCAGATCAGATATCGATTAGAGGTCGACCGATATATCGGCCGGCCGATATTTGCCCGTTTTTATGAAATCAGCATTGGCCGATTTATTGTGCAAATCCAGGCCGATTCGCGAGCAAGCACCAGCTAAGCTCCTTTTCCTTCTAGGGGTGCAACGGATCGTGACCAATCCGTGATCCAATTGGGCCAACCTGTTCAGATCGGCACCCCATGCGATCCACGGATCGGTCCTAGGAAAGGCTGCAGCTTCGGCTAGCTCCGAAGCGGGCGGCCATTTTGGTACACCCGGCGTCGGCGAGCTGCACGCTGATGTCACCCCCAGCCGCAAGTTGTTCAGCCTGTTAGCCCAAGTGAATGGATTCTGGAGGAGTCACGCTGGATGCCTTGCCTGCCCTAAGTGTCCTCATTCAGAAAACTTCTTTTATGCAGGTACCACTACCTACCTATTACCTAACCTAACTATTAACTAACTACTAGTATCTAATCCTATCCACTTGCTTTTATCACTCAGTTGTGGTGGGCACTTAAATACTCCATAACAGGTACAAGGCATTGAAGGCACAATAATGCTATTAAAAATTACATGTAAAAATACAAGGGAATACTCGGCACATTTTTTATTTAAATAAAAGGTATAAACACTATCTCCCCCCCCCCCCCCCCAATAAAATTCAGCTTATTACAAGCATAAAAACATAGTCAGCATATCATTGATTTGCGCCAAGCTCACCAACGATCAAAGTTCCTCCAAACAGACCGCCGTGATGAGTCCCGGGATGACGCCAATCGTGTCGCGACCCATCAGCGTCTATCTGCATGCACCTAGCCCTATCAGGTGCATGCAGATAGATACCAGCATGTATGGAGGGTAAGTCACAAAAAGTGTGTGCTACTGTGCCCCCCTGCATACTTTATTTAATTTCCTTTTAAAGTGAAGCCTGGCTGAGGCTTTTAGAAAATGCATGAGGATGACCCTCCTCCACAGCCAACTCTGTGCCCCCCCTCCTCCACAGCCACCTCTGTGCCCCCCCTCCTCCACAGCCACCTCTGTGCCCCCCCCCTCCTCCACAGCCACCTCCCTGTGCCCCCCCCTCCTCCACAGCCACCTCTCTGTGCCCCCCCTCCTCCACAGCCACCTCTCTGTGCCCCCCCCTCCTCCACAGCCACCTCTCTGTGCCCCCCCCTCCTCCACAGCCACCTCTCTGTGCCCCCCCCTCCTCCACAGCCACCTCTCTGTGCCCCCCCTCCTCCACAGCCACCTCTCTGTGCCCCCCCTCCTCCACAGCCACCTCTCTGTGCCCCCCCTCCTCCACAGCCACCTATCTGTGCCCCCCCTCCTCCACAGCCACCTATCTGTGCCCCCCCTCCTCCACAGCCACCTCTCTGTGCCCCCCCTCCTCCACAGCCACCTCTCTGTGCCCCCCTCCTCCACAGCCACCTCTCTGTGCCCCCCCTCCTCCACAGCCACCTCTCTGTACCCCCCCTCCTCCACAGCCACCTCTCTGTACCCTCCCTCCTCCACAGCCACTTCTTTGTACCCCCCTCCTCCACAGCCATCTTTCTGTACCCCCCCCCTCCTCTACTATACAGTTAGATTTTATGAAATGACGAAAAAAAAAAAAAAGAAAAATTGGCCGCAAAAATCGGCATCATATATCGCCCATCGGCTTCCCCAATTTCTAAATATCGGCATCGGCCAGAGAAAAACCCATATCGGTCGACCTCCTAATATCGATCCTTTCAGACACTAAACTACTAAAGGAGGTGTATGGAGCATGCGTGGGTGTTAGCACTACTGGCACTAATCTGATGCTGCCTGGGGCGACACAGACCCTAACTGATATCACCCACCGGGCGATCAAGAGGTTAAACTTTTATTGGGTAATATACGGCGGGTGCCCTGATGCTATAAAAAACAAACTAACTAACCAGCGTCACCCATAACATTAATACGGTGATCACTGGTGACGGGGTGAAAGGGTTAACTAGGGGGCAATCAGTTAGGTAATATATAGGGGGTACCTGACGCTATAAAAACCTGACGGTGAAACTAATCAACTGGCTAACTAGCGTCACCAGTGACACAAATACGGCGATCGATTTAGTGACACTGGCGACAGGGGGTGAAAGGGTTAACTGGGGGGCGCGATCAAGGGGTTACACCTAACGGGGCCTACTACTAACTGCCCTAACACCTATTTCAGTCACAAATGACACCATTGCAGTGATCAGTGAAAGATCTGAAAACTGCAATTGGTGACACAGGGTCAGGGAGTGAAGGGGTTAACTGGGGGGGCGTGATCGGAGGGTGGCAAGTGTACCTGTGTGTACTGGTGTTAGTGTAGTGTTGGTGCAACTCACGGTTAGATGTTATCTCTCCTCTCACTGGAATCGAAAAGACTCCATGAGGAGAGATGACATCACTTTCTCCTGTCTACCTTTACACTTTCACAGACGGGAAGGTTTCCATACGTTGATCACCAGGTCCAGACACCATAAATCATTGGTCTGGCCCTGGGGACTGATCTGTCCTCTAATGAATCTGACCGCCGCAGGCATGGGGGGGTCGGCGCGATCGCGCACCCCACCCACAGGTACGCCCATTTGCCCACCCATGCCATTCTGCCGACGTACATTGGCGTGCGGTGGTCAGGAACTGACTAGTTATATCCCACCACCTACCTACTAAATGCTGTGGTGGTAGCATTGTTCAGTACAGGTTCCCTTCATTATATTTGGCTTCATTTTCCTGTGTCCATTCGTTATACTGATACTAAAAATTTCCGGTACCTTCTAATAAAATAATACTAAAACAAATGCTTTTGGCCTTAAATCTGAACTATGGGCATACTTAAACTCTACTTTTGTTGAGAAAAAAAAAACATTCATTCCCCTCTGGGTGATCTACAGTATCTCACAAAAGTGAGTACACCCCTCACAATTTTGTAAATTATGTATTATATCTTTTCATGTGACAACAGAAATTACACTTTGCTACAATGTAAAGTAGTGTACAGCTTGTATAACAGTGTAGATTTGCTGTCCCCTCAAACTAACTCAACACACAGCCATTGATGTCTAAACCGCTGGCAACAAAAGTGAGTACACCCCTAAGTGAAAATGTCCAAATTGGGTCCTAAGTGTCAATATTTTGTGTGGCCACCATTATTTTCTAGCACTGCCTTAACCCTCTTGGGCATGGAGTTCACCAGAGCTTCACAGGTTGCCACTGGAGTCCTCCTCCATGACGACATCACAGAGCTGGTCAATGTTAGAGACCTTGCGCTCTTCCACCTTCCATTTGAGAATGCCCCACAGATGCTCAATAGGGTTTAAGTCTGGAGACATGCTTGGCCAGTCCATCACCTTTGAAATAATATATTTAAAATATATATATGTACATACTCGCACTAGAAGTGAATAGAAATAAGTGATACTAGTGGTTGTAGCTGCTGTACACAAAGTGCTTTTCACTTGACAAATAGAAGGTGGATATAATTACAGCGCTCACAATATTATAAACCAATCCATAAATGAGTGAAAATAAGTAAAAACGTCCATACAATAGTGAACAATGTCCTCCAATCAATAAAGTGCAGTTGTGCTCCAAACTTCGAGGTGCGCCACACACCCCTCCTGTGTCCTCACTCACCGAATGGAATGGACCCCTATGTTTTCTTTTGGACTCGAAAACAGAAATTACGTCAATGCGTTTGGCCCTCCCACAAGGCGTCATCAAGGACCTCATTTCCCGTTAGCAGAGCCAAGTTTATATACAAGAAGGCAGTCTCCTCCCTCTTGTTTAACCAATAGAAATGGATTATGGTGGCCATTTTGTGGGTTAGACAAACATGTCTCCCACACTGTATGGCTAATTCCCATAGAGAAAATTAGCAGTCATTTTAGTTTTCAATAATTTTTATTAGTTTTTTCACAAAGTACAAAGTAAAGTACAACTTTCGTATTAACAATAACAATTTTCGTCTACGTTTTCTCCTTCACCCCTCCTCTCTTAGCTGGCCACATGGTGATTATCTAGTATTCAATCTTTGTATATAACAGCCTCTCTAGATATCATCTGGTGGGTGTCCTAGGGTTTACAGAAAATTTTTGCTCGGCATAGTAACATTGCATAGGCTTAGACCGTGCTAGAGGAGTTATAGGTAACAAAAAATATATATAGTCTCTTTATATAAAATATTAGGATCCTGGACCCAAAAAAGTGCAAACAATTATACTAGTTAGTCTAGGTAGGAGTCGAGAAGAGTCAAGGTAAAGGAGAGAAGAAGGAGATTCAAGTTCTAGGAGTAAAATAGAGGAGAGGGGAGAGAAGAAGGGGAGGGGGGAAGGAAAAAGGGAGGGGGGGGGAGGGCTCCACGCCGCCAGTGTAGTTAGGACACTTCCTCATTCGGAAGGGTCCTAGGATCGTTTGTCAGGTATCTGATCCAGGGGTCCCATATTTTATGGAAAACATTCATTTTGTCTTGTATCAACGCAGTCAATCTTTCATTTACCATAATCCATGACAATTTACGTTTGAATTGGTCCAGTGGTAGGCTTGCAGATTTCCAATTTCTCGCTATAGTGATTCTGGCTGAAATAAATATAAAGGTAAGGAGCCTCCCACTATATCGGGGGACCCCAGATACTGTGTCTCCCATTAATGCGTTCCTAGCTACTTTTGGGAGGTTTTGCTGGGTGAGGGTGTACACAAAATTGTAGACCCTTATCCAGAATCTCCTAACCTTGGGACACGTCCACCAAATGTGGTAGGCTGTCCCCAGCTGTCCGCAGCCCCTGAAACAGTTCGGGGAGGCTCCTGGAACAAAAGTGGCCAATCTGGTCGGTACCATATACCACCTTAGCAGAACTTTGTAATTGGCTTCTATAATTGAGGTGTTAATAAGAGAGCGAGAAGCCTTGATTGATAACGATTGCCATTCATCTAACTCCAGTGTCTCCTGGATGTCCTGTTCCCACATAGTCATATGGTTTAACTTTGCCGTGACTTCTGTCAGCATCATGTATATGGCTGATATGTGTCCCCTCAGCTTATCAAATTGTTTGCACAGGCTTTCCATGGGAGTCACCGATGATAGTTCTCCCCTTTTTGCTAGGGAGCGTAGGTAGTGCTGTATTTGGGTTAATCTATATTTTTCCATCTGTGGCATCTGGTGTTTATCAATCAACGTTCTTTCTGTCATTATACCTCTATGATCACAAAATTCAGCAATCCTGATCAATCCCTTGTTGGTCCACCACTCAAAGGAAGAGGGTGAAAAGAGGCCCGGGGTGAACTCCCTATTCCCCAGAAGGGGTGCCAGCGGATTATGGGGGGATCTGAATTTATGTGTTCTCGTGAGCCTATCCCATATTTCCAGGGAAAATGAGAGGGTGGGGCATAATATTAGTGGTCTTTCCTTCATTGTTAGCCACATTAGATGTGAGACCGGGGTGGGGCGGCATGAGTAGGATTCCATGGTCATCCAACTTGTTTGGGGTGCATGAGAATGAAATCTCACTAGTTGGGCTATTTGGGCTGTAGGTCCGGTAGACCTAACCCGCCTTTTAACTTTGGAGTATACATTGTCTTCTTGTTCACCCTAGGCCTCTTATCCCCCCATATAAATTGTGAGATTTTTTTCTGAAATGAGAGTAAGTCAGTACGGTTTAAAGATATTGGTAATGTACGAAATAGATACAGCAGCCTCGGTAACACGTTCATTTTTATAGAGTGTAGTCTGCCAAACCACGATGGGGGGTGTATCTGCCATCTCGCTAGGTCTTCTGCTAGTTTTTTATATAGGGGCGGGTAGTTATGTCTATAAAGTGTTTGTATAGAGGGTGTCAGCTGGATTCCCAAATATGGGAGAGCTTCTTGTTCCCATTTAAATTGGTGGGATTGTTCGATTGTTTTCTGGACCGGGTTCGGTAGGGAAAGGTTCAGTGCTCTTGATTTACTATGATTTATTTGGAGTCCTGAGATCTGTGAGAATGGTTGCAGTAGGGCGTATAGGTTGGGGAGGGAAGTAATCGGGGATGATAGTGTTAGTAGTAGATCATCTGCGAAGAGCAGACATTTATGTTCCCTGTCCCCTCCCATTATACCTCTGATGTCAGGATTAGAGCGAATTTTTATGGCTAGGGGCTCTATGGTGAGCGCAAAAAGTAGTGGGGAGAGTGGGCAACCTTGTCTTGTTCCTCGTCTGATGTCCAGGGGTTGTGACATGTAACCCCTGACCATCAGTGAAGCTGCTGGAGTATTATACAACTTTTGGAGGAGTGTCAGAAAGCTCTCTCCGAACCCGAATCGCCCTAGTACCACTAGTAAATAGTCCCATGATAGGGAATCGAAAGCCTTTTGGATGTCCAAGGACAGCAGCATACCCTGTCTGCTCCCCCTGGCGTCCCAATCTGCTTGGATGGCCGTGATGAGGTTGATCACCCTGCGAGTCTGGTCTGAGGCCTGACGGTTAGGAATAAAGCCTGCCTGGTCTGGGTGGATGTAGCGGGATAAAAAGGAGTTCATTCTGAATGCTAATATTTTAGTCATTACCTTCAGGTCCGTATTGATCAAGGAGATTGGGCGGTAGTTAGCGCAATCTCCATGATCTTTCCCTGGTTTCGGCAATACGTGTATGTATGCTAAGTTTTCGTTAGGAGGGATCGTGCCTTCACGCCTAAGATCATTAAAATATGAGCACAAGTGAGGGACAAGTATCTCCTGGTATTTTTTGTAGTAGTGACCTGGGAACCCATCAGGTCCCGGGGCTTTAGAAGGGTGCGTGGCTTTTATAGCCATCTTAACCTCCGCTTCTGTGAATTCCTTGTCCATCAATTCTGCATGATCTCGTGTAAGTTGGGGCAATTGTATATCCCGAAAGAAACTTGTTATCTGGCTCGGTGAGATTTTAGTTTGTGCAGCATATAAATTGGAATAGAACCTATGAAATTCTTGAAGGATCAGTTCGGGGCTTTGCGTGAGGTGGCCATTTAGTAGCCTCAGCTTAGGTAAGGTCGGTGTATAGGTTCTAGGTACCAGTTTCCTGGCCAGTAACGTGGTCGGCTTATCTCCCATAGTGTAGTATTTGTGTTTCGACCAGGAGATATATTTCTCCGCTTTAGTGGTCAGGCATAAATTCAGTTCCAACCTTATTTCATCTATTTTTTGTCTATTGTCTACCTGTGGGTTGGTATGTTGTTCTTTTATGATTTCTTCAAGCTTTAGTTCTAGTTGTTTAATATTTTGTTCCCGGTTCCTTTTTGCTCTAGCTGCTATTTGTATCAATTTCCCCCTTATAGCCGCCTTGTGCGCTGCCCAGTTTATTGCCGGTGATGTGTCGGAAGCTTTATTCGTCTTAAAATATGCCTGCAGCTCTTTCTCTACTTCACTAAATATTACGGGGTCATTTAATAAACTTATGTTTAACCTCCATGGGGAGGGGCGTGGTTTGGACCACAGCCCTGTTGTAGCTATCTTAATAGGGGAATGGTCGGACCAAGGCGTATTCAATATTTTGGCTGAGGTTATATTGGGTATTAGAGGTGACTGTACTAGAATGTGGTCAATTCGGGAGTACGTGCGGTGGACCTGAGAGTAATGCGTGTAGTCTCTGGCTGTAGGGTTCTTCTCCCTCCAGACATCTATCAGGTCATGGAGATGGAGGAGACGTGCAATTTTGTTGCTGCTGAGTGGTGTTTTTTTAAGGAATATCTTAGAGGGGTTTGATTTATCCATTATCCTATCAAGTGGTACATTGCTGTCCCCCCCCATAATTATTCGTCCCTGTGCCCTAGGCATCAGTGTCTGCAGCATCTTGCTAAAAAATTCCGTCTGACCCGAATTGGGTGCATAGTATGAGATAAATGTCACTATTTGTTCATGTAGGCGACCCACTGCCATGATATATCTGCCAGCTTGAAAGAAAGAATGGGGTTCGTTTTGAGAAACAGATAGCAACACCTCCTTTTTTATCCGAACCTGACGCTAAGTAGAATTGTTGATATCTACTATTTAAGTATCTTGGGGCCGATGTTTTAGTAAAATGGGTTTCCTGCAATAGGACCACGTCAGCTCGTTGGGTATGGTAGTATTGGAAGGCTTTGGTTCTTTTAGTTGGGGAATTAAAACCGTGTACATTGTGTGTGATTATGGAATAGTCTGACAGATAGTGTTTAGCCATCGTGGAAAGGCAGAGCACTCTTACCTTGCACCTTGATGTTAGGCCTTGGGTCTTTTGTTACCGTTGACCTTCTATTCGTATTGGACCAGGACCAGAGCACAGGATTGGCGCGTGGAGCCCTCGGTGGGATGTGGAAGGGGAGGGGAAGGGAGGAAACAGAAGCAAAGATTAGATCGACATTAGAGATAAAAACATTTGGCCTATGGCCCAAAGGTGCATATGTAATGTACATAATTTCCTTAGTAACGTATCGGGGTTTAACCCCTAACAGGCATAGTGCCTGATTTAAGTAGTGCAAGAGAATCCCCCTCATCAGAGAAGGACTGTCTCACAGATGGGTGGCATGGATAACCACCCCGACCATTTAAATTTTTCCGTCATCTGGCAGCTTGTAACATAGTAGCGTGTATAACTATAACTACAACCATAACTATAATTAAGCCCGGTGTGGGTCAGCCCCCCCAATTCCGGGCCTGCGACTCTGGGGCGGGCGGGCGCCAACAGGCAAATCCCGCCCCAGAGTCGCAGGCCCAACGCCCCTCAGGGGCTCTCTTTTGGGGATCACGGTGTCCGGCCTCCCCCCCACCACCCACTAACTTCAAAATTTAGCTAGCCCGGGGAATCTTCCCGTCGCTAGCTGCTCAAAAAAAGAGAGAGAAGAAAAAAAAAAAAGAGGTAATTGCAATAAAAAAATAGGAATAAAACTAGAAAAAATAAAAAATAGACCGCAGTTTGTGCCGTCTAAAACTCAGTCTTCTCAGCAGAGGTAGGGAATGTCTTTCTCCCCTTGGGGGTGAATATCCCCCAATTACGCGTGGAGAGTCAAGAAAAAAAAAACTTTTCCAACCAAATGTTCTTGTATCTTCCTTCAGGTTGCTTGCGGGGCCCTTCCTTGTCTTGTATTTCTCTTTTCCTGCCACAACGGGGAAAGGGAACGATTTTCTTGGCGTGGGGAAGGGGAGGTGTCCCGGTTTTGAGAGATGATTCCTAAGTGTAGCAATAGGTCTTCTCCATCTTGGAATGTTGCGAAAGAGTATGATTTGCCTTTGAAAGTAAATGACAATCGAAACGGAAATGACCATCTGTACTTTATCTGCTTGTGCATGAGCTGTTGGAGTAATGGCTTCAGGTTCCTGCGTTTTTGAACCGTCGAGGGGGCCAGATCTGTAAATAGCTGAATGGGTGCTCCCAGCAAAGTGAGATCCTGTCTGTTGCGCGCTGCAAACATCAGCTTTTCTTTAATACGGTAGTAATGTGGCTTGACAATAATGTCTCTTGGTAGGCCGTCCTGCCTAGGGGCTGTAAGGGCCCTATGAATGCGATCAATCTCCATATGATGCGACTTAATGTCAGGGATTAAATCTTTCATAAGTTCTGCCATTGCTGTTTCAAGATCAGTGTGAGTCTCGGGGAGGCCTCTGATGCGCACGTTGTATCTGCGTGATCTATTTTCTAAATCTTCGATCTTAGCATTTGCTTCTTCCAGTCTATCCTGAAGATCTGTGATCATGTGCGAGTTTTGGTTAACTTTTCTGACTGTGGCCTCTAATTTATTTTCGACCATCTCAAATCGTTCGCCTATGCTTTGAATGTCTTTCTTTAGGTCTGTGGTTATTATAGCACATGCTTTGGAAAGTTCTTGCTGCAGCATTGTAGAAAAGCGTGCAAGTAGCACTGTATCTCCTGCAAACTGTACTGGCTGCGGGTCAGGTGTTAGAGTCCCTGGATTAGGCTGGCTGAAGATAGCATCTGTCATTTCTGCCATATTTCTGTCCATAGAGGACATTGGGGAGTCTGCAGGCTCTTGAATATCCCTGAACATGACCGGTGATGGGGGCTGTGATAGGGAATCTCCCTGCGTTTCGGCCTCGTATTCCCCGGATGATTGGGATGAGAAGGGGTCCCTGATTTTTGTGGATTCAGTCAGATTAGTGTGTTGGGGATCGGTAGCTGTGTCTCTCTGGGGGTCTCCCCTACCTTGCTCCGTTTCAGCGTTCTGGGCTGTGCTGCCTCGTGCTGTTCCGCGTGCGGGCGCCATCTTGGGCTGCTGTGTGTGAGTCGGCGAGGGCCCGGCCCGTCCGCCGGTCTTTGCTTGTTTAAGTTGCCTTTTTTTGGGCTGACCTGTGGCTCTCCTGTTCATCCCCAAGTCCGGGTCTATGCCGCTCGGTTTCCCGAGTTCAAGCTCTGCTGCTGCCGCTGTAGTTAGCTTCAATGGGTCGGAGTGTGAGGAGCCCGGCTAGAACACGACTTCCTCCGGGATCCCGCACATGCGCACTTTAGCAGTCATTTTAGAGGTTGGACATTCATGCCTCATATAATATAGATAATTCCCATGAATAACTAATATTCAACCCAAAGGACATCAATCCATGTACAACAACATATTGAATCATTAACATCAGAATCCAAAATCTATGTGTATAAAGTACCTTCCTACACTTAAAAATGTATTCAAATTAAACTATTATATTTTTAAAATTGAAGTTTATTCAGTGCAATAAGTGTACAATGGGTACTGGAAATTAACATGAAATAAAAAAAAATTATTTGAAAAAAAATTAAAAGAAAAATAATAAAAAATAAATAAAATACATTTAATTTTTTTTTTATTAACCACTTGCTTACTGGGCACTTAAACCCCCCTCCTGCCCAGACCAATTTTCAGCTTTTGGCGCTGTCGCATTTTGAATGACAATTGCGCGGTCATACAACACTGTACCCAAATGAATTTTTTTTCCCACAAATAGAGCTTTCTTTTGGTGGTATTTAATCACAGCTGGGGCTTTTATTTTTTGCTAAACAAACAAAAAAAGATGGAAAATGTTGAAAAAAAAATAAATCATGTTTAATAGTTTGTTATAAAATTTTGCAAACAGGTAATTTTTCTGCTTAATTGATATGCGCCGATGAGGCAGCACTGGTGGACACTGATAGGTTGCACAGATAAGTTGGCACTGATGGGGACAGATAAGTCGGTCCTGATGGGTGGCACAGATGGGTGCCACAGATTGGCACTGATAGTTGGCACTGATGTGCAGCACTGTATGGGCACTGACAGGTGGCACTGGCAGATGGCACTGTGGGCACTGACTGGTGGCACTGTGGGCACTGACTGGTGGCACTGTGGGCACTGACTGGTGGAGCTGGTGGACACTGACTGGTGGAGCTGGTGGACACTGACTGGTGGAGCTGGTGGACACTGACTGGTGGAGCTGGTGGACACTGACTGGTGGAGCTGGTGGACACTGACTGGTGGAGCTGGTGGACACTGACTGGTGGAGCTGGTGGACACTGACTGGTGGAGCTGGTGGACACTGACTGGTGGAGCTGGTGGACACTGACTGGTGGAGCTGGTGGACACTGACAGGTGGAGCATTGGTAGGCGGCACTTGTATAGGGCACAGGTGGGCACCATGGACCCCGGGCACATCACAGTGATCGGGACTAATGTCCCTCTCACTGCTGCCGGTGATCAGCTCGTGCACAGGACGATGTCATAGGACATAGTCCCGGCAATATAGGATCTCAGGTGGTTAAATTAAAAATAAATAAAAATATGAAAATACAAATAAAAATGAAAAAATAAACTAAAAATCTAAATAAATAAAAAATAATAATACATTTACCAATTAGAAAGAAAACAATTTAAGTCCAATTCAATATTTAACCCCAAGTCCTTAGATGATGGATCCACTGGGTCTCATTCTGGGAGATGGCCCTCTTGAGATCTCCTTCTCTCCAGTTGCCCTCAACTTTATCAATACCCCAGAATGTCAAACCACTTGGATCCCTCCCATGATGGAGTCTAAAGTGTACCCCTTCCTAATCCTATTCACATGTTCACGAAGTCTGACTTACAATTTTCGAGTGGTTCTGCCCACATACTGTAACCCGCATGGGCAGGTTAGAAGGTAAGTGACATGCGTAGTCCCACAAGTGATGAAATTCTTGATTTTGTGGGACTCGCCAGAAGTGTGAGAGGTGAAATGTGTAGTCTTCCTTACCCTATGCCTGCAAGTTTTACACATCACACACCTCCCATAACTGAAGAAACCCACTTGATCCAAAAAGGTTCAAACCTTCTTATGTGGGTCTATTACATTAGGTGCTAGTTTTAAATGCAAAGTAGGGGGCTTGGTATAGATAAACTGTGGTTTTGCAGGTATGATTTTATTTAGATTAACATCTTTCAATAATAGCGGCTAATGTCTGTGAATAATTTTCTCCATTTGTTTATGCTGACGTGTGAAACTGGTCATAAAAGCAACTCCATAATCTTTTTTGTTATTAGCCTCTTTCTTCTTGAACAGATCCTCTCTTTATTTCTCCAACTGTTGTCTTAGTTTTTACTAGATCCTTGTAATTGTAACCTTTTTCTTGGAATCTGTCTAGTAGAATGTTGGCCTGTACATCATAATCCTCTTTCTTGAGGCAATTGCGTCTTACTCTCATCAGTTGACTTTTAGGAATTGCACTCAGTCATCTTGGATGGTGCCAACTTCCAAATGGAATGTAAGCATTCCTGTCAACTTCCTTAAATAGGTTTTTGGTAAACAATTGATGATTATCTTATACCATATTGATTGTTCCCAATTTCATCAAGAAAATGGGAAAATTAATTTGTGCTCCTGACCAGATGATCAAAATGTCATCTATATATCTTTTATAGAATTTTAGTTGGGGTATGACATCATCAAACATAGCTTCCTTCTCCCAGTGGCTCATAAAAAGATTTGCCACTGAGGGGGGCGTATTTTGCCTCCCATGGCCACATGGGAGGCAAAAAAAAACTGTTTGTCATGTCAAAGAAAAATTGTGGCTCATGGCCAAATCAAAAGAATAGACAAAGTCCTTTTTGTTTCTTTTTGATATTAGTACTGCTAAGGGGCCACACAATTACTTCAATTGCCTTATGCTGTTTGATGTTGGTCTATAAGGAGTTGACGTCAATGCTCCCCAAAATATGCTCCTCGTCAACCTCAACTCCCTGTATTAAATTAACTCCATTACATTTCTACTATCTTTCAAATATGCTAGACATTTTTGAGCCAATGGTTGCAGAAAACGATCCAAGTACTCTCCCATTCTGGCGAAGAGAGTCAGCTTCACTAACAGTGGGTCTACCGGGAGGCTTGAATGGATTCTTGTGAACCTTGTGCAATTGGTAAATAACAGGGACCCTAGGGGCATCGGGCACTAAATATCTGGCTTCCCCTTTGTTAACAATGTTATCTTGCTCTTTTTTTACCAATCGTTTTAACTTAGCCTTGTATTTGGCTGTTGGATTGCCTTTTAATTTTTCATACATTTCCACATCACCCACTAGTCTGTTTTACTCAGCTAAGTAGTTTGATTTATTGAGAATAACCAAGCTACCCCCTTTATCAGCCCCCCTAAAAACAATCTGTTTATTTTTTTTCCAAAGATTTTAAACCTTTTTCAATTTCCCTCTTGTGTCTACTGGGTTTGGTTTGTAAGTTATCTAAATCCTGTTCAACTAAAGTTTTAAAGACTTCTGAAAGCCCGAGTGTTTTCACAATGGAGCGGTCCGCTGGCAGGACGCTAAAAAAAAGTCCTGCAAGCAGCATCTTTTGAGGCTCTTTAGGAGCAGTGTATACACTGCTCCTAAAGCACCCCTGCCCATTGAAATCAATGGGCAGCGCCTCTTTGCAGGTGCTTTTAATCCTTTTTTGGCCATTAGTGGGGGTTAAAAGCACCTTTAAAGTTCACCTTTTTTCTTTTTTTTTTTCTAAATTCCCCTATGTACCAATATAGCATTCATGTACTTTTTTTGCAAAAATATCAAAGCTTTCCATAAAATCTACAGACACATACCTTACCGTCCTCCATCCATGATTCCAAACGTATCTATTGCTTCTGTCTTGCGTCCTTACAGACTGTAGGTCATGACACGGTCATGGCAGGAGTTGACCAGCTGATCTCATTAGCACACAATCGGCATCACCTACCCTCCCATTCCCAGCTGCACATTTTTGAAATGCAATCAATCAGTAATCACCCTTCTCACTAAATACACAATATACTTACAATCTTTTTGCATAGTGTATGGCCAGCTTTATAAAGTACATAGAAGGGAGTGGACAGAAACACTCAGCTGTCAAGCCCCATTCACATCTCTGCATAGTGGGAACTTGCATTCCCACATGCGTTTTCTTTTTCTTTTTTTTTAGCGAGGTGGGAAGGTGTTTTAGAGCATTTTCACTCAGTGGAGCTTGGTGCGTTTTTTACTGCGATTTTTAGTGCAGCGCATTTCTGAAATGCAAGGAAATCCACAGATGTGAATGGAACCTCGTTGTTCTTGTGTTAACACACCAATTTCACTTTCAGGACCCATTCTAGCATAGTGGGATCGCACATTTTGTGTCTCGTTTTTTCCTGTGACATGCATAGGGCAGCCTGCTGATTTAAATGGGCTGTGCTATATGTGGCTTATGGGACATGCAGATGTTTTGGCTGCGTGTTTTTTTACTGTGCGTTTTGCAGCATTTGCCATTCGTTTTTTCACGTTTGCTTCTGTGTTTGGTGTGTTGTTAACGATTAATGGCACTGAAAGCATGACTAGTAATTTTAGGTGTATAAACATGGCCATACACTATACAATCTGATTGTACAATCTCCTTTAGATCTGCCATCAATTATGTAGTGCAAGGGCCTGCCTAATTGGATAAAGAGTGATTGGCTAGATTCCTCCTGTTATATACATTTGGTAAATCGAAAGCAGATTGTACAATCAGATTGTATAGTGTATGGCCAACTTTATACACCTAAAATTACTAGTTGCGCTTTCAGTGGCATTAATTGGTAACGACACAATCTTGCTTTCTTTTTCCTTTTTACCTCCTCTGCATTCTCTTGGGTTTCTTTTTTTATTTCCTCTCCATATGGTGGGGTGCCATAGGATACCAGGGTCTCCATTCCCCTTCCCCATTTTCCTGGGGATATTGACCTCTCCCTCTCCCCCTAAAGAAAGGGACGCCTCCATGCCCCCTCCTCTGAAAATCCCCTCTGTGGTTGTTTTAACCTGGGTGCCCTCTTTGTCCCCCAGTAGGAGGACCCATCTCTGGATTGGGGTGGAATCAACAAAGTACCCCCCCATCCTCTATTGTCCCCATATCCACCTTGATGGTGGTAACCTATAGGAGAAGAATTATCTTCTTGATACAGGGGTTCATTCCTATTGTGAGTGGGTACTTAATACCAATTGGAGTCACCCTGGGGCCTACCATAATAGGCCTTGAACCACTGGTGCCTGGTTGGGGATGGGGTTGGGTAGGGATGGGATAAATAAATTCTCTTTCCTCCGTAGAAGCTCAAGAAAACCCTTCTTCCAACTCAATGGCATCCTGCCATTTGTACACCTTATTGGTCTTGTAGTCATTAGTGTCCCTCATATATTTTTCCACCTGTTTATTTTAAGTTTCTTTGTCTACCTTTTCCAAAAATTCTTGGAGATGCTTCATTTTATCTTTGTATTCAACTGTTCCTTCTAAAGGTGTTATTTTGGCTTTGACACCATTGATATTGGCTTCCAACAATTTTCATTTCTTTTTTTGTTTTTCCCCGAGATATCAGAAGTTCTAACAATCTTTTTTCTGTGTGATTGAAAAAAAGAGAACCATTCAACCTCCAGCTCATTGCTAGCCATGCCATCATTGGGAGCTACATCCCATCTTAGTCTCCTTTTGGGTAATGACATCTTTCACATATTTGTGTGAAGACATCCCAACATGTTCTGATTTGTTTATCTAAGGTATTTTTCAACGCAAAGAACTATGTTCATAGAGTCATAGAGTGTAAAACGCAAAAGTCACGAAAATGCATTCTCACTGTGTACATGTAATTCATGTAAAAGCTTTATTGTACAATTTTGATACCCTCAATCTGTAACTATGTAATACCATTATCAATACATCTGTTATTGTGAAAACCTCAATAAAAATCTTTGAAAAAAAAAAAAAAAAAACTTAAAATCATGATTTAAATCTAAATTACCATGATTGTGTGAAAAAAATTCATCTGCATAAATGACCCTATTAGTGACAAAATTAAATAGCTGCTGAGTGCACTCAATAAGAGAAAACCAGTGAAAAAATATATCAAATATATATGTATATACTCCAGCTAGAAGGGAATAAAAATAATTGATACTAGTGGTTGTGGCTGCTGTACACAAAATGATTTTCACTTGACAAATAGAAGGTGGATATAATTACAGCGCTCACAATATAACAAGACAATCAATTGATTAATGAAAATAAATAAAGTCCATATAATAGTGAACAATGTGCTCCAATTAATAAAGTGCAGTTGTGCTCCAAACTACGAGGTGCACCACACACCCCTCCTGTTGCACCCCTCCTATTGCATTTCCTTGTTAATCCATGCGCAATTTAATATTTTATTCTAAAAGTACCTATCCTAGTTTGCGCAATAAAGCCTTGCCAACTGTACTTCACCATTAGTCTCCTTCTTTAAATTTATTTTTAGTAAAACTATCCACACATGACTGGTACATCTGGGGGAGATCTTCATTGGATCCTGGTGTGAACTGCCACCCCCTGGCCAGCATTCTAGCCTGAACGACCCCTAGATTGAAAAGCTAGGAGTCCATTCCATTTGGTGAATGGGGACACAGGAGGGGTGTGTAATGTACCTCGAAGTTTGGAGCACAACTGCACTTTATTGATGGGAGCATACTGTTCACTATTATATGGACGTTTTTACTTATTTTCACTCATCAATTGATTGTTTTGTAATTTTGACAGTCCATCACCTTTACCCTCAACTTCTTTAGCAAGGCAGTGTTCGTTTTGGAGGTGTGTTTAGGGTCGTTATCATGTTGGAATACTTCCCTGAGGCCCAGTCTCCGAAGGGAGGAGATCATGCTCTGCTTCAGTATGTCACAGTGTATGTTGGCATTCATAGTTCCCTCAATGAACTGTAGCTCCCCAGTGCCGACAGCACTCATGCCGTCCCAGACCATGACACTCCCACCACCACGCTTGACTGTAGACAAGACAACACTTATGATTGTACCTCTCACCTGGTTGCCGCCACACACGCTTGATACCATCTGAACTAAATAAGTTTATCTTTGTCTCAGCAGAACACAGGACATGGTTCCAGTAATCCATGTCCTTGGTCTGCTTGTCTTAAGCAAACTGTTTGCGGGCTTTCTTGTACTTTAGAAGAGGCTTCCTTCTGAGACGACAGCCATGCAGACCAATTTGATGCAGTGGGTGGAGTATGGTCTGAGCACTGACAGACTGACCCCCCCCCCCCCCACTCCTTCAACCTCTGCAGCAATGCTGGCAGCACTCGTATGTCTATTTCCCAAAGACAATTTCTGGATATAACGCTGAGCATGTGCAACTTCTTTGGTCGACCATGGAGAGGCCTGTTCTGAGAGGAACCTTTCCTGTTAAACCACTGTATGGTCTTGGCCACCATGCTGCAGCTCAGTTTCAGGGTCTTGGCAATCTTCTTATAGCCTAGGCCATTTTTATGTAGAGCGGCAATTCTTTTTTTCAGATCCCCAGAGAATTCTTTGCCATGAGGTGCCATGTTGAACTTCCAGTAACCAGTATGAGAGAGTGAGAGCGATAAGAACACCAAATTTAACACACCTGCTCCCCAGGGAGAAAAAATGGCTAATTGGGCCCAATTTGGACATTTCCACTTAGGGGTGTACTCAAGTTTGTTGCCAGCGGTTTAGACATTAATGGCTGTGTGTTGAGTTATTTTGAGGGGACAGCAAATTTACACTGTTATACAAGCTGTACACTTACTACTTTACATTGTAGCACTTTGTACTCACTTTTGTGAGCTACTGTATGCATTTTGCAAGGATCATACCAAATTTTGTTGTAGATTCCTACCTTTTGTTCTGAAGAATCCACTGTTTGTTCCTCTGTACCTCTGTGCTGAGTGGGTCTAATGGGAGTGGTTTCATAATTATTAATCAGCTGTGCAGCTGCAGAGCACTAATGAGGAAATCTGCTGGGCCTACATTACTTTAGATGTGTTCCTATTGGGAGTATCTCATCAAAAATTAAATTTTTGTTGCAGGGGATGCCTGAAATCTGACTTATCTTAGGCAGACTTCTGGGAAAATTGGTGAGCCAATCACAGAAGCAGGAAATTATGTTTCTGGGGTGTTGTTCAGTACACATTCTGTGTATAGAACAACTCCAAGTAGCTTTACTACATTGCATTTTCAGAAAATGACAGCGGCTGCGGATTGAAAAGGAAAGGTAATTTTAATAACATTCAATTACAATATGACTTGCGTCGCAATTCTATACGCTATATTATTTCTTCTTTATTTGCTATTTTTTTTCCCCCCATGAAAGTGGAGTTACTCTTTAACCACTTTAGCCCCGAAAGGATTTACCCCCCTTCCTGACCAAGCCCTTTTTTTCCCTATTTTACGGCACTGCGTCGCTTTAACTGACAATTGCGTGGTCGTGCGAAGTTTTACCCAAACAAACTTGATGTCCTTTTTTTCCCCACAAATAGAGCTTTCTTTTGGTTGTATTTGATCACCTCTGCGGTTTCATTTTTTGCGCTATAAACAAAAAAAGGACTGACAATTTTTTGAAAAAAAAAA
Source organism: Lithobates sylvaticus (assembly GCA_028564925.1). Taxonomy (NCBI): domain Eukaryota; kingdom Metazoa; phylum Chordata; class Amphibia; order Anura; family Ranidae; genus Lithobates; species Lithobates sylvaticus. The sequence goes on from CM053034.1 coordinate 94,139,654, forward strand.
AAGCAATATTTTTTACTTTTTGCTATAAAAAATCCCAGAAAAAAATATAAAATAACAAATTTCTTCCACAGTTTAGGCCAATATGTATTCTTCTACATATTTTTGGTAAAAAAAAATCACAATAAGTGTATATTGATTGGTCTGCGCAAAAGTTATAGCGTCTACAAAATAGGGGATAGATTTTTTTTTTAGTAATGGCGGCAATCTGCAATTTTTATCATGATTTTTTTGGACACTTTTGACACTATTTTGGGACCATTAACATTTATACAGTGATCAGAGATAAAAATAGCCACTGATTACTGTATAAATGTGGCAGGGAAGGGGTTAAACACTAGGAGGCACTCAAGGGGTTAAGTATGTTCCCTCAGTGTGTTCTAACTGTAGGGGGGATGGGCTCACTAGAACATGACAGAGATCACGTTTTCAAATCACTGGGAGCAGTAGATCCCTGTCATGTTGCTAGACAGAAGAGGGAAATGCCTTGTTTACATAGGCATCTCCCCGTTCTGCCTCTCCGTGCCACGATTGCGGGCCACTGGTGGACATGGAGTCCGCGGGACCCGCGGGGCACCCCCGCTAGCTGGCAAAGATGGAGGGACCTACTGGTACGCCCATTTGTGCAGCCGTGCCATTCTGCCGATCTATATCGTCATGCACTGGATGGCAATCGGCTAACTAGGGCTTGTTTTGGGGGTAAGGCTTATATTGCAGCAATCCCCAAAAATAACGCTTGGTCTTATTTTTGGGGTAGAGCTTATTTTTTGGGAAACATGGTACATATGAAAAACAAATACTGCAGCACTAAAATACAAAACATATAGTGAACCTGTGCAAAAACTTTATCAAAAACCTTATCAAAGTCCATGTAAGTGCAAATCACAAAAAGTATCTTCTAGCAATAAAAAAAGAATGGAGGAGGATCTTCAAAATGGTGGACAACAATCAGTACCTCATGCTATGATACAGTAACACATAACACCCCCTAGTAAACTAGATAAAGGACTTTAACGGTACCAAATAGGTAAAATGTCAAAATGTTTTATTAAACAAAGTTTAAAATATAAATATAAAAACACATAACATAAACGTAAATAATATCACAGACAAAAACACCAAAGTTATATTGTGATACTTTATGTATTTTCCTCACCCCACTGCAGTTAGGTAATGAGTGGCTCGCTGCCACTTCGACGCAGGTGCTTTTCACAGGTAATAACCCACTTCTTCAGGAAGATATACTACATGCAAGCTCTTCAAAATACAAAGTCAAAAACAAAGTCAAAAATTAAGATGGTCGTCCTACAATCGACTGTTACCAACTCTCCAGCCCAGAGGGGTAGTCCACATGGCTTTATTATGAATGTCAAGGTCCCATTAAAGGTTTACAGTAGGCAAATATCTGTTGTCTCAGAATGGTTGGTGGTACAATGAACAATATGATCTGAGGAATCCAAAGCCAGAGGGAGCTATCCTGACCTGAACGGAAGCAGCAACACATGCATGTCCTGCCCCTGCCACTACTCACCGGATCCCTTTGACCCTCTGGCTTTGGATTCATCAGACCATATTGGTCTGTACTGATCGCTCACTGTATTTATTCATAATTGAAGCATGGTAGACTGTTTACTATGCTTCAGTTTGTGAATGAACAGGGAGACTGTGCAGACCACTTCCTGTTCATTCGTTCTGTATAGCTGGGGCTGCAGAGATGGAGATTGAGTACGGTTTCCTCATTCTCTTTTCTCTGTCTCAAAATTGAGAAGTCAAAGGTCTATTTAGATCTATGATATTTTACCAAAGCCCCCAACAAGGCTGCTAAAACAATTGTAAAAAATACATTTGTATAAAAATAAAAATCTACTGATACCATCCACTGCCCTATTGACACCAAACTCTGCCCTACTGACACTGTCCACATACCGTCCACTGCTCTACTGACTGACACTGTCCACTCTTAAGGTAGGCTAAGTTTATATTTTTACAGTGACATTTGTTTTATTAAACTTTCCTCACTATTTAATTAGGCCTTGCTAATTATTTCTTTTTAAAAAAAAGGGGTGCCGAACCCCAGTGATCTTTGATCTCTTTCATGTTGTTTGGGTATATCTCCACCTCTCAAAGGTTACTTAACCCTGCTCTTGGGAATGTACTTTGCTAGGACTGTAAGGTCTCTCTAATGTGTGGAGACATCATTTTGTTGTTAAAGGAGATCTATAGAGACAGCACTAGTGACACTTTTATTTTATAACATCAACATTGCAATAGCAATACAAACAGTAGTTAAATTTGACAATCCAATATAAGCTTACTTGAAAAGTCTCCTTTAATATTGCGAATGCCGCTGGTTTGCTGGTCATCTCTTTCCACAACTTCTTGTATTGCCTGCATGCTTTTCCAATTTTTTTTCTGCTATTTACTTTCAATTTAAAGGTGGTCTTCTTTGCTCATTTTCAATCAAGACCCTTGCAGATCAACATTCTCACAATGTGGGGCAAGGTAATTCTTGCTCCAGATCACCCACTACAGCTGTCCAGCCAGGCAAAAATCTCTCTGGCATGGGGGATTTCCAACTCCACCAAAAATCCAGGATGTACGGGGGCAGGGTGTGGAATTCCCTGACTCTCCAAGGAACCTGGTCCCCACAAGAGTCCCCCATCAACATCCTGAAATTGATCAGATCCAGGAAACTGTATCATGAACATACAGATACTCAACATGCTACGTTTCTCCTCCCCTGACAGGACAGGGGTTTGTGTGTTTACACACACAAACCCCTGTCCTGTCAGGGGAGGAGAAACAGTCTGTTCCTACTAAGTAGGAACAGCGATATGTCTCCTCCCCCAGTCAGTCCAACCCTTTCACAGCTAGAACACACCTAGGGAACACACAATAAACTCCTTGATCGCCCCCTAGTGTTAACCCCTTCCCTGCCAGTGATATTTATACAGTAATCAGTGGCTATTTTTATCTCTGATCGCTGTATAAATGTCAATGGTCCTTAAAAAAGTGTCCAAAGTGTCTGATCTGTCCGCCACAATGATACAAATCACTGATCACTGATCACTTACTAATCACTTACTAGTGAAAAAAAAAAAAAAATACCGTATTTATTGGCGTATAACATGCAAATAGCTCGTGCTTGTTATACAGCGATACTTTAATTTTTTTCCTGAAACTTCCCTTTAAGGCCCCTTTCACATGGACGGACCGTTCAGATCCGCCTGTCAGTTTTGACGGCGGATCTGAATGGGCGCTCCATGTTAGTCTATGGAGCATCGGATGTCAGCGGAGACATCTCCGCTGACATCCGACCCGGTCCAATCCGCCAAAAGCAGACGTATGGCTCTACGTCCAGATCCGTCGCTGGCGGATCGGGTGAGATCTGATGAAAACGGACACACTGTCGTTTTCATCCGATCTCTCCATAGAGACCAGCGGTGCTCGCAAGCCCCTCCCCGCTCAGTGAGCAGAGAGGGAATTGTCATCCGCCGGTTCAGCGGAGATCAACGGAGAGATCTCTTGCTGAGCCGGCGGACAGAGGCGGGCTTCGTGGAAGCGGAGTCCGCCTCGTGTGAAAGGGGCCTTAAAGTGAAGGTGCGTGTTATACGCCGATAAATATGGTAATAAAAATGCCACAAATCTATCCCCTATTTTTTGTAAACGCTATAACTTTTGCGCAAACCAATCAATATACGCTTATTGCGATATTTTTTATCAAAAATATGTAGAAGAATACGTATCGGCCTAAACTGAGGAAAAAATTTGTTTTAAAAAAATAAATACAAATTGGGATATTTATTATAGCAAAAAGTCAAAAATATTGTGTTTTTTTTTTCAAACTTGTCACTCTTCTTTTGTTTATAGCGCAAGAAATATAAACCGCAGAGGTGATCAAATACCACTAAAAGAAAGCTCTATTTGTGGGAAAAAATTCTAAAAATTTGGGTACAGAGTTGCATGACTGTGCAATTGAACAAAATGGTGCAAACACTGCGCTAATATATACCAATTAAATATAAATAATCTTACAAATGAAGTAATAAAAATGATATAGGTAGCAGCAGCTACAAAATGTGGATATACACATTAACAGAATAAAACAATACAAAAAGCCGCGCTGTGTGACAAAATAGGATAATAAATGTCCTATAACGAAACTAATAAGTAAAGTCCAAGTGCAAAAAAATAACTAATAAGGAAATATTCAATCCTTAAAGTTCCCCAGAAGACGTCATTAGACGAAACGGACGTAGGGAGGCTGACGCACTGACGTCATCACGTTCCACAACAAGAGCGGGTGTTCTGCTACCCGGCCGGCGTTTTTTCTCAACACAATTGCGATTGTTTGTTTTATTTGTTGTAAGTAGAACTTTTATTTTTCTTATCCAATAAACTGTATGGTTTTACGCTATGGGAGCATTCCATGTCTTTTTATGATTCCATGCTAATACCGATTGATGATTCCTGGCCTTGGATTTCTGGAAATATTTTCACATTGAGGCATTCATATTGAGGCTTACTAAAGGGAATTATTGTGCCTATTCGGGTCTATCTGTGGATGTCCGGATTTGGTGTGGATGTCTGATGGTCCGGGTTACATCAGGACACCATTGAGGTGCAGGCTTATCTAAGCTTGCCTTTTGGTAAGCACACTAATAGAGCGGTGGTGGATCACTTCACAAGTCACGGATTGACCTTGCATTTTTATTGTCACTTTCTTTAGAATAGTCACCAAAATATTTTTTTCACATGAACTTTAAGGATTGAATATTTCCTTATTAGTTATTTTTTTGCACTTGGACTTTACTTATTAGTATCGTTATAGGACATTTATTATCCTATTTTGTCACACAGCGCGGCTTTTTGTATTGTTTTATGACTGTGCAATTGTCATTCAAAGTGCGACAGCGCTAAAAGCTGAAAATTTGCCTGGGCAGGAAGGGGTTGAAAGTGCCCAGTACTGAAGTGGTTAAAGAACAGTGTAAAAATTTAAAATAAATTAAAAAAAAAAACATTTTTAAATGCACCCCGTCTCGCCAAGCTCGCGTGCAGAAGCGAACGCTTTGTGAGTAGTGCCCGCATATGATAACGGTGTTCAAACTACACGTGAGGTATCGCCATGATCATTAGAGTGAGCGCAATAATTCTAGTCCTAGACCTCCTCTGTAACTCAAAACATGCAATCGGTAAAAAAATTTAAACGTCGCCTATGGATATTTTTAAGTGTAAAAGTTTGTCGCCATTCCACGAGTGGGCGCAACTTTGAAGCGTGACATGTTGGTATCAATTTACTCTGGGTAACATTATCTTTAACAATCTAAAAAAAAATTGGGCTAACTTTACTGTTGTCTTATTTTTTTAATTAAAAAAAGTGCGCTTTTAAGACCGCTGCGCAATGACCACCATTTTATGTTCTAGGGTGTTAGAAAAAAAAATCTAATGTTTGGGGGTTCTAAGTAATTTTCTAGCAATAAAAAAAAAACTGTTTTTAACTTGTAAACACCAATTCTCAGAAAGAGGCTCGGTCCAAAGTGGTTAAAGCGGAAGTAAACCCATCGATTTAACAGTCTAAAAAAAAAAAGGCATGCCGTGAATGCTAACTGCACATTGGCTGTGCTCTCAACCAAACAGTCAAACCATCCAATGGCTGGTGTCATAACGGATCACATGTGCAGCACTGTGGCAGTTGAAGATTAAACAGAGGCAAAGATGGCAGCTTCCTTGGCTGAAAACGATAGGGGGGTTTACTTCCACTTTAAATAGCCAGCAGAGGCTGGCTGTGGGCTTGACTGACGAGCAGGAGATGATCAACAGGTGAGCCACTGTGGAACAATGAGTTCTGCCAATTAACCGACAGCTGAGAAACCTGAGAACCGAGAAGGTAGGGCTGAGGGCCAGTTCACACCAGACGCAGTTCCGTTTAGTTCCGTGCGCTTTTTTCCTGCACTAAAAATGCATGCACATTGTTTTCAATGTATTGCAATGGCTCTAGTTCACACCATGCAGTCAGTTTCCAGTCAGTTTCTGCACCAGAAACTGACTGCATGGTGTGAACTAGAGCCATTGGAATACATTGAAAACACTGTGCATGCATTTTGTGCAGAAAAAAAGCACACGGAACTGAACGGAACTGTGTCTGGTGTGAACTAGCACTGAGAGCCCAGCCCTGACAACCTTCTTTTTTGCTTACTTCACAGTTGGTATTATCCTGAAATGCTGTCTTCAGTTTGTGCCAAACATGTCTACTATTTTATGACCAAACGACTCTATCTTCGATCCATCAGTCCACAACACATAGTTCCAGAAAGCCTGGTCTTTGCTTGTATGCTCATGGCAAACTGTAGTGTTGCTGTATTGTTCTTTTTCTTTTTTTTTACCAGCACCTTGCATGCAATTGCGTTCTGATTTGCACTAGAACACCTACTGTTGCAAGTGTTATTTGCAGAATCAGTTGTGCAATTTTGGATTTCCTTTAGCTTGGCATGGTCAGTTTTTGGGCTGAATCTGGCCAATCCTGGACAAAGTTGTATAGTCAAGTATATCACCTTTGTCACCACTGTTTAAAGTTCTAATGTTTCCTTATTCAATTATGTTTAAAGAGTTAACTATTTCATTGCAATGTATTTTTTTTTTTTTACATCACTTTATGTTGTGTATTTTTTTATAACTATAATTTGGAAAGTTAAAGGGGTTGTAAACCCTTGTGTTTTTTTCACCTTCTTGCATCCTAACGTGAAAAAACAGCTGTCAGTGACCGGCCCCCCAGCCCCCCATTTGACTTACCCTGCTCGGTCTGTGCTTAGCCCTGGGAGCCCTGGAACTTCATCCGGCGGGGACGCGCTCTTCCTCTGCCCGGGGTTCTCGACTCTTGATTGGATAGATTGATAGCAGCGCAGCCATTGGCTCCAGCTGCTGTCAACCAAATCCAATGACGTGGGCACTGGGGGCGGGGCCAAGTCATACATTTGGCGACTATGGATGCCGAATGATGGACTCAGGAGTGCGCCCGCAAGGCACTTCTCCTAGGGGGGTTATCTGATGTGGGGAGGAGGCGCGAGTGCCGCCGAGGGACCCCAGAAGACGGTGTTCGGGGCCACTCTGCAAAACGAGCTGCACAGTGGAGGTAAGTATGATATGTTTGTTATTTTTTTAAATAAATGAAGCTTTACAATCACTTTAAATTGTAATTAGAAAAATAAAAAACAAACTTGTGTATAGCTGTGTTTAAAATTGTGCTGGTACAGGTGCCTATCTGTGGAAAGAGAGGGTTATGACAGCTTACGCTATGCATAATGACACTGCTTTGAGATATTTGACAGAGCATTGTGCATAGAGGGCCAGTTCACACCAGATGCAGTTCTGTGTGCTTTTTTTCTGCACTAAAAATGCATGCACAGTAGTTTCCATGTATTCCAACGGCTCTAGTTCACACCAATGCAGTCAGTTTCTGCCCAGAAAACTGACTGCACTGGTGTGAGCCATTGGAATACATGGAAAACACTGTGTATGCATTTTTAGGGCCAGTTCACACCACAAAAATGCACTCGTATGTTCCGGACTAGTTTTTGCTTACAGTTCACACCACACACAGTTCCAGTGCGTTTTTGATACAATTTGCTAGGTTCCAGTACAGTTCTGTGCAGAAAAAAATGCAGCACGCTCTCCTTATTTTTCTGCACCAGAAACTGCACTGGTGTGAACTAGAGACAAGGGAGTACATGGAAAACACTGCATGCATTTTTAGTGCAGAAAAAAAGTGCACGGAACTGCATCTGGTGTGAACTTCACACTGAGGTGTTTTTCAGGCGCTTTTGGGCTAAAAAATAGTGCCTGTAAAGCGCCTGAAAAACTACTCCCCTGCAGTCTCAGTGTGAAAGCCCGAGTGCTTTCACACTTTTTTTCCCTTTAGAAATGTAATTTTGCTCTCGGACTGTTCTAAACATGCGCCACTTTACATGCATACTATAGACACCCCCCAGGTACAAAATTTAAAGGAATATTACACTTTTATTGTTTCACTTTAAAGTGAATGTAAACCCACTCTCATCCTTTCTAAACTACTGAAATATTGGTTATCTAGAAGGATATACCCGAAACACTGCAGATTTTGTGGGTGGGTCTGTTTTCCATGGCTCAGTGGGTGGAGTCATGATGTCAGTAGACTCCCCGCCCACCTCTACACTCCCCTTATCAACATGCATTTTCTCCTGTGTATTTCTTACACTGAACTTCTGCCATGATCACTAACATCCAGTTAAAACCCAGAAAAGTCCCCACATGACTTCAGCATGCCAAATCATGCTGAGGTGTGGAACAGCCAATCCTTGCAGAGCTGCTGAAGAAAGGAGTGGGGGTGGGAATTAAAAAAATAATGCCTGTCTTAGGCTAGTGCACGAGATATGTAAATCACCTGTTAATCACAGCAAGGGGGAAGAACGGACAAAGTTTTCACAGTTTGTCCCTTTTATTTTGCTGAAAAAAGATATGAGGATTGCTCAGAGCTTAACTCTTTGTGGCAAGACTGGGCACAGCTGATCTGAAATCCCATACTCTATATTGTGCCAGACAAAAAAAGTTATTTTCGGGTTTACATCCACTTTAAAGCGGTTCTGCACTTACGTTATAAAATTTTTTTTTTTTGCTAATGTTTAAAAATTATGTCTTGATAATAATATCCTTGTAGTGACGCTGCCCGTTATCTCTGTCCGTTTTGATATACAAGACACAAATTTATAAAACTTGTAACCAATCCTCCATAGTTCCCACCTGCAGCAGCTGAAATCCGACTTCTCCTCTCCTTCCTGACATCTTGCAGGTGCATAGTGATCGTTCCCCCCCCTTGGGAGTAACAATGGAGAACCCTCCGGTTTTTGCAGGGTCACACTTAAAACGATTAAAAGCAGAGTGGGCAAGTGGAGTACCTGCCAAAACCAGAGGGTTCACCATTGTTACCCCCAGGGACGTAGATCATTTTCTTTCCTGGGGGGGGGGGGGGCTAAGGTCTTTCAAACTTAAAGTGGGGTTGCAACCAAAAAACAAAAAGGGGCTTAAAAATCATAAAAAAAATTAAAAAAAAATAATTGGAAAAAAAAAAATTTTTTACTCACCTCTAAATGCCTGTTGCTAGGGGGTCCCTCGAAGTCTGCCACCTTCATAGCCCGGGCTAAAAGTCACTTCCTGTAGGCAACGCACAGTCATCTGGGACATGTCATGTGTCCCAGATGAGTGAGCGTCGAATCACGGCGCACGGCGCCGCTCGCGCATGCGCAGTGGGTGCCCGGCTGTGAAGCCCAGCCGGGTTCCCACATTAAGAATGCCGGCGTCGTGAGCGGAGCGGGGAACGAGGGGGGGGTCTCGTTCCCCCGCATCGCTGGACCCCGGGACAGGTAAGTGTCCGATTATTAAAAGTCAGCAGCTGCAGTATTTGTAGCTGCTGACTTTTAATTTTTTTTTTTTGCCCGGCCCTCCTCTTTAAAAGCATCATTTACACTTTTATGTTGTGGGAGGTACAGTAAAAACATGAGACTTTGCAATGCAGTGCAGCAAAAATTATCCCCATTCAACTGATTGGAATGCATTTTTTGGATTGTAGCTAACCTTACTGCAAGTTGAGCAGGTGCAAGGGGCAACATATTGTGGTGGGCAGTAAATTCAGTGATTTTTTTTTAAACCTTAAAAAAAATGTGTCCTAAGAAATTTTATGAAATGTTTCAGGAGATGAAAAAAATATTGTGCACTGCCTACCACAGGATGGTGCCCTTTGCACCTGGTCAATATGGTTGGTTTTTATTTAGTCTTTAACCGTAGCAAACCCAGCTTTTGAACTTGTACCTACAAGTAAGTCTATAATAACGCTTATCTGTAGGTATAGTGAATATCTCCTAAACTTGTGGTGTTTAGGAGATATTCACAAGGAAAGCAGCCGGTGATGTTTGATGTTTCAACTGCTTGGTTGTACTGGGGAGGAGCGCAGTTCGTTCTGCACTTTTGTGACCCATATTTAGCCAACAGCCAGCTATAGTCCGCTGTCAGCTGACATTGGTCAGCAGGTCCAGGCTGTGGAAAGAACCTAACTTTAAAGTCAGAATTCACCCAGATGCCTGGACCAGCAGTTCGCTCAGCCTCTCAGTGAGCCGCAGAGACTCTGAGCCAGCTGCTCCTGCCCCCTCCACAGCCTGACATTCCAGTGAGCTTGGGGAAGGGGGGCATAGACATGGACTGATAGTCACCACTCTTTGCTTACTGAAGGCTGAGAACTGAGTAATCAGTGGTCTTTGATCACTCTTTTGTTGGTTTTAGAAGCAGCTGGGGACAGATGCAACATTGGATTGATGCTCCATCCACCTAGATAAGTATAATAAAAAAAAAAAAAAAAAAAAAAGCTCTCTTTTAAAAGAAAAAAAATGCCCCTCTCCCTCCTAAGAACCCTCTCTCCCCAAGCAAAGATTCCCACTGTAAAACATCTCCCTCCCTCCAGACCCACCAAAGCAAAAATATCTCCCTCAGTCAATACCCTCTCCCCCAGCAAAGATTTCTAATTATGAAGAAAACCTCCCTTCATCCAATCAAACTCCCTCCCAGAAGCAAATCCCTGCCATTAACCACCCCTATAAACTTCTCTACAAGAAACCCCCCCTTCTCCAAAAGCAAACCCACCCCCCTTTCCTTAACCCCCCCGCCAAAAGAAACTCCCCCAGACTGGAATTCTTACTTCCTCCTTCCTAAAACAGAAAATGTGTGCCTCCCTGCTTACCAGACCTCGGATTCAGCACGGCACAGAAGTAGGAAAATGTCTGCATCCCCAGTCTCCCTTCGGCTGTGTCATATGATATCTCAAAGAGGAGTCTAGGAGTTCTCTCAACTGTGCACTAGCAATTGCCGGGGATCTGAGACCTTGCCGTAATTTCATGCTTTTCAGGGGGGCTCCTTATTAAACTGAGGGGATGGGTCACAAAAGAAGGGGGGCTGGCTGCTGCACTCCGAAACTCTGATTTATTTTACTGTGCTGATGCTGAGGATAAACAGCAGGGACACTGTCTGGGCAGTTTGCCAGGATGCTCTGGGGGGGGGGGGGGGGGGGGGGGGGGTGACCTATATCTATATGGTAGGTCAATCCGCAAAGTTGAGGGCACACCTAAAACTCAGAGGTGGAATGTGTTTACATGGAATGAAAGTGGACACTATTTTTTGGACTTATGGGGTTTATAGACATACAGTATCTCACAAAATGGATTTTAAACCGTATAGGGACTTTTCCATAGCTACAGTATCTCACAAAAGTGAGTACATCCCTCAATTTTTTGTAAATATTTTATTATATCTTTTCATTTGACAACATTGAAGAAATTATACTTTGCTACAATGTAAAGTAGTGAGTGTACAGCTTGTATAACAGTGTAAATTTGCTGTCCCCTCAAAATAACTCAACACAAAGCCATTAATGTCTAAACCCCTGACAGCAAAAGTGAGTACACCCCTAAGTGAAAATGTCCAAATTGGGCCCAATTAGCCATTTTTCACATGTGGCATGTGACTCATTAGTGTTACAAGGTCTCAGGTGTGAATGGGGAGCAGGTGTGATAAATTTGGTGTTATCGCTCTCTCTCTCTCTCTACTGTTCACTGGAAGTTCAACATGGCACCTCATGGCAAAGAAGTCTGAGGATCTAAAAAAGAGAATTGTTGCTCTACATAAAGATGGCATAGGCTATAAGAAGATTGCCAAGACCCTGAAACTGAGCTGCAGCACCCGTGGCCAAGACCATACAGCGGTTTAACAGGACAGGTTCCACTCAGAACAGGCCTCGCCATGGTCGACCAAAAACGTTGAGTGCACATGCTGAGCATCATATCCAGAGGTTGTCTTTGGGAAATAAACGTATGAGGGCTGCCAGCATTGCTGCAGGGATTGAAGGGGTGGGAAGTCAGCCTGTCAGTGCTCAGACCATACGCCGCACACCACATCAAATTGGTCTGCATGGCTGTCGTCTCAGAAGGAAGTCTCTTCTAAAGATGATGCACAAATAAGCCTGCAAACAGTTTGCTGAAGACAAGCAGACTAAGGACATACTGGAACCATGTCCTGTAATCTGATGAGACTAAGATGAACTTATTTAATTCAGATGGTGTCAAGCATGTGTGGCAGCAACCAGGTGAGGAGTACAAAGACAAGTGTGTCTTGCCTACAGTCAAGCATGGTGGTGGGAGTGTCATGGTCTGGGGCTGCATGAGTGCTGCCAGCACTGGGGAGCTACAGTTCATTGAGGGAACCATGAATGCCAACGTGTACTGTGACATACTAAAGCAGAGCATGATCTACTCCCTTTGGAGACTGGGCCGCAGAGCAGTATTCCAACATGATAATGACCCCAAACACACCTCCAAGATGACCACTGCCTTGCTAAAGGAGCTGAGGGTAAAGGTGATGGACTGGCCAAGCATGTCTCCAGACCTAAACCCTATTGAGCATCTGTGGGGCATCCTCAAACGGAAGGTGGAGGAGTGTTACGGTCTCTAACATCCACCAGCTACGTGATGTCGTCATGGAGGAGTGGAAGAGGACTCCAGTGGCAACCTGTGAAGCTCTGGTGAACTCCATGCTCAAGAGGGTTATGGAAGTGCTGGAAAATAATGATGGCCACACAAAATACTGACACTTTGGGCCCAATGTGGACATTTTGACTTGGGGGTATACTCACTTTTGTTGCCAGCGGTTTAGACATTAATGGCTGTGTGTTGAGTTATTTTGAGGGGACAGCAAATTTACACCGTTATACAAGTTGTACACTTGTAGCCAAGTGTAATTTCTTCCGTGTTGTCACATAAATAGATATAATAAAATATTCACAAAAATGTGAGGGGTGTACTCACTGTTGCGAGATACTGTATATGTATCATACCAGGATTGTAATTTTGTGATATTTCACAGTATACAGTTTGTGGATTTGGGTATATTTACATATTAAGATACATAAGACAAGTAGGGAAGAAATATTTTTTTATTTTAATTTTGCACGGTTATTCACATTAATTTTTGTGGTTGGATTTTTTTCAGCAGAGCAATATATTTATTTGTACATATCTTTCAAAGATTGCCTACCCCTAATATACAGCATATCATGGAGATATTGTGCTTTTCAATTGGCATCTATTGATTTCTGAAGAAACTGATAATATAACTTAAAGGCAAACTCCACTTTCATGGAACAAAAATGGCAAATAAAAAAATACAGAGCATATACAATTGCAACTCAAGTCATATTGTAATTGAATTTTTTTTAAAAATGACCTTTTCCTTTTCAATCTGTAGTGCAGATTTTTGGCATCCACTGCAACAAAAATTAAATTCCCACAAAAATTAAGTCCCACACATGTGGTATCCCCATACTCAGCAGAAGCAGCAAAATGTATGTTGGTGTGTAATTCCACATATACCCATGTCAAGTGTGAGCAATATATCATTTAGTGACAACTTTGTTAAAAAAAAAAAAAACTTGTGGCAAAAAATATAAAATATTCCATGGCCTCTACATGTCTCTCTGCAAAAAACTTGGGGTGTCTGCTTTCCAAAATGGGGTAATTTGGGTGGAGGGTGGGGGGTTGAACTGTCCTGGTATTTTATGCACAACATTAGAAGCTTATGCCACACATCACCCACTCTTCTAACCACTTGAAGACCAAAGCCCTTTCTGACACTTTGTTTACATGAAAACATTTATTTTTTTTGCTAGAATTACTTTGAACTCCCAAACATTATATATTTTTTTAAAGCAAAGGCCCATTAAAATGGTGGGTGTTGCATTTTTTTTTTTTTTTTTTTTTAATCACACAGTATTTGCACAGTACTTTTTCAAACGCTTTTTAGAATTTTAACCACTTACAGACCGCCTGGCATCATTATTTGGCGGCACTTTGAAATTAAATATTGTTGTTATGGCAGCAGCTAGCTGCCATAACCCCGGTATCCACTTCTTAAGCGGGTGGTCCGTTTTCAGATAAGTGGTCTCAGCGGCAGATTTGTTGCGAGATTACTTTTATAGGTGGCAGGAGAGGGCCCCCCCGCCATGCGCTGGTGCCCTCCGCTGCTTACCAGAGGCAGGGGCGGTCGGATCCTGTTCCCTGCTTGGCATGGAGCTGAGCGAGTGAAGATGGCCCCCACCTGGCTCCATACCATTGCAGGGCAGAAGCGACGTCAAAATGTCTTTTTCGCCCATAGCTCTTAATGGGACATATTTTTTATTTTTTTTCAAACAACAGTTTTTTTATTTTTATTGCATTTTAGTGTAAATATGTGATCTGAGGTCTTTTTGACCCCAGATCTCATATTTAAGAGGTCCTGTCATGCTTTTTTTTCTATCACAAGGGATGTCTACATTCCTTGTAATAGGAATAACAGTGACACGATTTTTTTTTTTTTTTTTTTTTAAAAGAACAGTGTAAAAATTCAAATTAGAAAAAAAAATGTTTAACGCGCCCCGTCCCGCCGAGCTTGCGTGCAGAAGCGAAGCGAACGCATAAGTAAGTAGCGCCCGCATATGAAAATAGTGTTAAAACCACACATGTGAGGTATCCCTGCAATCGTCAGAGCTAGAGCAATAATTATAGCCCTAGACCTCCCCTGTAACTCAAAACATTCAACCTGTAGAATTTTTTTAAACGTCGCATATGGGGATTTTTAAGGATAAAAGTTTGTCGCCATTCCACGAGCGGGCTCAATTTTGAAACGTGACATGTTGGATATCAATTTACTTGGCGTAACATAATTTTTCACAATATTAAATAAAAATTGAGCTAACTTTACTGTTGTCTTATTTTTTTAATTCTAAAAAGTGTATTTTTTCCATAAAAAGTGCGCTTGTAGGACCGCTGTGCAAATATGGTGTGACAGAAAGTATTGCAACAACCGCCATTTTATTCTCTAGGGTGTTAGAAAAAAATATATAATGTTTGAGGGTTCCAAGTAATTTTCTAGCAACAAAAAACAGATTTTAACTTTAACAAGTTTGAGAAATATGCCCGATCCTTAAGTGGTTAATGCACTAAAACACACTATATTGCCCAAATGTTTGGTAAAATATAAAATATCTTATGCTGAGTACATAGATGGCAAACATGACATGCTTTAAAATTGCGCACAAACGTGCAGTGGCGATGAACTACATACATTTTAAAAGCCTTTACAAGTTACCACTTTAGATTTAGAGAGGAGGTCTACTGCTAAAATTGCTGCCCTCAAACTTATGTTTGCGGCAATACCTCACATGCATGGTGCAATTTTACATATGATACAAGACTGACCCTTGCGTTCACCTTTGCGCGCAAGCATTTATTTAGCTTTTTTGGTTTATTTTTAGACTGTTCGTTTCATTTTTTTATTTATTATTAATCATTTTTTTTGTTATCACAGGGAATGTAAATATCTCCTATGATAGCAAAAGATAGTGACAGGTACTCTTTTTAAAAAAAAATTGGGTCTATTAGACTCTAGATCTCTCCTCTACCCTCAAAGCATCTGACCACACCAAGATCGGTGTGATCAGATGCTTTCCCAATTTCCCAATGGCGCTGTTTATATCCGGCAAAAAAATCATGAAATGCTCGTAGCTTCCGGTTTCTTGGGCCATAGAGATGATTGGAGCCATTCTGATCAGCTCTATGGTCAGCTGGCGGAACCACCGGCTGCATTGTCAGGTTCCCCAGTGGGACAGGAGAGCCCAAGAAAAACATGGAAGATGGCCGGGGGGGGGGGGGGTGTTCCCTCCCACTGCTTGTAAAAGCAGTCTAGCAGCTAAATAGCAGCTAGGATTGCTTTTACTTGAAAGCCGACCGCTAGCTGAAAAGAACGATACCAAGGTGATACCTAAACATGCAGGCATCATTCTGGTATAACCACTCAAATTTCAGCAACATACCAGTATTTTGCTATGTTGCTGGTCCTTGTTGGGCATATATTGTAATGTTGTTTTTTTTTTTTTTTTCATGCAGCCTGTGGGCTGAACGAAAAAAGAGATTGATTGATGGGTATGCCCACCATTAGAATACCGCCCTGCATCCACCCACTTCTAATGATGGGCATACATACACCATTTTTTTATTTTTATTTTCTTTAACTGCTGTGGCAAAATCACATCCTAGATCGCTGGAGTCGCTGATTTACATATCGTGAGAGCAAACGCTGTTGCTGTCAATATAAATAAATCAATGCAGCAGCTGAATGGTGTACCTGAAAACAAACAATGGTAACAATAA
Organism: Lithobates sylvaticus; assembly: GCA_028564925.1. Taxonomy (NCBI): domain Eukaryota; kingdom Metazoa; phylum Chordata; class Amphibia; order Anura; family Ranidae; genus Lithobates; species Lithobates sylvaticus. The sequence goes on from CM053034.1 coordinate 94,155,904, forward strand.
AACATTAACTCAATAAAACAACAATCTGTGCCAAAAAAAGAGTAAAAATCATATGCCGAAGCATTGGGGCAATCCACCCCCAATGTTAGGGGCAAATCGCCCCTCCACCCTTGCCCCCATGCTTCGGCATATATGGTCTGGCAGGACGTCAAAAAAAGTCCTGCAAGTAGCATCTTCAAGTCGCAAGCATCTTCAAGCGTCCCTGCCCCTGAAATCAATGCCCCCCTGAAATCAATGGGCCAAAGTGCTGCTGCAGCGGCACTTTGCGCACTCTTTTTAACCCTTTTTCGGCCGCTAGCGGGGATTAAAAGCGATAGTGGGTGAAAAGCACAGTTAAAACTATGGTAAAGCTTTACCGCCGACGCCCCCAATGCCCCAGTGTGATAGGGCTTTAAAGTATAAAAGAATTACACACCTGAAAGCAAACATGATAAAACATAGTGACAATAAAACATTGCAGTTAAAAAATACAGTAAAAAGAGCAGAACAATAGGGAGAGAACAATAGAGAGAGAACAATAAAACAACTATTTTTGGCTTTTTTATATATGTATTTTTTTAAACTTTTTTTTTTTTTTTACACTTTTTTGTTTGTAACTGTAACGGTTCCATGTTCGGGTCTCTCAAAGTGTTATGGCATCTATAGAGACCCTGTGAAAGTGTACCCTAGACTGTGCTGTGCTGTACCCTACACTAATGCTCCACTAGCGTGTGGTAGCGTTCAAAACATTCACCGATGCAAAGACCAGGTTGGCCAGGACAGGCTTGCTACAGACACGACATCTGATTTCGGGTGATCATTGGGTAGGGGTACCAGGGAGGACATATGGAAAATGCTCATGCAGCCAGATCACTGCATTTGGATTGGGAAGTTGGGCCACAGCACCGTCTGGAAACATAAGGGTTGTGAAGATCTCTTCCTGGAATTTAAGGAAGGATCCGGTTTGTCCTGACGCTTTGTATAGCACATAAGAGTTCAGCAGAGCCAATTTGAATAAGTATACAGACACTTTTTTTGTACCAGCGTCTTGTCGTACGGGCAATTAAATACGACGCCATCAACTGGTCGTTAAGGTCCACCCCTCCCATACTAAGGTTGTATTCGTGGACACAGAGGGGTTTCTCCACAACACCAGTCGCCATTGGAATTTGGACTGTCGTATCTGCGTGAAGGGAGGACAGAACGAAAACATTCCGATTATCCCTCCACTTCTCTGCGAGCAAATTATTACTTCTCAAGCAGGCCCTCTCCCCCAGTCTAAGTCGCGACTCTACAAGCCGCTGAGGTAAGCCCCGGCAATTAGATCGCACAACGCCATCCCCATGATCAAACTAGTGACTAAAAAGTGGCACGCTTGTGTAATAATTGTACAAGTGGTACCCCTTTCCGAATAAGGTTGACACCAAGTTCCAAACAATCTTGCCAGTGCTCCCTATGTAGTCTGGGCATTTCTCTGGGCTCCACGTTACTATCTTTTACCTTGTAAACCATAAAACTATATGTATAGCCTGTTGCCCTGTCACAGAGCTTATACATCTTGACCCCATATTTGGCAAGCTTGCTGGGAAAATATTGTTTGAAAGACAAACAGCCAGAAAACATAATCAGGGACTCATCAATGCAGACAACTTGATCGGGAGTAAACAAGGCTGCAAACTGTTGGTTGAAGTGGTTTATGAGGGGCTGATTTTTGTGGAGCCGATCGTATTCAGGGTCACCCTCAGGACGACAGTTCATTGTCATTAAAATGCATGAACCGCAAGATCTTCTTGTATCTAGCCCTGGTCATGAATGCAGAGAACACGGGCATATGGTGAATTGGGTCAGTGGACCAATATGACCGCAACTCACTTTTTTTTTAGTTAGGCCCAGAAAAGTCTTAAATTCAGAAACCGTAGTAGGTTTCCAATCTCTGGCAAGGGTCAATTGGGATAGGCGGCGATGATTTGACCAGCATACAAATTGCTTTGGTCCCCAATAGATCTATAGAGATCATCCGTGAAAAACAGTGAATAAAAATCAAGTGACGTAAAATCAACTGTTTCCACCTGAATTCCGTGTTGGCCACTGAATGAGGAGAGTACGGGTGCTGCAGAAGTGGTGGACTCCCAATTAGGATTGGCATATTCTGCAGGAAGGGCACTATGGGCTCAACGAGCCTTTGTCTGTCTTCTTGGTGGCTGCGGGACACTATATGTGCTAACCACGTCACCAGCTTGAACTGCACTTATGGGACTCGCCACGTCACCATGTGATACTGCGGTGTTGGATGTACGACCAGGGTGTACTAGGCCACCAGTTCACCAGAAGGATGAACGGCACTAGTACTGGCTCTCTGCTCCATACGAGAGCCCTGCGGTTCTTGCACCTCAACAATAGAAGACGAACAGGGTCGGTTATGCTTGACCTTAGCAGGGTGTCAGAAACCATGAAATCAGACTGAGACAGAAGTACAGTTAAATCACACTTGTTTAATAATAAAAATAAATAGAAAAACATAGTCAAAACATAGACAGAGTTCAGGAACCGATACGTAACGGAATGGATAGTCAGACAAGCCAAATATCAGGGAGCCGGAGATGAGCGTAGTAAAACAGCAAGCAGGATCTGGAGCCAGAAGGGATGTTAGCCAAGCAAGTCTTTTAACAGGAATGCAGGAGAGCGTCTCTGTGATGTTGACTAAGGCGAAAGCAGAAATCCTCTGGGCTGGACGGCTTAAGTAGGCAGGACTGATGAGCAGGATATCATCAACAGCTGAGTATCTGTGGAGAGATAGGAGCTGGCAATTAGCTGACAGCTGAGTGGCAAGCTCAGAGAAGGAAGGGCTGAGCCCAGCCCTGACACAGGGACCACTTCTCCATCATCAGAGCTATCTGTCAGGGTGCTGCTGCTGTCTACCGGTTTGTATTCTGAGCCTGAATCTGACCGATGGGTGACTTCCTCTTCACTCCCATCTGTCATGCTCCGAAACGTGTAGGCCTCTTCACTAGTGTACCTCTGTTTGGACATTTTGGCCTCTAAATTTACAGGTACAACTAGCGCGATTCGCATGCAAAAATGAGCAACTGGTTGTCAGCGACTGCTTCAATCGCTACAAAAAAAACTGTTAGCGTTCACAGGGATCAGGCTTGACTCATGCTGCAGTTAAGTGTTTTGTAAGTGACAGTGATTGATTGATACTGCACTTGGCTGGGCTGGGCAGAGGGGCTAAATGCAGGTGATAGCAGGTATCTTGGCTGATCACACTAACACTGTGTTTTTGGGAACCCTAAACTACCAAGAACGCTAGTACAGATCTGATCAGATCAAAGATATTAATCCGTTCAGACACTATACTACTAAGGGAAGTGTATTGTGCGTGCGTGGGTGTTAGAGCTACTGGCACTAGTCTGACTGACTCTGCCTGGGGCTGACGCTGACCCTAACTGATGCTAAAACTTAACTGATATCCCCTGCCGGGTGATCAGGGGGTTAAACCTTTATTAAGTAATATACGGCGGGTACCCTGACGCTATAAAAAAAATAACTAACTAACCAGCGTCACCCGTGACACTAAGAGCACTTTCACACTGGCAGCAACCGGCTAACGGCCGAAAAAGGGTTAAGACCCCTTTCACACCGATCCACCTATAGCGTCGGCGGTAAAACGCCGATATTTTTAGCGACGTTTTACAGTCGGATTTGCGGCGCATTTCGGCTGCTAGCGGGGTGCTGGCGGCTAAGAAAGGGTTAAAACCCCCGCAAAATGCCGCAATAGCGGCGTTTTGCCGGCGGTATTATAGCCCTGCCCCATTGATTTCAATGGGGAGGAGCGGTGAGTTCACCGCTCCTTCACCGCTCCAAAGAAGCTGCTGGCAGGACTTTTTGTGACGCCCTGCCAGTGCACCGCTGCAGTGTGAAACTGCAGACAATGGTGCAGCAGTTTGAGGGCGGATTGCAGGCGCTATTTCTAACGCTATAGCGCCTGCAATATGCCCTCGGTGTGAAAGGGGTCTAAAAGCGCCAGCAGAGCGCGGTTGCCCAAAGCACCTTGTCCCCATGTAGATAAGGTGGGCATGCGACCCTGGTATGCTCACTCGCCCCCCCCCCTTTTCTGACCTTCAGGCTGTATGCTCGGATAAAGGTCTGGTATGGATTTTGGGGCGAACCTCACGCCAATTTTCTTTACAATTTTGGCATTGGGTTCCTCTTAAAATCCATACCAGACCTGAAGGCAATACATTACAGCCAGCAAGCAAGTTTAAATTACATTTTTTCCGTTTAGAAGTGTCATTATTGCTGCGGCATGTTCTATACATTGCACATATGCGCCACTTTACATGCAGACTAAGGGGGACCCCCCAGACACGATGGGAATCTTTCATTTTTATTGTTTAATTTTTTATTAGTTTTATTGATACATGTCCCCCAGGGCAGTACCCAGACCCCCGTACCCCTGTTATGGCCAATTACTTTCATATAAACCTTCAAAATGGGCACTTTTGATTTTTTTTTTTTCCTGGTCAGCTCCCATAGACTTCAATGGGGTTCGCAATTGGCACTTGCAGATCCGCGGAATCGCCGATTAGTGGCCATTCTAAATTTACTAAGACATGTTTGCAGCTAATAGCATGATCTGTCAGCCTAGTTAAACTCTTAATTGACTGAAATTGGCGCTACTACATGTAGAGCGCCAGTACTTCCCCAAACTCTTTAGTAAATTACCCCCCCCCCCCCCCCCCCCCCAGAGAATAAAATAGTGGCAGTTGCATTTTTTTTTTTTTTAATATATATCATACAATATTTGCACTGCTGTTTTCTAAAACTTTTTTTTCCAGGAAAAACACACTCCTATACAATTTTAGAGCAAAAAAACTAAATATGATATTAGTTTTTATGGTAAACTGTAAAATATGGGATTGGATAGAGTAAATCGATACTAAACACGTCAAGCCTTAATCTACGTGCACCCTTGAAATCACAAAACTATGACACCCAAAATTATTTTTAGGAAACGCTTTAAAAGCCATTACAGGTTTTCAGTTTAGAGTTGACTATGAATTATGGCCCTAATTTATTGCTCTTACTCTGATGTTGGCAGTAATATCTCATATTTATGGTGCAATTTATGTTTACATACATGTGCAGGTTGTATGCTGCACTGCGCATTTGCATTGGGGCATGTACGGGAAGATGGGGGTGCTTTTTCATGTTTTTATTTTTTTATTATTTCTGTTTATTATAATTTTTCTAAGGGCTCTTTCACACGGACGGACCGTATGGCCGTTTTGCATCCTTCCGTTTTCGGATGCAAAACGGACATGCATGTATCCCTATGGGATAGCCGGTGTCAGCGGATGAACATCCGCTGACACCCGATCTCGTCCGTGCCCGCTATGGTCCGTTTCTGCAGACGGAGGAAAACCCTATTTTTCCATCCGTCTGCAGAGCGGATCGGATGACGACGGACTCTACGGACTCTACGGTCCGTCGTCACCCGATCTCCCATAGGGGAGAGCGGCGCTCTGACAGGTCCGTCCCTGTGCACTGTGCAGAGACGGACCTGTCATCTTCCTGCTCAGCGGAGATCACTCCGGCGATCCCCGCTGAGCAAGCGGATATCCACGGGGCGGATCTGCACTGATCCGCCCCGTGTGAAAGAGCCCTAACAGTTTTTTTTTATTTCTTTGCCTTTATTTAACTTCATTGCTTTCACAAGAGAGCTAACATTCCCTTTATGATACCATGGGCAGGTGTACAGAGCTGACGCGTTTCGCACTGTATTTCAGTGCTTACTCATAGCTATGAGTAAGCACTGAAATACAGTGCGAAACGCGTCAGCTCTGTACCCCCCTTTTTGCCGTGTTTGGATTGAGGTGTCTTTTTGCTTTTAAATAAACCCTTTGGATTTTATTTTCCCGGTGTGCGGCTGTCCGGAGTTCTTCCTTTTGATTTCTAATCGCACAGCTGGTATAACTTATAGGTGGGGTGTTCCCCTTCAGCCTCCACGTGGGAAGAGATGGTAAATCCGCCACCCTACGCTCTAAAGGTGACCTCCCACGCTTTCTGTCACAACTGAACCTGGAGCCTGTGGACTTTCCTGACTTCCCTGGATGTCCAAACTCTACCATCAACCCAACCCTGGCAACAAACCAGGGGCGGATCCAGAGTCTAGTCTCGGGAGGGGCACTGCCAGAAAATAAGGTGTTGCTTACAGAACACATTTGTATTAAAATATATGTATTTAACATTTCATACAGTCATAACCTTGTTTAAAACAGTGACACTGTTTTAAAGTGTTAGCTGCATCCCCATGCCAGCAATGCATCCCATTTAATTGTATTCTGACACATGGCTGCACGGACACAGCCACTATGTCCCAATATGACATGCTGGTGTGGGTCCCTGAAGGCACCCTGCAAGCATTCTGGGACCCACACACGACATATTGGGACACAATAGCTGTGTGTGTCAGTAGAAATAAATGGGATGCCAGCACAGGGATATGTGCAATACTTTATGGGACATTCCTTTCTGTCATTCCTTTTAGTATGTCCCACACTTTATCCATCCCCAAGTCAGTAAAAGACAGCCGCATGTCTGCAGCATGCCCCCTGTGTGAATGAGGCTTAAAGATGAATTTTACTGTCATTCTATATCATCACTATCATCATGATAATCACACAATACAGGTGCTGTTGCTCATGATGATAATGATGATTGGTAATTGTAATACGCAGCATGTAGGGGGTTAATGTACTCACTGACGCATTTGTGACCAATGGCAATTAATTAACCCCTTTTTTCAACCCCTTCATGCTGCAGCATAAAAGGGGTTAATTAACACTGATGGTGCCCCTGCCACTAATGCAGCACAAAGGGGTTAATTAGTTGCCAATGGTCACAAATGCGTCAGTGAGTACATTAACCCCCTCCATGCTGCGTATTGCAATTATCATTCTAACTGAATTAACGCCCCTCCCCTTCCCTCCAAGTGTTAACCACTTCAGCAGTTCACACAGCTAAGACACTGTTGTGTTAAGGCAGTGATCACTCACTTGCAGACAGTGCAGATGGGCTCTGGCTACTGGTCGGGACTCGGCAGCATCTTGTCTTCAATCTCGCGCTCCCGGCCTCTGAATTGTGACGTCACGCCAGCCGGGACTAGGGAGCTCCTGTCAGGTGGAGATCACTCCGCCTGACAGGAAAGGGACTGCTTAGAAAGGCAGGAGTACCCTGAGCACGCGCGCACTGCTCTGCTGCAGCTCTGCAAATAATACCACACAGTGTGTAGCCGTCAGAGACTGACTGACTGACAGGAGAGCCCTACGTGACTCAGTGACGTCACTCGTTGCTAGACGCCAGGTGGCCCAGGCATTAGCAACGAGTGCAGGGAAGAGGCTCCACCCACCTGTTCCTCCTGCTATCAATCGAGTCTCTCTCTCTGCGCCGCTGATCGGCTGATGTGAGAGAGACTCGGCAGACCGGGCAGAGGCAGCAGCAGCCGCAGAGCAACTGTGAGTCAGTGTTGAGCAAGTGACACACTGAGAGACAGTCATGTCAGAAAGTTCGGGGGGGGGGCAATTGCCCTGTTGCCCCCCCCCCCTGGATCCGCCCCTGCAACAAACCCGACCCAATCGGAACTAAAGGAACTGCAAGCACTCCTCTTTCATGGCTGCGAGACAGGCACCCTTTTCTGGTGACTGAGACACCACTGGGACCCAATACAGCCTAACTGTTTGCCCACTTACAGCCTCTAGACTTGCCCTTTGCCCAAAAATGGCCTCCCACGTTGCTCATGCACCAAGGGGGTGATACCCCTTTCTTCTGTTTGAAGTTGCAGTATTCTTGCTTATTTTTCTTTTTCCCCCACTGCGTAAGACGAATGGACTGTGAGGCTGCTCGGGGGCAACTTTATTTTAGTACCCCCCATGTTTTTATCAGGGGTCCTGACATTCATACGCTCCACCGGTATTTACCGCTTTAACTTCTGTGGGAAGTCGGAACCTCCTGGCTTTCTATGTCCGATCACGTTCTCCACATAGGACAACCCGTTTTGGGTGTTAGCCCAGATATGGGCATCTTGCCTCACCCACATGGCCCCCATACGTTAGGCGTGCTATGTGGGTCAGGTAAGCAGATATGGATAACCCCGCATTTGGCCCTGGATGCCATAGGGGACCCACACTACAAGTTTAATTTGTGTTTTCTCTCTCTCTTTCTCTCTCTCTCTCTCTCTCTCTCTCTCTCTCTCTCTCTCTCTCTCTCGGGGCGCAGGTGCTGTTTCTGCAGGAGACTCACTTGACTGATTCCTCGCTCCCAAAACTACCCACACACCTCTTCTCACAACGGTACTTAAGCAACTCCCCAAAACCTAAATCCAGAGGCACGGCCATAGCTATACACAAGAACTGCCCGTTTCAACCCACTGGTCACCGAATAGACCCGCAGGGGGCGCTATGTATTCCTAAAGGGCACTATTATGGGCCAAACATACACATTCACTACCTTATATGCACCCAACAACTTGCGTTCATTGACCAAGTCCTCACTAATTTAGCAAACTTTCGGGAGGGCAGGTTAATCCTGGGAGGAGATTTTTAACGTTAGCCCAGACCCCCTATTAGACACCTTGGCGAATAGATCTACACATTCACACGGCATCTCCGTAAAACTCCAGGGACACACTTTGGTTGACTGCACTACATGCCTCAGAGAAAAACTTCAGCTATTTTTTCTAGTGTCCATAAAGTGTACACTAGAATAGACTAGTGGACCAGAGCTCACTTGACTTGCTACTAGGAGCTACTATCGACCAAATTACTATCTCCGACCATGCCCCAGTAACACTCACGTTCTCACTATCCCAAGCTATGGCCAAAACAAGGACATGGAAACTTAACGAGAACCTACTAGACAATCTGGGGACGTGGTGGGGGTGCAGGAGACTTTGTCCCACTACTTTTCAGAAAACTCCAACGGAGAAGTCAGTGATGTGAGAGGGCCACAAGGCAGTAGTTCAGGGTACTCTTATCGCATTCGGTTCCAAAATAAAAAAGGAGAGGCAGGCAGACTTCCAGAGAGTTCTACAGTCGCTTCAACGCACCAAGCTCAGCCACAAAAGGACATCGGACCCTGAGGAGTTCCGCCATCTGACTGAGCTACTTACGCTTTTTTCAAAATTGTTGGACCGTAGAATCTGTCGCAAGCTACGGTATATGGCACATACATACTACGAACACAGTAATAAATGCGGCAGGTTACTGGCACGTGCGCTTCATAAAAAGCGTATCTTAACACACGTTCATAAGCTGCATTCCTCCACTGGTGCACTGGCCCAACACACATCTAAAATAGCTTCCATGTTGCGCGACTACTACACGACCCTGTACAATCTGGACGCCGCCTCCTCTTCAACAGAAGTAGCGCACAAACAATCTTGTATAACAACATACCTCTCCTCAATAGGCTTCCCCACTCTGTCCCCTGAACAAGCAACCAATCTAGAACTCCCTATCACCACAGCAGAACTATTGGCCACTATTAAGTCTCTTGCTGCTGGAAAAAGCCCTGGACCAGATGGCTTTACCAGGGCATATTATCTAAAATTCTTTGACAAGCTTCAGGCCCCTCTCTGCACTCTCCTCAACTCACTAGCAACCGATGGGCACCTCCCACAGGAGACCTCGCTGGCACACATTACAGTGCTCCCAAAAGAAGGAAAGGACCCCACCCAACCACAGAGTTATCGCTCAATTTCCCTACTTAATACAGATCTTAAGATATTCTCAAAAATTCTGGCCAACCGCCTTAAACACCTTCTACCTGAGATGATACACGCCGACCAGACAGGTTTCATAGTGGGAAGGGAGGCTAGAAGGAACTCTGCTAGAGCTCTCCAGCTTATTCATTGGGCGAACACACGCGATCGAATGCCTCCTTACTTAATTCTGTCTACGGATGCAGAGAAGGCATTCGATCGCATGGATTGGGACTTCCTTCATGCTGTACTACCAGCGCGCGTTTAGGCCTGCACATGCTACACTGGATTTCAGCGATTTACGTGTCCCCTACAGCAGGGCTTGACAAATTTGCTTGGAATCTAGAAGCCAGATAAAGTTAGGAGCCAGGTTTATTTTATTTTTTTTAACGACATGGAGACGAGTGAGGGGAAGATGGCCCCCGCCCGTCTCCAAGTCATTGCAGAGTAGAAGCGACTTCAAATCGTCACTTCCGCCCATAGGTCTTAAAAAGGGACATTTTATTATTTTATTTTTTTTCTCAAATGACAATTTTTTTTTTTATTTTTTTTTTTTTATTATTGCATTTTAGTGTAAATATGAGATCCGAGGTCTTTTTGACCCCAGATCTCATATTTAAAAGGAATATTTTTCAAAAGGACACTGAAAAAATGTAAAAATACAAGTTTAAATAAATAAGAAAAAAAAAAAAATTTTAAACGCGCCCCGTCCTGCCGAGCTTGTTTGCAGAAGCAAAAGCATACGTGAGTAGCGCCCGCATATGAAAGCGGTGTTCAAACCACACATGCGAGATATTGCCGTGATCGGTAGAGCGAGAGCAATAATTCTAGCCCTAGATCTCCTCTGTAACTCAAAACATGCAACCTGTAGAATTTTTTAGACGTCGCCTATGGAGATTTTAAAGGGTAAAAGTTTGTCGCCATTCCACGAGCGGGCACAATTTTGAAGCGTGACATGTTTGGTATCATTTACTCGCCGTAACATTGTCTTTCACAATATAAAAAAAAATTGGACTAACTTTACTGTTTTGTTATTTTTTAATTAAAACATTTTTGTTTTCCCAAAAAAGTGCACTTGTAAGCCCGCTGCGCAAATATGGTGTGACAGAAAGTATTGCAACGACCGCCATTTTATTCTCTAGGGTGTTCGAATAAAAAATATATATAATGTTTGGGGGTTCTAAGTAAAGGGAGGAGATGGGCAGGCAGAGAAAACAAACAGCTCCATTAGCATTGCTGGGTGTCATACCAACTGCCACCACAAGAGGGCGCCAGATTCTAGAAGGTACCATAGGACTGCACAAGGCCGCAAAGCCACGGCCTCAATTACCGGCCGGCGCGGTCCATCGCGATCGCGTGGGGGGGTGCACTATGGAGACAGGATACCCCCAGCTGTGCTGCCCTGGGCGCCAGGTCACTAATTCTAGTCGCCGATGCGACTTGGTGACCGAGGTTTGTCGAGCACTGCCCTACAGCACAGGTCAAGGGGAATGGCAGCCTCTCTACAGCATTCCCCATCCGGAACAGCATGAGACAGGGATGCCTGCTTTCACCCCTCCTGTTTGCATTGATCTTAGGACCACTGCTGCAGAGGGTTCGATCTAACCCTAACATTGGAGGGGTGCAGATAGGCTCTTCGGAGCATAAACTTTCTACGTACGCAGATGACGTCCTTTTTCAAGTAGTAGATCCTCATGTGTCATTGCTGAAACTGATGGGAGAATTGTCTGCCTATGGCGATGTAGCCAACTTCCGCATAAACTTCACAAAATCAGAGATCCTACCGATTACTATTCCCCCGCCTTTGGAGGCATCCCTGAAGAACTTTTTTCCTTTTTTCATGGGCCTTGCCCTCTATGAAATACTTATGAAATACTTAGGCGTACAGCTTACAGACTGCTTACATGCCCCCTTACTTAAGAAGATTTGTCAAGATCTTCAGTCTTGGGCGTCCTTCACATTGTTTGGCCGGACAAACATGCTAAAAATGACGATACTGCGCTGCATCCATTTTCTCCTGTAGATAATACCTGTGCACTTACCTAAACGCTTTTTCGCAGAACTTCGTAGCCTCTTCATTAAGCTCATGTGGGGAGGCAAGAGACCACATCTTGCCATGGCAATGCTACAAAGAGCTAAGCTGAGGGGGGGTCTGGGTATACCCAACATATTTTAATACTACCAGGCGATTGCACTGCAGCGTATTTTAAATTGGAGATTCCACACGCCTTAAGCTATGGGTCCCCTTGGAAAAACAATGGCAGGCCGAGATTTGTCCTACACGCCCTGGGTTCCCGCGGAAGATAGAGGGCTCTCTGACTGGGTTTCACCGCTAACTGTACACTCCCTGAGGATATGGGATTGAACAAATGGCCATCTAGCATTGGCACCACGGACATCCCCACTGGCACCCATAGGCGGGTATCCATGGTTCCCCCTGGGGAACGGATGACCTATCTGGACACTTGGGCAGAGGACGGGGTTGTTAATCTGGCAAGATTCGTAGAGGGCAGCTCGCTGGTTTCACTGGCCACCCTGCGGGAACCACACGGTAGCCTCCCCGTTGACTTTTGACAGTTAGAGACTTTCATAGCTAAATGCCACAGAAACGCACAGCTTAGGACTACCCTAACCGAATTTGAACGCATGTGGGCAGCTGAAGACCCGCTGCCTCACATGATCTCGACCTTACATAAGATGAGAGTCAGCAACACCCAGTCCCAAACCCCTTTACATAAAAGAATGGGAATGTGACCTCCAATGTGAATTTACAGAAGAGCAGCTTCAGAACCTATGCCGCCTGACCCACACAAGCTCAATAGTCTCAAGGACCCAAGAAAACAGTTTTATAAGATCCTATCGAGATGGAACAGGGTACCCACTACCCTGGCTAGAATTACTCCCTCAGCTTCTGATCGATGCTGGGGGGTTGGGGAATGAAGGGAACATTCCTCGACATTTGGTGGGAGTGCCCAGGGCTCCCACCGTTCTGGTCTATGGTTGGTAAGCATATATCAGATGGTTTGAATATAGACATGCCGGCGCTGCCAAGACATTATCTGCTCCACACCCCCCCCCCCATGCCTATGTCTCGCTATAAGAGAAGTGCTCTACCCCACCTCCTCAGTGCAGCTAAACGCCTTATACCAATACACTGGAAAAGTTTACTCGACTGGTTGAGGAAGGTGGGGGAGATCATGGAAACAGAGAGCTGGCTTCCTACATGTAAAGACACCCAGTAGTGTTTTGAATTAACATGGGCAGCTTGGAAAAACCACGTACATAAATGAATGGAAACCTAGGTATCCATCCATGAGATACCTGGATGGTCTCCTGGTGTTTGGCCGATCTAGGTATCTCGAGTTCACCTATGGTGTTAAAGCTCTGTGAGTCATGTATGCAACAACTTCAGATTTAATGTTTGCCAGCACCCTACCCTCCTCCAGTAATGTAAAGAGGCCTGTCCATTTGGATCGAATATCCTGGACAAGTAGGGTGCCCCTACAAATATCACCAATTGATATGCTTCTCTGTTGATGATGTTGTTTTCATTGGGACTATACTGAATGTACTTCTCGTGCATTCCTCTCTGTGCCCCTTAACCCCTCCCCCCTTCCCCTCCCTAAACTTTTTATCTGTGTGGCTCTTGTTGTAGCGTCAAAATGTTTATAAAAAAATATAAAATAAAAATAAAGATTATATAAAAACAAAATAAAAAACAGTAGAGTCAGCCCAATTTTTTTTGTATAATGTGAAAGATTTTACACCGTGAGAATCATGATCTTTTTATTCCAAACAAAAAAATTGTGATTCTCATTTTGGCCAGAATCGTGCAGCTATAGTGTGGTGGGTAGGATGTGCAGGGAGAGGGGTGTGGGGTGTATGGTGGTGGGTAGTATGTGCAGGGAGAGGAGTGCGAAGTGTATGGTGGTGGGTAGTATGTTCTGGGAGAGGGGTGTGGAGTGTATGGTGGTGGGATGTTCAGGGAGAGGGGTGTATGATGGGTGGTAGTATGTGCAGGAGAGGAGTGTGGAGTGTATGGCAGTGGGTAGTACTTGCAGGGAGAGGCGTGTGGGGTGTATGGTGGTGGGTGGAATGTGCAGGGAGAGGAGTGCGTTGTGTATGGTGGTGGGATGTTTAGGGAGAGGAGTGCGAAGTGTATGGTGGTGGGTAGTATGTGCAGGAAGAGGGGTGTGGGGTGTATGGCGGTAGGTGGGATGTGCAGAGAAAGGAGTGCGAAGTGTATGGTGGTGGGAAGAATTTACAGGGAGAGGGGTGTGGGGGATGCGCAGGGAGAGGAGTGCAAAGTGTATGGCTGTGGGTAGTAAGTGTAGGGAGAGGGGTGTGGCGTGTATGGCGTGGGAAGTATATGCCAGGAGAGGGGCGGGAGTGTACAGTGGTGGGTGGGATGTGCAGGGAGAGGAGTGTGAAGTGTATGATGGTGGGTAGTAAGTGCAGGGAGAGGAGTGCAGGGTGTTTAGGACTGGGTAGTATATGCAGGGAGAGGGGCGCGGAATGTACAGTGGTGGGTGGGAAGTGTATGGTGGTGGGTAGTAAGTGCAGGGAGAAGAGTGCGGCGTGTTTAGTGCTGGGTAGTATATGCAGGGAGAGGAGTGCGGAGTGTATAGTGGTGGGTGGAATGTGCAGGGAGAGGAGTGCGGAGTGTATGGCGGTGGGTAGTATGTGCAGGGAGAGGAGTGCGGAGTGTATGGCGGTGGGTAGTATGTGCAGGGAGAGGAGTGCAGAGTGTATGGCGGTGGGTGGGATGTGCAGGGAGAGGGGTGTGGAGTGTATGGGGGTGAGTAGTATGTGCAGGACGGTGTCAGTAGTTATTATTTTATTTTTTACAATTTAATTTTTAAGTATTTTTTTTTCTTTTCCATATTTTTTACATGGTTTTTGGGGGCCAGTGAATGGTTCCATTAGAGCAATGCACAGTGTCATAAAAGAAGGACACGGGGGCTGGAGGAGGACACAGGGGGACAGTCGAGGGTTATAGGTGCAGTGGGTGTGGGTCAGTCATGTGGCCTCCTACAGCCTACCTGATGGAGCCCCCAGCCCTGCCCCTGACCCCGCATACCTGCCTAAAAAAATGCAGCTTTGTCTTCAGAGGGCACAAAATTGAGCACTGGTGAGAGATGGGGGGGGGTCTTGGTGCTTATTGGGGGAGATGGGGGGGTCCTGGTGCTTAGTGGGGGAGATGGGGGGGACCCGGTGCTTAGTGGGGGGGAGAGATGGGGGGTCTTGGTGCTTAGTGGGGGGAAGATAGGGGTCCCGGTGCTCAGTAGGGAGAGATGGGGTTCTTAATGCTTAGTGGGGGCAGATTGGGGGGCACTGCCAGTCAGTGGAGGAGAGGGCACTGGTGCTCCTTACCTGGCTGCTTAATTCATCTGGAATTTTATGTGGAAGAATCCTTCCCTCTCTCACTTTTCTTCTGGACCGATTTCTCTCATCTGAAGGGTTGCCGGGGATGCGAGTGCAGTGATAGCTCAGACAATCTCACAAAAGCAAAAGAGGACTTCCTCTGCTCCCTTCTCTGCCAGGCTCTGACTGATGATCATCTACTGTAGTCTTCCTTTGCCACCGCTTTTTCTTCACTTGTCTGAGCTGTCGCTGCACTGGCATCCCTCCCAGGTGTGCCGGCCCGGCCACAGCAGTAGTCAAACAGCTGTCAGTTCTCCTGTCAGCGGCTGTGCCCCCCCCCCCCCCTTTCCTTCAATGTGGTGCCTGGGGCCCTCTGGATAAAAAGATGGGCCCCCACCGCTGCATCTGTCAACCCCAGATGTATCATCCATGTGTGCAGGGTGGGTCAGGTCACAGTGGGCCCATGTGCAGTGAACACCTGGATGATACACCACTGGGTGACATTAGAGTTTTGTGTTCTGCCTGTAGAAACAGCTCAATGTTATCCTATGTGTCCATGCACATTAGGACGATTACAGGCATATTTTGAGCACAACGTTTAGAGGCAGAAAGAAAAAAAACCTTCTGGTTTGTGTTTGATTGGAGTTTACTGGCACAAAAAACACAAAACTCTCCTAAACTCACTAAACTTTGTACACAAAATGCTCTATATGAAGGAACTGGTGTTTTTTTTTTTTTTTTTAAGCCCAGTGTACATGGAGCCTAAAGGTGGCATTGTTTTTTCACAACTGGAAGGGGTTTTAAACCTTCCCAATGCTATCCAACAAAATTTTTTTTTTGATTAGAGAGATTCTCTAATCATAGGTTAGTTTTAAGTAAACAATTCCAAATTATATATTTTATATGTTATATCTCGTCATGTTTTATGGTATTATGAGCCAGATTTAATATCTATATTTACCTAACTGCCATGTGCCTGTCAAACTTAAAGCCCAAATCCTGCCAAAAAATGTTTTGGATAGAGTGGAAAAGATAAAAAATACTGTTGGGTGTTTGTTGCTGTGTCTGTCTGGGACATTTCCCCTCAATTCTAGTTCTGAAGAAGGATGTTACAGCTTTATAATATAAGGGCATACGCTATATTGTCAAAAGTATTGTGACACCTGCCTTTACACGCACATGAAATTTAATGGCATCCCAGTCTTAGTCCGTAGGGTTCAATATTGCGTTGGCACACCCTTTGCAGCTATAACAACTTCAACTCTTCTTGGAAGGCTGTCCACAAGGTTTAGGAGCGTGTCTATGGGAATGTTTGACCATTCTTCCAGAAGCGCATTTATGAGGTCAGGCACTGATGTTGGACGTGAAGGCCTGGCTCGCAGTCTCTGGTCTAATTCATTCCAAAGGTGTTCGATTGGGTTGAAGTCAGGTCTATCTGCAGGCCAGTTAAGTTCCTCCACCCCAAACTCGCTTATCAATGTCTTTATTAATTTTTTTCTTTGCCACTTCAGCAAACTCTTTTGAGAGACTTAATTCAACTTTACAGTTAATTTGTGTCCCTTCTCGTTTCCACATCATCGTAGCATTTATATTTCTCTTAGAGAGATCTTTTATTTTTTATTTTTTTAGGTCCAAGTGTTTTATCAAAATAAGTGCTCACAACCCTTATACAATATCATGGACCTCTCCCTCTACCACCCTCTTCCCTACCCCACCGCCCCCCCCCCCTACCTCAACGCTGCTCCATCGTTCTTTACGAAGTATAATTCTATTCTTGTTCCTTTCACCGATGTAGAACTAGGCCCTTAATGCTTCTGCGTAGCGCCATGTTTTTTAAAAAATTTTCCAGCACTCACATTTTTTTTTTCCTCTATGCTATACCTCAAGCATTCCATATTGTATGTTTCTTCTACCGCATCTATCCATTCCCAAATAAATGGGTTTTCCGCTTCTCGCCATTTCTTGGGGATGAGTCTTTTGCTGCATTTAGTAGATGTGGTATTAATGATTCTTTATATTGTTCAACTCCTCCTTCCACTCCATGCAGCAGAATAACCCATGGATCATTCACTATTTCTTTTTTAGTGATTTATTTTATGAGAGATAAGATCTTTACCCAGTAGTTTTTTGATTTTAGGACAGTCCCACCATAGATGGGCCATTGTTCCTATCTCTTTGCACCCTCACCAGCAATCTTCTGATTTACCAGGATGGTATTTACAGGTTGAGTACCACCCAGTTAGGCATTTGTAGTTCATTTCCGACGTTCTACTGCCGAGCTGTGGGTTAATTTCAGTATTTTTCCTATAGTAATTTTATCTATCTATGAGCCTAATTCCCTCTCCCATTTTTTGATATATGGCGGGATCTCCAGTTCATTTATCTTTAACAATAGATTATACATTTTTGATATAATATTTATTTTTATTGTCTACTGTACAACAGCGTCAGATCTTCTCCCGCTCTTATTGGTTGGGGTAAATTCTTTACAAAATTACTAGAGATACCGCCAATCACCATTAATTCCTTTTTATGTCTTAATTCTTGGAGTGATATAATTTTTCCTTTTTCTGTTACATCTTTCAATTGTGCCCTATCCTTTTTTTTTTTTATCCAACTCCCTCCTTTTGTCTTTTTCCCTGGTGCAAAGTAATTATTTTCTTTCAGTGCAATCAACGGTGAGTTGTATTTCCCATTTCAATTGTTTATATATTTTATCCCAAATTTTTAAAGTGTTTCGTGTCAGTGCATGAGTATTTTCATCCAGTGCTCTATAATTTGGGGGATTCCATATTATGTTATTCAATTGTGCCTTACAAAGTGTATTTTCTATGTTGACCCGCCTTTTTTTTTACTTAATTCCATGACCCATTAAGGGACTCTCGACAATACCACAGCGTTGTAATATTTTTGAATATAGGGAATTGCAAGTCCTCCGTGACTTTTTTCCTGTTTTAGTATTAGAAAGGAAACTCTGGGTTTCGTATTTTTCCAAACAAAATTCATCACCAAAGATTATAGTTTTCTAAAATATAGTTGTGGAAGTCGCACAGGCAGCATCTGGAACTTATAAGTTATCTTAGGGAGAAGGATCATCTTTAAGGTGTTAATGCGTCCTATCCATGAAAGTGGCCTATGTATTAATTCTTTACTTTTTTTTTTTATTTAATCTAATAAAGATATATAATTTATTTTGTATATTTTCTTCATTGAATTCGCTAGTTTTATTCCTAAATACTTTAGTTCTTTCCTCCAGGGGAAATTAAATTTGTGTTGTAGCCTCCGTTTTTCAAGCTTACTTTAAATTTATATTTAGTATCTCAGATTTTGTTAAATTTATTTTAAAATTTGATATTTCTCCGTATTGTTTTAGGGTTTTTAACCGCTTCCCGACCACCTCACGCAGATATACTGCGGCAGAATGGCACGGGCAGGCAAAATCACGTACCTGTACGTGGCCCGCGCGCGCCGCCAGCGAAGCGCTCGCGACCTGGTCAGGAGCTCCGTGACCCCGGCCGCGGGACCAGTGGACCCGATCGCCGCTGGTGTCCCGCGATAGGGTCAGAGCTGAAGAACGGGGAGAGGTCTGTGTAAACAAACCTCTCCCCGCGCTTCCTACACTGCCTGTCATTGATCGGCTGTTCCCGGTCATCGGGAAAGCCGATCAATGACGTCAGACGTCAGCCCCGCCCCCTAATGTAAAAAAACACACACCCGTCACAGCCCATAACCCCTCCCCTCAGTGGTTAACTCTTTCACTACCACTGTCATTTATACAGGAATCAATGCATTTAAATAGCATTGATTGCTGTATAAATGACAATGGTCCCAAAAATGTGTCAAAAATGTCCGATGTGTCCGCCATAATGTCGCAGTCACAATAAAAATGGCTGATTGCTGCCATTACTAGTAAAAAAAAAAAATTAATAAAAATGCTATAAAACTATCCCCTATTTTGTAAACGCTATAACTTTTGCGCAAACCAATCAATAATCGCTAATTGCGATTTTTTTTTACCAAAAATATGTAGAAGAATACGTATCGGCCTAAACTGATGAAAAAAAAAATTTTTTATATATTTTTTGGGGATATTTATTATAGCAAAAAGCAAAAAATATTGCATGGTTTTCAAAATTGTCGCTCTATTTTTGTTTATAGCGCAAAAAATAAAAACCGCAGGGGCGATCAAATACCACCAAAAGAAAGCTCTATTTGTGGGAAAAAAGGACGCCAATTTTGTTTGGGAGCCACGTCGCACGACCGCGCAATTGTCAGTTAAAGCGACGCAGTGCCGAATCGCAAAAAGGGGCCTGGTCCTTTGGCTGCCAATTGGTCCGGGGCTGAAGTGGTTAATAAATTGAGCATTGTAATCCATGGCTTCTCTATATAAAACAAAACGTCATCTGCAAATTCTGCAAGTTTATGTTCTTCATCTCCTACCCTGATTCCTCTTATATCAGGGTTTTTTCAGATGGTGGAGAGTAATGGCTCTAAGGACAAAAGAAAAAGAAGGGGGGACAGGGGACACCCCTGTCTCATCCCATTTTTCATCTCGAAGGAGGGAGACGCTACTCCATTTATTTTTATGGTTGCTGTCGGATGATGGTACAATGTTTTAACCCACTGGATCATTCTCGGACCGAATCCCATGGTTTCAAGTGTCTGTATCATGAGTCCCCAGTCTACCCTGTCGAATGCTTTTTTCAGCATCTATCGACAAGAATAGACCTGGGGACCCACTTTCTTTTATCTTCTGGAGAAGAAGCAATGTTCTCACCACGTTATCTCGCCCTTCCCTTCCTGATACAAATCCCACTTGGTCCAGATGTACCAGTGTGTTCATCAGACATTTCATCCGTCCTGCCAATACTTTGGCGTACAATTTTGTATCTGCATTTAGCAGCGATATTGGCCTGTAGCTTGAGCATAACGAGCCATCCTTTCCCTCCTTTGGAATAACTGTAACCGTAGCGGACAGAGCTTCCCTACTCATTTCAAATTCCGCCCCCAGGCCATTCATATATTGACATAACTTTGGGGTTAAAATCTCTTAAAATTTTTTGTAGTAATATGTTGTAAAACCATCTGGGCCCGGGCTTTTTTCCAGGGTTCAGTCCCTTCCCAGGGGGCCCCCAAGGGCGATGTTACTCCCCGGCAAGGAGCTCCCGGGTACAGAGGGGTATCCCGGAACTCCTGTGAGCACATACCTCATGCCTCTTTTTCCACCCAGTCATGTACAGGGCTGTTGAAGGAACTGGAGTTTGAGACTGGAGCCCAAGCTGCTGAAGGGGTAGGGGACAGCCCAGGATGTCGAGTGGTGCTGGGCAGGGTTTTTGGAAGGTTTTCCATCCCTTAATGAACGCTGTAATACTCCTGGCTAAGGAGTAAGCGGTCCAGGTGGGTAGAGCAAGATGGCGCAGTTTCCGGGCGTCATCACTTCCGGTTTCCGGTCTATGCCAAAATGGCAGATCCGGAAACGCTAGAGGCCAAATCCCCTTTTTCGGACGTTGGGCCCTCAACAAAATGGCGGTGATCACCGGCGTCTGAGGAGCAATATTACAAGTCTCCAGAGAGTCAGGCAGGGGCCTCCTGGTAGTACAGTCTGAGATGCTTTCTACACTCCAGTCTCTTAAGACAGCCATAGCACCTAAGGAAGTGCAGAGGACGGATGACAAAGCAATCTTGTCCTCTAGAGAAGATATTTCCTCTCAGGAAGTAGTTTCAGACAGGGGTCAGAAAACCTTGCAGAGAACCCCATCCTCGGTTACTTCAGGTGTTGAGGAATTGGAAGACTCGGAGGAGTCAGAGGAAGACTCACTAGAAGAGGGGGAAAACTCAGATGCCGATAGCCAGGATAGTGACGGTCCTAGAGCTAGTAGCCACCTCTTTCCCGTGGAGGATATGGGGCAGTTACTCAGGGCGATTTATGTCTCTGAGAATATCCCAGAACCTCTGGTTCAGGCTTCTGCCAGGGATAAGATGTATAGGGGATTGGGAAAACCTCAATCCAGGGTATTCCCAGTTCATCCTTCCTAAAGGAGGTGATACTGAGAGAGTGGAAAGACCCAGAAAGAAAGGTTCTTAGACTTAAGACTTGGAAGAGGAGGTTTCCTTTTGGGGAGGAAGAACAACAGAAGTTTTTCAATACCCCCAAGTTAGAGGCTGCCCTGTCACAGATCTCGAAGAAATCTGATTTGTCTTTTGAGGACTCAGGTAACTTGAAAGACCAAATGGACAGAAGGGCTGAGACGCTCTTGAGAAGAGCGTGGAATGCAAATGCAGCAGCCATGGCTCCTGCCTTGGCATCAGCTTGCGTGGCAAGGAATGTGGATGCATGGATAGGTAGACTCTCCGGCCATGTTTCTAGAGGGAGTAATTCTAAAGAAGTTACAGATTCTCTAGAGTTAATAGGTAAGGCTGTGGCATATCTAGCAGATGCGCAGTAGAATCTGTCAGGAACACAGCCAAGTCTGCGGCCCTCCTTAACTCCGCAAGAAGGGCTGTCTGGTAAAGTCATGGGAAGGAGACCTTATGTCTACATCACAACTATGCGTGCTGCCTTTTGAGGGCTCCCAACTTTTTGGACCAGGCCTGGATCAGGTCTTGTCAAGGTCAGCAGAAAAGGGGAAAAATTTCCAGGTTAAAGCTAAGAGAGAGAGGGGCAGGAAGTTTTTTCATCCCCCCTCTAACCAGGGCCAATTTAAAGGAAAAAAGGACACAAATAGAAGGTGGGGGAAGGGAAAGAGCGCCCAAAAAGGTAGCCTGCCCTTTTCCGGTCCTAAAGATGCCACCAAGCAGTCCAAGTGACGCCAGCGTCAGGGTAGGGGGGAGACTGGCTCACTTTGTCCCTCAGTGGAACAAGATCTCCGGAAGCCCCTACATATTACAGATCTTGACAGAGGGATATCGTCTGGAGCTTCTCTCCCCTCCCCCTCAAAACTTTTTTTCTGACCTGTCTATCCAAGGAAACTTCAAGGGCTGCAGGACTGTTGGACAGCATGCAGGGACTGGCGTTCCAGGAGGTGATCGTTTCCATTCCACCGGAAGAGTATTACCAGGGATTTTACTCCCATGTTTTTGTCGTCCAAAAACCGTCAGGGAAATTTCGCCTGATATTAAATCTCAGAAAACTGAACAGGTTTTTGAGACAAAAGACCTTCCGGATGGAGAGTATTTATATGGTGCGCAGGCATCTATTAAAAGATGTGTTTCTAGCCACGATAGATCTGAGGGATGCTTATCTCCACATTCCGATTGCCAAGGAACACCAGTCCCTGCTAAGGTTCGCAGTCCTAACGAGCAGAGGAATTCAGCATGGGCAATTCCGAGCTCTCCCCTTTGAATTGACAGCAAGCCCAAGGATCTTCACAAAGGTCTTGGCGGAGGTCGTTGCTTACTTACTGTGACAGACGTAGCTGGGACAGAGGCTGTTGGAGGGAACGGAATGCAAGCCTCTTGCCTTGCGATTATGGGCCCTGGCATTTGAGGGAACGCTGCTCTTTGTGAGCTGTATACCTGGGGACCCCTGAGCTGGTGTTACTTGGACTCAGGTCCATGCCGCCCCCCCCAAAACACATAGACTCTGGATATGTATATGCCATATTGGCAATAGAATGAATCACACTGTTGGGAAACAAGTTGTCAGATGCTAATGTCATCAACTCCAGCCACCTGTGTGTTGTGTAAATGAGTCTAGTCTGGCTTGTAAGAATATTCCACAATGTTGTTGTGCTAATTAACCCTGTGTTGATGTTTATGGTAATATGGTTGTTTCGCTTGCGTCTATCTAGCAAAGGTTACTCTGTGGTATAACAAGGAAGCTGAGACGTCTGCAGTGTGTAGATGTGCTTTTACTATACAAAGCTGCTATACATACAAAACTATTACAATCTTAGGAATACAATACAAGACTGACAGATATCTATAACAAGCAAAATGCCTAGCAAATGAACAGCCTATGGTCTAACAGTACAAATACATTTACAGGGTTACTTAACTTCTGTTACTGTATGTTCATGATCTCCATTGGCAATATTGCTTCTTGGACACCAGGCAAGTTTCTTGTATCATGGCTTCTTCTGATCTTACAGCATGATGATGTGTCCCCTCTGTCTACTCATCCTTTTTATTTGTACAAGTTTGTTGACCAAAGTTAATGGTTTACAAACTTGTTTCCATAACAACCGACTAACAGTCATTCTTTCAGTTTGAGAGACCCTCTCAACCTGTTTACTGTAGCTGAAGAGACAATAGCCTCTTCAAACTGTCAATTTGAATACAACAATGTTATCTAACACCATTGTATGAAAACAGCATTTGTTTGAGAATTCTACTCAAACCAGAAGACTGACAGTAATCTGATCAACTAACTTGTAATATTGTCCCATGTAATGTTAAAAAAATCATATTTTAACAAACGCAACACAATGGTAATGTGTATTGAATAGTCGGTCAGTGAGCTAGGAGATGTACCCTGAAAAATCTTATCTCTCAGTTAACTAGTCTGGGTCAATGATTAGATAATTAGCTCATGCTAAATAGGTTAGGTTTTAGTCATCCTGCTGTATATATTTGTGGGAGATCTCAAATAAAAGGTAATTCCTGATGTACTCCAAGACTGGTGTTGTCTAGTTCTTGGGGGTTCCTATAACCAGATCCATTGGACTCATGTTCCAGGACTTAGGAAGCGGTATATAGACGGAAACACTCAAGCAGATTATAGGGACGTTCCGTCACATATACATCTTCTGGGGGTATTCCTTATACCCTATCTAGACGACCTACTGGTATACGGACAGTCTCAAGAACAGGTAGAAGTAGACGTAGACAGAGTGAGCTCTACCCTGGAAACCTTGGGCTGGATAGTGAACAGAGAAAAATCTTCTCTAACACCATCCCAATTAAAAATGTTTCTTGGATGTCTGGTGGATAGAGAGGCTCAGAAACTGTTTCTTTCTGAGGAGAAACGGTCAAAAGTGATTACAGCGGTCTCCTCTTTGAAGGAAGCCAGGGAGTGCTCTCGCAGGTAGATCATGAGGGTGTTAGGTCTGATGACCTTGTGTATTCCAGTGGTCCCCTGGGCTCAGGTCCATTCAAGGGAGCTGCAGTTCTTCCTACTGTCCTCCTGGGACAAAAAGAGGGAGTCGCTGGACGTGAAGGTGTCTATCCCAGCAAGAGTAGAGGCCTCCCTAGATTGGTGGAACTTCTGGCGGTGGACCAGGCGTTAAGAGCCTTCGGAGACAGGATTCAGGGGTTAGAGGTTCAGGTTCTGTCGGACAATGTCTCTTACCTAAACCGTCAGGGGGGGCACCAGATCCAGGAAGCTACTGAATCTAGCCCTGAACATTTTAAATTGGGCCGAAGAAAATCTTCAATCCATATCGGCGGTTCACATAAGAGGAACCGCCAATGTGGTGGCAGATTTTCTAAGTCTAAAACCCATCCTCCAGGGGGAATGGGAGTTAATCACTTAAGCCCCGGACCAATTTGCAGCCAAAGGACCAGGCCCCTTTTTGCGATTCGGCACTGCGTCGCTTTAACTGACAATTGCGCGGTCGTGCGACGTGGCTCCCAAACAAAATTGGCGTCCTTTTTTTCCCACAAATAGAGCTTTCTTTTGGTGGTATTTGATTACTACTGCGGTTTTTATTTTTTGCGCTATAAACAAAAATAGAGTGACAATTTTGAAAAAAATGCAGTATTTTTAACTTTTTGCTATAATAAATATCCCCAAAAAATATATAAAAATACTTTTTTTTCCTCAGTTTAGGCCGATACGTATTCTTCTACATATTTTTGGTAAAAAAAATAGCGATTATTGATTGGTTTGCGCAAAAGTTATAGCGTTTACAAAATAGGGGATAGTTTTATTTTATAGCATTTTTATTAATATTTTTTTTTTTCTACTAGTAATGGGGGCGATCAGCGATTTTTTTATTGTGACTGCGACATTATGGCGGACACATCGGACATTTTTGACACATTTTTGGGACCATTGTCATTTATACAGAAATCAGTGCTATTTAAATGCACTGATTCCTATGTAAATGACACTGGCAGTGAAGGAGTTAACCACTAGGGGGCGGGGAGGAGTTAGTGTGACGTGTGTGTGTGTTTTTTTTTTACAGTAGGGGGCGTGGCTTTATGTCTGACGTCCCTGATCGGCTTTCC
The DNA here is from genome assembly GCA_028564925.1 of Lithobates sylvaticus. Classification (NCBI taxonomy): domain Eukaryota; kingdom Metazoa; phylum Chordata; class Amphibia; order Anura; family Ranidae; genus Lithobates; species Lithobates sylvaticus. Next base: position 94,181,177 of record CM053034.1, read on the forward strand.
CGATGACAGGGAACAGCCGATCAGTGACAGGCAGTGTAGGAAGCACGGGGAGAGGTTTGTTTACACAGACCTCTCCCGGTTCTTCAGCTCTGTGACCCGATCGTGGGACACCAGCGGCGAACGAGTCCGCTGGTCCCGCGGCCGCGGTCACGGAACTCAGGACCGGGTCGCGACCCATGCCTGGGCTCTTAAAGGACCACGTACAGGTATGTGGTTTTGCCCAGCCATGCCATTCTGCCGACGTATATGTGCAGGAGGCGGTCCTTAATCGGTTAAACCAGGAGGTCTTTCTGAAGATAAGTCAGAAGTTTGGATTCCCAGACATAGATCTTTTTGCCCACAGAGGAAACAAAAAAGTGGATTGTTTCTTCTCACTCAACAGAGAAGGGGGATCTCAAGGAGTGGACGCTCTGTCTCAGGACTGGGACTTCCGTCTTGCATACGCCTTTCCCCCCACTAGTGTTGATACCACGGGTTCTACAAAAGCTGGCCCGCTCAGACTGCGGACTGATCCTGATAGCCCCATGGTGGCTAAAAAGGACGTGGTTTGCCACTCTCAAAGAGTGGTCAATCCCTCCTCCGCTCCATCTTCCAGCCAGACAAGATCTTCTCCTACAAGGGCCAGTCCTCCACCCCGACCCGGGGTTCTTCTGTCTGACGGCATGGTACTTGAGGAGGAGAGGTAAAGGTTGCTCTGATAGGGTAATTAAGACCCTCTTGGGCAGCAGGAAGCTGGTCACCAGGAGAATCTATTCTAAAATTTGGAATTGTTTCTCACAGTGGTGCCAGAATAAGGAGGTGTCTGTCCTTTCAGTACCAGTGGTCCTGAAATTCTTACAAGCAGGGGTGGATCAGGGGATTTCCATGAACACCCTGAGAGTACAGATAGCAGCATTATCTGTATTTATGGATCAGAGGCTCGCACTAGAGCCCCTGATTAAGAGATTTATTCTGGAGAGGGGGAGGGTGACCCCTGTTAGGTTCCATGGCGGGAAAATATTCACCCTAACACTGGCTTTGGAGGCACTGACGAAAGCGCCCTTCGAACCAGTGCAGGAAATTTCAGTTAAGTTTTTGACTCTGAAGTTAGCCTTCTTACTGGCCTTAACCACGGCCAGAAGGGTGAGCGACCTACGGGCCCTGTCAGTTAAGGAGCCTTTTTTGTTGGTTTTAGAAGATATAGGCAGGCAGGCAGAGCTCCTATATTTTGTTCCCAGAAGCACCTATAGGACTTGTAGTGTGTTCGTGGCAGGCAGGCAGAGCTCCTATATTTTGTTACCAGAAGCACCTATAGGACTTGTAGTGTGTTAGTGGCAGGCAGGCAGAGCTCCTATATTTGTTACCAGAAGCACCTATAGGACTTGTAGTGTGTTCGTGGCAGGCAGGCAGAGCTCCTATATTTTTGTTACCAGAAGCACCTATAGGACTTGTAGTGTGTTAGTGGCAGGCAGGCAGAGCTCCTATATTTTGTTACCAGAAGCACCTATAGGACTTGTAGTGTGTTCGTGGCAGGCAGGCAGAGCTCCTATATTTTGTTCCCAGAGGCACCTATAGGACTTGAAGTGTGTTAGTCCCATTACACACACAGAGCTATATTTTCTTCCCAGAAGCACCTATAGGACTTGAAGTGTGTTAGTCCCATTACACACACAGAGCTATATTTTCTTCCCAGAAGCACCTATAGGACTTGAAGTGTGTTAGTCCCATTACACACACAGAGCTATATTTTCTTCCCAGAAGCACCTATAGGACTTGAAGTGTGTTAGTCCCATCACACACACAGAGCTATATTTTCTTCCCAGAAGCACCTATAGGACTTGAAGTGTGTTAGTCCCATCACACACACAGAGCTATATTTTGTTCCCAGAAGCACCTATAGGACTTGAAGTGTGTTAGTCCCATTGCACACACAGAGCTATATTTTCTTCCCAGAAGCACCTATAGGACTTGAAGTGTGTTAGTCCCATTACACACACAGAGCTATATTTTCTTCCCAGAAGCACCTATAGGACTTGAAGTGTGTTAGTCCCATCACACACACAGAGCTATATTTTCTTCCCAGAAGCACCTATAGGACTTGAAGTGTGTTAGTCCCATTACACACACAGAGCTATATTTTGTTCCCAGAAGCACCTATAGGACTTGAAGTGTGTTAGTCCCATTACACACACAGAGCTATATTTTCTTCCCAGAAGCACCTATAGGACTTGAAGTGTGTTAGTCCCATTACACACAAAGAGCTATACTTTGTTCCCAGAAGCACCTATAGGACTTGAAGTGTGTTAGTCCCCATTACACACACAGAGCTATATTTTCTTCCCAGAAGCACCTATAGGACTTGTAGTGTGTTCGTGGCAGGCAGGCAGAGCTCCTATATTTTGTTACCAGAAGCACCTATAGGACTTGTAGTGTGTTCGTGGCAGGCAGGCAGAGCTCCTATATTTTGTTCCCAGAGGCACCTATAGGACTTGAAGTGTGTTAGTCCCATTACACACACAGAGCTATATTTTGTTCCCAGAAGCACCTATAGGACTTGAAGTGTGTTAGTCCCATTACACACACAGAGCTATATTTTGTTCCCAGAAGCACCTATAGGACTTGAAGTGTGTTAGTCCCATTACACACACAGAGCTATATTTTCTTCCCAGAAGCACCTATAGGACTTGAAGTGTGTTAGTCCCATTACACACACAGAGCTATATTTTCTTCCCAGAAGCACCTATAGGACTTGAAGTGTGTTAGTCCCATTACACACACAGAGCTATATTTTCTTCCCAGAAGCACCTATAGGACTTGAAGTGTGTTAGTCCCATTACACACACACAGAGCTATATTTTCTTCCCAGAAGCACCTATAGGACTTGAAGTGTGTTAGTCCCATTACACACACAGAGCTATATTTTGTTCCCAGAAGCACCTATAGGACTTGAAGTGTGTTAGTCCCATCACACACACAGAGCTATATTTTCTTCCCAGAAGCACCTATAGGACTTGAAGTGTGTTAGTCCCATTACACACACAGAGCTATATTTTGTTCCCAGAAGCACCTATAGGACTTGAAGTGTGTTAGTCCCATTACACACACAGAGCTATATTTTGTTCCCAGAAGCACCTATAGGACTTGAAGTGTGTTAGTCCCATTACACACACAGAGCTATATTTTCTTCCCAGAAGCACCTATAGGACTTGAAGTGTGTTAGTCCCATCACACACAAAGAGCTATACTTTGTTCCCAGAAGCACCTATAGGACTTGAAGTGTGTTAGTCCCATCACACACACAGAGCTATATTTTGTTCCCAGAAGCACCTATAGGACTTGAAGTGTGTTAGTCCCATCACACACACAGAGCTATATTTTCTTCCCAGAAGCACCTATAGGACTTGAAGTGTGTTAGTCCCATCACACACACAGAGCTATATTTTGTTCCCAGAAGCACCTATAGGACTTGAAGTGTGTTTAGTCCCATTACACACACAGAGCTATATTTTGTTCCCAGAAGCACCTATAGGACTTGAAGTGTGTTAGTCCCATCACACACACAGAGCTATATTTTGTTCCCAGAAGCACCTATAGGACTTGAAGTGTGTTAGTCCCATTACACACACAGAGCTATATTTTGTTCCCAGAAGCACCTATAGGACTTGAAGTGTGTTAGTCCCATCACACACACAGAGCTATATTTTCTTCCCAGAAGCACCTATAGGACTTGAAGTGTGTTAGTCCCATCACACACACAGAGCTATATTTTGTTCCCAGAAGCACCTATAGGACTTGAAGTGTGTTAGTCCCATTACACACACAGAGCTATATTTTGTTCCCAGAAGCACCTATAGGACTTGAAGTGTGTTAGTCCCATCACACACACAGAGCTATATTTTGTTCCCAGAAGCACCTATAGGACTTGAAGTGTGTTAGTCCCATTACACACACAGAGCTATATTTTCTTCCCAGAAGCACCTATAGGACTTGAAGTGTGTTAGTCCCATCACACACACAGAGCTATATTTTCTTCCCAGAAGCACCTATAGGACTTGAAGTGTGTTAGTCCCATTACACACACAGAGCTATATTTTCTTCCCAGAAGCACCTATAGGACTTGAAGTGTGTTAGTCCCATCACACACACAGAGCTATATTTTGTTCCCAGAAGCACCTATAGGACTTGAAGTGTGTTAGTCCCATTACACACACAGAGCTATATTTTCTTCCCAGAAGCACCTATAGGACTTGAAGTGTGTTAGTCCCATTACACACACAGAGCTATATTTTCTTCCCAGAAGCACCTATAGGACTTGAAGTGTGTTAGTCCCATCACACACACACAGAGCTATATTTTCTTTCCAGAAGCACCTATAGGACTTGAAGTGTGTTAGTCCCATCACACAGAGCTCCTCTATTTTCTTTGCATAAGCACCCACAGGACTTCTAGTGTGTTAGTGGCATCACACAGAGCTCCTATATATTCTTCTCAGCAGCACCCACAGGACTTCTAGTGTGTTAGTGGCATCACACAGAGCTCCTCTATTTTCTTTGCAGAAGCACCCATAGGACTTCTAGTGTGTTAGTGGCATCACACAGAGCTCCTATATATTCTTCTCAGCAGCACCCACAGGACTTCTAGTGTGTTAGTGGCATCACACAGAGCTCCTCTATTTTCTTTGCATAAGCACCCACAGACTTCTAGTGTGTTAGTGGCATCACACAGAGCTCCTCTATTTTCTTTGCATAAGCACCCACAGGACTTCTAGTGTGTTAGTGGCATCACACAGAGCTCCTCTATTTTCTTTGCAGAAGCACCCACAGGACTTCTAGTGTGTTTAGTGGCATCACACAGAGCTCCTATATATTCTTCTCAGCAGCACCCACAGGACTTCTAGTGTGTTAGTGGCATCACACAGAGCTCCTCTATTTTCTTTGCATAAGCACCCACAGGACTTCTAGTGTGTTAGTGGCATCACACAGAGCTCCTCTATTTTCTTTGCATAAGCACCCACAGACTTCTAGTGTGTTAGTGGCATCACACAGAGCTCCTCTATTTTCTTTGCAGAAGCACCCACAGGACTTCTAGTGTGTTAGTGGCATCACACAGAGCTCCTCTATTTTCTTTGCAGAAGCACCCATAGGACTTCTAGTGTGTTAGTGGCATCACACAGAGCTCCTATATATTCTTCTCAGCAGCACCCACAGGACTTCTAGTGTGTTAGTGGCATCACACAGAGCTCCTCTATTTTCTTTGCAGAAGCACCCATAGGACTTCTAGTGTGTTAGTGGCATCACACAGAGCTCCTATATATTCTTCTCAGCAGCACCCACAGGACTTCTAGTGTGTTAGTGGCATCACACAGAGCTCCTCTATTTTCTTTGCATAAGCACCCACAGGACTTCTAGTGTGTTAGTGGCATCACACAGAGCTCCTCTATTTTCTTTGCATAAGCACCCACAGGACTTCTAGTGTGTTAGTGGCATCACACAGAGCTCCTCTATTTTCTTTTGCAGAAGCACCCATAGGACTTCTAGTGTGTTAGTGGGCATCACACAGAGCTCCTATATTTTCTTCTCAGCAGCACCCACAGGACTACCGACTACAATGGCTGGAAGACCGCCAAGGGGAGGCAGAGCGTGCAGAGCCAAGAACACAGGGCAGGCAGGCTCTGTTTCTAGTGGACGTGGCCGTGGACGTGGACGTGGTCGTGCATCGTCATCAGCACGTGGCCATGGGACACGCGCGTCTTTGTTTTCGGCAGCTGGACATGTTGAGCCGCATCATGCTGAAGGCTTGGTAGAATGGATGACCAAGCCCTCCTCATCCTCCTCATCCTCTCTCACCCAGGCTCAGGGTACTGACAGAGCATCATCAGCCACCCCTTCCCTAGACCCACCATGTCCTCCTGAGGAGTCCCCCGAACTCTTTGAGCACAGTGTTGGGTACATGCTCCAGGAGGATGCCCAACGATTCGAAGGCTCGGATGACGATACCCAGCTTGAGGAATCTGGCAGTACAGTTCCACCAGCTGCAGCTTACTGCCAGGTTTGCTCTAGTGGTGAAGAGGGAGGGGATGATGAGGTCACTGACTCCACGTGGGTGCCTCAAGGGAGAGAGGATGAGGAGGAGGACGAGGAGGAGGAGGATGCGGCGTCACATGTCCAACGAGGCAGGATGCCCCCTGGAGGCCAGGTAGAGGCCAGCACAGCAACTGTACAACACCGCAGAGCTCCGCCTGTGCAGGGCGCTGGCCTCTGCACGTTATCAGAAAAGTTCTTTGGTGTGGGCCTTTTTTGAGACGAGTGCAGCAGATCGCACCACTGCTATTTGCAATATTTGTCTCAAGCGTATCTCGCGTGGCCAAAACATCAGCCGCTTGGGCACGACAAGCATGACCAGACATATGGCGACCTGCCATGCAGCTCGTTGGCAGGCACACATAAAAGACCCACACCAAAGAACTAAGCGGACCTCTCCTTGCTCCTCCTCAGCTGGGATCGATCCCATCCCCACTACACCTTCAGTCCTCTCTGAAAGCTGCTCTGAGAGGACTGAAGGTGTAGAATTCGGTGTGTCACAACCAAGTACTTGCAGTACACCGACGTCCGAATGCAGCAGGCAAATTTCCCTGCCCCAGCTGCTGGACCGTAGAAAGAAGTACACTCCCAGCCATCCACATGCCCAGCGGTTGAATGCTAGCCTTGCTAAATTGCTAGCACTTCAACTGCTGCCTTTTCAGTTGGTAGACTCGGCCCCCTTCCGTGAGTTTGTTCAATGTGCGGTTCCTCAGTGGCAGGTTCCCAAACGCCACTTTTTTCTCGCGGAAGGCGATTCCGTCTCTCTACCGGCATGTGGAGGGCAATGTCCATGCCTCGCTGGACAGGGCGGTCAGCGGTAAGGTGCATATTACCGCTGACTCATGGTCCAGCAGGCATGGACAGGGACGGTACCTTTCTTTTTCACGGCCCATTGGGTCACTCTATTGGCAGCTGGGAGGGATGCAGGACAAGGTGCAGTAGTGTTGGAGGTTGTTCCGCCACCACGCCTCCAAAACGCGACTACTGCTACTAGGTTGTGACACACCTCTCTCCTCCACCCCCTCCTCTTCTTCTTCCTCCATGCTCTGTCCTTGGAACCAGCGGTGCTCCGTAGGCGTACAAGGGGCTACGCAAGTACGCAGGCAAAAAGATGCCATGCCGTGCTTGCGCTGGTGTGTTTGGGGGACAGGAGCCACACTGGGCCAGAGGTTCTGGCAGCTCTGCAGGGGCAGGCCGAGAGGTGGTTGACGCCACGTCAGCTTAAGCCAGGAATGGTCGTTTCTGACAATGGCACCAACCTCCTCTCCGCCCTGCGACAGGGGCAGCTCACCCATGTGCCCTGCATGGCTCACGTCCTCAACCTGGTGGTGCAGCGGTTCTTGGGCAGTTCCCAGGCTTACAGGATGTCCTGAGGCAGGCCAGGAAAGTCTGTGTGCATTTCCGCCGATCTTATAATGCCAGTGCTCGGCTGACTGAGCTGCAAAAGGAGCTGAACCTGCCCAAGAACCGCCTAATATCTGACATGCCCACCAGGTGGAACTCAACGTTGGCCATGCTGCAGCGACTGCACACGCAGCAGAGGGCCATCAATGAGTACCTTTGCGACTACGGCACCAGGACAGGGTCAGGGGAGCTTGGTTTTTTTTTTCCCCACGTCAGTGGAGCATGATCAGGGATGCATGCACTGTCCTCTCACCATTTGAGGAGGCCACGAGGATGTGAGCAGTGACAGTGCATGCATCAGTGACACTGTCCCTCTTGTCCACCTGTTGGAGCATACGCTGCGTGGGATAATGGACAGGGCACTTGAGGCAGAACAGAGGCAGGAAGAGGAGGACTTCCTTGCCTCTCAAGGCCCCCTTTATCCGGACAGTGTTCCTTCTGTCCCACCCATCACACAGGAAGAGGATGAGGAGGAGGAGGAGGAGGAGGAGGATTGTGTGAGCATGGAGGTGGAGCCTGGCACTCAGCATCAGCAGCAGCAGTCTTTTAGGGATGATGTACAGTCCCAACAAGCCAGTGGACTTGTACGTGGCTGGGAGGAGGTGGCTGGCGATCATGTCATCCTCAGTGACCCAGAAGACTCCGACCGAATGCCTCAGCTAACCTACGCTGCATGGCCTCCCTGATCCTGCAAAGCCTGCGGAAGGATCCTCGTGTTCTTCGGATCAAGGAGAGGGACCATTACTGGCTGGCCACTCTCCTTGATCCGCGGTACAAGGGTAAGGTTGCGGACCTTATCTTGCCGTCGCAGAGGGAGCAGAGGATGAGACATCTCAGGGAGGCCTTGCAGAAAGGTCTGTGCAACGCGTTCCCAGAAACTGGGAGGCTACAAACTCCTGGTCCTGGCGACGAGTTGCTGAGGCTTCGGTCAGTGGCAGAAGGAGCGGTGGGGAAGGTGGACGTCTGACCGATGCGTTCAGACAATTTTTTAGTCCGCAGCCCCAAGGTATGATCGGTTCCAGCAACCATCGCCAGCGTCTGATATACATGGTGCAGGAATACCTTGGGGCAAGGTCAGACTTGGACACCTTTCCCACCGAAAATCCTCTGGCTTACTGGTCCTGAGGATGGATCACTGGCCAGAGCTTGCACAGTATGCAATTGAGCTACTGGCCTGTCCTGCCTCCAGCGTTCTTTCCGAACGCACATTCAGTGCTGCTGGAGGATTTGTGACTGATCATAGGGTGCGCCTGTCCACCGCCTCGGTTGATCGACTGACATTCATCAAAATGAATCAGTCTTGGATCACCACCAGCTACCAGGCACCTGAGGCGGATATAACCGAATAATTTTTAATGTCACATCCCTTCAAGACTGCCTATGCTGATGCTGAGTGACTGTCCTCTTATGTTCACTGACTATCCTCTTCCTCCTCCTCAATGATCCATGCCACAGCACCAGTGCCTAAGGCACAATTTTTTCAGCCCCTGTTTAACAGGGGCGTGTACTTACAATTTTTAAAAAAAATGCTTCGCAACACGTGTGACTGCTGTGCTCCAAGTACAGTCTCTGTGAGGGCCGTGTTGCAGTGTTGTGGCACCAGCACCAGTGCCTAAGGCACAATTTTTCAGCCCCCTGTTTAACAGGGCGTGTACTTACAATTTTTTTAAAAAAATGCTTCGCAACACGTGTGACTGCTGTGCTCCAAGTACAGTCTCTGTGAGGGCCGTGTTGCAGTGTTGTGGCACCAGCACCAGTGCCTAAGGCACAATTTTTCAGCCCCTGTTTAACAGGGGCGTGTACTTACAATTTTTTAAAAAAATGCTTCGCAACACGTGTGACTGCTGTGCTCCAAGTACAGTCTCTGTGAGGGCCGTGTTGCAGTGTTGTGGCACCAGCACCAGTGCCTAAGGCACAATTTTTCAGCCCCTGTTTAACAGGGGCGTGTACTTACAATTTTTTAAAAAAATGCTTCGCAACACGTGTGACTGCTGTGCTCCAAGTACAGTCTCTGTGAGGGCCGTGTTGCAGTGTTGTGGCACCAGCACCAGTGCCTAAGGCACAATTTTTCAGCCCCTGTTTAACAGGGGCGTGTACTTACAATTTTTTAAAAAAATGCTTCGCAACACGTGTGACTGCTGTGCTCCAAGTACAGTATCTGTGAGGGCCGGGTTGCAGTGTTGTGGCACCAGCACCAGTGCCTAAGGCACAATTTTTCAGCCCCTGTTTAACAGGGCGTGTACTTACAAATTTTTAAAAAAATGCTTCGCAACACGTGTGACTGCTGTGCTCCAAGTACAGTCTCTGTGAGGGGTTGCAGTGTTGTGGCACCAGCACCAGTGCCTAAGGCACAATTTTTCAGCCCCTGTTTAACAGGGGCGGGTAATTACAAATCTTCATCTAATAGTTCACAGCAGGGCCCATTCCTGCGCCCACCAAGAGTAACTATGAGGGCCTGCAGTCTTGTGGCAACACCGTCCACCACCACCGCCAAAGGCCCAATTTTTTCTGCCCTGTTCATCAGGTGCTTGCAATTACAAATCTTGATCTAATAACTCACAGCAGGGCCCATTCCTGCGCCCACCAAGAGTAACTATGAGGGCCTACAGTCTTGTGCAACACCGTCCACCACCACCGCCAAAGGCCCAATTTTTTCTGCCCTGTTCATCAGGTGCTTGCAATTACAAATCTTGATCTAATTAATCACAGCAGGGCCCATTCCTGCGCCCACCAAGAGTAACTGTGAGAGCTTACAGTCTTGTGGCAAAACCGTCCACCACCACCACCACCACCACCCCCCAATTTTTCTGCCCTGTTCAACAGGTGCATGCAATTACAAATCTTGATCTATTAACTCACAGCAGGGCCCATTCCTGTGCCCACCAGTCTTGTGGCTACACCAACATCTAATAGGGCAAATCTGCAGAGTATATACGCCAGGCCCCTATTTTCAAACATCCAACTTACAAACGACTCCTACTTGCAAATGGAAAGAGAAAACAGGAAGTGAGAGGAAATCTACCCCTAGGAAGGGAAATTCTATCCTGTTAGATTTAATTTGGGAAAAAGGTATCTCCTCTCTACTGATACTTTATCACCAATCCTTGTTTCAATTAAAACCCCACTTTTCCAAAAACATTTGTCATTGGGACGGAAAGTGAGGTGACATGTTCTGAACAGATGTGCAAAGACAGCAAATGTTACAGGGGTGATAACCCCTTCCCAAGGTCACATCTAAGTTTAATAGATCACAGAAGATCATTTTGCCTTCCTACTGTGATAATCCAAAAAATGAGAAGGAGAGGAAATTTAATTTATTAGATGTTAGGAGAAATCTGGGTGAAGGATTACAGAAAGTCTAATTTCCTCTTAATTTTATTTAGCGGCCCCAGAAAGGTGGCTAGATGGATTAGGCAGACAATAGCATTGGCCTATGAGCAGACAGGTTTCCCAGTACCAGTGGATCTTAAAGCTCACTCAACGAGATCCTTGGAGGCCTCTTGGGCAGAGAGAGATGGGCCCTCTATAGAACAGGTCTGTCGCACAGCCACTTGGGCGAAGCAGGATACATTTTTGAAGCACTATAGAGTGGAACTGCTGTCGCCTCAGGATCTGACATTTGGAAGGAAGGTGCTACAAGCGGTGGTCCCGCCCTGAGGTAGGCCTTGAACTTCTTGTCCATACTCTCAGGTTATGCCGTCCTGGAAGATGACTAGAGAAAATTGACAGTTACTTACCGATAACTGTTTTTCTAGGATATCTTCCAGGACGGCAGGCCTACTTCCCACCCATGTTTTAAAGTAAGTACTACGGGAAGAGTTTCTCTCTGTCACCCAGATAACCTATTACTTTGGGAGAACTGAGGTGCAGGGGGAAGGGAGGGGCCTTTTAACCTTGTGTGTTGATTGTGTTTCCTGTTAGGTGGACCAGTCATCTCTCAGGTTATGCCGTCCTGGAAGATATCCTAGAAAAACAGTTATCGGTATGTAACTGTCAATTTTTTCTCCTAATTGGCTCCCCTTTTGTTCTACTAAATACAGCCCCTTATAATAGTTCTTAAACGTTTCCGCTATTTCTTTTGTCGTGTACACCATTTCCCCATTTTTAGTTTGAATTTTTTCTATATAATTTGTGGATTTCTTTTTTTGGAGCATTCTTGCTAAATGTTTACTGGCTTTATTTCCCCACTGGTATCTTTCTTTAGCTATTCTGTTAAATGTTTTTTTTTTTGTTTCTAGTTCCATAAGATCTTTAAGTTCCTCTCTCTTTTTAGTACTACTTTTTGGTAGTTTTGCGGGAACCTCCCTTTATAGCTTTGCTCATGGCTTTGCTCATGATGCTCTTCTTCACTCCTCTTATTTGCTTCCCCAGTTTGTTAAACTTTGTTCTCTCACTTCCTTTGAATTATCTTCCTCTTCACCCCTACTCCCCTGCGGGGAGGGGTACAGTAAAATAAAGGACACCACACAGAGTTCCTCTATTCCTATGGTGGTCAGTCTTTGTGTATCCTATTGCTCCTCGTCCCAATCTGAGAGTGCTATTGAGTGGGGGGGTTAGTGCTTCTCTAATACCCTGTAACATCCCCCTGTGCCTCAAAATCACCACCCTCCCTTGCCGTCTAGATAGCCTTCTGCCCATATGTCTGCCTTAACACAATAAGCCGGTTGGGGGAACAGCCGAGACCAGTAATTGGGCTTCTACCTATCCAGCAATCCGGGGAGGAAATTGGGGAGATATGAAAGGACAATATATCTAGTTTGTTTGATTTTGATACCTCAATGCCACTATGACACTGTATGCTACTCCTCTACCATTTCCTCAGACATTGCTATTTTTTATTACAGCAAGTATAGGACTTTAGAATGTGTAAGTCACAGTTGTACTTTTGTGCTTATCTACCTTTTGGTGTTGTTTCTGTCTATGATCGTATATTCGTATACCATACGGTCTGGGTGGGGATTTGGCCCCTGATTTTAATTTTCCTTGCCTCAATGCCCTGATAAAGATCAATTTAGTTCCATTCATTCAGCAGATCATGTTAATGATTTAACTAAAGTATGAAAGGGTGCCAGACTCGCGCCAGGTATTGCTTCAGTAAGATAAGCATAATCCATTGCTAACAGAAAATGTTTTTTATTTTTTTATGAAGCAACAGGTATCAAGCAACAGTCATTACAGTCCCATGTATGTTACCTCCTTTTCCTGCTCTTCTGAGTTTTCCAGGGCTTTTGCTGGTTACATACTTACAGCTCTCTGATATGCCACTGCCTACTCACATCGCAGGTCCTCACTCCTGCCGGCTGTGAGTCTGCCGCTTGGTCTCTAAGGCTCAGCAGGTCGGCTCTGGTACACGGGTATGTGGAGGGAGGGAGGAGGAGGAGGGGGGAAGGAGCCGGAGGGGCTCGCTCCCCGTGCATCTTCAGGGGGAATCATCTACTGGCTCGGGGCCTCTCACTCTCCGAGCGTTCCACGGCTCTTCCCAGGTAAGCGCCCGCACTCCGGCCGTCACTATCAGGCCCCTCCCTCCATAACGAACATCATCACGTCCTTATCAATGTCTTTATATACCTTGCTTTGTGCACTGGTGCACGATCATATTGGAATAGGAAGGGGCCATCCCCAAACTTTTCCTACAAAGTTGGGAGCATGAAATTGTCCAAAATGTCTTGGTATACTGATGCCTTAAGAGTTCCCTTCACTAGAACTAAGGGGCCAAGCCCGACCCCTGAAAAACAACCCCACACCATTATCCCCCCCTCCACCAAATGATAAAACAACTCATTCAATTTAAAATAAAAATGCAAGGCAAAACATTTCTGTAAATAGCTTCTTTTTTTTAACTAGTAGCCGACCGCCCACTGTCAATTGACGGCGGAGCGGTGCGGATCTTGTGGCGGGACGCCGTAATATGACGGCGTCTACATTTTGGCCACTAGGGGGCACGCGCCACGTCGCTGGGGACCCGATGCGTGTGCCCGGCGGTCGCGATGTCCGCCGGGCACCCGCGATTGCCCAGTAACTAAGCAGGACGTGGATCTGTGTGTGTAAACACACAGATCCACGTCCTGTCACTGGAGAGGAGACCAATGGTGTGTCCCTTGTACATAGGGACATCAATCGGTCCCCTTCCCCAGTCAGTCCCCTCCCCCCACAGTTAGAATCACTAACATAGGGAACATATTAACCCCTGCAGCGCCCCCTAGTGTTAACCCCTTCTCTGCCAGTCACATTTATACAGTAATCAATGCATTTTTATAGCACGGATCGCTGTGTAAATGTGAATGGTCCCAAAAATGTGTCAAAAGTGTCCGATATGTCTGCTGCAATGTCGCAGTCATGATAAAAATCGCAGATCGCCGCCATTATTAGTAAAAAAAAAATTAATAAAAATGCTATAAATCTATCCCCTATTTTGTAGACGCTATAACAGTGATGGCGAACCTTTTTGAGCCCGAGTGCCCAAACTGCAAACCAAAACGACTTATTTTTTTCAAAGTGCCAACACGGCAAATAAACCTGAATAACGAGGTTTTAGTTTAGAAAAAACAATTCGTACAGTTTTTCTAACTAATTAACAGCAGAGTATTGCACAGCATGGGCAGAGTATTGCACAGCATGGGCAGAGTATTGCACAGCATGGGCAGAGTATTGCACAGCATGGGCAGAGTATTGCACAGCATGGGCAGAGTATTGCACAGCATGGGCAGAGTATTGCACAGCATGGGCAGAGTATTGCATAGTATGGGCAGAGTATTGCACAGCATGGGCAGAGTATTGCACAGCTTGGGCAGAGTATTGCACAGTATGGGCAGAGTATTGCACAGTATGGGCAGAGTATTGCACAGTATGGGCAGAGTATTGCACAGTATGGGCAGAGTATTGCACAGTATGGGCAGAGTATTGCACAGCATGGGCAGAGTATTGCACAGCATGGGCAGAGTATTGCACAGCATGGGCAGAGTATTGCACAGCATGGGCAGAGTATTGCACAGTATGGGCAGAGTATTGCACAGTATGGGCAGAGTATTGCACAGTATGGGCAGAGTATTGCACAGTATGGGCAGAGTATTGCACAGTATGGGCAGAGTATTGCACAGCATGGGCAGAGTATTGCACAGCATGGGCAGAGTATTGCACAGCATGGGCAGAGTATTGCACAGCATGGGCAGAGTATTGCACAGCATGGGCAGAGTATTGCACAGCATGGGCAGAGTATTGCACAGCATGGGCAGAGTATTGCACAGCATGGGCAGAGTATTGCACAGCATGGGCAGAGTATTGCACAGCATGGGCAGAGTATTGCACAGTATGGGCAGAGTATTGCACAGTATGGGCAGAGTATTGCACAGTATGGGCAGAGTATTGCACAGTATGGGCAGAGTATTGCATAGCATGGGCAGAGTATTGCACAGTATGGGCAGAGTATTGCACAGTATGGGCAGAGTATTGCACAGCATGGGCAGAGTATTGCACAGCATGGGCAGAGTATTGCACAGCATGGGCAGAGTATTGCACAGCATGGGCAGAGTATTGCACAGCATTGGCAGAGTATTGCACAGCATTGCATAGTATGGGCAGAGTATTGCACAGCATGGGCAGAGTATTGCACAGCATGGGCAGAGTATTGCACAGCATGGGCAGAGTATTGCACAGCATGGGCAGAGTATTGCACAGCATGGGCAGAGTATTGCACAGCATGGGCAGAGTATTGCACAGCATGGGCAGAGTATTGCACAGCATGGGCAGAGTATTGCATAGTATGGGCAGAGTATTGCACAGTATGGGCAGAGTATTGCACAGTATGGGCAGAGTATTGCACAGTATGGGCAGAGTATTGCACAGCATGGGCAGAGTATTGCATAGCATGGGCAGAGTATTGCACAGTATGGGCAGAGTATTGCACAGTATGGGCAGAGTATTGCACAGCATGGGCAGAGTATTGCACAGCATGGGCAGAGTATTCCATAGCATGGGCAGAGTATTGCACAGCATGGGCAGAGTATTGCACAGCATGGGCAGAGTATTGCACAGTATGGGCAGAGTATTGCACAGTATGGGCAGAGTATTGCACAGTATGGGCAGAGTATTGCACAGTATGGGCAGAGTATTGCACAGCATGGGCAGAGTATTGCACAGCATGGGCAGAGTATTGCACAGCATGGGCAGAGTATTGCACAGCATTGCATAGTATGGGCAGAGTATTGCACAGCATGGGCAGAGTATTGCACAGCATGGGCAGAGTATTGCACAGCATGGGCAGAGTATTGCACAGCATGGGCAGAGTATTGCACAGCATTGCATAGTATGGGCAGAGCATTGCATTTCTCTCTCTTTTCCCCTCTCCCCTCGCACTGTAGGGCGGGCGGGAGCAAGATTCTCTGGGAGGACGTCCATGGACGCCCTCCCAGAATAAGCCGACCGTGCTGTAGCCATCTTTTGGCTATGGCCCGGTCGGCAATTAGTTATAAAACTCACTTGAATTGCTGAAATCGGTGTGGGGGTCAGTCCCCAGTTGCTCCGGTTGCTCCGTTCGCCCTAGTCGCTCCGGTGGTGTCCTTGTGTCAGGTGATTTCCCACGCATGTGCGTCAGATGTCAGCGGGGGGCGTGGCTTCAGTGTTCTCTGGGAGGGAGGGTTCTCCCCAGAGAACTGTGGGAGATGTAGTCCGCGGGAGCGGACGGCGTGACTACAGTGTATGACTGTAGTCACGGCGTGCCCACAGAGAAGGCTCGGCGTGCCGGCAGCGGCACGCGTGCCACGCGTTCGCCATCACTGCGCTATAACTTTTGCGCAAACCAATCAATATACGCTTAGTGCGATTTTTTTTTTTACCAAAAATATGTAGAAGAATACGTATCGGCCTAAACTGAGGAAAAAATTTGTTTAAAAAAAAAAAAATTGGATATTTATTATAATAAAAAGTAAAAAATATTATGTTTTTTCAAACTTGTCCCCCTTGTTTATAGCGCAAGAAATAAAAACCGCAGTGGTGATCAAATACCACCAAAATAAAGTTCTATCTGTGGGGAAAAAATTATAAAATTTTTATTTGGGTACAGCGTTGCATGACCGTGCAATTGTCATTTAAAATGCGACAGCGCTGAAAGCTGAAAAATGGCTTGGTCAGGAAGGAGGCGTTCATGCCTGGTAGGCAAGTGGTTAAATAAGTGATCACATAACCTCTGTTCTCGGATGCATAACTGGGCTTGGAGAGGTGAGAGCGGGGGTGTGTTAGCAGGAGGCAAAGAAAACAGTACACTGATCTTCCCAGTGAAGATCTGTGCCGGGATGGGAGCATGTCAGTGCAAGTCTTGGCTATTGGAGGACAGGCTTGGAGAGGTGAGAGCGGGGGTGTGTTAGCAGGAGGCAAAGAAAACAGTACACTGATCTTCCCAGTGAAGATCTGTGCCGGGATGGGAGCATGTCAGTGCAAGTCTTGGCTATTGGAGGACAGGCTACCAGCACAGCTAGAAAACTGACCACGCGGGGGGATGGACGTACGGACGTAGCGTCCGCACGGAGGGAGGAGCTTGAGCCCTGGGGCCGTGGAGAGCGGACGTGTAGAGGAGGAGGGCGCCGGACCGCTCCGGGAATGAGACGCCGAGGATACCCGTGTTGCTCTGCTGGATCGGGAGACCTGGACCCCATGGTCCCTCAACGATAGGAGGGCAAAGCGGGTAGGACCGCAGAAGATTCGGTCCGGCCCCGAAAACGCCGGCGTCGCTTCATACCCCCCCCTCTCCAACCCACCACCCACCATACATAGAGGCAGGGACCACCCGGAGGATCCAGAGAGTACAGCACAAGAGGATCTGAGAGGCATCATACGTGAGTATGGGATTAGAAGCATAATCAGCCTGATGCACACCATATGAGAAGGTAAGAGCATTGCTGCCTGGGACTGTATGGATGCCTATCTCAAAGCCACAAATCCCTTTCACTAAGCACTGGATAATGTGTGTTCAGTAATCTGTGTGTAGCTGTATAAAAGTCTGGAGAAACCAAATCACAGCAGCGGAAAAATCTGCCTGTATGCGTATCCAAATCGCATCAGGCAGACCTGGGTGTGCACCGAGTCCCAGAGCGGACAATTTTTGCAACAAGGCGGTTTGATTCCCGCCCCCTTTTATTGCAGCCTGGATATATTTTTTGGGAGCCATAAAGTGTTTGTTTGAAGTATCATAGATACACATGGATATATACGGGCTTTAAAACCCAAGATTGTGGGAGGGTTATGGACATTATAGTCCCCAAGGGTGCAAAATTGTCTGAAATGAAAACTTTGTAATCTGCCTTACAGACACCGCTTACATCAAAAGCTGCTCTAGGGACTGTATGTGCGACTCTGACTAGCGCCTATGAAGCGCTATTTCTTTATGCTAAAAGGATGCACTATCGAACGAAAGTGTGATTTTGACTGGGGCCTGGGAAGATCGATTATCACATACTAAAAGCCGCTTTATGGAATGAAAGTGAGATTTTGATCGGTGCTCATGGAGATATACTGTCATATATCAAATACTGCACTATGGAATGAAGGTATGACCCCGACTGGTATTTAAACCCACTGGCCGTTGCGGCTTAGCCTGATGACAGATGTTTGAAATAGAACCGGTACCTCAGATTATGTTTGTATTATTTGAACCTCAGATCTTTCTTAAGCATGAAACTATGGTTAAAATATAAAATCACATATTTCTATGTTGCCCACGTCATCAAGATCAGTGACCCCATGTAACATATCGTAAATATCTACTGATTCTACCAGTAGAGCTATTAGATAGGACACTGAAAAGACGTAAACTGCTTATTGTGGAAGTTAACTAGCAGGAAGGGCGGACAAATCCCCCCATTCAAATAAAATAGCCCCAGCCATTGCGCAAGTGTCTAGTACACCACTCAAAGACCCTACAGACGGAAAAGGTCTCCCCCAGCCTATTGCAAACCTGACTGTATACACTAGAGGGACACCCAGAGGGACAAAGGACAGTCTTAAAGCAAGGATCGCATTAAAAGGCAGGAGGTGGAAAAGGGCCCAGGAGGCCCAGGCTCATAATAAGACTGGGGAAAAGAATCAGGCCCATTAAAAAGATCAACATGAGTAAAGACCCACCCAAACAGCCCAAGAAAGCTACCACCAAAGGCAGTAAAGGGGAGACAAGTACAATTAAACATTATTTAAGACAGGGTGCAAGCCCAAAAACATCGGGAAAAGAAACGCGGGCCGGAGCCTCCCCGGAGAGTAGGGGCGGGGTGGAAGGAGAAATTAATGACTCCAGAGCGGACCTTACAATGGAGACTGAGATTGAGCCCAGTAGGGGGGAGGATCAACAAGCAGGAACCCACATCCCTAACAAACATGAAATGGAGGCGATGCTCTTACGCCTGGAAAATGTAATCAAACTCGAAATTAACACCCTACGGGAGGATATGGGCCATCTGTTGTCCAGGGTTGAAGCGGTGGAGGGGAGAGCGGACTCCATAGATTTGGAAATCGCGAAGCTGAAAACACAATTAAAAGGCGCCTACCTCACGCAGAGAGACACCCTCTATAAGATAGAGGACCAAGAAAATAGGGATAGGAGGCAAAACCTGAGGCTGCGTGCCGTCCCGGAACAAAGAGGGGAAGACCTAGAAAGAAAACTATGGGAAATCTTGGGCCCCATAAGCGGCAAGGACTTTGATCATTTTCCCCACACAGAAAGGATACACCGAGTAGGAAGACCCGAAAGGGGGGGCGCAGAGCGGCCCCGGGACATAATTGTCAGATTTAGCCACTTTAAAGAAAAAGAGGACCTGTGGGCTAAAATAAAAAATAAATCTCCTATACTGCATAAAGAAGCTGAAATTCAAGTATACGCTGACCTATCGGCCCGAACCCTCGAAAGACGGAGACACCAGAAACCCCTATTGGAAATATTGAAAAGGGAAAACATAAGATACAACTGGGGTTTCCCCTCATGCTTAATAGGGTTAAAGGAGGGGTGTTCGGCCAGGTTGAGGTTCCCGGAAGAAGTGCAGGGATTTTGTACAAAACTCGGGATCCCAGTCCCGAATCTGCAGGGCTGGATTGAAATGGAAGGCCTGGGGGACCCAGGGGGGGTTGGTGGGGGGGGGTGAATGCCCACACGTAGCTACAAAAGAATCTAGCTCAAAGCGGCCCTGCCCCCTCCCCCTCTGCGCCCTGAGCTCGGGCCGCGGAGGGAGAGGGGAGGGCTAAACAAGCTCCACCTCACCAGGAATCCGGAGTCTAAGGGAAGCCACAAAGGATGGCCCCCAAGGATCCGGGGACCCTAGTTGGGGTAAGAGAGAGGGGGGGGGGGGAGGGGAGGGGTGGGAGGGGAGGGGGATGGGAGGAAGGGGGAGGGATGGGGGGGAGGAGGGAGGGAAACCACGTCCGCTGTGGGGCCGCTGTCACCATCAATATCTCAGGGGGAAAAAAAAAAAAAAAAAAAACCCCCAAAAATAAATGAAGGACATAGAAATCAAATTTTTATCATATAATGTGAAAGGCTTAAACTCTCCCGGTAAGCGAGCTAAAATTTTGGAGGAAGCAGAGAGATATGGCGCAGGTATAGTGTTCCTGCAAGAGACCCACCTGGCACAGTGCTCAAATATTAGACTTTTTTCTCCAGCTCTCCCAAATTGGTTTTATGGAGATACTATCTCGAGCAGGGCAAGAGGAGTGGCTATTGGGATTGCGAGGGACATTGACTTCACGGTGGAGGAGAGAATGACGGACCCAGAGGGGAGGTACCTGTTTCTTAGGGGCTCCCTCCTAGGGGTAGAACTTACACTGGCCAATGTTTATGCCCCCAACGCCAAACCTATCCTATTCCTCGAAGCAATTCTGCGTAAGCTAAGGGCCTTCAGGAAAGGATATTTGATCCTGATGGGGGACCTCAATTTCGTGATGGACCCCGCGAAGGATAGTACGTCTGGTGGCACGGGGAGGGGCAACATACAACTGAAGCGTATCAAAAAAAAAACTATCGGAGGACCAACTGGTGGATGTGTGGAGGACCCAGCACCCGCAGTTGAGGGATTACTCGTTCTTCTCCCCTGTCCACCAGATGTATTCTCGCCTGGACTATATCTTAATAGACCATGGCATACTGGAAAGGGTCAAAGAAACCGAAATTGGAATAGCTTCCCTCTCGGACCACGCGCCGGTATCCATGAGGCTAAGGTTCCCCGAACACAAACAACCCTCTAGCGGATGGAAACTCAACCCGGAATTGTTATATGACAAAGAAATTAGGGATTATATCAAAAAGGAGCTAGAATGGTTCTTTCAAATCAACGACAACGGAGAGGTCTCAGAGGCACAACTGTGGGACGCTCATAAAGCGTTCATTAGGGGGCTCCTGATAGCTAAAGCCTCATGGAAAAAAAAGGAGAGGGCGAGAAAAACGCAGGCTCTAATAGCAGAGATTAAAACCCTGGAGCAAAAGCACAAATCTGGGGGGCACTCAGCCAGAGCACATATATAGAGCTTACAGATAAGAGAGAGGAATTAAAAGATCTAGCTGAACAGGAAGTTAGACAGAAGTTCAATAAATTGGCCAGGGAACAATATATTTGGGGCAACAAGCCAGGGAAATATTTAGCAAGGAAATTACAAAAAAAGAAAACCAGAAATTTTATTGAAAAAATTCAAACAAAAAACGGGGAGATGAAGTTTACCCCTAGTGAAATAGCCTCGACATTTAGAGACTATTACAAAGAACTTTACGAGGTGAAAACCAAGGGAAACAATGACAGCATTGGAATTAGCCAGAAAACCTCCGAGTTCCTAGGGAGGGCAGGGCTGACAGCCCTAGGGGGAGAGGAGAGAGATGAGCTTGAGAGGCCAATAACCGAGGAGGAGATTTTAGCAGCCATCAAGAACTCTCCAACAGGGAAGAGCCCGGGCCCGGATGACTTTACGGCCTCATATTATAAAACGTACAAAGAGATTCTTGTACCGAGATTGCTGCGATATATGAATGGATTAGGGATAGACTATGACATGAGCGAAGAGGCCCTAAAAGCTACGATCACTCTTTTGAGGAAGGATGGGAAGGATGGATCGGTGTGCTCGAACTACAGACCCATCTCCTTATTAAACTTCGACACAAAATTATACGCAAAGATACTGGCGGATCGAATAAAGGGGAACTTGGGCACACTGATCCATCCGGACCAGGTCGGGTTTGTCCCGGGCAGAGAGGGGAGGGACAATGGGATTCGGACATTGCTAGCCATACAGAGGATGGGAGATTCGAGAACCCCCAGTCTACTCCTCTCGATAGACGCTGAAAAAGCGTTCGACAGAGTAGACTGGGGGTTCATGTTCAACACTCTACAGAGGATGGGTTTCGGACCCAGAATTATTCAAAAAATCAAAACCCTATATAATCATCCGAAAACCAACATCAAGGTCAATGGAACGACCTCCGCGGAGTTCGAACTGTTTAATGGTACTAGGCAGGGCTGTCCACTCTCCCCTCTCCTTTTTATTCTATCCCTGGAACCGCTGTTAGCCACAATCCGCGGAAACCCAGAGGTGGAAGGCTGTAAAGTCGGCAGCGAAGAGCACAAACTTGCGGCCTTCGCCGACGACGTCCTCTTTTATATAAGCTCACCCCAGAAGTCAGTCCCCATATTGCTTAAAATTTTAAAGGAATATGGGGAACTAACAAATTTCAGAATCAATGCCTCAAAAACATTTATCCTTAATATTAACCTCAATAAAATAGAGAAACAGACCCTACAGAAAACAGTTAGTTTCGTCTGGAAAAAAAGGATAAAATACTTAGGAATAGAACTGGCCAACAACCCGAGGAAATTATACAAAATAAACTATATCCCACTCCTAGAAGATATAAAAAAAAAATGCCAAGAGCTGAAGGGAAAAATTCTATCCTGGATAGGCAGGATTAATTCGGTAAAAATGATGATCCTACCAGTCATCACATATAAATTCCAGATGCTCCCCCTCCCTCTCCCAAAACAGTACCTCGGTAAACTAAGAGCTATTATAATGAATTTCATATGGAATTACAAAAAACATAGAATCTCCCTCCAAGTTCTAAAACAAGATAAAAGTCAGGGCGGTCTGGCGGTCCCAGACATAGAAAGTTACTACCATGCCATAGCACTATTAAGAATCGCAGAATGGGGTAAAATAGGTAACACTAAAAGATGGGTTAGTTTGGAGGAAGCACTGAGTGAAGCTAGGCTGGGGAAGATTGTGTGGAATCCTCCGAAAAGCCGGACACTGGGAGAAAAAACACATATAATCACAATCACGACTTTGAAAATTTGGGACAAAATATACAAAATATTCAACAAAAATTATAATTCGCCACTTATAGCACTCAAAGAAAACCCTTTTTTCCCGCCAGGGTTAAAGGAAATAGGAGGTGATTGGATCAGAAAGGATTGCACGAGACTAGGGGAAGTTATTAGTAAGGGGAAGGTTATGACATTGCACGAGTTACAGAATAATGAGGCTTTTTCCATAGATGGATGGCGGCATCGCCAGTTGACCCACTTTGTGGGCTCTCTTCCCAGCCCATTAAGGGAGGCTAAGGATTTAACAAAATTAGAGAAAATCTTTACGGCAGAATGTTCAAAAAAAAGAATATCCAGAATATATAAACTGTTATTAGAAAGAGATAGACCGGAGATGCCGCCATACCTTACCAAATGGGAAAGCGAATTAGGAACACAATTAGAAATAAGCACAAGTAAGAAAATTTTAAAATTAGCACACGGGTCAGCGGTAGATGCGAGAACTGCAGAAACAAACTTTAAGTGCATGGCTAGGTGGTATAGAACCCCAGACAGGGTCAGCAATTTCCAGGCGGAAACATCGGCGAACTGTTGGAGGGGGTGTGATCAAAGGGGCACAATGGGTCATTTATGGTGGGGGTGTCCTAAAATCAAAAAATTTTGGGAGACTATCCTAAAATACATAAAAGAAATAACAACAATCGAGGTAAAAAATGACCCTTGGGTGGCACTTATGCATGCCACTAGGGATGAGCCGAAACCCCCGGGTTCGGTTCGAACCAGAACCTTCGAACGGACCGAAAGTTCGCGCGAATTTTCGAACCCTATACGTTATAATGGACGCGAACGTTCGAAATCAAAAGTGCTAATTACAACGGCCAATATGCATGTTAATGTCATAAAACAGGTTTGGGGACCCCGGGTCCTGCCCCAGGGGACATATATCAATGCAAAAACTTTTAAAAACTAACGTTTTTTCGGGAGCAGTCATTTTAATGATGCATAAAGTGAAAAAAAAAAAGTGACATTTTCCTTTAAATATGGTACCTGGGGGGTGTCCAAAGTATGCCTGTGAAGTGGCATGTGTTTCCCGTGTTTAGAACTGTCCTTGCACAAAATGACATTTGTAAAGGAAAAAAAGAAGCCATTTAAAACCACTTGCGGCTTTAGGTTTGATCTTAAGTAGAATCTGAACAGGTACATTATGAAGTGTAGCTCCATCCCAAAAAAATCTATTTTTAAGCTTTTTGGAGAACATAGGGAGGGGTTATCACCCCTGTAACATTTGCTGTCTTTGCACATCTGTTCAGAACATGTCACCTCACTTTCCGTCCCAATGACAAATGTTTTTGGAAAAGTGGGGTTTTAATTGAAACAAGGATTGGTGATAAAGTATCAGTAGAGAGGAGATACCTTTTTCCCAAATTAAATCTAACAGGATAGAATTTCCCTTCCTAGGGGTAGATTTCCTCTCACTTCCTGTTTTCTCTTTCCATTTGCAAGTAGGAGTCGTTTGTAAGTTGGATGTTTGAAAGTAGGGGCCTGGCGTATATACTCTGCAGAAATTTGCCCTATTAGATGTTGGTGTAGCCACAAGACTGGTGGGCACAGGAATGGGCCCTGCTGTGAGTTAATAGATCAAGATTTGTAATTGCATGCACCTGTTGAACAGGGCAGAAAAATTGGGGGTGGTGGTGGTGGTGGTGGTGGACGGTTTTGCCACAAGACTGTAAGCTCTCACAGTTACTCTTGGTGGGCGCAGGAATGGGCCCTGCTGTGAGTTATTAGATCAAGATTTGTAATTGCAAGCACCTGATGAACAGGGCAGAAAAATTGGGCCTTTGGCGGTGGTGGTGGACGGTGTTGCCACAAGACTGTAGGCCCTCATAGTTACTCTTGGTGGGCGCAGGAATGGGCCCTGCTGTGAGTTATTAGATCAAGATTTGTAATTGCAAGCACCTGATGAACAGGGCAGAAAAATTGGGCCTTTGGCGGTGGTGGTGGACGGTGTTGCCACAAGACTGCAGGCCCTCATAGTTACTCTTGGTGGGCGCAGGAATGGGCCCTGCTGTGAACTATTAGATCAAGATTTGTAATTACCCGCCCCTGTTAAACAGGGGCTGAAAAATTGTGCCTTAGGCACTGGTGCTGGTGCCACAACACTGCAACCCCTCACAGAGACTGTACTTGGAGCACAGCAGTCACACGTGTTGCGAAGCATTTTTTTAAAAAATTGTAAGTACACGCCCCTGTTAAACAGGGGCTGAAAAATTGTGCCTTAGGCACTGGTGCTGGTGCCACAACACTGCAACCCGGCCCTCACAGATACTGTACTTGGAGCACAGCAGTCACACGTGTTGCGAAGCATTTTTTTTTAAAAATTGTAAGTACACGCCCCTGTTAAACAGGGCTGAAAAATTGTGCCTTAGGCACTGTGCTGGTGCCACAACACTGCAACACGGCCCTCACAGAGACTGTACTTGGAGCACAGCAGTCACACGTGTTGCGAAGCATTTTTTTTAAAAATTGTAAGTACACGCCCCTGTTAAACAGGGCTGAAAAATTGTGCCTTAGGCACTGGTGCTGGTGCCACAACACTGCAACACGGCCCTCACAGAGACTGTACTTGGAGCACAGCAGTCACACGTGTTGCGAAGCATTTTTTTTAAAAAATTGTAAGTACACGCCCCTGTTAAACAGGGGCTGAAAAATTGTGCCTTAGGCACTGGTGCTGGTGGCATGGATCATTGAGGAGGAGGAAAGAGGATAGTCAGTGAACATAAGAGGACAGTCACTCAGCATCAGCATAGGCAGTCTTGAAGGGATGTGACATTAAAAATTATTCGGTTATATCCGCCTCAGGTGCCTGGTAGCTGGTGGTGATCCAAGACTGATTCATTTTGATGAATGTCAGTCGATCAACCGAGGCGGTGGACAGGCGCACCCTATGATCAGTCACAAATCCTCCAGCAGCACTGAATGTGCGTTCGGAAAGAACGCTGGAGGCAGGACAGGCCAGTAGCTCAATTGCATACTGTGCAAGCTCTGGCCAGTGATCCATCCTCAGGACCCAGTAAGCCAGAGGATTTTCGGTGGGAAAGGTGTCCAAGTCTGACCTTGCCCCAAGGTATTCCTGCACCATGTATATCAGACGCTGGCGATGGTTGCTGGAACCGATCATACCTTGGGGCTGCGGACTAAAAAAATTGTCTGAACGCATCGGTCAGACGTCCACCTTCCCCACCGCTCCTTCTGCCACTGACCGAAGCCTCAGCAACTCGTCGCCCAGGACCAGGAGTTTGTAGCCTCCCAGTTTCTGGGAACGCGTTGCACAGACCTTTCTGCAAGGCCTCCCTGAGATGTCTCATCCTCTGCTCCCTCTGCGACGGCAAGATAAGGTCCGCAACCTTACCCTTGTACCGCGGATCAAGGAGAGTGGCCAGCCAGTAATGGTCCCTCTCCTTGATCCGAAGAACACGAGGATCCTTCCGCAGGCTTTGCAGGATCAGGGAGGCCATGCAGCGTAGGTTAGCTGAGGCATTCGGTCCGGAGTCTTCTGGGTCACTGAGGATGACATGATCGCCAGCCACCTCCTCCCAGCCACGTACAAGTCCACTGGCTTGTTGGGACTGTACATCATCCCTAAAAGACTGCTGCTGCTGATGCTGAGTGCCAGGCTCCACCTCCATGCTCACACAATCCTCCTCCTCCTCCTCCTCCTCCTCCTCCTCCTCATCCTCTTCCTGTGTGATGGGTGGGACAGAAGGAACACTGTCCGGATAAAGGGGGCCTTGAGAGGCAAGGAAGTCCTCCTCTTCCTGCCTCTGTTCTGCCTCAAGTGCCCTGTCCATTATCCCACGCAGCGTATGCTCCAACAGGTGGACAAGAGGGACAGTGTCACTGATGCATGCACTGTCACTGCTCACCATCCTCGTGGCCTCCTCAAATGGTGAGAGGACAGTGCATGCATCCCTGATCATGCTCCACTGACGTGGGGAAAAAAAACCAAGCTCCCCTGACCCTGTCCTGGTGCCGTAGTCGCAAAGGTACTCATTGATGGCCCTCTGCTGCGTGTGCAGTCGCTGCAGCATGGCCAACGTTGAGTTCCACCTGGTGGGCATGTCAGATATTAGGCGGTTCTTGGGCAGGTTCAGCTCCTTTTGCAGCTCAGTCAGCCGAGCACTGGCATTATAAGATCGGCGGAAATGCACACAGACTTTCCTGGCCTGCCTCAGGACATCCTGTAAGCCTGGGAACCTGCCCAAGAACCGCTGCACCACCAGGTTGAGGACGTGAGCCATGCAGGGCACATGGGTGAGCTGCCCCTGTCGCAGGGCGGAGAGGAGGTTGGTGCCATTGTCAGAAACGACCATTCCTGGCTTAAGCTGACGTGGCGTCAACCACCTCTCGGCCTGCCCCTGCAGAGCTGCCAGAACCTCTGGCCCAGTGTGGCTCCTGTCCCCCAAACACACCAGCGCAAGCACGGCATGGCATCTTTTTGCCTGCGTACTTGCGTAGCCCCTTGTACGCCTACGGAGCACCGCTGGTTCCAAGGACAGAGCACTGGAGGAAGAAGAAGAGGAGGGGGTGGAGGAGAGAGGTGTGTCACAACCAGTAGCAGTAGTCGCGTTTTGGAGGCGTGGTGGCGGAACAACCTCCAACACTACTGCACCTTGTCCTGCATCCCTCCCAGCTGCCAATAGAGTGACCCAATGGGCCGTGAAAGAAAGGTACCGTCCCTGTCCATGCCTGCTGGACCATGAGTCAGCGGTAATATGCACCTTACCGCTGACCGCCCTGTCCAGCGAGGCATGGACATTGCCCTCCACATGCCGGTAGAGAGACGGAATCGCCTTCCGCGAGAAAAAGTGGCGTTTTGGGAACCTGCCACTGAGGAACCGCACATTGAACAAACTCACGGAAGGGGGCCGAGTCTACCAACTGAAAAGGCAGCAGTTGAAGTGCTAGCAATTTAGCAAGGCTAGCATTCAACCGCTGGGCATGTGGATGGCTGGGAGTGTACTTCTTTCTACGGTCCAGCAGCTGGGGCAGGGAAATTTGCCTGCTGCATTCGGACGTCGGTGTACTGCAAGTACTTGGTTGTGACACACCGAATTCTACACCTTCAGTCCTCTCAGAGCAGCTTTCAGAGAGGACTGAAGGTGTAGTGGGATGGAGATCCCAGCTGAGGAGGAGCAAGTAGAGGTCCGCTTAGTTCTTTGGTGTGGGTCTTTTATGTGTGCCTGCCAACGAGCTGCATGGCAGGTCGCCATATGTCTGGTCATGCTTGTCGTGCCCAAGCGGCTGATGTTTTGGCCACGCGAGATACGCTTGAGACAAATATTGCAAATAGCAGTGGTGCGATCTGCTGCACTCGTCTCAAAAAAGGCCCACACCAAAGAACTTTTCTGATAACGTGCAGAGGCAGCGCCCTGCACAGGCGGAGCTCTGCGGTGTTGTACAGTTGCTGTGCTGGCCTCTACCTGGCCTCCAGGGGGCATCCTGCCTCGTTGGACATGTGACGCCGCATCCTCCTCCTCCTCGTCCTCCTCCTCATCCTCTCTCCCTTGAGGCACCCACGTGGAGTCAGTGACCTCATCATCCCCTCCCTCTTCACCACTAGAGCAAACCTGGCAGTAAGCTGCAGCTGGTGGAACTGTACTGCCAGATTCCTCAAGCTGGGTATCGTCATCCGAGCCTTCGAATCGTTGGGCATCCTCCTGGAGCATGTACCCAACACTGTGCTCAAAGAGTTCGGGGGACTCCTCAGGAGGACATGGTGGGTCTAGGGAAGGGGTGGCTGATGATGCTCTGTCAGTACCCTGAGCCTGGGTGAGAGAGGATGAGGAGGATGAGGAGGGCTTGGTCATCCATTCTACCAAGCCTTCAGCATGATGCGGCTCCACATGTCCAGCTGCCGAAAACAAAGACGCGCGTGTCCCATGGCCACGTGCTGATGACGATGCACGACCACGTCCACGTCCACGGCCACGTCCACTAGAAACAGAGCCTGCCTGCCCTGTGTTCTTGGCTCTGCACGCTCTGCCTCCCCTTGGCGGTCTTCCAGCCATTGTAGTCGGTAGTCCTGTGGGTGCTGCTGAGAAGAAAATATAGGAGCTCTGTGTGATGCCACTAACACACTAGAAGTCCTATAGGTGCTTCTGCAAAGAAAATATAGGAGCTCTGTGTGATGCCACTAACACACTAGAAGTCCTGTGGGTGCTGCTGAGAAGAAAATATAGGAGCTCTGTGTGATGCCACTAACACACTAGAAGTCCTGTGGGTGCTGCTGAGAAGAAAATATAGGAGCTCTGTGTGATGCCACTAACACACTAGAAGTCCTATGGGTGCTTCTGCAAAGAAAAAATAGGAGCTCTGTGTGATGCCACTAACACACTAGAAGTCCTGTGGGTGCTGCTGAGAAGAAAATATAGGAGCTCTGTGTGATGCCACTAACACACTAGAAGTCCTATGGGTGCTTCTGCAAAGAAAAAATAGGAGCTCTGTGTGATGCCACTAACACACTAGAAGTCCTGTGGGTGCTGCTGAGAAGAAAATATAGGAGCTCTGTGTGATGCCACTAACACACTAGAAGTCCTATGGGTGCTTCTGCAAAGAAAAAAAAGGAGCTCTGTGTGATGCCACTAACACACTAGAAGTCCTGTGGGTGCTGCTGAGAAGAAAATATAGGAGCTCTGTGTGATGCCACTAACACACTAGAAGTCCTATAGGTGCTTCTGGGAAGAAAATATAGCTCTGTGTGTGTAATGGGACTAACACACTTCAAGTCCTATAGGTGCTTCTGGGAAGAAAATATAGCTCTGTGTGTGTAATGGGACTAACACACTTCAAGTCCTATAGGTGCTTCTGGGAAGAAAATATAGCTCTGTGTGTGTAATGGGACTAACACACTTCAAGTCCTATAGGTGCTTCTGGGAACAAAATATAGCTCTGTGTGTGTAATGGGACTAACACACTTCAAGTCCTATAGGTGCCTCTGGGAACAAAATATAGGAGCTCTGCCTGCCTGCCACGAACACACTACAAGTCCTATAGGTGCTTCTGGTAACAAAATATAGGAGCTCTGCCTGCCTGCCACTAACACACTACAAGTCCTATAGGTGCTTCTGGGAAGAAAATATAGGAGCTCTGCCTGCCTGCCACTAACACACTACAAGTCCTATAGGTGCTTCTGGGAAGAAAATATAGCTCTGTGTGTGTAATGGGACTAACACACTTCAAGTCCTATAGGTGCTTCTGGGAACAAAGTATAGCTCTTTGTGTGTAATGGGACTAACACACTTCAAGTCCTATAGGTGCTTCTGGGAAGAAAATATAGCTCTGTGTGTGTGATGGGACTAACACACTTCAAGTCCTATAGGTGCTTCTGGGAAGAAAATATAGCTCTGTGTGTGTGATGGGACTAACACACTTCAAGTCCTATAGGTGCTTCTGGGAAGAAAATATAGCTCTGTGTGTGTGATGGGACTAACACACTTCAAGTCCTATAGGTGCTTCTGGGAAGAAAATATAGCTCTGTGTGTGTAATGGGACTAACACACTTCAAGTCCTATAGGTGCTTCTGGGAACAAAGTATAGCTCTTTGTGTGTAATGGGACTAACACACTTCAAGTCCTATAGGTGCTTCTGGGAAGAAAATATAGCTCTGTGTGTGTGATGGGACTAACACACTTCAAGTCCTATAGGTGCTTCTGGGAACAAAATATAGCTCTGTGTGTGTAATGGGACTAACACACTTCAAGTCCTATAGGTGCCTCTGGGAACAAAATATAGGAGCTCTGCCTGCCTGCCACGAACACACTACAAGTCCTATAGGTGCTTCTGGTAACAAAATATAGGAGCTCTGCCTGCCTGCCACTAACACACTACAAGTCCTATAGGTGCTTCTGGTAACAAAATATAGGAGCTCTGCCTGCCTGTCACTAACACACTACAAGTCCTATAGGTGCTTCTGGTAACAAAATATAGGAGCTCTGCCTGCCTGCCACTAACACACTACAAGTCCTATAGATGCTTCTGGTAACAAAATATAGGAGCTCTGCCTGCCTGTCACTAACACACTACAAGTCCTATAGGTGCTTCTGGTAACAAAATATAGGAGCTCTGCCTGCCTGCCACTAACACACTACAAGTCCTATAGGTGCTTCTGGTAACAAAATATAGGAGCTCTGCCTGCCTGTCACTAACACACTACAAGTCCTATAGGTGCTTCTGGTAACAAAATATAGGAGCTCTGCCTGCCTGTCACTAACACACTACAAGTCCTATAGGTGCTTCTGGTAACAAAATATAGGAGCTCTGCCTGCCTGCCACGAACACACTACAAGTCCTATAGGTGCTTCTGGTAACAAAATATAGGAGCTCTGCCTGCCTGCCACGAGCACACTACAAGCCCCTCTTTGTCAATCAATCTTTGTAACTGAATCTATCTAACTCAATCTCTGCAAGTGAATCTCTCTCTCTACCTAACTAAATCGAGCAGAGTGTCACAGAAACAGCCTGCTCAATCTGCGCCGGAACAGCATGTGACCGGCGCAGACGGCGTGGCGGCGTTTTATAGGGGGGGCGTGTACTACAGCCCCTGAGCTGTAATTGGCTACAGGCGTCCTGCCTGTAGCCAATTATGGCTCTTCGAGTTTCCGGGGCTGTGATTGGCCAAGCATGCGGGGTCACAGTGCATGCTTGGCCAATCATCAGCCAGCAATGCACTGCGTCGGCCGCGCCGGCCGCAATGCATTGCGGGGCCGCTCGCAAAACACCAACGTGATGCGAGCGGCCAAAATAGTTCTGGGCTCGCCGAGCGAGCGAACGCCCGGTGCTCGATGCGAACGTGGGTTCGCATCGAGCACCGGGCCCATCCTTACATGCCACATCCAAGGAAATTAAACAATATAAAGGCTCATTGATACCCCATCTGCTTAACGCGGCCAAAAAGGTAATTCCAAGGAGGTGAAAGGACAAGAAAGCCCACCCTTATGGGAATGGGTTGACGCAGTGGAGTCCACCTACATGATGGAATGTGTGTTGTACACTGGGGAGGAGGACAGAGAGGCCACGAGGGCTAGATGGGAGAGTTGGAGAAAATTCAAGAGATCTTGGAGCTACAGGGAGGCTCTGCGAGTGCAGCCATGACAACTGATGATCCCTGGGGGGTGAAGCCGAAAAGAGATCTAGCCATGGAAAGGCAGACCCTAAGGGCAGAGAAGATACTGGGGAGAAAGGGCCACCTTACAATAACAAAACAGCGGACGGGGATGGGGTGGGCGGGGGCACGGGGGGGACAGGGGGGAGGGGGGGGGAATAAAAATAAAAACCCCCAGGGGGGCTAACTGGAAGAGTGATGGAACGGGATTTAGGATAAAGGAAGCGGAGGGGGAGTGGAGGCTGGGTGGGATCACGGATGTATACATGTATTTTTGGGCTTTGTAAATTTTATGGATGCCCGACTCAGGACCTCGATCCCCCCCCAACTCCAGGGGGGAAAAAAAAAAAAAAAAAAAGTGAGAATGAAATAATCCACTAATGATGCTAAGACAATTGGAGGGATGGAGATGCGGGCATAGCTGACACTCACCCACAAATATTCTTTCTGAAGTGAAAAAAAAAAAAAAAAAAAAAAAGAGAGAAAAAAAAAAAAGAAAACTGACCACGCTGCGGTAGATGTGCTACCATGCCTAGCGTGGTCAGTTTGAAATAGGAAAGCAGAGGGTCTGGCAAGATCACCAGGTATTTCACACAATCATGAATCAATGCAAAAACATTATTTTTTACACTACAAAAAATAATTGTCATTAAAAGTGTGACCATGCTGAAAACTGAGAAATGACGCGGTCAAGAAGGGGGTTTAACATGCTGGTCTTCAAGTTGTTAATTAATTTGTGTATTTTCAATGTTTCACTCAAAGCTCATGAAAATACAATCTTTCCTGTGCAGAATTTTTGCATTTGTACATGTCCACCATGGCAGTGCCGAGCTTTCCATGCTTGTATTTGACAGTAGTTTTCCTGTTAGTCCCAAAAATGGCACAATTTACCAACAAGATTTCCCCCTATAGATTTTAGTATGATCTGCCTCTACGCTTAGGTTTAGCAAATTTGAAACAAGATTTGCTGAACTGGTGGAAATTCAAAGCTGGGCAAATTTACCCATCACTGCTTGCAAAGTGGATGATTTCAAATGCTTTTACTCTAAACTGATATCGTCAAACGTGGCCATTTAGTTTGCTTTTATTAATTATATCCATTAGCATCACTGCCTCAAAAATGTATTCTAGTCATACAAAACTGACAACTTGTGTTAAACCCACAGCATGCATTAGAACTTATTCTGTAAAACGAACATGTCGTTTATGTTGAACGTTTTGAATCTCCTGAGTTTTCTTTTCCATCTGTCTAGACATCAGAAGCTTTTGCCCTGCATATTGGTGTGGTTTAAAGGGTATCTCCTGCTGTAGTGAAAGTGTTAAGTCACAGAGCTAGTTGGCTTTAGGAGCAGATTACGTGATGCTCTGATGGATGTCCTGTCTCCCTCTGTACAGATGATGACTCAGTATAGTGTTTTGACTCTAAGCTTCAACGTCAGGAAGATAAATCAACAGGATCAAAGCGCGTTATGTGCCTAACATGGAATAGAAATCCCTCTCTTCCCCTCCCTGCTGTAGCTCAGCAATACTGAGCGCTTCTTTAATATCTATAATAGGCATATTTTCTTACCAAATCCTCCTTTTGTCCTGTACAAGTGCTGATTAACGCACTTTTTCCTGTTATTAATTTAGGAACTCACGAACAGTTATTACCTTTTTGCAGCTCATCTACTGTCAGTATCCTGGTGACCCCAGGTTGTTCTTAAACATTCAGAAAATCCCTTGGTGTAGAACATTTTTGCTTTCTAAAATAAAACCACCCGGTGGATGATTAAATGTGATAAAACTTTCTTTCAAGATGTCACTGCCATCATGATGTGGAGATGTAAAAGCCTGTAATCAATGATTGTTTTTCCTTCCTAGAAGCATTTCCGAGGCTTTTCTTTCAGTGGAAGTAGGGGACCATTTATTAAAGTTCAAAAAGCGCAAAACAAAACTGAATTATTCCTCTCCACATCTCAAAGTGAAAATAAAATTATATTTCAGGAGAATTGAGCAATAGAGAAAACTATGTTTTCTCAGTAGAGGTTTAAATTAAAACCCAACATCATGCCAATACTTTTTTTTTAGTTTTCAAAACGATATAGAAGGGTTATAACCCCCAGTTTTTTTTTTTTTTTTGCTGTCTGAGTGGGGAAGATTTTTCCTCACTATAGTGGTTTCTGATGTTAGATGATATTTGTAGTTTACTAATTGCTGTTGGTTTTTTATGCAGTGGTACAATTTTTTTTGCAGGGGCAGTTGAGGTTGTAGTAGTTGGCTTAGAATTCCTTGTCCTGCACATAGGCCCCATTCAGACGGGACAGACTCCGTCAAGTGGATTTGTCTGCTCAGCGAGGGATCTATCCACTGATCTCAGCTGAGCAGGCGGATGACAGGTTTGTGTCCGCTCCGCTATGCAAAATGAAGACGGGCACAGCACACTGTTGTCTATAGGGCAGTTGGATGGAATGGTTCCCCATCCATCTGTTTTTAGCAGATAGGAGTGGATTGGATGCTGGCGGGTGTCAGCAGACACATGTCCCCTGACATCCGCTACTCCATAGAGGGCTATGCATGGTCTGATTGGGTCTGCCTGAAAAACTAACAGACGGACCCGATCGGTCCATCAGTGTGAAAGGGGCCTTAGTGGCACTTTTTCATTTTGTTAATAATTTGCGACAGCAACATTGATACTAATATACCTAGCAGAGGTCTAATGCCCCGTACACACAATCAAATTTTCCGACAACAAATGTTGGATGTGAGCTTGTTGGCTGAAATTTTCACCGTGTGATGCTCCATCGAACATTTGTTGTCGGACTTTCTGCCAACAAATGTTGGCTAACAGGTTCTCAAATTTTCCGCCAACAAAACTTTGTTGTCGGAATTTCCGATCGTGTGTACACAAGTCCCACGCACAAAAGTTCATGCATGCTCTGAATCAAGCAGAAGGAGCCACACTGGCTATTGAACTTCCTTTTTCTTGGCTCGTTGTACGTCACCACGTTCCCACATTCGTAATTGTTGGCCAACGTTTGTGTGACAATGTGTATGCAAGACAAATTTGAGCCAACATCCTTCGAACAAAAATCCACGGTTTTGTTGGCGGAATGTCCGATCGTGTGTACGGGGCATAAGGGCTTGTTCACTTCCTTTTTGAAGAAAGTGGTGCCAATATATTGTAAAGCCAGCCATACATGTATAGATATTTTTTGTTCAGTCCGTGGGCTGAACGAAAGAAATCTAGCAGATTTGTCTACCTACACTAAACTATGGGCATGAAAAACTTTCACTTATTAACTATTGTATTCTGACAGCCGACACCTACAGCTGTCAGAATATTTGAGATCAGAGACTGAAACAAAAAGCAAGGGACAGGGAGAACAGCCCAGCAGCGCATAACCCTGGAGGGATAGTTGTAAAGCCCACTGCAAAGCAAGTATTGTATAAAATGTTAAAACAGGATACACAACTTCTCAATCCCTGTCCACTGCCCTCTAAAGAGTGAGTCAGAATACTTGAGCTAGGGCTGCATCTGAGTGGATGCTGACACTGTTTAGCTGACATATTTTCCATCTGGCTCCTTGTTCAATTGACTTTTGTTGATCTGGATGGTGCCAACAGGGGCACCCAGAGCTTCAGCAGGAAATAACCAAAATTCTAAATGTGCATGAATTAATAATCACTTTTTATTCAACTTTACTGAAATGTCATTCATCTTTATGCAGATCACGTGTTGCGATGTGGTGTATTGCATTGTAAAAAACTGCTTTGAAAAACTGTAGAGAATTTTCTACTTCTTTTTGGGTGCACTCATACTGAAGTGAACTTGTAGAACTCATTGCATTGTTGTCAATGCTTGAAATTGTGTTGGGAAAGGCTGCCCAGTGCTCCCCTAAACATATGGTTTAATTTGGCCCTTAACCTTTCTGAATTGTTTCCAAACCTTAGAAAAAAAGTTTTATCAGCAGTTTTACTTATTCGTCATTCTACTGTCTGTCATGTGATTGAGGAGCGCAAGGTGGAGGTATGAGTAAGCGCTGTTTTTTAGCATGCGTTACCATCTATTTCTGTTATGCCTGTAATGCTAATTCTAAAATAAAGATACAGAAGAGTGCAGCAAATTCCAGACTTTTTCCTTTTTGCAGGAGAGCAAGGTGGCATGTGATTGGTGAGGTTCTAAGGTTGAACCTGTCATCTGTAGTACAAAGAATGAAGCACAGCTCTCCACTGCAAATGAATATTTCCAGTAGTTTATAGAATATGTTTTTAACACATCTTAAAAGACAGGCAACTATAGTTATACTGTACACTGGCCATCTCATTTATCTAGGTAAGGGTTAATATTATTATTATACCAGTGTTCCAGATAATTATTCATATTGGGCGTGGAGCAAGTGTGAAACTGTCAGTCGGGTGAGAAAGTGAGGCAAAGTCTGAATCTCACTTTTGTAAAGCTGCCAGGCAGATTATAGGGTAGCACGACTTAATTTCCCAGCCAGCTGATCAGCTTTCTTGCCACATGACACTAATGTTTATACTCTGCTCAGTTCTGGACTCTGCCCGTGTATTGTGTGTACTGCCATCTGTGTGTGTCTTCGTGTGGCTTATTATCTCTTGTAGACATGACATGAAAGAAACCACTGAACTGTGTGCCATGTCAACTTCTGTATGACTTTGAGTTGTCAGTATTTAGTAAAATGTAGTGAAATTGTTTGTTGCAGTTGATCAGGTAAATCATAGAATCTGAATGGTAGCTACCTATGAATATCTCCCAACTGTCCCTGTTTTGGAACCAAATTCCTCCATCCCACTTTCCCACTTTCCTTCTAAGTTGTCCCCATTTAGTACAGATGTGTAAAAGAAACCGGGGGGTGGGGGGCGCACTCTAAGTGTACTATTAAAATGGAAACATTTATTGCACAAGATTAAAAACACTTACAAGATATAAGTGGAAGTCATGCTCATCATAAATATGCAGTTCTAATGCGTCCCATAGGCTCCACTAGGGATGAGCCGAACACCCCCGGGTTCGGTTCGAACCAGAACCTTCGAACGGACCGAAAGTTCGCGCGAATTTTCGAACCCTATACGTTATAATGGACGCGAACGTTCGAAATCAAAAGTGCTAATTACAACGGCCAATATGCATGTTAATGTCATAAAACAGGTTTGGGGACCCGGGTCCTGCCCCAGGGGACATATATCAATGCAAAAAGAACTTTTAAAAACTAACGTTTTTTCGGGAGCAGTCATTTTAATGATGCATAAAGTGAAAAAAAAAAAAGTGAAATTTTCCTTTAAATATGGTACCTGGGGGGTGTCTAAAGTATGCCTGTGAAGTGGCATGTGTTTCCCGTGTTTAGAACTGTCCTTGCACAAAATGACATTTGTAAAGGAAAAAAAGAAGCCATTTAAAACCACTTGCGGCTTTAGGTTTGTTCTTAAGTAGAATCTGAACAGGTACATTATGAAGTGTAGCTCCATCCCAAAAAAATCTATTTTTAAGCTTTTTGGAGAACATAGGGAGGGGTTATCACCCCTGTAACATTTGCTGTCTTTGCACATCTGTTCAGAACATGTCACCTCACTTTCCGTCCCAATGACAAATGTTTTTGGAAAAGTGGGGTTTTAATTGAAACAAGGATTGGTGATAAAGTATCAGTAGAGAGGAGATACCTTTTTCCCAAATTAAATCTAACAGGATAGAATTTCCCTTCCTAGGGGTAGATTTCCTCTCACTTCCTGTTTTTCTTTCCATTTGCAAGTAGGAGTCGTTTGTAAGTTGGATGTTTGAAAGTAGGGGCCTGGCGTATATACTCTGCAGAAATTTGCCCTATTAGATGTTGGTGTAGCCACAAGACTGGTGGGCACAGGAATGGGCCCTGCTATGAGTTAATAGATCAAGATTTGTAATTGCATGCACCTGTTGAACAGGGCAGAAAAATTGGGGGTGGTGGTGGTGGACGGTGTTGCCACAAGACTGTAAGCTCTCACAGTTACTCTTGGTGGGCGCAGGAATGGGCCCTGCTGTGAGTTATTAGATCAAGATTTGTAATTGCAAGCACCTGATGAACAGGGCAGAAAAATTGGGCCTTTGGCGGTGGTGGTGGACGGTGTTGCCACAAGACTGTAGGCCCTCATAGTTACTCTTGGTGGGCGCAGGAATGGGCCCTGCTGTGAGTTATTAGATCAAGATTTGTAATTGCAAGCACCTGATGAACAGGGCAGAAAAATTGGGCCTTTGGCGGTGGTGGTGGACGGTGTTGCCACAAGACTGTAGGCCCTCACAGTTACTCTTGGTGGGCGCAGGAATGGGCCCTGTTGTGAGTTATTAGATCAAGATTTGTAATTGCAAGCACCTGATGAACAGGGCAGAAAAATTGGGCCTTTGGCGGGGGTGGTGGACGGTGTTGCCACAAGACTGCAGGCCCTCATAGTTACTCTTGGTGGGCGCAGGAATGGGGCCCTGCTGTGAACTATTAGATCAAGATTTGTAATTACCCGCCCCTGTTAAACAGGGGCTGAAAAATTGTGCCTTAGGCACTGGTGCTGGTGCCACAACACTGCAACCCCTCACAGAGACTGTACTTGGAGCACAGCAGTCACACGTGTTGCGAAGCATTTTTTTTAAAAAAT
The DNA here is from genome assembly GCA_028564925.1 of Lithobates sylvaticus. NCBI lineage: Eukaryota > Metazoa > Chordata > Amphibia > Anura > Ranidae > Lithobates > Lithobates sylvaticus. The sequence goes on from CM053034.1 coordinate 94,219,702, forward strand.
TGGAAGTACACGCCCCTGTTAAACAGGGGCTGAAAAATTGTGCCTTAGGCACTGGTGCTGGTGCCACAACACTGCAACCCGGCCCTCACAGATACTGTACTTGGAGCACAGCAGTCACACGTGTTGCGAAGCATTTTTTTTAAAAAATTGTAAGTACCCGCCCCTGTTAAACAGGGGCTGAAAAATTGTGCCTTAGGCACTGGTGCTGGTGCCACAACACTGCAACCCGGCCCTCACAGATACTGTACTTGGAGCACAGCAGTCACACGTGTTGCAAAGCATTTTTTTAAAAAATTGTAAGTACCCGCCCCTGTTAAACAGGGGCTGAAAAATTGTGCCTTAGGCACTGGTGCTGGTGCCACAACACTGCAACCCGGCCCTCACAGATACTGTACTTGGAGCACAGCAGTCACACGTGTTGCGAAGCATTTTTTTAAAAAATTGGAAGTACACGCCCCTGTTAAACAGGGGCTGAAAAATTGTGCCTTAGGCACTGGTGTGGTGGCATGGATCATTGAGGAGGAGGAAGAGGATAGTCAGTGAACATAAGAGGACAGTCACTCAGCATCAGCATAGGCAGTCTTGAAGGGATGTGACATTAAAAATTATTCGGTTATATCCGCCTCAGGTGCCTGGTAGCTGGTGGTGATCCAAGACTGATTCATTTTGATGAATGTCAGTCGATCAACCGAGGCGGTGGACAGGCGCACCCTATGATCAGTCACAAATCCTCCAGCAGCACTGAATGTGCGTTCGGAAAGAACGCTGGAGGCAGGACAGGCCAGTAGCTCAATTGCATACTGTGCAAGCTCTGGCCAGTGATCCATCCTCAGGACCCAGTAAGCCAGAGGATTTTCGGTGGGAAAGGTGTCCAAGTCTGACCTTGCCCCAAGGTATTCCTGCACCATGTATATCAGACGCTGGCGATGGTTGCTGGAACCGATCATACCTTGGGGCTGCGGACTAAAAAATTGTCTGAACGCATCGGTCAGATGTCCACCTTCCCCACCGCTCCTTCTGCCACTGACCGAAGCCTCAGCAACTCGTCGCCCAGGACCAGGAGTTTGTAGCCTCCCAGTTTCTGGGAACGCGTTGCACAGACCTTTCTGCAAGGCCTCCCTGAGATGTCTCATCCTCTGCTCCCTCTGCGACGGCAAGATAAGGTCCGCAACCTTACCCTTGTACCGCGGATCAAGGAGAGTGGCCAGCCAGTAATGGTCCCTCTCCTTGATCCGAAGAACACGAGGATCCTTCCGCAGGCTTTGCAGGATCAGGGAGGCCATGCAGCGTAGGTTAGCTGAGGCATTCGGTCCGGAGTCTTCTGGGTCACTGAGGATGACATGATCGCCAGCCACCTCCTCCCAGCCACGTACAAGTCCACTGGTTTGTTGGGACTGTACATCATCCCTAAAAGACTGCTGCTGCTGATGCTGAGTGCCAGGCTCCACCTCCATGCTCACACAATCCTCCTCCTCCTCCTCCTCCTCCTCCTCCTCCTCCTCCTCATCCTCTTCCTGTGTGATGGGTGGGACAGAAGGAACACTGTCCGGATAAAGGGGGCCTTGAGAGGCAAGGAAGTCCTCCTCTTCCTGCCTCTGTTCTGCCTCAAGTGCCCTGTCCATTATCCCACGCAGCGTATGCTCCAACAGGTGGACAAGAGGGACAGTGTCACTGATGCATGCACTGTCACTGCTCACCATCCTCGTGGCCTCCTCAAATGGTGAGAGGACAGTGCATGCATCCCTGATCATGCTCCACTGACGTGGGGAAAAAAAACCAAGCTCCCCTGACCCTGTCCTGGTGCCGTAGTCGCAAAGGTACTCATTGATGGCCCTCTGCTGCGTGTGCAGTCGCTGCAGCATGGCCAACGTTGAGTTCCACCTGGTGGGCATGTCACATATTAGGCGGTTCTTGGGCAGGTTCAGCTCCTTTTGCAGCTCAGTCAGCCGAGCACTGGCATTATAAGATCGGCGGAAATGCACACAGACTTTCCTGGCCTGCCTCAGGACATCCTGTAAGCCTGGGAACCTGCCCAAGAACCGCTGCACCACCAGGTTGAGGACGTGAGCCATGCAGGGCACATGGGTGAGCTGCCCCTGTCGCAGGGCGGAGAGGAGGTTGGTGCCATTGTCAGAAACGACCATTCCTGGCTTAAGCTGACGTGGCGTCAACCACCTCTCGGCCTGCCCCTGCAGAGCTGCCAGAACCTCTGGCCCAGTGTGGCTCCTGTCCCCCAAACACACCAGCGCAAGCACGGCATGGCATCTTTTTGCCTGCGTACTTGCGTAGCCCCTTGTACGCCTACGGAGCACCGCTGGTTCCAAGGACAGAGCACTGGAGGAAGAAGAAGAGGAGGGGGTGGAGGAGAGAGAGGTGTGTCACAACCAGTAGCAGTAGTCGAGTTTTGGAGGCGTGGTGGCGGAACAACCTCCAACACTATTGCACCTTGTCCTGCATCCCTCCCAGCTGCCAATAGAGTGACCCAATGGGCCGTGAAAGAAAGGTACCGTCCCTGTCCATGCCTGCTGGACCATGAGTCAGCGGTAATATGCACCTTACCGCTGACCGCCCTGTCCAGCGAGGCATGGACATTGCCCTCCACATGCCGGTAGAGAGACGGAATCGCCTTCCGCGAGAAAAAAGTGGCGTTTGGGAACCTGCCACTGAGGAACCGCACATTGAACAAACTCACGGAAGGGGGCCGAGTCTACCAACTGAAAAGGCAGCAGTTGAAGTGCTAGCAATTTAGCAAGGCTAGCATTCAACCGCTGGGCATGTGGATGGCTGGGAGTGTACTTCTTTCTACGGTCCAGCAGCTGGGGCAGGGAAATTTGCCTGCTGCAATCGGACGTCGGTGTACTGCAAGTACTTGGTTGTGACACACCTAATTCTACACCTTCAGTCCTCTCAGAGCAGCTTTCAGAGAGGACTGAAGGTGTAGTGGGGATGGAGATCCCAGCTGAGGAGGAGCAAGGAGAGGTCCGCTTAGTTCTTTGGTGTGGGTCTTTTATGTGTGCCTGCCAACGAGCTGCATGGCAGGTCGCCATATGTCTGGTCATGCTTGTCGTGCCCAAGCGGCTGATGTTTTGGCCACGCGAGATACGCTTGAGACAAATATTGCAAATAGCAGTGGTGCGATCTGCTGCACTCGTCTCAAAAAAGGCCCACACCAAAGAACTTTTCTGATAACGTGCAGAGGCAGCGCCCTGCACAGGCGGAGCTCTGCGGTGTTGTACAGTTGCTGTGCTGGCCTCTACCTGGCCTCCAGGGGGCATCCTGCCTCGTTGGACATGTGACGCCGCATCCTCCTCCTCCTCGTCCTCCTCCTCATCCTCTCTCCCTTGAGGCACCCACGTGGAGTCAGTGACCTCATCATCCCCTCCCTCTTCACCACTAGAGCAAACCTGGCAGTAAGCTGCAGCTGGTGGAACAGTACTGCCAGATTCCTCAAGCTGGGTATCGTCATCCGAGCCTTCGAATCGTTGGGCATCCTCCTGGAGCATGTACCCAACACTGTGCTCAAAGAGTTCGGGGGACTCCTCAGGAGGACATGGTGGGTCTAGGGAAGGGGTGGCTGATGATGCTCTGTCAGTACCCTGAGCCTGGGTGAGAGAGGATGAGGAGGATGAGGAGGGCTTGGTCATCCATTCTACCAAGCCTTCAGCATGATGCGGCTCCACATGTCCAGCTGCCGAAAACAAAGACGCGCGTGTCCCATGGCCACGTGCTGATGACGATGCACGACCACGTCCACGTCCACGGCCACGTCCACTAGAAACAGAGCCTGCCTGCCCTGTGTTCTTGGCTCTGCACGCTCTGCCTCCCCTTGGCGGTCTTCCAGCCATTGTAGTCAGTAGTCCTGTGGGTGCTGCTGAGAAGAATATATAGGAGCTCTGTGTGATGCCACTAACACACTAGAAGTCCTATGGGTGCTTCTGCAAAGAAAATAGAGGAGCTCTGTGTGATGCCACTAACACACTAGAAGTCCTGTGGGTGCTGCTGAGAAGAATATATAGGAGCTCTGTGTGATGCCACTAACACACTAGAAGTCCTATGGGTGCTTCTGCAAAGAAAATAGAGGAGCTCTGTGTGATGCCACTAACACACTAGAAGTCCTGTGGGTGCTTATGCAAAGAAAATAGAGGAGCTCTGTGTGATGCCACTAACACACTAGAAGTCCTGTGGGTGCTGCTGAGAAGAATATAGAGGAGCTCTGTGTGATGCCACTAACACACTAGAAGTCCTATGGGTGCTTCTGCAAAGAAAATAGAGGAGCTCTGTGTGATGCCACTAACACACTAGAAGTCCTGTGGGTGCTTCTGCAAAGAAAATAGAGGAGCTCTGTGTGATGCCACTAACACACTAGAAGTCCTGTGGGTGCTTATGCAAAGAAAATAGAGGAGCTCTGTGTGATGCCACTAACACACTAGAAGTCCTGTGGGTGCTTATGCAAAGAAAATAGAGGAGCTCTGTGTGATGCCACTAACACACTAGAAGTCCTGTGGGTGCTTATGCAAAGAAAATAGAGGAGCTCTGTGTGATGCCACTAACACACTAGAAGTCCTGTGGGTGCTGCTGAGAAGAATATATAGGAGCTCTGTGTGATGCCACTAACACACTAGAAGTCCTATGGGTGCTTCTGCAAAGAAAATAGAGGAGCTCTGTGTGATGCCACTAACACACTTCAAGTCCTATAGGTGCTTCTGGGAACAAAATATAGCTCTGTGTGTGTGATGGGACTAACACACTTCAAGTCCTATAGGTGCTTCTGGGAAGAAAATATAGCTCTGTGTGTGTGATGGGACTAACACACTTCAAGTCCTATAGGTGCTTCTGGGAAGAAAATATAGCTCTGTGTGTGTGATGGGACTAACACACTTCAAGTCCTATAGGTGCTTCTGGGAACAAAATATAGCTCTGTGTGTGTGATGGGACTAACACACTTCAAGTCCTATAGGTGCTTCTGGGAACAAAATATAGCTCTGTGTGTGTGATGGGACTAACACACTTCAAGTCCTATAGGTGCTTCTGGGAACAAAATATAGCTCTGTGTGTGTGATGGGACTAACACACTTCAAGTCCTATAGGTGCTTCTGGGAACAAAATATAGCTCTGTCTGTGTGATGGGACTAACACACTTCAAGTCCTATAGGTGCTTCTGGGAAGAAAATATAGCTCTGTGTGTGTGATGGGACTAACACACTTCAAGTCCTATAGGTGCTTCTGGGAACAAAATATAGCTCTGTGTGTGTGATGGGACTAACACACTTCAAGTCCTATAGGTGCTTCTGGGAAGAAAATATAGCTCTGTGTGTGTGATGGGACAAACACACTTCAAGTCCTATAGGTGCTTCTGGGAACAAAATATAGCTCTGTGTGTGTGATGGGACTAACACACTTCAAGTCCTATAGGTGCTTCTGGGAAGAAAATATAGCTCTGTGTGTGTGATGGGACTAACACACTTCAAGTCCTATAGGTGCTTCTGGGAACAAAATAAAGCTCTGTGTGTGTGATGGGACTAACACACTTCAAGTCCTATAGGTGCTTCTGGGAACAAAATATAGCTCTGTGTGTGTGATGGGACTAACACACTTCAAGTCCTATAGGTGCTTCTGGGAAGAAAATAAAGCTCTGTGTGTGTGATGGGACTAACACACTTCAAGTCCTATAGGTGCTTCTGGGAAGAAAATATAGCTCTGTGTGTGTGATGGGACTAACACACTTCAAGTCCTATAGGTGCTTCTGGGAACAAAATATAGCTCTGTGTGTGTGATGGGACTAACACACTTCAAGTCCTATAGGTGCTTCTGGGAAGAAAATATAGCTCTGTGTGTGTGATGGGACTAACACACTTCAAGTCCTATAGGTGCTTCTGGGAACAAAATATAGCTCTGTGTGTGTAATGGGACTAACACACTTCAAGTCCTATAGGTGCTTCTGGGAACAAAATATAGCTCTGTGTGTGTGATGGGACTAACACACTTCAAGTCCTATAGGTGCTTCTGGGAACAAAATATAGCTCTGTGTGTGATGGGACTAACACACTTCAAGTCCTATAGGTGCTTCTGGGAAGAAAATATAGCTCTGTGTGTGTGATGGGACTAACACACTTCAAGTCCTATAGGTGCTTCTGGGAAGAAAATAAAGCTCTGTGTGATGGGACTAACACACTTCAAGTCCTATAGGTGCTTCTGGGAAGAAAATATAGCTCTGTGTGTGTGATGGGACTAACACACTTCAAGTCCTATAGGTGCTTCTGGGAACAAAATATAGCTCTGTGTGTGTGATGGGACTAACACACTTCAAGTCCTATAGGTGCTTCTGGGAACAAAATATAGCTCTGTGTGTGTGATGGGACTAACACACTTCAAGTCCTATAGGTGCTTCTGGGAAGAAAATATAGCTCTGTGTGTGTGATGGGACTAACACACTTCAAGTCCTATAGGTGCTTCTGGGAACAAAATATAGCTCTGTGTGTGTAATGGGACTAACACACTTCAAGTCCTATAGGTGCCTCTGGGAACAAAATATAGCTCTGTGTGTGTGATGGGACTAACACACTTCAAGTCCTATAGGTGCTTCTGGGAACAAAATATAGCTCTGTGTGTGTGATGGGACTAACACACTTCAAGTCCTATAGGTGCTTCTGGGAACAAAATATAGGAGCTCTGCCTGCCTGCCACGAACACACTACAAGTCCTATAGGTGCTTCTGGGAACAAAATATAGGAGCTCTGCCTGCCTGCCACGAACACACTACAAGTCCTATAGGTGCTTCTGGTAACAAAATATAGGAGCTCTGCCTGCCTGCCACGAACACACTACAAGTCCTATAGGTGCTTCTGGTAACAAAATATAGGAGCTCTGCCTGCCTGCCACGAACACACTACAAGTCCTATAGGTGCTTCTGGTAACAAAATATAGGAGCTCTGCCTGCCTGCCACGAACACACTACAAGTCCTATAGGTGCTTCTGGTAACAAAATATAGGAGCTCTGCCTGCCTGCCACGAACACACTACAAGCCCCTCTTTCTCAATCAATCTTTGTAACTGAATCTATCTAACTCAATCTCTGTAAGTGAATCTCTCTACCTAACTAAATCCAGCAGAGTGTCACAGAATCAGCCTGCTCAATCTGCGCCGGAACAGCATGTGACCGGCGCAGACGGCGTGGCGGCCTTTTATAGGGGGGGGCGTGTACTACAGCCCCTGAGCTGTAATTGGCTACAGGCGTCCTGCCTGTAGCCAATTATGGCTCTTCGAGTTTCCGGGGCTGTGATTGGCCAAGCATGCGGGGTCACAGTGCATGCTTGGCCAATCATCAGCCAGCAATGCACTGCGCCGGCCGCAATGCATTGCGGGGCCGCGCGCATCACACGAACGTGATGCGAGCGGCCAAAATAGTTCTGGGCTCGCCGAGCGAGCGAACGCCCGGTGCTCGATGCGAACGTGGGTTCGCATCGAGCACCGGGCCCATCCCTAGGCTCCACACACATTTTGGATTGCTGGGAAGGAGTCTGGTTGGTGTTGTTCTGAATGGCTGGAAGTGGTCAGCTCCACGCTGACCAGCTTGACCGCTGAAGAGGAAATTACGTCACCAGCACAGGGTGGGAGGAAGGGATCAGGACTGTCTGTGTGTATGAGAGGCTACGCGTCGGAGCTCACAGCTCCTTCTACTGGCCTGTTGTTCTCTGGAGGAGAGCATCATTAACCACTTCCCGCCCAGCCTATAGCAAAATGACGGCTGGGTGGTGGTTCAGTCATCCTGACTGGACGTCATATGATGTGTCTTTCAGGATAACTGCCGGCGCGCACCTGTGGGGGCGTGCAGCGCAGCGATTAGTGGTGCAGTGTGTCAGTCTGACGCACCGCTACACCAATCTCGATAAAGACATACAAAAAAATGGGTAAATTCAGCGCACTCAGGTTAAGGGTACAAAATTAAAGAAGTGACTGTGGATCAGGGCTATTCAGAACATGGGCATAACGCATTAGTCCATAACCATACTAAAAACAAATGCTGATGTCAAAGAAGGCTGATAGATAGATAGAAGGTGATCTGAAACATATAAAAAGACAAAAAGCAGCGCCTTCTAAGCGTAGCAATTAGAACTGTTTAATTTAGAAAATAAATAGGTGAAAATACACTCACAAACAAGTGATGAATTTGGGCATGTCTTATAATAACATCATCCGCGCTGTCCCGGAGGGGAGAGCTGTCTGGTGCCTGATGTAGGTGGCAGGGATGTCTGTGTGTCGTCCCTTGGGCCGATCGCTGCGATGGAACTCACGTTCACGGTTGTCAGGGGTGAGATTCAGCACACACAGGAACACAGCTACAGCAATGTCATCACTTCCGGGTACAGGGTCAGCGGGGCGGTGCGCGCGTTCGAAGCATGCATGCTTCTTCCTCAGGCTCTGCTGTGGCTTAGAAGTGGTATATATTACATGACTCAATCCTCTCTGATAGGGTGAATACGAAACGTGGCTATATACAACGTAAAAGACGTTTAGACAAGATGTTGGCTAATGTGAATGCTAAAAATAGGAAAGTGGGGTGATTTTAAAATGTTTAAGATAATGGATGGCATATGATTAACTAAAATGCAAAGATGGACTATATTAGAACAAATTTAGATGAATGGATGTCTAAATATGTGATGATTATATTAACATTGGTTAAAAGAATTTTATGAAAAGAGTTTTATAATATATGTGTATATAAATGAGGCAAAAATTTAGATGTAGAGACAATAGTATGCATGTCAAAAATGTTATGCAATATATATTACAAAATGTATATGTATACGTATACACCCACACATGCAAGGCATATGTGCGTGTGCACAGCCGCAATGGGCACACTATGCACATATGCCTCCAATGTGTATAGTTAGTGGGCACTGACAAGTATCTAAAAAGAAGGAAGACATATAAAATCAAAAATAGAACCATCTATGGCTAGCTTAATGCTCCATTTACACTAGTGTGATTTCAGTTGCGACTTGAGTCGCACAGAATCGCATGACAATGGAAATTAAATTTTTTTCAACAGTGCCTGTTCACATCAATGAAACTCAGCACGGGGCAATTTTGTAAAAGGTTCCTGTAGTGCTTTGATGTGATGGTGCCAATGTAGCACCAATATTTAAAAAGGGCCCAAAATACATCCCTGGCAATTACAGACCAGTTAGCCTAACATCGATAGTATGTAAACTCTTGGAGGGGATGATAAGGGACTATATACAAGATTTTAGTAATGAGAATGGTATCATTAGCAGTAATCAACATGGATTTATGAAGAATCGTTCTTTTTAAACCAATCTATTAACCTTCTATGAGGAGGTAAGTTGCCATCTAGATAAAGGAAGGCCTGTAGACGTGGTGTATCTGGATTTTGCAAAAGCATTTGACACAGTTCCCCATAAACGTTTACTGTACAAAATAAGGTCCGGAGATTTGTAGGTGATCGAAGGCTGGCTAGAAACTCCTGTCAAGGATGGGCTATCAAAGTGGCAGAAGAACAGACATGGTCACCAGTATATAATCGTACAAGGACAGGGGACGTCAGAAGGATGGTGTGTAAGCTCAATCATATGATAGAGATGGGGTCCAGGGACTAAGCAGGAGGGGATGACAAATAATGAGTGGAGAGAACAAAAAAAGGGAGACGGGTATGTCAGAGGCGATCAAGCAAATGGAAGACCGGTAGAATGGTATATCAGACAGGAGAGGTTTGTGGGGCAATTATTATTTTTTTTTAACAGTGTAAGGCCGGCTTCACACTGGGGCGGTGCGGGGCGGCGACGGTAAAGCAGCGCTATATTTAGCGCTGCTTTACCATCGTTTTACCCGCGGTATGCGGCCGCTAGCAGGGTGGTTTTAACCCCCGCTAGCGGCCGAAAAAGGGTTAAAAACCTCCGCAAAGCGCCGCTGCAGCGGCGCTTTGCCGGCGTTATCCCCGCGGTCTCCCATTGATTTCCATGGGAAGGAGCGGTATAGGAGCGGTGGACACACCGCTCCTTCACGGCTCCAAAGATGCAGCTAGCAGGACTTTTTTTACCATCCTGCTAGCGCACCGCTCCAGTGTGAAAGCCCTCAGGGCTCTCACACTGGAGACACAGCAACAGCTGTTTCGGGTCGGTTTGCAGGCGCTATTTTTAGCGCAATAGCGCCTGCAAACCGCCCCAGTGTGAAAGCAGCTTACGAGGCAGTATCCCCAATAGTGTCCCATTTCAGGAGAAACGTAGATGATTATGTTTATTTATTCTTCTTTGATTTTTGCTGTCGCCTTACCTAACATTTAGGAATATACACACTCACAGGTCACTTTATTAGGTACACCTTGCTAGTACTGGGTTGGACCTCCTTTTGCCTTCAGAACTGCCTTAATTCTTTGTGGCATAGATTCAACTAGGTGTTGGAAACATTCCTAAGAGATTTTGGTACATAGTGACATGATGGCATTGGGTAACCACGCCCACACAACTTGCGCATGCGCGATCGCGTTTTAAAACTCGTGTGTAGAGTTTTTGCTTTGCTAATATACTGTCAGTTTTTAATAGACTGTTGGCGTCTTTTGCTACATTGCTGGTCTTTTTAAAGACTGTTTTTAGTTTGTTTTTCTGCTCGGTGGAGCTGCAATAAAGGATCCTTATTTGAAACGTATTACACTATTTGGAGCCTTTTTTATTGTTTTTTTGGTGATATCATGGGACACTTGCCTTGAAACAACCGGTCAGTCCTTGAGAGCAGGAGACTTCTTATGCAGAGAGTTTGGCACCTGGATGACCCTGGATCGACTTGATACCTGACCTGATTCGCTTTAAAGACCAGTGTTCTGGTAAGCCTCCATTTTACATTTAATGTAGAGATGATGGGATCTGCGTGGTCAATTTGAATACTGCAATCCATGAAATCATATCACTTTCAAAACGCACTTTGAATGTTTTTTTCACCTTGGAAGCTTTTATGCTTATGATCACATTTTTCTATATTTTATTTCTTTATATATGGACATTTATTTGGACATTTTAAGCACTAATTTAAATGCACCAACGCATTGTGTTTGCACAATTCATAATTTTTCACCCAGTATATGTATTTTTTTTTGTATGGTTCTTATGATTTGATCACATATCATTAATATTTTTCACTATATTCGTCAGTTGCTTGTATTATATACTGAGCAATCACTCAAATTTTGTTAATTTTATACTTGAGCGCTGCACTTTCTTCCTTTAGCATAGTTTTTTTCCCGGTATCTGGGTTATAGTGTTCAGCTGCCCTTATTGTGACCTACTGAGCGCAGATTCCTTTACCTTTTTATGATGGCATTATGCAGTTGCTCCAGATTTGTTGGCTGCACATCCATGGTGTGAATCTCCCATTTCACCACATCCCAAAAGTGCTCTATTGGATTAAGATCTGGTGACTGGAGGCCATTGAAGTACACTGAATTTATTGTCACGTTCAAGAAACCAGTTTGAGATGACTTGAGCTTTGTGATATTATCCTGCTGGAAGTAGTAGTAGTCATAAAGGGATGGACATGGTCAGCAACAATACTCAAGTAGGCCGTGGCATGTAAACGATGCTCAATTAGTAATAAGAGGCCCAAAGTGTGCCAAGAAAATATCCCCCACACCATTACACCACCACCAGCCTGATCTGTTGATACAAGACAGGATGAATCCGTGCTTTGAGTAACTGTTGCCTTTCTATGATCTCAAACCAGTCTGCCCATTCTCCTCAGACCTCTGACATCAACAAGGCATTTTCATTCACACAACTTCCGCTCACTGGATATTTTCTCTTTTTCGGACCATTCTCTGTAAACCCTAGAGATGGTTGTGCATGAAAATCCCTGTAGATCAGCAGTTTTTGAAATACTCAGACCAGCCTGTCTGGCACCAACAATCATGCCAAGTTCAAAGTCACTTAAATCCTCTTTCTTCCGTATTCTGATGCTCGGTTTGAACTTCAGCAAGTCATCTTCACCACGTCTAGATGCCTAAATGCATTGAGTTTCTGCCATGTGCTCGGCTGATTAGCAATTTGTGTTACCAAGCAATTGAACAGGTGTATCTAATAAAGTGGCTGGAGAGTGTATAACACAAAAAATATAATTTATTTGGTGTTTATTTTTGTGAATGTTTTTTTTTTTTTTCTTACAAGAGCACGTGTTTACCTCCTGCCCGCTGTACTGTAAAATGACGGCAAGCGGGATCCTCTCTTATTCTGGGGCGCTGTCCTGTAAAGACCGCTATCGCATGCCCGCTGGGCTGCAGCCCAGTGAGCGTGGTCGTGCCGTGTTCCTAGGACACAGTGCAACCCCGATCTCAGCTCTTTAACCATGTGATTGGTTGTGTCCAATCACAGCCGATTACATGTAAACATGGAAGTGCCATTTTTCGTCTCTCCTCGCTTCACACTCTGTCAGTGTGAGGTGAGAAGAGCCGATCAGCAGCATCTCCGAGCAGCTGAGTAGTGCCACCAATCAATGCCCATCCATAATGTGACCATGTGGCCAATATATATTCTTCTACATATTTTTGGTAAAAAAAAATCAATGCGTTCTCTCATTTGTATTTCTAACTGTGGGGAGATGGAACTGACTAGAGGAGGAGACATATCGTTGTTCCTAGCTAGTAGGAACAAATGATCTGACTCTCCTCTCCTCACAGAACAGGGACACACACGTCCCTGTTCTGGCTCTTGTGCCGGCCGTGCAGCAGGTGCACGCGCATGCTATAGGCATTTAAAGGACCGACGTACAGCTACAACGGTTTGCGGGATCGCGCCAACCTGCCACAGTATAATGACGGCAAGTTTTTCTTATTTTCTGTTGGTTTACTTATTTGCTAAATATTATTTCTTCATAAATTTAGGTCACAATGCAGGGGCGTTGCTAGGTGGCAAAAAGACCAGGGGCTTCAGCCCGAAGTCCAAGGCTGGCAACGACGGGGGAGGGGCGGTGTGTGTATGTGGCGCAGGCTTTTTTTTTGGCTGGGCGGTGGGGTTGTGTGGCAGGGGGTAAGCTCACTTGCTGGTTGCTGCCTGGCTTACCAGTGCCCATCAATGCTGATCACTAAACTCACCTGACCTTCCTACACTGACCTTCCTACACTGACCTACCTGACATACATACACTCACCTACCTGACATGCATACACTCACCTACCTGACATGCATACACTGCCCTACCTGACCTACATACACTGACCTACATACACTGACACACACTGACCTAGCTGACCTACATACACTGACCTAGATGACCTACATACACTGACCTAGATGACCTACATACACTGACCTAGCTGACCTACATACACTGACCTACCTGACCTACATACACTGACCTACCTGAACTACTTACACTGACCTACCTGACATACATACACACACTGACCTACATACACTGACACACACTGACCTACCTGACCTACATATATTGACCTACACTGACATACATACACTGACCTTCACTGACATACATACACTGACATAGATACACTGACCTACCTGACATAAATACACTGCCCTACCTGACCTAAATACACACACTGACCTACATACACTGACACACACTGACCTACATACACTGACCTACCTGACATACATACACACACTGACCTACATACACTGACCTACCTGACCTACATATACTGACCTACACTGACATACATACACTGACCTACACTGACATATATACACTGACCTACACACACTGACCTATCTGACATACATACACTGACATACATACACTGACCTACCTGACATACACTGACCTACCTGACATACACTGACCTACCTGACATACACTGACCTACCTGACATACATACACTGACCTACCTGACATACATACATACACTGACCTACCTGACTTGCATACACTGACCTACCTGACTTGCATACACTGACCTACCTGACTTGCATACACTGACCTACCTGACTTGCATACACTGACCTACCTGACTTGCATACAATGACCTACCTGACTTGCATACACTGACCTACCTGACTTGCATACACTGACCTACCTGACTTGCATACACTGACCTACCTGACTTGCATACACTGACCTACCTGACTTGCATACAATGACCTACCTGACTTGCATACACTGACCTACCTGACTTGCATACACTGACCTACCTGACTTGCATACACTGACCTACCTGACTTGCATACACTGACCTACCTGACTTGCATACACTGACCTACCTGACTTGCATACACTGACCTACCTGACTTGCATACACTGACCTACCTGACTTGCATGCACTGACCTACCTGACTTGCATGCACTGACCTACCTGACCTACATACACTGACCTACCTGACCAGGACGTCTTCATGTGTCCTGAAGCAGCTCAGCTCATGATCACAGCAAGCAGGCAGGCACCCAGGAGGAGGAGGACCGAGTAGAGGACCGACGAGGAGGAGGAGAAGAACTGAGGAGAGGACCGTGGACCAAGGAGGACGAGGAGGACCGAGCGGGGATGTGGCGCAGCGGGCGCATTGTAATTCCCGCCTTCTGGAGCCTGCAGCGCCTATGATGGACGTCACATGTCCCGCAGTCCCAGCATTGGACCAGTGGGACGTCCATCATAGGCGCTGCAGGCTCCAGAAGGCGGGACCTGCTATGTTACTCGGCTGATTCGGCGGCGCTCGGGATCAGATCGGGGCTAAATAGAATGCTGCATCTCTTCTGTCCCCCGCTTAGACACTCGGGGCTATTGAGCCCACATTTGGGGCTCCAGCCTCAATAGCCCCCTATTAACGACGCCTATGCCACAATGTATTCTACCACATTTCTTTGGAAAAAAATAACCCAAATCAGTGTATATTATTTAGTCTGTAGGAAAGTTAGTCTACAATCTATGGTATATACTGTATATTTGAAAATTGATCAGTCCTGACGTACTGACAGCCTCATTCTACATAACCCCCCCCCCCCCCCCAATTGCCCCTTTTTGCAAAGTAGACAGTCCAAGGTATTTATTAAAAGGCATGGTGAGTTTTTAAAAGTCACAATTTTTTGAAAAATGCAGATTTTAACCACCTCAATACAGTGCAATACAGTGCACTTACACCCCCTTCCCGTCCAGACCAATTGAATGACAATTACTCAGTCATGCAACACTGTGCCCATATGAAACTTGCGTCCTTTTTTTCACACAAATAGAGCTTTCTATTGGTGGTATTTAATCACTAGTTTATTTTTTATTTTTTGTGCTATAAATAAAAAAAACATAAATTTTGTGAAAAAAAATGCCTTTTTCTTTGTTTCGGTCATAAAATTTTGCTAATTAGTAATCTTTCTTCATAAATTTTGGCCAAAATTTATAATGCTACATATCTTTGGTAAAAATAACCCAAATTTGGGTATATTATTTGGTCTTTGTGAAAGTTATAGAGTCTACAAACTGGTGCCAATCACTGAAAATTGATCACATCTGATCAGGCCTTCAGGTGTATCTCATTTCTTGAGACACTAACAAGTCAGGAAAGTACAAATATCCCCCAAATGACCCCTTTTTAGAAAGTAGACATTCCAAGGTATTAAGTAGCATGGTGAGTTTTTTTTAAGTTGTCATTTTTTTCCCACAATTCTTTGCAAAATTAAGATTTTTTTTTTTTTTTACAAAATTGTCATATTATCAGGTTATTTCTCACACACAGCATATGCATACAACAAATTACACCCCAAAATAAATTTTGCTACTCTTCCCGAGTATGGCAATACCACATGTGTGAGACTTTTACACAGCCTGGCCACATACAGAGCACCAACATTGAAGTAGCACCTTCAGGCGTTCTACGAGCATAAATGACATATCTAATTTCTCAACCACCTATTACACTTTTGAAGGCCCTGGAGCACCAGGACAATAGAGTTGTCCACAAAATTACCCCATTTTGGAAAGCAAACATCCCAACATATAATCTATGAGGCATAATGAGTCTTTTGAACGGTTCATTTTTTTTTCCAGAAGTTTTTGGAAAATGTGGAAAAAAAACTGAAAATGCATTTTTTTTTTTTACACAAAGTTGTCCATTTATAAGATATTTCTAACACATAGTAAGTATGTATATATCAAAAATTACACCCCAAAATACATTCTGCTACTCTTCCCGGAGTATGGCGATACCATATGTGTGAGACTTTTACACAGCCTGGCCACATACAGAGGCCGAACATTGAAGTAGTACCTTCAGGCGTTCTAGGAGCATAAATAACACATCTCATTTCATTCCTACCTATCACAGTTTTGAAGGTCCTGGAGCACCAGGACAGTGAAATTACCCACAAAATGACCCCATTTTGGAAAGCAAACACCCAACCTAAATTCTGTGAGGATGGGCTGCAGATAGGTACTCGGGCACTCTGATGGCCTGGTGACAGGTACTCGGGCACTCTGATGGCCTGGTGACAGGTACTCGGGCACTCTGATGGCCTGGTGACAGGTACTCGGGCACTCTGATGGCCTGGTGACAGGTACTCGGGTACTCTGATGGGCTGCAGATAGGCACTCGGGTACTCTTATGGGCTGGTGACAGGTACTCGGGTACTCTGATGACCTGGTGACTGGTATTCGGGTACTCTGAAGGGCGGTGAAAGGTACTCATATGGACTGTGACAGGTACTCGGGTAGTCTGATGGACTGTGACAGGTACTCGGGTAGTCTGATGGACTGTGACAGGTACTCGGGTAGTCTGATGGACTGTGACAGGTACTCGGGTAGTCTGATGGACTGTGACAGGTACTCGGGTAGTCTGATGGACTGTGACAGGTACTCGGGTAGTCTGATGGCCTGGTGACAGGTACTCGGGTACTCTGATGGCCTGGTGACTGGTATTCGGGTACTCTGAAGGGCGGTGACAGGTACACATATGGACTGTGACAGGTACTTGGGTAGTCTGATCGACTGTGACAGGTACTCGGGTAGTCTGATGGACTGTGACAGGTACTCTGGTACTCATATGGACTGTGACAGGTACTCTGGTACTCATATGGACTGTGACAGGTACTCGGGTACTCGTATGGACTGTGACAGGTGCTCGGGTACTCATATGGACTGTGTTAGGTGCTCGGGTACTCTGATGGACTGTGACAGGTACTCTGATGGACTGTGAGTGATAGGTACTTTGATGGCTGGTGACAGGTCCTCTTTATTGGGGGGGCAATCAGTGTGTGTTGGTGTGTACTGTAAGCGGTAGCAAGTTGTTACCACAATCTCCTCCTCACACACGATCTGTGTGTGAGGAGGAGAACCCAGTAACATCTCGTTACTGCGGTCTGTTGACATTTAGTGATCGGCTGTTAAAGGATCACAGCCGATCACGTGGGTAAACAGCTGGCCAATGGCTGTTTACCAGCGTCGGTGACGAGCAGTGTTCCCGGGAACACACTGCCACCAATGTGCACGTGCAGCGCGCTCGCGACTGCGCGCATTCACCTTGCACAGTGGGGTGGAACCATCTGTGGTCGGCCGTGACTTCATCACGGCTGATCACGTGGTAAACAGCCATGCCCAATGGCTGTTCACCCCCCCTCGGTGGCGAGCGGTGTCTCCGTGACACGGCGCCACCGAAGGAACAGGGATGCCCGCACATGATCGCGCGCATTCCCTGTTTAAATGGGAGGACATCATATGACGCCCTCCCGTAATGAGAGCCGCGCCGCCTGGCCGTCATATGACAGCCGGCGGTCGGCAAGCAGTTAAATGAAATTTGTAATTTCTCACACACAGTATAGGCATACTTATTATTATACCCCAAAACGGTATGTCTCCTGAGTATGGGATGCTACACCTATGAGACTTTTTCACAGCCTAGATGCATAGAGTGGCCCAAAATCCTGATGACGCATAATTACATGTGAAAAGCGTTGAGGCTAGTTGTACGACGCTGACCTCATTTCTGGCACATGAACCGCACGCCGACTTCCTGAAACAGAACGGCCAACACAGGCTATTACTGGAACACTGGATAGACTCAGTGCTGGTCTAAGGCACTAATAAATTTGAGTGTACAACTTATTGATGGTTTGTAGCCATCCTGACGGTATAATTATGTCAGTTTTTTGAGTCTCAAAGTGGTACAATTGTTTTGCATAGAAATTTGGCGTTTTATATTATAGGCTTGTAATTCTTAGCAATAACCCACTCAAATCTGTTCAAACAAGAGTCTAGTAGATATCCCGGTTATGATAAAGTTTGAAACACAAAACCATCAATTATAATATAATAAATAACTATAAATAATTATAAAAAATAATATAATTATAATACAATGAATTTCCCCACGAATTACTATCGATCAATTCTGCAAGTGTTCTAATCTACTATCGCTGTTTTCTAGCTAGTGTAAACCCACTTTTGACGTAAACGAACACTTTTTAGTTGCTATGGACAATCTCAAGTTTCCAGGCAGAAAGAACAGTATATATAATATAAAAGTGCATGCAGGGCACCGGAGAAAGCACTAGGGACAAAAGGGATGTGAAATGATTTCATACAGTAATGTAATCTGTAAGATTACTGTGTACTGTATGTGTTATGAATTCTCGTTGCAACGCTCACAGGAAACAGAGCGCAGCACACAGAGGCATCGGGCAGAGGACACAGCCCACAGACACAGCGGGGGGAGATCGCAGGATCCTGGGGACAAGGTAAGTAACCTGCACCAGTATCCTGCAATGCAATCCCGAGTGTGGCTCGGGGTTACCGCTAATGGTACTGAAATTTAACCCAGAGCCACACTTGGTAAAACCGCCAGGGAGGTTAAAGAAATAAATATGTGGAATTTTGAGAATACCTGAAAATCGTATGGGCTGTATCTGCTGGGCATATTCCTGATCATCCACTTAAAGGACCAAATAGATGAAGGCATAACAAAGGCCTTTTCACTGCGGTATTCTGATTGCATATTGTGGAAGGTGGTGGTGAATCGCGGATCAGGAGTGTCTTGGATTACACATTAATACTTACGTTTGGCACGTGGGATCAATATATAAAGAATCCTAACTGGAACTTTCTTATATTTATATACAATATATTACGAAAGTGAGTACACCCCTTGCATTTTTGTAAATATTTTATTCTATCTTTTCATGTGACAACATTGAAGAAATTACACTTTGCTACAATGTAAAGTAGCGAGTGTACAGATTGTATAACAGTGTAAATTTACTGTCCCCTCAAAATAACTCAACACACAGCCATTAATGTCTAAACTGATAGCAACAAAAGTGAGTAAACCCCTAAGTGAAAATTTCCAAATTAGACCCAAAGTGTCAATATTTTGTGTGGCCACCATTATTTTCCAGTACTGCCTTAACCGTCTTGGGTATGGAGTTCACCAGAGCTTCACAGGTTGCCACTTGAGTCCTCTTCCACTCCTCCATGACGACATCACGGAGCTGTTTGATGTAAGAGACCTTGCGCTCCTCCACCTTCTGTTTGAGAATGCCCACAGATGCTCAATAGGGTTTAGATCTGGAGACATGCTTGGCCAGTCCATCACCTTTACCCTCAGCTTCTTTAGCAAGGCAGTGGTCATCTTGGAGGTGTGTTTGGGGTCGCTATCATATTGGAATACTGCCCTGCGGCCCAGTCTCTGAAGGGAGGGGATCATGCTCTGCTTCAGTATGTCACAGTACACGTTGGCATTCATGGTTCCCTCAATGAACTGTAGCTCCCCAGTGACGGCAGCACTCGTGCAGCCCCAGACCATGACACTCCCATAACCATGCTTGACTGTGGGCAAGACACACTTGTCTTTGTGCTCCTCACCTGGTTGCCGGCACACATGCTTGACACCATCTGAACCAAATAAGTTTACCTTGGTCTCATCAGACCACAGGACATGGTTCCAGTAATCCATGTCCTTGGTCTGCTTGTCTTCATCAATCTGTTTGCAGGCTTTCTTGTGCATCATCTTTAGAAAAGGCTTCCTTCTGTGGTGACAGCCATTCAGACCAATTTGATCCGGTGTGCGGCATATGGTCTGAGCACTGACAGGCTGAATCCCACCTCTTCAACCTCTGCAGCAATGCTGGCAGCACTCGTATGTCTATTTCCCAAAGACAACCTCTGGATATGATGATGATGAGCATGTGCACTCAACTTCTTTGGTCGACTATGGCGAGGCCTGTTCTGAGAGGAACCTGTCCTGTTAAACTGCTGTATGTGTAGGCCACACTGCTGCAGCTCTGTTTCAGGGTCTTGGCAATCTTCTTGTAGCCTAGGCCATCTTTATGTAGAGCAGCAATTCTGTTTTTCAGATCCTCAGAGAGAGTGAGAGCGATAACACCAAATTTAACACACAAAAAAATATTTACTAAAATGTGAGGGGGTGTACTCACTTTTTTGTGAGATACTGTATATTTTTTTAAATAAAAGGGTCAGCGCTTTTAAAACTATTTCCACTACAATTAGTGGTAAATTGTAGACGCAGCAAACCCCATATGTTGATAACATTTTTGTACTTGGTTTACAAATATTCTTTTGCACCAGTGGCACATAACGCATACTGAATGCATAGAGGGGCCTAAAATCCAATGAGCTCTTTTGGGCTTTCAATGAGCTTAAATTACGCATCTACCGTATATACTCGAGTATAAGCTGACCTGAATATAAGCCGAGGCACCTAATTTTACCCCCAAAAAATAGGAAAACGTATTGACTTATTGAGTATAAGCCTAGGGTGAGAAATGCGCAGCTACTGTAAGTGTAAAAGAGGGTCAACAGTGCCCATTTGCAGCCTCACTGTGCCCATTTGCATGCCTCATTGTGCCTATTTGCTATAGGTCCCCGTAACTTCAAACTTGGTAGTTAAGGGTTCCTAGATACCCCCTTGCTGCAGCCTCTCCAAAGGGTCCTGAAATGACATTGCTGCAGATGGACACAGTTGACCGACTTTGGGGCCCTGTATCTCGGGACCATTTGGTGCTAGGAACCCCAAATGGATATGTTGTAGTGCTAGTTCCACTGGTTTTGCACACCAACTTTGAGGTTCCTAGCACCAAGTGGCCCGAGATACGGGGCCCCAAAGTCGGGTCGGAAAATTCTCTGCTGCAGAAAAGTGCTTGACTCGAGTATAAGCCGAGGGGGCACTTTCAGCACAAAAAAATGAGCTGAAAAACTCGGCTTATACTCGAGTATATACAGTAACTACCTATCGCATTTTTGGAGGCCCTAGAGAGCCCCAGGACAGTAGAAACCCCTCCAAAATGACCCCATTTTGGAAAGCAAACACTCCAAGGTATTTTTTATTTTTTTTGCCAAACGTTTCTGAAAAATTGAGGAAAGAAAATGAAAATTTATTTTTTGTTACTTAAAGTGTAAAGGTTTAGATTTTTTTTTTTTAACCACTTGCTTACTGGGCACTTAAACCCCCCTCCTATCCAGACCAATTTTCAGCTTTCAGAGCTGTCGCACATTGAATGACAATTGCGCGGTCATACAACACTGTACCCAAATTAAATTTTTATAATTTTTTCCCCCAAAATAGAGCTTTCTTTTGGTGGTATTTGATCACCTCTGCGATTTTTTTTTATTTTTTGTTAAAAAAATGTAAAAAGACCGAATTTAAAAAAAATATATAAATTTTTTTTTTAAATTTTGTTATAAAAATGTAAAATGGGTAATTTTTGTCCGTCATTGATGTACGCTGATGAGGCGGCAGTGATGGGCACTGATGGGTGGCAGTGATAGGCAGCACTTTTAGGTGGCACTGGTGGGCATTGATAGGTGGCACTTGTGGGCATTGACAGGTGGCACTTGTGGGCATTGCAAGGTGGCATACATGAGGCATAATTGCCTCTGACTTTTGTGGACTGATGTCCCTTTAAGATAAGCCAGTGATTGGCTTTTTTTTTTCTCTTTCGCTTTTAGAGTGAGGAGAAAAAACAAACAAACAATCACTGAGCTTTTGTTTTGATCATGTGATCAGCTGTCATTGGCTGACAGCTGATCACATGGTAAGGGGCCGGGACCTTCCCCTTACTAGGATCGCTGATCACCCGAGTCTCAGTGACTCGGTGATCATGGCGCGCGCAGGGAGCATGCACAGGGGAGGCCGTCATATGACGGGAATTGAGATCCGCGCTGTGGCCGTCATTCGGCCATAGCGCGGATGTCAAGTGGTTAATAAACGTGTCATACTTTCCTGCTCTGTACAATGGTTTTGCACGGAGCAGCCTTAATCTTGTCAGAGCTGTGCTCCTACTACTTAGGGTGCTTTCACACTGAAGCGTTTTTCAGGAGCTACAGCGCTAAAAATAGTGCCTGTATAGCTCCTGAAAAAAGCGGGTCCTTTAACTCCAGTGTGAAAGCCGGAGGGCTTTCACACTGGAGCGGTGCGCTAGCAGGATGGTAAAAAAAGTCCTGCTAGCAGCATCTTTGGAGCTGTGAAGGAGCGGTGTATTCACTGCTCCTACCCATTGAAATCAATGGGACACCGCGGGGATACCACGGTAATACCGCCGGCAAAGCCCCGCTGCAGCGGCGCTTTGCTGGGGGTTTTAACCCTTTTCCCCCGAATACCGCGGCTAAAACTACGGTAAAGCAGCGCTAAATATAGTGCTGCTTTACCACCGCCGCCGCCCCCCACCGCCCCAGTGTGAAACCAGCCTTAATGAGCAGCTCTTTTCTTTCAGTGCTCAGAAGCTGCTCAGCTGTTGGTTAATTACCAGCCACTGATTGTTACCACAGTGACTCACCTGGTCACCATTAACCTGCCTCATTAGTACAGCTTACAGCCAGCCCCTTTTTGCTATTTAACCACTTGACGACTGCCTACCGCATATTTACTGCTGCAGGTTGGCTCTGTTCGTGATTTAGTTTAATAGCAACTGGGTGGAGTGTGCACCACTGGATGGGCGATCACGCGCTGATTGGACACAGGGGATGCCCCCCTACCACCCATGATTGTTCCCCAGAGAGGCAGAATGGTGATCTGCCTATGTAAACAAGGCAGATGCTGTTCGGACAGGGATGAAGATTGAGATCTTCTGTTTCTGCTAAGCAGGAACATCGATCCCTGTCTTCATCCACTCAGACCATCCCCCACACAGTTAGCAAGCACCAGCTAGGAACACACTTAACCCTTTGATCGCCCCTGATGGTAACCCCTTCCCTGCCAGTGTCATTAGTACAGTGTTAGTGTATATTTTTAGCACTGATCACTGTAATAATCACTGAACCCCAAAAAAGTGTCAAAAGTGTCAGCTAGGTGTCCGATTTGTCCACTGCAAAGTCAGTCATGCTAAAAATCGCTGACCGCCCCCATTACGAGTAAAATAAATAAAAATGCCATAAAAATATCCCATAGTTGGTAGACGCGATAACTTTTGTGCAAAATAATTAATATACGCTTATTTGGGATTTTTTTTTTTACCAAAAATATGTAGCAGAAAACCTATTGGCTTAAATTGATGAAGAAATTAGATTTAAAAAAAAAAAAAAAACATTTATTGGATAGGTTTTATAGCGGAAAGTAAAAAATACTGTGTTTATTTTTTTCAAAGTTGTCGCTCATTTTTTTGTTTATAGTGCAATAAATAAAAAATGCAGAGGTGATCAAATGCCACCAAAAGTCGAGTAGAATGACGGAGGTAAACTTTAAACTTTTATCTCGATAAAATTATACACCAGTAAAATTACATGCAATGTCCGACTTGACCTTGCCCCTGTGTTGGAGGGAATGTGGAGAGCGAGCTACAATGGTGGTTCTGCTCTAAAATCTGCCCATTTTGGGAAGAAGTGGGCGAAAGTAATCTCTCTGATACTGGGCCCAGTAATTAAACCTGAACCATTAATGTTTTTACTTCATTGTACGAACGAAACAACAGAGCAATACAAGATGTCTATGACCCCATTTTTGTTAAACGCTTGTAAATCTTTGATTCCACTATACTGGGGGGAAAAGTTTAATACCTACTATCTCCCAGTGGCTACGAAGGGTTGACGAGCTTCATCTAATGGAAAAAATAACCTGTCGAAATAAAAGGCTAACCTAAAAATATATTAAGATATGGGCAAAACGGTTTGAATTCAATCACTTCCGGACCGCCTACCGTCGTTATACATTGGTATTTTGAAGAGGAATATCGGATAACCCCTGGTATCCTCTTCTTCAGCGAGTGGTCCACTTCAAGATAAAAGTGGTCTCTGTGGCAGATTCGTTGTGAGATCACTTTTATCGGCAGCGGGCCCCTGCTCCCGCCACGCTCCGGTGTCCGCCACCGCTTACCGGAGCCGTCGGCAGCAGCGGAGGCGATCGGATCCTTTCCCTAGCCTGACATGCAGACGAGTGAGGGGAAGATGGCCCCCACCCATCTCCATATCATTGCAGGGTGGAAACAATGTCAAAACTAACTTCCGCCCATAGCTCTTAAAAGGTCCATTTTTTTGTATTCTTTTAAATGACAATATATTTTTTTTTTTTTTGTATTTTAGTGTAAATATGAGAGCTGAGGTCTTTTTGACCCCAGATCTCATATTTTAGAGGTGCTGTCATGCTTTTTTTCTATTACAAGGGATGTCTACATTCCTTGTAATAGGAATAAAAGTGACACAATTTTTTTTAACCACTTCAGCCCCAGAAGGATTTACCCCCTTCCTGACCAGAGCGTTTTTTGCGATTTGGCACTGCGTCGCTTTAACTGACAATTGCGCGGTCGTGCGACGTGGCTCCCAAACAAAATTGGCGTACTTTTTTTTCCCCACAAATATAGCTTTCTTTTGGTGGTATTTGATCACCTCTGCGGTTTTTATTTTTTGCGCTATAAACAAAGAGCGATAATTTTGCAAAAAAAAAATGCATTATTTTTTACTTTTTGCTATAATAAATATTCCCAAAAAATATATATATAAAAAAATATTTTTTCCTCAGTTTAGGCTGATATGTATTCTTCTACATATTTTTGGTAAAAAAATTGCAATAACCGTTTATTGATTGGTTTTTGCGCAAAAGTTATAGCGTTTACAAGATAGGGGATAGTTTAATGGCATTTTTATTAATATTTGGGGGGGTTTTGTTTTTTTTTTTACTAGTAATGGTGGCGATCAGCAATTTTTATCGTGACTGCAACATTTTGGCAGACACATCGGACAATTTTGACACCTTTGTCATTAATACAGCGATTGATTCTATAAAATTGCATTGATTACTGTAAAAATTGTCACTGGCAGTTAAGGGGTTAATCACTAGGTGGCAGTGTAGGGGTTAAGTGTCCCTAGGGGCGTGTTTCTAACTGTGACTGTGTGTGACACCACACTGATCGCTGCTCCCGATGACATGGAGCTGATGATCAGTGTGCTGCCACTAGGCAGAACGGGGAGATGCTGTTTACATCAGCATCTCCCGATTCTTGAGCTCTGTGACACGATCGCGGGTATCCCCGCGGCGATCGAGTCCGCGGGACCCGCGACCACGGTCACGGAGTTCTCGGCAGGCACGCGCATGGCGGGAAATTCAAAGTAATGTACGGGTACGTTACTTTGCCCAGCCGTGCCATTTTGCCGACGTAAAAGTACAGGAGCCAGTTGGGAACCGGTTAAAAGAACAGTGTAAAAATAAAAAATTAAAAGGTAAAATAATAAAAACAAAAATTTTTAAACGCGCCCCGTCCCGACGAGCTTGTGTGCAGAAGCGAACACATACGTGAGTAGTGCCCACATATGAAAATGGTGTTCGAACCACACATGTGAGGTATCGCCGCGGTTGGTAGAGCAAGAGCAATAATTCTAGCCCTAGACCTCCTCTGTAACTCAAAACTATTTTTTTAAACGTTGCCTATGGAGCTTTTTAAGGGTAAAAGTTTGTCGCCATTCCACGAGCGGGCGCAATTTTAAAGCGTGACAAGTTGGGTATCAATTTACTCGGTGTAACATTATCTTTCACAATATAAAAAACAATTGAGCTAACTTTGCTGTTGTCTTATTTTTTTCAAAAAGTGTATTTTTTCCAAAAAGTGCGCTAGTAAGACCGCTGCGCAAATATGGTATGACAAAGTATTGCAACGGCCGCCAATTTATTCTCTAGGGTGTTATATAATTATAATGTTTGGGGGTTCTAAGTAACTTTCTAGCAAAAAAATATGTTTTTAACTTGTAAACAACAAATCTCAGAAAGAGGCTCAGCCCTTAAGTGGTTAAGGAAACTAAACTATATTATGAAATAATATCAGACCCTGATGGTAAATCAGAGTATGACTTAATTAAATAATATTGATTAACCTTATAGTTCCTCTACCTCCCCCGATAGTTCTATAGTTACATTTGCCGTAGGTCACCCCCCCCAACCTCCCCCTTTTTTTTTTTCTTCCTTCAGAATTTTTATTTTCCTGACAGACTCCATGGCAGCCAACGTGTGGGTTTAGTCCCGCCTCCACTACCCTATAGGACGTTACTCCCATAAATCTTTGCTCCCTGCCAGAGGCCGTGTTCTTTTTTTGTCCTCCTCCGAAGGACCTATACTATGTCTTTCTACCTGAAGATTATCGTTCCCCCCTGTGATACGGACTGGCCGAGCGACTGGGAGTCGCACATTTCCAATAAGCTCTGGCTACTAGCGGAGTATGGAAAGGGGCATATGGAAGAGGCGCTGAAGAGGTGTGTTCCTGGTCACTGACAAGGCAGAACCGCGTTATGGTCGTTAATCCTGGCTACTAGCAGGTGACTGTTTCCCCCTACAAAGTCCGGCATGTAAGTTTTTCCTACCTTCGGCCAAACGATCGTTCACAGGAGGGGTGAGTTCTGCATGGCAGCCTTTTTCTGTTGTTTTTGGCAGTGTATTTTGTGCTGGTTCTGTGTCCCCATACACCGCTGGTGCGGTGTGTCTGGTCATCATGGCGGCTGGTTCCTTGTGCGTTCCAGCCGCCGAGTCCCTTCCTCGTTCGCCGCTGCACAGAGCCAGCGCGAGAACGAGGCTTGGTTCGCGCATGCGCGTAGCGGTATTCGCGCATGCGCACTAGCATCGTGGCCGTCGCGCTGATGACGTCACGATAGGCGGCAGATTTAAAAGGGGAAAGACAGATTTCAGGCTCTGGAATGCCTGTAAGTCTGCAGAAGCACTCCAGAGAGCCCGTTTTTTCTACAAAAGGTAGGGAATCCTTGGTGGCCTGCTCTGCTGTCTTTGTTTGATGTTTTTTTGTAGTTTTTGATTTGGGTCAATTCTGTTTGCAGCATAATGGACCTTCCCGGACCACTTGTGCCGTCACCGCCTGCTAGTGGCCAGCCCTCTCGCAGCAGGTATTTTAGGGGGGGCATTCCCTGGGGTGCCTGCTGGGGGAGGGGGGGAGGGTGGAACATCATCATAGGTGATGTTCCGCTGACACGGTGGATCTGTCTTTTTCTTTCAGCCCTTCCAGGTCTACTCAACACCGGAGTTCGCATAAAGGAAGCGGTTCATCTAAATCCCGCCGGCACTCCTCTTCCAGATCTAGACACCATGGTTCTTCTGCGAGATCCAGTCATCGTAGCCGGGAACCATCCCGCTCTTCTACGACTCGCCCCAGCCATTCTGAAGGGTCATGCTGGGGGTGTAGGGCTCAAGTCCCTAGGGACAAGTCCCTTTGTGATGCCTGTTACGTAAAGGCGACTGGAGAAAGGACTGACTCTGGCCAACAGTTAAAATCTATGGTGGAGAAGATGGTCAAGGACAGCTTAAAGGAGCTGGAAGCCCCTCATGTATCTCCTGTAGAGTCGCCCAAATCTCCTGTGAGGGATACCCAGGTTCAAGATACTTGGGAAGCCTCGTTACCAAGCCATCCATCCGCGGATCTCTCCGATAGTGAATCTGAGGAGGATGTGACTGGTTCCGGTTTTGATTTTGCTCTGCTCCCTCCGTTGGTCAAAGCCATCAAGGAAACCTTGAATTGGGAAGAGCCGGTGACGGCTCCAGCGAAGCAGAGAAAATTTTTCAAACAATTAAAGAAGGAGCGGATCAGTTTTCCCTTTCTGTCGGAACTAGGAGAGGTTATTACGGAAGAATGGGGAAAGGTAGAGAAGAAGAACTCTCTCCTGCCAAAAATTCAGAAGCTGTACCCATTCAGAGAAGAAGA
The DNA here is from genome assembly GCA_028564925.1 of Lithobates sylvaticus. Classification (NCBI taxonomy): domain Eukaryota; kingdom Metazoa; phylum Chordata; class Amphibia; order Anura; family Ranidae; genus Lithobates; species Lithobates sylvaticus. Next base: position 94,247,783 of record CM053034.1, read on the forward strand.
GGTAAAGCAGCTGGAATCACCCCCCCTAGTGGATGCGGCAGTAATGCGGTTGGTCAGACATGTGACCCTTCCCTTAGAGGACACGGTCTCCTTCAAGGACGCTCTAGACAGAAGAATTGATTCTGACCTGAAGCGGGTCTACCTTATGGCTGGCACGGCCTGTAAACCGGCCCTGGCTCTGGCGGCCTTGTCTAGAGCAATGGAGGTCTGGTCCGACAGTGTCGACGAGACACTCAGGGGTGTCTCAGAAGAGCTAGCCAGGAGTTCTCCTATACAGGAGCTGAGGCTGGCCTCGGCTTCTTGGGGGAGGCCTCAATTGACATTATTCGTCTCCTGTCTCGAGTTATGCTATCCTCTGTGACTGCCAAGCGTGCCCTGTGGCTCCGTCCTTGGCTGGCCGACCCGGCATCTAAGCAGGTTTGGTGCCGGATCCCCTTTGACGGTTCGTCTTTGTTTGGGAATAGGTTGGATAGTGCTATAACTCGGGCCACGGGCGGTAAGTCTGGGTTCCTTCCCCAAGACAGACGCCAACAAAATCCCAGAGGTTCGTTTCCAAGGAAGCAAGGTCAAGACCGTGCCAGGGAGGCACGCAGTTACAGGCCCGGGAAGGAATTCTCCAGGTCTTGGAGGTCCAGGCAATCATCTTTCAAAAAAGCTACAAAAAGCAGTTTGTCGGGTGACAAACAACCGACCAAGTCCTTTTGAGAGCGAGCCCGTCCAGACGGACCGGGTGGGAGCTCGCCTGCTCCTTTTTCGGCACGTCTGGGCGGCCTCAATCCAGGATTTCTGGACCGTCAGGACGGTTTCCTCAGGACACACTTGGACGTTCAGCAGGGTCCCCAAGTGCAGGTGTGTCCCCACATCCATTCCAACATCAGAAGGAAAAAGGATGATACTTTCAACCTACGTAAAATCTTTATTGGAACAAGGCGCAGCTATTCCCGTGCCAGTCGAGCAACGTGGTATGGGAATATATTCCCCTCTTTTCTTAGTCCAGAAGAAGAGCGGGGCGTGGAGACCCGTAATAGACCTGACATATCTGAACCGCTTCATAAAGAAGGAGAGGTTCAAGATGGAGACCCTGGCCACAATCCAACAGTCAGTACAGCCAGGGGATTGGATGGTCTCCATAGACCTAAAAGACGCCTACTTCCACGTGCCCGTCGCAAAAGACTTCCAACAGTTCCTGCGGTTCTCCATAGACCAGGTTCATTTACAATTCACTTGCCTTCCCTTCGGTCTGTCCACTTCTCCACGTACCTTCTCGAAGGTCCTACTAGCAATCGTAGCTCTACTAAGGATCAGAAAAATCCGGATCCATCACTACCTGGACGATCTACTCTTGTTGGCTCAGGACAGAAGTTGTCTGGTAGATCACAGAGATCAGACCATCTCAACGCTCAAGGAGTTCGGATGGCTCCTGAATACGGAAAAAAAGCCAGCTGGAACCTTCACAGTATCTCGTGTTCCTGGGAGCATTCTTCAACACGGGGAGAGGTACCATCTCTCTGCCCGAGGAAAAGGTCAGAATAGTGCGAGACAGGATCCACCTGGCTCTCGCGTCCCCTCATCTCAGCACTCGGTATTGCCTGAAGGTCATAGGCACCATGGTGTCCACAATACCGATGGTGAAGTGGGCACAGTGGAGAATGCGTCCTTTTCAGAAGGGTTTTCTTCTCCAGTGGTCGGGAGACAAAGTCCAGACAATTCGTGTCACTCAAGTCATGAGGAGTTCCCTCTTCTGGTGGCTTCAGCGAGAGAACCTACTGAATTGCCATTCCCTTCTTCCGATCAGGTGGATAACAGTAACATCAGATGCCAGCAACAGAGGTTGGGGGGCCCATTGTCTGATGGAGGTGGCTCAGGGCACTTGGGACTTTCCCTCTCGAGGGATAGTCTCGAACGTCCTGGAGTTGCGTGCAGCCTTTCTAGCTCTGGTGGCCTTCCCTCATCTGATATCGGGAGAGTCGGTTGTTCTCAGATTGGACAACACAACAGCTGTTGCCTACATAAGGAAACAAGGGGGCACCAGGAGTCGTTCCCTACTGGCAGAAGTGGAACCTATCATGCGCTGGGCACAGAGGAATCTAGCCAACTTGACGGCAACCTATGTTCCCGGGGTTCTCAACGTCCAAGCGGACTTTCTCTCAAGGGTGCAGCTGGACAACAACGAGTGGGCTCTGCACGAGGAGGTGTTCAGTTGGGTGGTATCCCTAGGGATCTCTCCAGAAGTGGATCTCTTTGCCTCCCAGTACAACAGGAAGCTGGCGAGATACTACTCGCGGTTCAGGGATCCACAAGCTTACGGGGTGGATGCACTAACGGAGCGCTGGTGGTTCCGCACAGCCTATGCCTTCCCTCCAACTCCGATCATCTTTCAATTCCTGAGGAGACTCAGATGGGAGGAAGTGGAGATGGTGGCTATAATCCCACACTGGCCCAACAGACCGTGGTTTCCTCTCCTGTCTCTGCTCAGCTTCCGAGACCCAGTTCCTCTTCCGACCCGTCGGGACCTGCTCTCCCAGGGCACGATCCTCCACCCGTGTCCAGGTCACCTACAGTTGAAGGCCTGGTTCTTGAGAGGGGAAGGTTGGAGGCACTAGGGTGTCCCAAGGAGGCTATTCCCACCCTCCTGAGTGCAAGGAGGCGTAGCACCAACAAAGTATATGAGCGGATCTGGGCAAGATTTTCGTCCCATATGTCTTCCAGAGCCAATTCATGTGGTTCCCCGGCAGTTCAGGACATCCTAAGTTTTCTGCAGTCAGGTCTGGACCTACCTTTGTCGGTCAGTTCCCTTCGTGTTCAGGTGTCAGCTATTTCCGCCTTCACGGGAGTGTCATGGGCCAAACATGCCCTTATCCAACAATTTTTCAAAGGGGCAATGAGATTGAGACCCCAAAGGAAGCCAAGATTCCCTAAATGGGATCTGCCTCTTGTTTTGGACTTTTTTTCTCATCTGGACAAGCCGCTTTCTGTCAGAGAGCTTACGTTAAAAACCGCTTTTTTAGTGGCCGTCACCTCGGCGAAGAGGGTGTCTGAAATCCAGGTTCTAGGAGCCAAAGAACCTTTCCTAACCTTCTTTCCAGACAGAGTGGTTCTGGTTCCGATGTTAGGGTCAAACCCTAAAGTCACCTCAGTTTTTCACCAGAATCAAGAAATTTCTCTACCCACCTTCAGGTCCACTGGAGTCTCAGATGTTCACCCTTTGGATGTTGGGGGTTCCCTGAAACAATACTTGGAAGTTACAGCCTCATTCCGCCAGTCGGACTATCTCTTCGTCCTGTTCTATGGAAAACACAAGGGCTCCCGAGCATCAGTCAGATCTATTGCTGCTTGGATAGTTCAAGCGATCCAGTGGGCGTATAAGGAGAAGGGGTTGGCTCCTCCTCAGGCGGTGACAGCACACTCAACCAGAAGTCTCTCAACTTCGTGGGCAGCCTCGCGCCATGTAGCTCCTGATGTGATATGCAGAGCGGCGTCTTGGTCGTCAATCCATACTTTTATGTCACACTACTGTGTTGAGCCAGCGGCTCTGTCTTCAGTTGATTTTGGTGCTAAAGTTTTGTCAATTGACGGTGTCAAATAAATCTTTGTTTGTTCAGCATTTTGCCCACCCGGGTGTGTATGGCGAGTTATTTCCCACACGTTGGCTGCCATGGAGTCTGTCAGGAAAACGGAAAATTCCTATCTAAATACTTACCGTAATTTTCCTTTCCTGATGGACTCCATGGCAGCCGGAGTTCCCTCCCAAATGGCTGGAGTAGGATAGTTACCGAACACGGCCTCTGGCAGGGAGCAAAGATTTATGGGAGTAACGTCCTATAGGGTAGTGGAGGCGGGACTAAACCCACACGTTGGCTGCCATGGAGTCCATCAGGAAAGGAAAATTACGGTAAGTATTTAGATAGGAATTTTCCGTTTTTTTTCATCTTCCTCTTTCCCTTCTTTATTTTTTTTATTTTTTGTTTCCTCTTTTTCCTTTTTTTCCTCTTTGTGTGGTTCCCACCCCCCTCCCTCTATTTCGCTATTGGAGGGTAGAGGACGGGAACTGATATGTTTCAAGATAATGTTTGGAATTTTCTGAAATGCTGAAAATAATAAAATAAATATACCACTAAAAAAAGCTCTATTTGTGGGGAAAACAAGGACATCAATTTTATTTGGATTCAGCGTTGCACGACCGCGCAGTTGTCAGTTAAAGTAACGCAGTGCCGTATCGCAAAACATGGCCTGGTCGTTAAAGCGGTTGTATACCCATTTAATTTATTTTTTTTGTTAACTACCTGCAAGAAAAAGTCATAATGAGCTAGTATGACTAGCATACTAGCTCATTATGCATCACTTACCTTAGATCGGGGCCCCTGAAGCCGTGTTCTTCTCCCCCTCCGGCCGCATCCATATCTAAACAGATACCCTTCCAGGTATCGCCGCTCCGGCCAATCACTGCGGCGCTGTGATTGGCCAGAGCGGTGTGGACGTCGCTCTGCGCATGCGCGCGGGACACTTAAACTGCGGTGAGCCGCAGTTGAAGATGGGGATTAACCCTGTAAATGCATTGTTGTCTTCGGCGCGCATGCGCCGTAGACAACGTTGTAAAACGTTCTTTTCAAATATCTCCTAAACCGTGCAGGTTTAGGAGATATTTCTTGTACCTACAGGTAAGCCTTAATCTAGGCTTACCTGTAGGTGCAAGTTGAATTTTAGGGTATACAACCCCTTTAAGGAGTAAAACCTTCTGGGGCTGAAGTGGTTAAGCAGCTTGGCTCATTTCCTTTTTGCCCTTGCGTGGTCTATGATCTCTAAGTGTGTTCCTTCCTGTGTATACCCCGACTTGTCTGATTACCTGCTCTGGCATCCATACCCTGGCTTCTGTTTTTTGACTACGTTCCTGAACTGTGTTATTTTTGCCATTTCATTAAAGGTATAATTTTAACTTCACTTTCTTTCTCTGTCTGGTTTATGGTTCCTGACACGTGTGTATTCTCCAAAATGCTGTGCTCCGTGTTTTCGTACAAAGCACTGTGGGTGTCATTTACATTACACAAGTACCATGAATCCAGAAGATGCAGATCAACAACATGAAGACTACCTATTTCCGGGAGCGCAATAAGGTCTGAAGTCACAAGCATCTGGAGCTGCAGCAGCTGATGTCCATGTCCCCACGCTCTGGTACTATGACAGGCTCCACTTTCTCAAAGACCAGGTACTGTCAGGAAGTCACTCTCGACTCTTCCTTGCACGCGTCCTTCCACGCACGCCACCCCTGATGAGGCTTCCGAGGACCAACCTGGGCCTTCCAGTCAGGAATATGTGCAGGTGCCCAGCTTGTTCCAGGTATAGTAGTTTTGGAACCAGTTTGTTGAATAATGAATGATGTTCAGTTAATCAGGATCCCCAATTGCTTATTTCCTAACGTGATTGACATATCAACAGACAGTGGTGTGGGAGACATTTTTGGGAAGAATCTAAACTGCAGGGCTGAGAATTGTATGGTTTTGTATTTGAAAACATTTTGCAACAGTCACTAGATGAGAATTGTGTGTGTTTGATGAACAAATAACTGAAAACTATGTCCCTTTTTCATTACACAGGAAGACCTCAGCCAGGAGGTGGCTGTGGAAGGTGGCAGTCAGGAGGAGGCAGGGGGTAGTGGCAGCCAAGAGGGGGGTAGGCGTAGGAGCCTGACTGTCTCCCAAGTCTCTCCCTCCGCCTTCCCTACAGAAGGGCGAAAAACATGGGGGAGGTGGGAGAGTCAGCGCTCCAGCTGATAAAAGATGCCTCAGCCTCCCTCTATGCACACCCACCTACGAGGAGGCCTTTGCCTCCTTGGTTACAAGTAAATTTACGGGTATGGAGGCGGGGCAACGCAGCATGTGTGAGGAGGTCATCCTCAAAATACTAAATGAGGGGATGGTGGGGAGATGACTCCCCTCACACATGTTTGCGAGAGAGTGACCTTGCTCCGCCTCCTCCTCCTCCTTCTGCCACCCCACCAGCACCAGCACCACGGCGTGGAAGGAAGCGTACAAGGAAGACAAGAGAGTGACAACCTGGACTCAGTCTGGTCTGAGAGAAGATGGAGCCTCTCGTAGTACCAGAGCCTGGGGACCTAGATGGCATCTGCTGCAGTTCCGGATGTTTTGGACTTCAGGACCAGATTGCGCTCCCTTATTATTTAGATAGGTAGTCTTCATGCCCCCAATTGTTTAAGTCTGTAAAATGATGGTTGCCATGGGTGTCCAAGGCTTTGCAAATTCCCCAAGTGTGTGGTCCTTCCTGTGTATTGACCCCGACTTGTCTGAATTTACCTCCTGCTCTGGCATCCATACCCTGGCTTCAAAGTAATAAAGAAGTAAGTTTGTTTTAGGAGCAGCAAAAATATGTCATTCTTGTTGCATTGTAAAGAAAAAGAGAACATTAAAGACATTTTAACATTGCAGCTTGTCTGATTACCTGCTCTGGCATCCATACCCTGGCTTCTGTTTTTTGACTACGTTCCTGAACTGTGTTATTTTTGCCATTTCATTAAAGGTATAATTTTAACTTCACTTTCTTTCTCTGTCTGGTTTATGGTTCCTGACATTACACAAGTACCATGAATCCAGAAGATGCAGACAATCCACCTAGTTTTAATGTTTTTTTCCAGATTGGATGAGCAAGACCAACGCATGGATCAGTTTGCCATAGCATTACTAATGCTCCTGATTGAAGCTGCTCCCCCGGATCCTCCTACTCCGGCTGCTCTTTTACAACCAGTGTTGCAAGCCATCTCTGCTGCTTCTCCTGTTTCTGTACAGGCAGCTGCCTCTAACACTACCACTGTAAGGAGGTATGACTGGTTCTGCTCCACTTTCCCAGCATTTTCGGGGTGATCCAGCTGACTGCAGAGGGTCTCTCAACCAGGTTGGAATATATTTTGAATTGTTGCCCCAGGTGTTCCTTACTGACAGAAGCAAAAAAGGCTTCATTATTTCTTTGCTTTCTGACAAAGCCTTGGCTTGAGCAAACCCACTGTGGGAGACTCAAAACCCATTGTCCAGAATTTCCCTTAGTTTGTGGCCTCCTTTTTAAAAGGGTTTTTTCTATTTCTGCTCGTTCCACCTCTGCTGCCAAAAGCCTTATGTCCATTAAATAGAAAAAGAGTACGAGGACTGTTGCCGACTATGGTATTGAATTCCGTACTCTGGTCGCAGAGGTTGGTTAGAACAATGAGGGTCTCATGGCTGCTTTTTCCCATGGCCTCTCTGATGACATTAAAGATGAGATTGCAGCTCAGGATATACCTGGGAGCTTTGAGGAGTTGATCTTGTTTGCCATTCTCATTGATACCAGTCTCTGAGAGAGACCTTCTTAGAGCGCGCTTGTGGAGGCCTCCTGTACGTTTGGCTTCAAGCTTTGCATTCCGACCCATGCCTCCCTCACCTCACTCACTTCCCATGCCTCCTGGGTCTGAGTCCTCTAGTGAAGTAGAGCCTATGCAGCTGGACGTCATGCTTCTCTCTGTCAAAGAGAGGGCGCGTTTAGAAGAAGGGAGAGATTGTGCCTTTACTGTGACCGAGCAGGTCACTTATATTATTATCTTGTCCAATCCGTCCGGGAAATGCCCGCACCTGAGGTCCTGCGTCCCCAGCTATCCTGAAATATAAGCCTTTAGTTTCAGTTTTCCTTTCCTGGACTGAGTTTTCAATCGACACCAAGGCACTAATCAATTCTGGGTCTGCAGGCTTGTTCAAAGATGGTCCCTTCATGTTGAAGCACTCGTTACCGCTACAGTCTCATGCCTTCCCACTTGCCATTGAGGCTTTTGATGGAAGACCTCTACAGCCTGCCCATGTGACCCATGAAACTGCTTTGTTGACCATGGCTGTAGGGGCTCTTCACCATGAGATAATCCAATTCCAAGTGATTTTCTCACCTCATTCCCCAGTTGTCATTGGTTATCCGTGGTTACAGAGGCACAATCCTTCATTTAATTTGCGTAGAGCTGAGGTTCTGTCATGATCTCCACAATGTACTAATACATGTTTTCAGAAGGTGATTAGGTCATGTGCATGTCTTCAGTCTCTTCATTGCAAGGGGAGTACCATGAATTCTGTGATGTCTTTGACAAAGGTCAGGCCAGTATTTTGCTTCCATATCGGCCTTATGACTGCACAATTGACCATCAATCTGGTGCCATTCCTCCTCGTGGCTGGGTTTACCCCATGTCTGTCTTGGAGAATAAGGCTATGGACGAGTATGTTGCGGATTCACTATCCCGGGGGTTCATTCGCAAATCCTTTTCTCCTGCTGGTGCTGGCTTTTTCTTTGTGAAAAAGAGTGGCCAACTGAGACCCTGTATCGATTATAGGGGTCTCAATTGCATTACTGTTAAAAATGCTTATCTAATTCCATTAGAAACAAAATTATTTGACCGCCTCAAGGGGAGCCAATGGTCTAAACTAAGCTCGATTTGAGAGGGGCAACAATCTTGTACGGATTAAAGAGAGGGCACTCTATACTATACTTTGCGCCTTGCTATAGGAGCACGCTTAAAGAAGGAGGAGGAGCCAGAAGCTCCAGCGAGGGGACCCCAGAAGAGGAGAATCGGGGCTGCTCTGTGCAAGAACAGGTAAGTATAACGTGTTTGTTATTTAACCATTTGAGCTCCGGAAGGTATTACCTCCTTCATGACCAGGTCATTTTTTACTATTCAACACTGCACTACTTTAACTGGCAATTGCGTCATCATGCAACACTGTACCCAAATAAAATGTATAATAATCTTCCACACAAATAGAGATTTGATCACCACTAGATATATTTTTAATTTTTTGCTATATAAAAAAAAAAAACAGACTGAAGATTTGGAAAAAAATGATATTTTCTACTTTATTAAAGATATTCAATAAATTCGAATTTCTTCATAAATTTAGGCCAAAATTTATTCTCTCTTTGGTAAAAAAAAATGCCCAATAAGTGTACATTAATTGGTCTGTGTGAAAATGTTTAGCGTCTACAAACTGTGGTGTATATATGTGTGTGTGTGTGTGTGTGTGTGTGTGTGTATGTATATATTATTATTATACACGATTTATATAGCGCCAACAGTTTACGCAGCGCTTTACAATGTATAGGGGGACAACACATTTACAGTACAGTTCAATACAAAAGGTACAGGAGGGCCCTGCTCGTAGAGCTTAAATTCTAAAGGGACGGGGCGGTGGTACAAAAGGTAATAGCTGCAGAGAATGATTTGATATTGAATGATTTTATATATATATATATATGTATCTATATGTAGCGGCCATAACCCCTTGAGGGGCGGCCTGGTTTTCTCTGGGCTTACCAGTTACCTCCTCGTGGCTTGTCGACGACTGTCTAGGGGGACACAGACTTTGATGGGAATAGAGGGCACGGGTGATGAAACTCAGGTACTTTGAACTGCTGACATCCACTGAATGTCTCTAATCAACCCAGAGAGTAGCTACTCGCAGCTGGGTGCTTCACTGCCGGATAAATCTCTAGCCAGAGATTTAGCACCCAACAATGTGATCCGGAAACTTTGCAAAAGTCTCTGCCACAGACTAAGGTGTAACTGAAGATGAAAAAGGAACCCTTCTCACAGTACCTTTAGCTTTTTCTATCTCCTTGGTAGCACTGTGGAAGTATGGATTCTGTAGTGTCCATACAACTCAGCTTCCAGGCTCTTACTGAGTAGCCAGCTTGTTGGCCCTCCTCCGCAGAGTCCTCCCCTGGTCACTTGTACGAGTTGCCGTGTCCCTCCAATACCGAGAGCACACTGGGACGCCTTGAATCCTCCTTCAGTTACTGGGCCTTGGACTAGCCAGTTCCGAGACTCGGGAACAGACGGATCCCTGCCCCAGACCACGAGGGCCTCTGGGGCTGGTCGGATTGACCATGCTTGCGGGACAGCAAACGCTCATAGGCCCGGGACCCCTTGCAGGGCTACCCCGGTCCAGAACCAGGAACCAAAAGCTGTGGCCGAACACGTGACTTCAGCCCCTTAAGTACCCCTTCCCAGACTACGCAGCAGGGCCAGACGCGCCCACTGATTGGCTTCGGGAAAGATTGGTACCTAAGACGTCCAATCGGGCCTGGTTCTCGGCCTGTCATGGGTGCCTCACTGCACCTATGACCAGGCAGAACTCTACCCCAGCCCAGCCAGACTGATGCCGAAGTAAACCTGTACAATTAACCCCCAGAACTCCATTACAGTTCTGGGGAAAAACTAAATTTCCACTTATAGGGCACACTTGTTGAAGTGTGACCGAGATATATATCTATTAATACTTTCACAGTATGTTAACCCTATATTAATGATTATCTGTTTTTGTTTTTTAAACCCATCATGATAGGTGGATACAAAAAGCATGCTGCAAAACCGTGTTTTAGGTCTTTTTTTATCTGGGCCAATTCTGGCACTTCGCTCCTACATGTAAAAATCATTATTTTTTTCTGGAAAATTACTCAGAACCCCCCCAAAATTTTTTTTTTTTTTTAGAAGAGACCCTAGGGAATAAAATGGTGGGTTGTTGCAACTTTTTATGTCAGACAGTATTTGTGCAGCGATATTTCAAACGCTTTTTTTTTTGGGGAAAAAAACTCATGAATTAAAACAATAAAAAAAAAAAACAGTAAAGTTAGCCCAATTTGTTTTGTATAATGTGAAAGATGATGTTACACCGAGTAAATAGATACCTAACATGTCACGCTTTAAAACTGCGCACACTCATGGAATGGCGCCAAACTTCGGTACTTAAAAAATCTCAATAGGCAACGCATTAACATTTTTTTACAGGTTACCTGTTTTGAGTCACAGAGGAGGTCTTAGGCTAAAGTTGTTGCTCTCACCCTAATGCATGAGACAATACCTCACGTGTGATTTGAAGGCATGTGAACGCGTGATTTGCGTATGTGGTCGCTTCTGTGCACAAGCACGGGGACGTTTTAAATTTATTTAAATTTTTTTATTCTTTATTTTACTTTTACACTTTCTCTTTCTCAAAAAATGTGATCACTTTTATTCCTATTACAAGGAATGTAAACATCCCTTCTAATAGGAATAGTGCGTGACAGGTCCTCTTTATGGAGAGATCTATCTATAGAACCCCAGATCTCTCTTTCAGGCTGGAAAGACCAAGATCAAAAAAATAAACTGTCTCGGCCTCTCCAACAGAGTCCCCGGCATTGTTTACATGCGCCGGGCCGGACGTGATGTCATAACGTTGCGCCCTGGCCTCCGAGGGTCATAGAGATGACTAGGGACCATCTGGGCGGCGACCGATTCATTCACCGATCGCACCAGCGAGACCTGAAAAGCACCGGAGGCTGGCGAGAGAGGGGACATCCCCTCCCGCCGCCTGTAAGAACGATCAAGTGGCTGAACTGCTGCTATGATTGTTCTTACGGTGTGCAGAATCGCCATCAGAAAAATGATATCTGGATGATGCCTGTAGCTGCAGGCATTATTCCGATATCACCACTGAAAGTCCATAACGTTGACCTGGAAATTTATAGCTAGGCAACTCCTATTCTCATATTGATTAGTGGTTCCAAATGAATAACTACTGCAGTAGGGAACAGACACAAAAGATACGCTCAGCATCTTTCCAAATAACCGTTCTGCTTTATTATAAAGCAATTGAAGGTTTTTATACACATGATTACGTAGGTATCACATTAAATATTACAATTGTACATTTATGGTAACAAGGGGCGTATCATAGGCAGGCTAATTCTAATCAGGACTCGAAAGAATGCAAACATGTAATGAAAACATTATTAGTGCCCTGTGCACAGTGAGGGCCGTGTGCAATACATACAAAATAGAATACAATTATATACAGAACTGCCAGCGCAAAGTGGTTAAATAAAAATGTTGATCTCGGCATCTGATGTGTACCAGATTCAACCTCTAATAGTATATATATCTCTTCTGTTATTTTAAGAGAGGATTAGGTAATTTGTTTCCCAACCATATAGCTGGTTATTCAAGAATGCATTGCCTTTTTAAAAACTTTACATATTGACTAAATTATATTGGTTTGCGCAAAAGTTATAGCGTCTCCAAAATAGGGGATAGTTTATGGCATTTTTATAAAAAAAATTCTGGCGGCGATCAGCGATTTTTTTTTTATTTTTATTTTTTTTTATCGTGACTGCGACATAATGGCGAACACAACGGACACTTTTGCCGCTATTTTGGGACCATTCACATTTATACAGCGATCAGTGACATAAAAATGCTATAAAAATGCATTGATTACTGTGTAAATGTGACTGGCAGTGAAGGGGTTAACCAGGAGGGGGCGCTGAAGGGATTAAGTGTGTCCTAGGGATGTGTTCTAACTGTAGGGGGATGGGCTAAGTGTGTCACGACACTGATCACCGCTTCTGATCACAGGGAGCTGTGATCAGTCACTAGGAAGAATAGGGAAATGCTTGTTTACATCAGCATTTCCCCATTCTTCCTCTCCATGAGACGATCAAGTCCGTGGCGCTCACAATGCCGCGTCTTAAAGGCAACGTACAGCTACGTTAATATGCCTGTCCGTGCCATTCTGCCAACGTATATTACCGTGAGCCAGTCGGCAAGGGGTTAAATAGCGCTTTAAAAATGCCCATCTCCATTGAAATGAATGGGAACCACTTTAAATGTGTCCTAAAAGCACCTGAAAACTGCCCACAAGGTCACATGACCACAGTGCATTGGGGGATGCTGGGATACCAGGAAATCCGGTTGAGAGGTGTAGAGGAGACAGAGAGAGACAGACTGAAGCATGGATGCTGAAGTAAACCAGAACATGCTGCACAGAGCTGAAGAAGTCAATAGACCAGAAAGAGCCTCTGTCTCCAGAGAACCTGAAGAGTTTATACAGACAATGAGGGATCACCCAAAACTGTGGGATAAGAAAAATCCCTGGTACGCCAACTGAAACAAGAAGAGTGCTGGATGGAATACAGTTGCTACCCTGAACATTCCACACTGGATTTCCCTTACCAGGATGCAGAAATCCAACAAAAGTAAATTCAAATCCCAATAGTCCCTAGTTCCAAACCCACAACCCTAACCCTAATCCTAACCCTAATCCCAGTCCCGGTAGTCCCAAACCCCTAACCGTAATCCCAGTCCCGGTAGTCCCAAACCCCTAACCCTAATCCCAGTCCTGGTAGTCCCTAACCCTAATCCCAGTCCCGGTAGTTCCAAACCCCTAAACCTAATCCCTATAGTCCTAACCCCCCAACTCTATCCCTAATCCCAGTCCTGGTTGTCCCAACCCCCCCCACCCAATCCTTACCATGATTGTATTTGATGTTGTTATTAGTTTTTATGTAGTAATTATAAATTAAATATGAATGACTCACAAAACTATTATAAATTGTATTTTTAATAAAATGCCTGTAGTCAATTCATAAATCAAATATGATAGCAGAAGTCTATAATCTGACTAAATATAAACAGACATATAACAATTTGAAAGAACATGTACCAAGAAATGTAATAAAGACTCTAAATTGCATATGTTTAAAGGGTTAGATCATATCTCCTTGCCAATTTAGTGCACCAGCAGGGCTCAAAAAATAGTCGGCAAACTCATCCCTTATTGTGAAACCCACTCTTGGGCCATGAACATGAGGGAAATCAGCAGATTCCATATTGTGTGCCAGTGTGTCTTCAAAATTTCCGCCAGCTCTCTCCTGTACAAAATTATGTAACACACATGCTGCCTTTATTACTTTACATGCATTTTCAACTTTTAGGTTTATCGGTTTAAGGAAAATTTGCCATTTGTTGGCAAGTATGCCAAAATAATATTCAACTAGTTTGTCCGACAGAGACGGTAATTAAATATTCTCTTTGCCGGGTGTCAAGATTTCTCTGCGAGTAGGGCTTCATTAGATGTTCATGGATAGCAAATGCCTCATTGGCCACGAAAACAAACGGCATATCTGGACTGTCTGTTCCGGGCAGTAGTCGGTTATCCGGCAAATCAAGCTGATTGACACTAGATCCTCACCGGGACTCCTCCTCCAACTCTTCTTCTCTACCCCGGGGAACCCACCTTCGCCTTAAAGTCCTACTACACACCCATCAATTAGTTATCTGGAGAATATTCCATCTCCAAGAGCGGGACTATGCCGTCTTCTGTTCATGGTTCTTACTCCAGAATCAACTTTTTCTTATTGAAGCACGATGAGTTAGCCCTGACCACCAAAACGGATATCGGTCACATTACACTCTCTGACCACGCTCCAATCCTACTGGTGATTGCTCTTTTTCGCAAGCCTCCCCTAGGACCTTCACATGGCGGCTTAACGAAGTACTCCTTAAGGACCCTGAAATTGTCAGAAGTGTTCCTGATTGCTGCCACACTAGTCCCCCCCTATTATCAGACCAGACCAGTGCAGCCTGCATCAGTGTTCTTAATCACCACCACACCAGTGCAGTGTTTTCTCTGCCTGGCGCCTGTACTGACTCTGGCCTGTTTGTTGACCAAGTTTATGCTTGTTGCCTGGATCGATTCTTTGCCTGTTTGCTGACCATGTCTCTGCCTGCGGCTGGAACTGACCCATCTGCACATTCGACTATGTTCCTGTGAGACTCCAGTCTATGTTCTTCCTTTCAGCCTCATGTGCTTCCTGATTAGTGAAGGTGGCATTCCTGGGGGCAGTAATGTACCAGTAAGCTAGGCTTGCTTGGTTTATAGTAATGGGGAACAAGTGAGAAAAATTAGCTGCACACCAACATCTGTCCAACAGGTTTATTGAAAGACTGCCACTAGGACTAAAACAATGGACCAAGGGGTAACCCTTGGAGCTAGCACCCAGCCCTTCTTTTTTGGTGGACTATTATACTCACCTGGAGCAGCGATCTGTCTCATTTCTCTTATAGGAATCGGGACTGCTATAGGTGAAGCTACACTAAACTATATTCCCTGACCACACAGAGGCAACCATTACAGTACAATTGGTTGATTTGTGTGATACACAAGATATAATGTCTGCTATATAATTGGTCCAAAAAGTGAAATAGTGGTACATGTGGTATCGCCATACTCAGGAGTAGCAGAATGTGTTTTAGGATGTAATTCTAAGTATACCCATGCTTAATAAATTGACAACTTTGTGTACTAAATCCTTTCTTTTTCCTTCTGCATTTTTCAAAAACGTGTGGCAAAAAATTAAATCTTCAAAAGAGTTGCCATGCCTCTTAAAAATAGCTTGGGTTGTTTTCTTTCCAAAATGTGGCTAGTTTGCGGGTGTTTCTACTGTCCTTGTGCTCCAGGGCCTCCAAAAATGTGATAGATAGCAAGGGAATTAAATGCGTAATTTTATAATCTATGAAAGCCCAGGGGTGCTCCTTGAATTTTAGGCCCCTGTATGCATCTAAGTCTCACACATGTGGTATCCCCATACTCTGGAGGAGTAGCAGAATGTGTTCTTGGGTATAATTCTAAGTATGCCTATGCTGTGTGTGAGAAATAACTTTTTGTAAAAGACAACTTTGTGAAAAAAAATATAATTTCTTAATTTTCCCAAAATTTCTGACAAGAAAATACAACTTCGAAAACCTCACCGTGCTTCTTACTAAATACCTTGGACTGTCTGCGTTCCAAAAAGGGGTCATTACACTGTCCTGGCATTTTAGGGCCTCATGAAATGAGGCAGTCAGTACATCAGGACTGATCAATTTTCAAATATATATACACCATAGTTTGAAGAACTTTCACACAAACTAAATAATATATTGATGTGGGTTATTTTTTACCAAGGCAATGTAGCAGAATACATTTTGGCCTAAATTTATAAAGAAAAATTATTCTTTTGCAACATTTTATTACAGAAACTAAGAACTTACCCTATATACTTGAGTATGAAGAAAATAAAGTTTTTTCCCCTTGTTTGTGGACTTTTTAGGCACAACCAATTTTTCCCAAAATGATACAGTGTATGTAGTCAACAAAAAAAGGTTTATTTTAACCTCTTCGCGCCCACGCTATAGCCGAAAGACGGCTGCAGCGCGGACGCTCCCTGCAGGGAGGACGTCCCTGGACGTCCTGTTGTTTACTTCCCTAATGCGCGCTCCTGAGAGCGCGCATCGGGGAAGTTCTGTGCTGGCCGTGTCCCTCGGACACAGCCGGTCACAGATCGCTGTAAACGGCCAATCACAGCGGCCGTTTACAGCGAGATCGGCGTGTCCAATGAGAGATGATCTCATATGGAAACATATGAAATCATCTGTCAGCGCCGCTCTCTCTCCTCACACAGACAGCGTGTGGGGAGAGAGAGATCAACGGCTGCAGCAGCCGTAAGTAAAAACAAAAAAAAAAACGAAATGTGCGATCTCTCCCCATCTGTGTTCCCATCCACCTGTCACCATCCACCCCATCCACCTGTCACCATCCACCCCATCCACCTGTCACCATCCACCTGTCACCATCCACCCCATCCACCTGTCACCATCCACCCCATCCACCTGTCACCATCCACCCCATCCACCTGTCACCATCCACCCCATCCACCTGTCACCATCCACCTGTCACCATCCACCCCATCTGTGTCCCCATCCACCCCATCCACCTGTCCTCATCCACCTGTCCCCATCCACCTGTCCCCAGCTGTGTCCCCATCCACCTGTCACCACCTGTCTCCCCCATCCACCTGTCCCCATCCATCTGTCCCCATCCACCTGTCCCCATCTGTGTCCCCAGTGCACCTGTCCCCAGTGCCATTTGCCAGTGCCATCTGTCATCTGCCAATGAGATTGGCCACCAGTACATCAGGTGTGATCAATTTTGTATAATTCGCACCACAGTTTGTAGAGTCTGTAACTTTCACAAAGACCAAATAATATCCACTAATTTGGGTTATTTTTACCAAAGATATGTGGCAGTATAAATTGTGGCCAAAATTTATGAAGAAAAATTAATTTGCTAAATGTTATCACAGAAACAAAGAAAATGCGTTTTTTTTTCAAAATTTTCGGTCTTTTCATTTATAGCGCAAAAAATAAAAAACTCAGAGGTGATCAAATACCACCAAAAGAAAGCTCTATTTGTGGGAAAAAAAGGACAAAAAATTCATTTGGGTTCAGTGTTGCATGACTGAGTAATTGTCATTCAAAGTGTGAGAGCACCGAAAGCTGAAAATTGGTCTGGGCAGGAAGGGTGTTTAAGTGCCCAGTAAGCAAGTGGTAAACAGATCATATACAAAATAGATAAAAAGTAGATGGCTTTGACAAAAATGGATAAATACATATCATTACATCAACATTGTGTATAGTGTCAGACCCGACGCGTTTCGGAGAGAAATGTCCTCCTTCAAGGGTCACGTTTGCAGATGTAAGAATTATTTCTAAATATAAAAATTCAAAAATTACAGTTTTTAGTATGACAGTGTATGTATTAATTACAGAGCAGGGGAATTTTTTCAATACATAATAAAGCATCAGAAAGGGAGGGACCAGGAGTCAGATATAGTCAGAAAATACATAATGGTGTCCTATAGAATACATAGTAGATATACAAATCAGAACTTACATGTGTGTAGATTGCATTGATTTTTGAAGATTCCATCGTAGTTAAAAACAAGAGGATATTGCACTGGGTTCAGCACTCTCTGTATTAAGATCCAGCATAAGCTAGGGTTCGACTCAGTGTAAGCCAAACAATTAAGGCAACTATGTTTTTGAAAAAACGTTTGAAAAATCTCTTATCCAAGAGCGCGGGATGGTATCGCGTTGCCGCAAACAGAGACCTTGGAGGGACAAGAGCAGGGTTGCTGGGGTCAGTGAGGGGTACCGAAGTCCTCTGGGGGAGAAAAAGTACATTGGTATTATAACTTCATATGAGTATTTTATACATAGGGCAGGGTCTATGGATAAAAGGGTACCTGTCCTATAGTATTCACCCAAGAGAGCATAAGCCAAAAAGGCTTTATACGTGTGTCAGGTATCTGAAATAAGATTGAAATATAAGTATAATTAATATCTTAATTAGGTTTATAAGTCTAAAAGGTTTCGAAATCAGGTTCTCAGATTGAAATGTCCTATTTTATATAGTACCTCATATGTTTGCGTTTGCGTTTAATACAAACACATGAAATTGTTGTGAGCGATTTTTTTGTCCATTTTGTGCCGAATTTTATTGTTGCAACAGAGCCAAGAGAGAGGCTTATAGTATCAAGGAAAAATATTCCTAAGGGGCTTCAATAATAAAAGCTGTATCTCTAATTGGAAAGTGGTGCTTTTCAATAGCAGCCAAGTGGTATAATATATAGTCGTTGCAGCAAGTAAGTAAGCCAAACAAGGGTTTCAAAAGTAAGGATAAATGGACATTATATTAGGGATATTGAATTTAGAGCTAAAACAGTATAGAGTATATGCACCAGGTGAACCATACCTTGGAGAGTTGCCAGAGAGGAAAAAGACGTCGCCGCCAGCTTTCAGTCCGTCAGCGTGCAAATGACGCCAATGAGAGTGATTCAGGCTGCTTGAGGTTTTTAAATATATATATATATATATATATATATATATATATATATATATATATATATATATATATATATATAATATAATATATATATATATATATATACTTGAGTATAAGCCGAGTTTTTCAGCACATTTTTTTGTGCTGAAAGTGCCCCCTTCGGCTTATACTCGAATCAAGCACTCTGCGGTAGAGAATGATATTTTCTGAACCGACTTTGGGGCCCCGTATCTCGGGGCAACTTGGTGCTATGAACCCCAAATATCCCAAAATTTGTTGTAGTGCTAGTTCCACTGGGGTTGCACACCAAATTTGGGGTTCCTAGCACCAAGTGGCCCTGAGATACGGGGCCCCAAATCTGGTCAACTGTGTCCATCTGCAGCAATGTCATTTCTGGAACCTTTGGGTCCAGAGATCCCAAATTTTGGCTGCAGCTAGGGGGCATCTAGGAACCCTTAACTACCGAGTTTGATATTCGGGAGACCTATGGCTGCAAATGGGCACAGTGAGGCATGCAAATGGGCACAGTGAGGCTGCAAATGGGCATTGTTGACCCTCTTTTAAACTTACAGTAGCTGCGCATTTCTCACCCTAGGCTTATACTCTAGTCAATACGTTTTCCCATTTTTTTGTGGTAAAATTAGGTGCCTTGGCTTATATTCGGGTCGGCTTATACTCGAGTATATACGGTATTTTGTTCAAAATGTTTGGTATTTTTTCACTTATATAGCAAACAATAAAATACCCAGTGGTGATTAAATACCACCAGAAGAAAGCTCTATCTTTCTAAAAATATATATATAAAAAATTCATTTGGGTACAATGTTGCATGACTGAGTAATTGTCATTCAAGATGTTAAAACCCCAAAAACTGAAAATTGGCCTTGGCAGGAAGTGGGTGAAAGTGTCCCGTATTGAAGTGGTTAAACTGAGAAAATTTTGTATTTTAAGAAAAAATGAAGGTAATTTTGAAATTGATGGCAGCAGCACATTTCAAAAAGGTTGGGTCAGGGCCATGTTTACCAAGGTGCAACATCCCCTCTTTTTTAAACACTCTGTAAATGTCTGGGAACTGAGGAGACCAGTTGCTGGAGTTTTGGGAGAGGAATGTTGTCTAATTTCTGTCTGATATAGGACTCTAATGGCTTAACAATTGCTGGTCTTTGTCGTATTTTTAGTTTCAAGATGCACCAATATTTTTAGTTGGTAAAAGGTCTGGACTGCAGACTGGCCAGTTAAGAACTTACTCTTCTACTACAAAGCCATGCTGTTGTCATAGTTGCAGTATATGGTTTAGCATTGTCTTGCTGAAATATGCAAGGCCTTCCCTAAAAAAGACATTATCTGGATGAGAGCATATGCTGCTCTAAAACCAGGATACTGTATATCTTTCAGCATTGATGGTGCCTTTTCAGATGTACAAGCTGCTCATTCCATTTGCACTAATGTACCCCCATACCATCAGAGATGCATACTTTTGAACTAAGCATTGATAACAAGCTTACTCTTTGGTCTGGAAGATGCATTGCCCATGGTTACTAAAAGGAATGTAAAATTTTGATTTATCTGACCACAGAACAGTTTTCCACTTTGCAAAAGACCATTTTAGATGGTGGAGTCTCTGAATCATGTTTAGATATGGCTTCTTCTTTGTATGACAGAGGTTTACCTTGCATTTTTGGGTGGCACAGCGAACTGTGTTCACAGAGAGTAATTTTTGGAAATATATTTGAGCCCATGCAGTAATGTTCATCAGAGAATCATGCCTGTTTTTAATGCAGTGCCGTCCGAGGGCTCAAAGATCACAGGCATCCAATATTGCATTTCGGCCATTTCCCTTCACAGAATTTCTTCAGATTCTCAGAAGCTGATATTATGTACTGTAGATGATGATATATTTAAAGTATTTGCAATTTGACATTGAGGAACATTATTCTAAAATCGTTTGACAATTTTCAGATGTAGCTTTTCACAGATTGGTGTACTTCTGCTTACTTCTGAGATACTCTGACTCTAGAAGATGCACTTTTTTTTACCCAGTCGTGTTACTGACCTGTTGCTAAATAACCTATTTGCAAAATGTTCTTCCAGCAATTCCTCATTAGTGCCACTCACTCTGCCAACTTTTTTTTGCCCTGTTCCAACTTTTTTGAGATGTGTTGCTAATGTAGATTTTAATACATCATCCTGTTTTAATGTAGATTTTAATACATCATCCAATTTTGTAATTGTGGTTGTACCGTACCAGCGCTCGTTGTCAGCAAATTGCTGTCCCACAGCCGGCAAAACTACTTGGCATTTCTGGTTATGGAGTGTGTCCTGCTCCCCTCTTTTGGTGCTCAGGCCTAACAGCCAATAACTAGGCCTGAGCACTATTGCATTACTGGGGGTGTGACATCATTGCTCCTCTAGGATGCCAAAACACACAATCTTAGCACCAGCTGTGAGGGAACACCCGCAAAGATAAATATAAAGGGGTTGGGGGATACCCTTTCCAGGGCAAGGTGATGGTGTCTCTTTAAAGCTCTTATTTAGTCATGTTATTTATTAGATTGCATATTAATACATGCATTCAAAGAATATTCTAACAGCTTATTCCAGAGCCCTGTTGAATGGCCATTTCTGCAGGTTCAGGCTGCTAGAAGGAGGAGTTTTTTGCTGCTGACCTACAAGCAATATTTGGGTAGTCCTGGGAGAGGCTAGGTTACATATTAATCAGGCATCAGTGGGAGGTGCTGAACAGGCTTGGGCAAGGAGAGGTGCTTTTTATTCAAATTTGAATCAGACAGCATTGACATCAGGAGGAGGAGACTGGTTACCCAGGGCAAAGAGAGCAGTCAGGAGTGACCACCTCCCTTACAGGAATTGTCTGAGATGCCACTCAGAGCCAACTGACTTTCATGAAAGGCTGTGGAAGACAGTAATTTAGTTGGCCAATGAGGAGAGAAAGGGGTGTGGGGCGGGTCATGGCTCCGTGTCTGAATGGACACACAGAACTGTGGCTGTGGGGGCACCCAACAGCTGCTTGCTGTGGGGGTACTCAACAGGAGGGAGGAGCCAGGAGCACCAAAGAAGACCCGAGAAGAGGAGGATCGGGGCTGCTCTGTACAAAACCACTGCATAGAGCAGGTAAGTATAACATGTTTGTTATTTTTATTTTAAGATTTACGAGACTTTAGTATCACTTTAAGGGCCAGTTTACAGTTGTGCACTAACATGCATTAACATGCTTTGTGGGAAGGCAGCCAATAAAAAAATGAATGGCACCGCAACGCATTTAATGTGCATTCCCAAAAAGCATAGATCCATAGGTAAATGGGCTTTTTTTTTTTCTTTTCTTTTTTTGCAGAGAATGCAGGGCTTTAAGTGATATTTTATAATAGCCTATAACTTTTCCTGTATCACATATTCTGTTTAATTCCAGCTTGTAGGTGGGTGAAAGGGGGTGACACATCATATAGCTGTGGATGACATTGAGTCCTCTCAGTCAACGGAAACCAAGAAAACAACATGTTGTGAAAAAAAAAAATATTCAGAGCTGCATTTTCTTCAATGTTTCCCTCTATAATTACATAGAA
Organism: Lithobates sylvaticus; assembly: GCA_028564925.1. NCBI lineage: Eukaryota > Metazoa > Chordata > Amphibia > Anura > Ranidae > Lithobates > Lithobates sylvaticus. The sequence goes on from CM053034.1 coordinate 94,269,855, forward strand.
AGTGTAGTTTTACATGTTGAATAATAATGCCAATAATAATAAGAATGTCCTCCTCTTCTCGGGTCCCTCTTCGATGCTCCTGGCCCCTCCCTCTTGTTGAGTGCCCTCACAGCAAGCAGCTTCCTATAGGGGCACCCGAGGCCCCAGCTCTGTGTGTCCATTCAGACACGGAGACGTAGTTCGCTTCGCTTCCTCACAGCCTGCTTTGACTCCCTGGACCCCACAGTTAGTTTCCCTGATCACTGCCACATCAGTCCCAGTGTCACTGATCATTGTTACACCAGTTATATTGTCCATAATCACCACCACCCCAGTTACAATGCCCCTGATCACCGCCACACCAGTCATATTGTCTATCATTGCCACAGCAGTTAGTGTCTCTGTTCACTGCCACAACAGTTCCAGTATCCGTGATCACCGCCACACCAGTAATATTGTCCCTGATCACCACCACAGCAGTCATTGTGTCACCGTAAGGACTTGTTCATATGTGCGATGCTCCCTGAAAAGCCACCCATGTTGAGAGCGCTCTTCAAAGAGCATTTGATAAGTAATCAGGGAATAAGATGCGCAACTTGCGTGTAATTTATTTATGCTCCTTGAAAGCCCAAAAGGTCTCCTTTGGATTTTGGGCTCCTCTATGCATCTAGGTAGTGAAAATGTTTCACAAATGTGGTATCCCCATACTCTGAAGGAATAGCAGAATTCGTTTTTGTATGACATTTTAAGTATGCCTCTGCTGTGTGTGAGAAATAACTTTGTGAATATGATGTAATGTCTTAATTTTCCAAAGAATTGTGACAAAAAATGTAAATAAATAAAAAAACTCACCATGGACTTGTGTATGGGATCTCTTGCAGTTTGAATTGCAGTCCTTGGTATTAGGCAGTTCATTATCCAGGAAACAAGGATGTGTGAGTGAGGCTATACTACCTTATGCTAAGTAGAATGACACAGCATAGATTTAGCTTTGTTCTGAGATAAAGATTCCCCTGTTTTTACTACAGAGAAAGATGAACTACTTTTTTGGTCTTCATTGCATCTAGACTGCGAGATATGCTACTTGTCAAAATTTCCAAATATACTGTATGTCCATAGGAAGATCTACCAAGTCTTTTGTTTTAAATTGTAACAATTTTGTCAAGAAAAGTTTGAGAGCACTGGTGAACGTGGATCAATTGCAGCGTGCTTCCCTTCAGTGTGTACTGCAACACAGCTGCATTTTATCGCAGATCACTGCAGCGCAGGGCTGCTTTCAGTGTGAATATGACACATAGAAAACAATTGTAGAAAACAACTGCCGTTATAAAGTGTGGTAAAATGCCTGCCACCAAGGTGGTAGTACTGCTGTACTACTAGCCATCTTTGGTACCCAGTAAACACAGATGCGTTTCACTAGTAATTGACGTAACTGTATTTGTTGATTAAGTGGTAGCTCATGCACTGACAAGGACAACTGTTCCACCAACTGCTGGTACTGAGTCATCCAATGCCAACATAGCAGTTGCCAAAGAGGCACAGACAGTTTCTACCCCAGCAAAGGGTGTTGCAATACACTGACTGTTTACACATCAGCAATAACCAATGGAGCAGGCACTTGAAAACGAATAGTCTCCATATTGATTATCTGAATGAGCACCGTTCTGCAATGAACTACAAATGGATTGGACTAGTCCTGCGCTTTCTTCTGTAATAGGCACTACATGCTCAACTAGGCACAAGAAAACATTTTAGGTGTGTAAGCCAAACAGGTCTGGGCAACTGTATTAACATGATCAAGGAACTCCTGCCAGTATTTGCATATAGCAAGACAAGTCTAGAATATCAGAAATCTCATTTTGACTGACGGCATTGTCAGCAGACAGTTAAAAAATCAGGATTCAGCTTTTAGAGCCACTACGATGTGTAATACATTATGTGAAATACTTTAAATTGTATCAATCTATCGCTGGCTAATGCAGGTTGTTTGAAGGACAAGTCCTCATCTCAGCCTAGTCATCATCTAGCTCAAGTATGCCAGTCAGCCATTTTTGTATAAGGACTGTAAATCCAGCATCATGAGAGTGCGGGGGAAGCGAAGGGAAAGGAAAGACGGATTCTGGTGGTAGGGGACTCAATTCTTAGGACAGAGAGGGCAATCTGTAACAAAGACCTGAAGCGCGGAACTGTATGTGGTCTACTGGGCACTCGGGTTCGGCACATCATGGATCTGGTGGACAGATTACTGTGAGGGGCTGGGGAAGACCCAGCTGTCATGGTGCACGTTGGCACTAATGACAAAAATCAGAGGCAGGATGGAGTGTCCTAAAGAACGATTTTAGGGACTTGGGAGCTAAATTGAGGAAAAGGACCTCGAAGGTAGTATTCTCAGGAATACTACCGGTACATCTAGCCACACCAGAAAGGCAGAGGGAGATTAGGGAAGTAAACAAGTGGCTGAAGAGCTGGAGTAGTAAGGAGGGGTTTGGGTTCCTGGAGGACTGGGCCCGACTTCTCAGTCGATCACCAGTACTATAGAAGGGACGGACTGCACCTAAATGAAGGGAAGAGCTGAAGTCCTCATTTAGGTGCAGTCCGTCCCTTCTATAGTACTGGTGATCGACTGAGAAGTCGGGCCCAGTCCTCCAGGAACCCAAACCCCTCCTTACTACACCAGCTCTTCAGCCACTTGTTTACTTCCCTAATCTCCATCTGCCTTTCTGGTGTGGCTAGATGTACCGGTAGTATTCCTGAGAATACTACCTTCAAGGTCCTTTTCCTCAATTTAGCTCCCAAGTCCCTAAAATTGTGCAGATTAGCTGGGAGTAAAGATGGGAAAAAAGTTAAGAGGGGTTTTTAAACTAGGCGACGGGGGGGAGGGCCCAGAGGTAGAGATAGTCAGAGTGAAACATATTCCAGAGGATAGTATTGGGGGCATTAGTGGTAGGTTGACTAAAGCACATAAACCCAAGGTAGGTATAGTAGCAAGTCCTAGTTGCAATCTTGGAACACCCAATAAGATAGTATGCGACCGCTCTAAACTACGTGGCATGTTCACCAATGCCAGGAGCCTGGTGGACAAGGTGGGTGAACTAGAGATGCTATTGTACGAGGAGGATTTGAATTTTGTGGGAATTTGAGACCTGGTTCAACAGCTCTCATGATTGGCTGGCAACCATTCAAGGGTATACCCTTTATCGCAAGGATAGAGAGGGTAAAAAAGGGTGAGGGGTATGCCCATATATCAAGAATAATGTACAAGTGAATGTGAGAGATGACATCACTAAGGGAGCTAGGGAGGAGGTGGAATCCTTATGGGTAGAGCTCCAATAGGATGAAGCCAAGGAAAAAATATTACTGGAAGTATGCTATAGGCCCCCCTAGCCTGAGGGAGGAGGGGGGAGATGGATCTCCTATCACAAGTTGCATTAGCAGCAAGAATGGGAAGTGTTATAATGGGGGATTTTAATTATCCAGATGTAGACTGCACGAAGGGAACCACACTTTTGTCTAAGGCTCGCCAGTTCCTAAATGTCTTGCAGGACAATTTCATGGTTCCAATGGTAGACACACCCACTAGAAATAAAGCGTTACTGGATCTACTGATTACTAAGAATACAGACTTGATCACGGATATGGAAATGCGGGGCAATTTAGGAAACAGCGATCCTAGGTCAATTGGCTTCAGTATAAATCACACAAATAGGAAACATAAGGGGAATACAAATTTCAAAAGAGCCAACTTCCCTAAACTACGAACCTTGTTAGAAGGCATGAATTGGGCTAAAATCTTAGGAACAAAGAACACGGAGGATAGATGGGTTTGCTTTAAGAGCATATTAAATAAGGTCATTAGCCAATGCATCCCATTTGGTAATAATTTTAAAAGGGCGAACAAAAGTCCTGGATGGCTTAACTTCAATGTAAAAATGTATATAAAAGCAAATGGGAAGGCCTTCAGAAAATACAAAGTTGGGGGATCATCATCAGCATTCAGACTTTATAAAGAATGCAACAACAAATGTAAGGGTGCAATTAGGGTGGCTAAGATAGAACATGAAAGACACATAGTGGAGGAGAGCAAATAAAATCCCAAGAAATTCTATAAGTATGTAAACAGTAAAAAAGGGAGGACAGACCATATTGTCCCCATAAAGAATGAGAAAGGACATCTGGTTACAAAGGATGGGGAGATGGTGAAGGTATTGAATTTATTCTTCTCAGTCTTCACAAGGGACTCAGGGGGCTTCAGTAACCAAAACTGCAGTTTGTTTTTATCCTTATGACACATCACAGGAAGCACCTCCATGGTTAACAGAGGACAGTATTAAAATTATACTTGGGAAACTTAACATTAATAAATCATCGGGACCAGATGGCTTGCATACGAGGGTACTTGGGGAACTCAGTTAAGTAATTGCCAGACCATTGTTCCTAATTTTTACTGACAGTCTACTGACTGGAATGGTACCAGGTGATTGGAGAAAAGCCAATGTAGCACCAATATTTAAAAAGGGCCCACAATACATCCCTGGGAATTAGACCAGTTAGCCTAACATCAACAGTATGCAAGCTCTTGGAGGGGATGGTAAGGGACTATATACAAGATTGTAGGAACAAGAACAGTATCATTAGCAGTAATCAGCATGGATTCATGAAGAATCGTTCTTGCCAAACCAATCTATTAACCTTCTATGAGGAGTTGAGTTGCCATCTAGATAAAGGAAGGCCCATAGGCGTGGTGTATCTGGATTTTGCAAAAGCATTTGACATAGTTCCCCATATACGTTTTCTGTACAAAATAAGGTCCATTGGCATAGACCATAGGGTGAGTACATGTATTGAAAACTGGCTACAAGGGCGAGTTCAGAGGGTGGTGATAAATGGGGAGTACTCAGAGGTGGGTAGTGGGGTCCCCCAGTGTTCTGTGCTGGGACCAATCTTATTTATTTTTTTCATAAACGACCTGGAGGATGGGGTAAACAGTTCAATCTCTGTATTTGCGGACAATACTAAGCTAAGCAGGGCAATAACTTCTCCACAGGATGTGGAAACCTTGCAAAAAGATCTGAACAAATTAATGGGGTGAGCAACTACATGGCAAATGAGGTTTAATGTAGAAAAATTTTAAATAGCGCATTTGGGTGGCAAAAATATGAATGCAATCTCTACACTGGGGGAGAACCTCTGGGGGAATCTAGGATGGTAAAAGGACCTGGGGGTCCTAGTAGATGATAGGCTCAGCAATGGTATGCAATGCCAAGCTGCTGCTAACAAAGCCAACAGAATATTGGAATGCATTAAAAAGGGGATCAACTCCAGAGATAAAACGATAATTCTTCCGCTCTACAAGACTCTGGTCCGGCCGCACCTAGAGTATGCTGTCCAGTTCTGGGCACCAGTCCTCAGGAAGGATGTACTGGAAATGGAGCGAGTACAAAGAAGGGTAACTAAGCTAATAAAGGGTCTGTAGGATATTGGTTATGAGGAAAGGTTTGCGAGCACTGAATTTATTCTCTCTGGAGAAGACGCTTGAGAGGGTATATGATTTAAATTTATAAATACCGTACTGGTGACTGCACAATAGGGATAAAACTTTTTCGCAAAGAGAATCTAACAAGACTCGTGGCCACTCATTAAAATTAGAAAAGAGGTTTAACCTTAAACTACGTAGAGGGTTCTTTACTGTAAGAGTGGCAAGAATGTGGAATTCCCTTCCACAGGCGGTGGTCTTAGCAGGGAGTATCGATAGTTTAAAAAAACTATTAGATAAGCACCTGAACGACCGCAACATATAGGGATATACAATGTAATACTGACATAAACACACAGCATAGGTTGGACTTGTGTCTTTTTTCAACCTCACCTACTATGTAACTATGGTCAGGAGGAGATTTTGGTAGAGAGATGAAGCTGACTGCAGAAGTTGTTTGGCTGTGAGCAATGTTTCCAGATCAAAGCAAGTCAATTCAAGATGGTGGTATGAAAATTGAGAGAAGGCAGTCCTACCATTGCCGTGATACAGCTGAAAGGGGTTTGAAAGGTTACCTCCAAGGCACATACTTCCTGCCGGATGGATGCGATTGACTCCATCCAGATTTCTAACCACACTCTGTAAAGCAGAGATGGTCTTAACCATATGGATATATCCACCACTCTGGCTTTCAACTCATCCTAGCCATACAGGTCCTGTAAGCGGGGCAGGATTTGTACAAGAGTGGTACCTTCAGCATCAGGCAATATGAGTACGGCTCTCCTAGCCCCATCTTCCAGTGAGTTAGTCACCTGATCAGGGAGGTGTGTGATCGGCTCCTGAAACAAGTGAGCTACACTCTCCAGCTGAAGCTGCCAGGGGAATATTTGTGCCATTATACTTGGGTACCGTTGCCAAAGCCACTTCCAAAAGTACTATGGCAACACCTCAGGTCACACATCATTGAGGATGCATTTTCCATATCTTACTACTTCAAAATGTGGGCAGGGCTTACCAAGTGTACCCAAATGGTTGCTTTAGTGTAGCTTTATGATGTAAAATTACAACTGAAATATAGCAGATTACACAATGCCACAGACAAAGAGGTAATGGTATCAAGTCACTTTTTATGTTTCAATTATTTTTATAAAATTTTTATACAAAAAAACAAAAACATAAAATTTCAAAACCATATAAAAAAAAAAAATATTATATATATATATATATATATATATATATATATATATATATATATATATATATATATATATATATATATACACACATATATACACACACACACACACACACACACACACACACACACACACACACACATAATACACAAAACATAAAACACAATTGACACGGACATGGATCTATCTCATAATATACTCCATCATGTTAAATCTATTCCACCAAATCCCCCCATCCAACTGTCCAGTCCCTCCCGCCCCCCCTCCTCAGAAAGGAAAAAAAAAGGGAAAGGGGAACACAGAAACAACCCCTTTATATTATCCTCACTCATTGCCTATAGTGTTAGATTTTCTCAGTGACTTCCCTCTAAAAAAAATAAAAATAAAAATAAAACCCCCACCTGTTCCACTCAAAGATGTTACCCATGTGCTTGTAATAGGTGCTCTAGTCCCCTTCCTATAACATTAAATACTTAGTGCCGTTCCTTCTTACGTAACTAAAACGTGACATATCTCATTTCTTAATTATTAAAAAGGAGAGATTCTCAACTCTTTACCCCTGTTGAAAATCCCTCCTAAAAGTGCTTATTTCTGTGAAAGAAAAAAGTGCTTATTTCCATGAAAAAAGAGGAATTTACCTAGTGTTTAACTCTCTGTGACTACCTTCTCAAGACAGTAAAACTGTGAGTTTTCTTACCCTTCTTTATAAATTTATAATGAGGTGAAATTCGACTTTTTACTTCCATTGAAAACTCCTCCAGTAAAGTAAAGGGGGACACAGAAGAGGGGGGTGGGTGGAGGGACAACCAACTCCAACAACCAAGTACTAGCAAATTTTATTTCTGAGTTATTTTGCATATGTATTACCTCTTCTATTAACTTATTTTTGTCTACTTCTCTAAACCAATCCTTTATTGTCGGGACTGCGCTTGACTTCCATTGTTTCGGGATTAATGCCTTTGCTGCATTCAGCAGAAATTTAATAATTGTTGCTCTGTATTTCTTCCTTGGCCTCCCCGTTCCATGGAACAGGCATTGCCAAGGATCAAGTCCAATTTCATTCCTGCTAATCTTGTTTATCCAGTCAAGTACTTCCCTCCAATAAGGTTGTAATAGGGAACACTGCCATCATATGTTTACATGTGTTTCAATCTCCCCGCTTACCTTTCAACATAGAGGAGACAAGTCTGGACTAATTTTATGCAATTTTATTGGGACATAATACCACTTACCGTATTAAATAGTTTATAATTAATTTACTTAATCCATGTGTCCATTGAAGATGAGTGAACATAGTCCAAAATGTTACTTCTCAAAATGTTACTTCTCATTCTTTCAGGCACTAGCTGGTTTAGTTCCAGTTCCCACCCCTCCAGGGGACACAGGGATTTTCCATCTGGGGGCCATATCGACAACCTGTAAACATTTGAAATCCCCTGTCTATATATTCCCCCTTGATCGACTAGTTTTTCCCATGAATTTAGCTCACTAACTGACCGGAGGGGTTTCGGGAGAGATTCTACAAAATATTGAAGTTGTCTATATCTCCATGTATCCCATGATGTCACCCTATATTTTCCTTGCAGTCCGGATAGTGAGCAAAGGACTTGTCCCTTCAGGACGTCTTTTAGCCTAAGACAGTCCGAAGAGGTCCATTTTAAATACAGTTAATTGTCCTTGCCTGGAGGGAAATAATTATTGCCTGTCAATGGCATCAAAGGACTATTATATTGCCAAGAAGTATTTTTGAAAAGCTTATCCCAAACTCTGTGTTTCTATGGTAATTGGTGCCATTTCTCTTGAGTCTCCTCTATAATCCTTGGGATCCAAATACTCTGACTCAAAGCAGATTTACTCACCTCTGCCTCTAGCGACACCCATTTTTTATACGAAGAGCCATGTACCCACTCCATAACTCTCCGCAGTATTGCCGCCGCATGGAATTTTTCGAGATCTGGAAGGAATAATCCTCCTCTTTCCTTTTGGTCCACTCAAAGTTTTTTGTAGGCTATACGGTTGCCCCTATTATTCCATATAAACTTGCAATATCAATCTAAGAGTTTTAAAATAAGCCCCAAGGATATTTATCAGAAGGCACTTTTTAGAGAAGCAATGCAGTGAAAACTTACATGCTGCTGCATGCACAAGGAGTGCTTCCTTAGAGAGGGCATCACTGCTGTAGAGTCCTCAGGAGTGGTGGTAGACATTCCAGCCAGCGGTATGAGACATTTTATTAAGCTGGCTGACAGGAGGGCCCTGTATAGGGAAACCAGCACCCTCTGTACTTGACAGGCACCTTGCCCTAACAATATTCCATAATTTCTAGAACCACAATCCAGGCGAGCTGCTGTATTTTGTTTTAGATATTCTGTCTTTTTTTTAAGACACAGGAAGATGTTTGGGGGTACTCTTTACAAACTGAATATTCAATCACTATTCCAATAATTTTCACTCTTGCTTATGCAAAAAGGAGTGACTGTCTCATTATTATGGAATTGCAATTGCTGTTAACAGATACTTATTCCTGTGCTTAAAAGCAGAAAACAATTAGAGGCTTTTTTGAAGTTCCTTTTTTGGATCTCTGACTGACCCCTTCCGTTCAGTGCTCTGGCATTAAACTGTGCGATGATGAACTCTTTCTTCCGTCCACCCTTCTTAAAACCACATTTCCTTCACATTTGCAGCAGTCGTCTATCTCTTTGCAGACTATCTTCAGGACCACAGTCAGAATTTTATTTGGTTCTTGGTCAATCTGTTTTCATGTTTACTGGAACATGTAGAAGTCTTAAATCTCCAAGGATTCTGTAAAGGTAGGAAATGACTTACTGGGAATATGCCAGGGAAATGTATTACCGATGAATTAACCTATTTTATCTTGGATGATCCAGTATCATATAGCAGTTATGTAAACTGAACATTTGGCAGAAAAGTTGATTTGGTAACAGACATCTGTGGGTTACTGAAAAAAAATTCTGTCTATATCACTGTCTGTTTACTCTGTGCAAGTTGTGAAACACACTGTATGTAAAAATGTAGTCTAAATATTGTGCATTCAATTAAATTAAATCCAGAGCAAGGTTAGAATGTATATATTTTATCATATTCAATTGGATTGTCAAATTTAAAAATATATATTTTTTTCTATTACAATGCTGATGTTCTAAAATGAAAGTTTATGCTGTGACCAAAGATTTAGTTTAACATTGAAGAATAATCTTATTTGTTTGCATGATTATTTAATTTTGTCACAAGCTGTGCAGTTTTGTTCTATCGGTAATAATTATGGCAGCATTGTCCAGTTTGATATTATCTTGAAAAAAGAAACACACACACATAAAACCAGCACTGTATTTTGAAATTGTAGCCCATGGGTACTTTGTTGAAGTGATGAGCATAAAAACACCATGCATTGCCAGGATTTACTAACCAAAAGTGGTAAAATCAAAAAGAAAAATCATAAAATAAAAGGTCATACTATACTACACTACATTTAGTATGCCTTTTCTCTGCCACCTCCCAGTTTGCTTCGCCTTTTTATTTTTCCCACTTACAATGCATAGGTTCAGAATTATATAAATGAACAATAACTACATAGGATACCAAATGTCAAAGGTATGCCATGTTTCCAGAATGAGAGGGATGATATCATAAATATTACTATTATACAGGATTTATATACTGCCAACAGTTTGGGCAGCACTTTACAACATAAGGACAGACAGTACAGTTACAATATAATACAGGTGGAATTGGAGGACCCTGCTCTTTGTACGCAGCAAAGAATACTATTTTTTCCAGCACACTCACTAGCCAACCTACAAAATAAATAACTACACTACTAGTCTAACAATTTGTGTTAAAAAAAGAGATTTTAGTTGCACAACATTTGCAAACATGTGAAAGCCACACTACCTTATCAATGGTAAAATTCAAATGGGGGCAGACAGCATAGTATGCACCCATAATCCCAAATAGCACAAAATTATGCCAACCTCCTAAAAGGGTTTTAGAATAAATTAAAAAAATTAAAAGTCCATACGAAATCCATAGTGGCTCAGAGCTCTGTCAGGAACCTAAAGGGTTAAAACACTGTTGGCACCCTCTCATCTATAGCAGGATTAGAATATCCTCCTCATAAAAACTATGTAAAAGCACAAACGAGAGAAACAAAAGCATCACCGACTAAGTAGTAGATTTATTGAAATTAAAGACTAAAAGTGCAACTATAGACTCCAAAGATTTACTCCAAAGATTTACTCCAAACAGCACATATATGTCAAATCAGTAGATGGCAGCCTCTCCATAGACAGTTTGGATCCTCTTGTCCTTGATCAATAACCAGCTGAACACTGTACAGAGACTCAGGGCAGAAGCCGTAGCCACGCCCCCTGTGACATCATCCCTCTGGATGCCAGACTTTCGTCCTGAGTCTCTGTACAGTGTCAAGCTAGTTATTGATCCAGGACAGGAGGCTGCATGCAGGATATAACCTGGCTGTGTAGAGGCTGCCATCTTCCAACTTGACATAGTTAGGTCCATATACTTTTGGCTATGTATGCCCCCAGAATAAAATTAAAACAAAAGAATCCAAATGAATTTGAAGTGCAGACTTTCAGCTTTAATTCAAGAAGTTGAACATAAATATCAAGTACAAATTTTAGGAACTGCGACCATTTTTATACCCAGCCCCCCTATTTCCAGGGGCTCAAATGTAATTGGACAAATGAGTATAATCATAAAAAAAATGTTCATTAATATTTTGTTGAAAATCCTTTACTGGCAATGACTGACTGAAGTCTGGAGCCCATGTACATTACCAAAGACTGGGTTTCCTCCTTTCTGATGCTTTGCCAGGCTCTAACTGCAGCTGTCTTCAGTTATTTGTTTGCGGGTCTTTCTGCCTTTAGTTTTCCCTTCAGCATATGAAATGCATGCTCAATTGGATTGAGATCAGGTGATTGACTCGGCCATTGCAGAATATTCCACTTTTCCTTCAAAAAGCTCCTGGGGTGCTTTTGCAGTGTGTTTTGGATCATTGTCCATCTGTACTGTGAAGCACCATCCAATCAACTTTGCTGCATTTGCCTGAATCTGGGCTGACAGTATATCTCTAAACACTGCAGAATTCACCAGTGCCACTGGAAGCCATACTTATTTCTTCCCATCATTCTGGTACAGATTAATCTTAGTTGTATACGTCCAAAGAATGCTTTTACAGAACTGGTCTGGCTTTTTTAGATGTTTTTTGGCAAAGTCTAATCTGGCTTTTCTATTCCTCAGGCTTATGAATGGTTTGCACCTTGTGGTGAACCCTCTGTATTTGCTTTTCGTGAAATTTCCTCTTGATTGTAAACTTTGACAATGATACGCCCACCTCCTGGAGAGTCCTCCACTTGTCTGGATGCTGTGAATGGGTTTTTCTTTACCATAGAGAGGATCCTGCTATCATCCACCACTGTTGTCTTCCGTGAACATCCAGGCCTTTTTTTGTTGCAGAGATCAACAGTGTGTTCTTTTCTCAGAATGTACCCAACTGTTGATTTGCCCACTCCCAATTTTGCTGCTTGTTTCATTTTTTATGTTCCTTACAACGGCCTGTTTCATTTGCATGGACAGCTCCTTTGAATGCATGATGTAGGTTCACAGCAATAGATTCCAAATACCACACTTAGAATCAACTCCAGACCTTTTACCTGCTTAAGGCTGGGTTCACACTGGTACTACACGACTGTTGTATGACTGTCATCCTACTTTGCCCTGCAACATCGATCCTACATCGGTCCTACTTCCATCCAACTTGAGTGAACAGGATACGTTTTTGCTTCGACTTTGAGGTAGTCTGACTTGTCCTTTGACCAATCAAAACAATCCCAGTGTGACATAAATTCATTTTAACTGCTGCTGTAATCACCATATCGGATGTCGAAAGTCAGATGGCTAGGACAAGTATCCGACTTTGACCCAACTTCAGTCTGACAGGCTGGTTGTACCTAAGTTGATTAATCAACTTGAGCACATTCAGCCTGCCCATATATGGTTTGAATCAGCAGGAACTGGCTGAGATTCAAACCGCCTATGGCTGGCTTAACCACTTGCTGACCGCCGTCGGCATATATACGTCGGCAGAATGGCATGGCTGAGCAAAGTAACGTACCCGTACGTTACTTTGAATTTCCCGCAGTGGGCCCCTGCCGACGAGCGCACGTACCTGCCGCGAGCTCAGTGACCATGCCTGCGGGACCCGCGGACTCGTTTGCCGTGGGGATACACGCGATCGTGTCACGGGGCTCAAGAACGGGGGAGATACCGATGTAAACAGCATCTCCCCGTTCTGCCTAATGACGGGACACTGATGGTCTGCTCCCTGTCATCGGGAGCAGCGATCAGTGTCACGTCATACACATCCCATCCCCCAGACAGTTAGAAACAAGCCACTAGGACACACTTAACCCCTCCCTGCCCCCTAGTGGTTAACCCCTTCACTGCCAGTGACATTTTTACAGTAATCAATGCAATTTTATAGCATTGATTGCTGTATTAATGCCAATGGTCCCAAAAATGTATCAAAAATGTCCGATGTGTCCGCCATAATGTCGCAGTCACGATAAAAATAAAAAAAAATCGCTGATCGCCGCCATTACTAGTAAAAAAAAATTATTAATAAAAATGCCATAAAACTATCCCCGCTTATTGTGATTTTTTTTTTTTTTTTACCAAAAATATGTAGCAGAATACGTATCGACCTAAACTGAGGGAAAAAAAGACGTCCAATTTTGTTTGGGAGCCATGTCGCACGACCGCGCAATTGTCAGTTAAAGCGACGCAGTGCTGAATCGCAAAAAATGCCTGTTTTTAATGCAAAAAAATTTTCAGTGTAGTTTTTTGTGTTTTTTTTTTTTAATCCTGGGAAAAATTTGGCTACAATAATAGAATTGAGGAATCAAGTTTCCTTTGTGGGTGTCATTTGAAGAGATCTGGTTGTAATATGTCATGTAAGGAACATTTTATTAGGAAAGTTTGGTGTATACAGTTAACTGGAATCAAGCCAGAGAGGTTTCATGTATCAGGAAGAGCCTTACCTACCAATGTTTTACAGTAACATTTTAGGGACAGCTTACTGTTTGGCCAAAGGGGCATATTTAAAACCAGCAGACTTTCTAAGCACATTCTTCTGTACACTCCTCTGCATTTTTCAGCATTTCCCCTGCACCGTTAAGGAAGTTATAAATATCATTGGTGGAGGGTGAATGTTGGTGAATACAAATGAGGAAAGCAAATGTGTGTTCTGGGAAACAAATGCAGGAGGTTCTTCAACAGAAATCGGTAAAGAATTACTGATAAAATCTGTGATTTACCAGGGTTGATTTACGAAAGGCAAATAGGATGTTAATTTTGCAAGGGAAGTTGCACATTGCAAGGGAATTTTCCCCAGACCTGTGAATATGGCAAATTTTTACATTACAAAAAATACCCAGTCAGCAGAACTTCATCTCATTCACTAAGTTCTGGGGCAAATTCCCTTGCAAAGTGCAACTTCCCTTGCAAAGTGAACAGCCTGTTTTGCCTTTAGTAAATCAACCCTACCATCTCCAAATGGCCAATGTCCAAAGGTTGTTTGGGGTAGCTGCAACTTGGTAAATGTTACTGTTATGACACATTGATTACCTGTTGAAGTATGGGAGATTTGAATGCATAGCACTCAGTGCTCAATCACAAACACATAAGCCGCCAATGCACTTTGTAACTATGCAGACTGATTTGACAACAAGCATATACACACATATATATAACTCAATGAAAACTGGAAAGGCTGCATAGTAAATGTTCTGTTGTGCATAAAGGAAACATACATGCAGGGAAAAGAAAATAGTTAAAAATAGAAACTTAATTATACAAAAAAAATATACAGATACACAAAATTATTCTAAAACTACTAACATAAAAAGCAAATTGATATAATTCCTTAGAAACTTTTTTCTATGGAATTAATTTAAACTGGCTACATTCATCCAGTTTTAGGTTAGCTCTTTGTAAAGGAACTTGATTTGTGTTTATCTTGCCAGTCTTTATGCAGTTCCAGCTGTACCTCTGTTTTTATTTCTACTATATTTTTTAACTTTATGTTTATTCCCTATACTATAATTGTATATAATCATTTAAGCTTATGAAAGAGTTCACTGCAAGGCAATTATCATGAGCATATAATTTCCCACCCATCTGTGATATTTCGGCTCTGGTAGCATTAAATACTTTACCTAAATTTTATAGTTCCTTCAAACTGCCGTTTTCAGTTGATTTGGCTTAAAGCTGAACGCCCAGGGAAAAAAAAGATTTACTTTTGCAGTTGGTCCTCTTCCCCCTGCAAGGCTTAACTCCTCATTTTGTCTTGGGGATGATAAAAAAGATACTAAACAGTACTTGCCTCATTCCTTACTTCCCCGGCAGCCGGCGCTTTTCCTTCACTCTCCAGCGCTCTGGAAGGTTTGTAGGCCTCTAGTGTCCTCTCATATAATGTAATAATCTTTTTTTTTTCCTCCGTTCACATTTAATTAAACTACATCTTTTCTTTTGCATTCATCTTTTCTCCAGGCTCAGAGTCAATAGAGGAAGAAAAATGCCTGCTCTCTTTTCTGTACAGGTGGATTGTTAATTTCTTCTCAATAGCAGGCTGTTTTACAGGCCCTGCCTGGCTTGCCTGCAAAAAAAGTTCTTGTGTTTAATGTTTATTTTTGGACCTTAAAAGAAAACTCGTGGGCAATTTCAATAGAATAAGTTGACAATTACATTAAATAGCAGTTACTCAGGGCTGCCTTTACATCAGCCCAGATCTCCAGTAGATCAACCGGTACCTATAAGTCTGAAGGTAATCTGGTATGCTAAAAGCAGCCTTCTTTCTTGGCGGCCTCCCTAACTCATAAAGAAGTGGGAAAGTTGGAGGACTTGGACCCAAGTTTTTGTAACCCTTTCATTCTCAGATTTGTTTTTATGCTTTTTTGCACACATATTAAAATAATAATTTTAGGCCTGAAGACTAGTTAAAATGTTATATATTTTTTTGAAAGCAGAGACCCTGTTGTGAATGACAACACTGTTCCCTAGCTGTAATTCCTACTATACAAGCTGCCAGCTATAGTCATCTCCTCAAAACTTTCTGGCAGCTGCAGGAGGTTGCAGGCTCAGTATTTTAGCAGTAGCAGGAAGTAGCCGAGGAGGCATGGCTGCAGAATGGAGAGGGGACTGTGAGAGGTTGCAGGCTCAGTATATTATCTGTACAAATGGAGCATGCAGGAGGCATGGGCTGCACCATAAGGATGGCTGGAGATGTTCTGTCTGCAACATTCAGAGGTGGCAGGGACTGTACAGGCTCTGTATCTGCACCAACACCTCCTCTGTTTGCTGTCAATCAGAGGTCTGTCTCTTTTGCCCAGTGTTGTTGGATAGTGGTGGACGGTGGAAAGGGCTATTTATCTGACAACGCTGCTTAGAAATCATGTCACCAGTTTTGACGCAGACAAGTGCTTTATGCACAGATATCACGTACCAGGTGCTGGAGGCCAATGGAGAGGGGGCTTCTCTTGCGGCTAAGTTCCGGACTCCCCTGGAGGTGAGACAGGAGGAGTCAGGCACAAAGTAGTACAGGTCACCTGCAGAGTTGCTTGCAGAAGATGCTGCAGGCAGATGGCGCTTGTAAGATATGACAGGTCTGTTGAATCGCTGCGACAGAAGAATAGTCAGTACAATCCAGAATCAGGAGCCAGGTGGGAAGCTGAGGTCAAACACCAGAAGCAGGCAGAGGGTATCCGTAAGACAAGCCGTGATCGAGGACTGGAGCAGGCAGGAGATAGGTCAGGAACAAGCTGGGTTGGTATCTTAACCGCTTCAGCACCGGGCCATTTTTCACCCTTCCTTACCAGAGCACTTTTTGCGATTCGGCACTGCGTCGCTTTAACTAACAATTGCGCGGTCGTGCAGTGTTACACCCAAACAAAATTGACGTCCTTTTTTTTTCCCCACAAATAGAGCTTTCTTTTGGTGGTATTTGATCACCTCTGCGGTTTTTATTTTTTGCGCTATAAACAAAAGAAGAGCGACAATTTTGAAAAAAAAAAACACAATATTTTTTACTTTTTGCTATAATAAATATCCAATTAAAAAAAAAAAAAAAAAAAATTTTTTCCTCAGTTTAGGCCGATACGTTTTCTTCTACATATTTTTGGTAAAAAAAAATAAAAAATCGCAATAAGCGTATATTGATCGGTTTGCGCAAAAGTTATAGCGTCTACAAAATAGGGGATAGATTTATTGAATTATTTTTTTTTCTTTTTTTACTAGTAATGGCGGCGATCTGCGATTTTTTTTTTCGTGACTGCGACATTGCGGCGGACACTTCGGACACTTTTGACACATTTTTGGAACCATTCACATTTACACAGCGATCGTTGCTATAAAATTGCATTGATTACTGTGTAAATGTGACTGGCAGGGAAGGGGTTAACACTAAAGGGCGCTGCAGGGGTTAATGTGTTCCCTATAGAAGTGATTCTAACTGTGGGGGGAGGGGACTCACAAGGGGAGGAGACCGATCAGTGATCCTCCGTACTGGGATCACATGATCGGTCTCCTTGCCACTGACAGGACGTGGAGCTGTGTGTTTACACACACAGCTGCACGGTCCCGTTGTTTTAACAGGCAATCGCGGGTGCCCGGCGGACATCGCGGCCGCCGGGCACTCGCACCGGGTCCCGAGCAATGCCGCGCGCGCGCCCCCTAGGCGGCCGGGAATGCGAGGACGTCATACCCAGGATGGGAGATCCACCTTGTGGGTGTCATGACTATACGCCGGTATTGAAGTGGTTAAGGATCACAAGAGCAAGAAATTACAGGAACACAGGTAACAAGCTAAAGATGAATCAGCAACTTCCACCACTGAAAGGCTTCCTTTTTAACCACTTCAATACCGCTCCATAGTCATATGACGCCCACAAGGTGGATCTACCATCCTTGGTGGGCGCCATATGACGTCCTCGGATTCCCGGCCGCCTGGGGGTCGCGCGCCCGCGGCATCGCTCGGGACCCGGTGCGAGTGCCCGGCGGCCGTTAAAACAACGGGACCGGGCGGGACCGTGGAGCTGTGTGTGTAAACACACAGCTCCACGTCCTGTCAGCGGGGAGGAGACCGATCATGTGATCCCAGTACGGAGGAACACATGATCGGTCTCCTCCCCTTGAGTCCCCTCCCCCTACAGTTAGAATCACTCCTATAGGGACACACATTAACCCCTCCAGCGCCCCTAGCGTTAACCCCTTCCCTGCCAGTCACATTTACACAGTAATCATTGCAATTTTATAGCAACGATCGCTGTGTAAATGTGAATGGTTCCAAAAATGTGTCAAAAGTGTCCGAAGTGTCCGCCGCAATGTCGCAGTCACGAAAAAAAAAAAAAAAACCCGCAGATCGCCGCCATTACTAGTTAAAAAAAAAAAAAAAAATTCAATAAATCTATCCCCTATTTTGTAGACGCTATAACTTTTGCGCAAACCGATCAATATACGCTTATTGCGATTTTTTTCTTTTACCAAAAATATGTAGAAGAATACGTATCGGCCTAAACTGAGGAAAAAAAATGTTAAAAAAAAAAAAAATGGGATATTTATTATAGCAAAAAGTAAAAAATATTGTGTTTTTTTTCAAAATTGTCGCTCTTCTTTTGTTTATAGCGCAAAAAATAAAAACCGCAGGGGCGATCAAATACCACCAAAAGAAAGCTCTATTTGTGGGAAAAAAAGGACGTCAATTTTGTTTGGGTGTAACGTCGCTTGACCGCGCAATTGTTAGTTAAAGCGACGCAGTGCCGAATCGCAAAAAGTGCTCTGGTAAGGAAGGGTGTTTAAAAGCCCTGTATTGAAGTGGTTAAAGGCCCATGTGAAGTGCTGGTGGAGATGCTGGGTCCTAGAGTTCTTCCCCTGCTGTTGGTGCCCTGACAATGGGGCACTATGGTTTGTTACAAACAAATGGCAACCACCCCAATCTACAACTGGCCTTTGCAGCAAGAAGCATAAGCAAGGGCGACGCATATCAAGAAACACAAACAAAAATTCACAGCTCACTTGCCAGCCTGTAACAAACCAAAATAACTAACAGTTCACATTAAAACAAGGGGTTTAAGTTTGCACATATTTGCAAATATATGCATAAGCTGCCGAGGCCACGTCATGGCACCCCAATATACTGCTGTCCTAACTCTATACATTTTGAGACTCTCCAAAGTGGGAGCACATATATAATAATGAATAACAACAATATATATAATACATATATAATAATGAATAGATTAAGGCCAAGGGAGCCCATAGGGGCACACTGGAGACCCAGCAATACCTCAATGGCAGCAAATGTATCCCACCCCTCCTTAAAGTGGTGTTCCCATTATAAAAATGAAATAAAAGTCAGCAGCTACAAATACTGCAGCTGCTGACTTTTAATAATTGGACACTTACCTGTCCCAGGGTCCAGCGATGCAGGGGATCGAAGCCCTGCTCGTCTCCCCCTCCGTTCGGCGGCGCCGGCATTGTAACTGGGCACCCCGCTGTGGCTTCACAGCCGGGCACCCACTGTGCATGCGCGAGCGGTGCCGTGATTGGCCGCCCAATCATCTGGGACCTGTCACGAGTCGCAGATGATTGACAAGCGGGAGGGGGCAGAGCTGAGCCCTTCCTGCGCCGAAGGGACGTGACGTCAAGAGCCCAGGCACTGACGGAAGCAGACTACGAGGGACCCCCTAGCAACAGCCATTTAGAGGTGAGTAAAAAAAAAAAAAAGTTCCCAAATGTTTTTTTTTTTTTTAGGCACATTCATTAAAGCGGAGCTCCACCCTAAAGTTGGCACCTTTCAGGGGGGAGGGGGGTGCAGATACCTGTATAATACAGGTATCTGCACCCACTGCCGGACAAGATATCCAGAGCTGCTCCGCCCCTATCCGCAGCTGCCCCGCCCCTATCCGGAGATGCCCCGTTGTGTCTTGGGAAACACAGTTCCCAGGACACAGCCGGGACCAATAGAGACGCGCAGCACGACTCGCACATGAGCAGTAGGGAACCGGGCAGTGAAGACGTTGCGTCTTCACTTCCTGATTCCCTGACAGAGGATGGCGGCGGGGCAGCTGAGAAACGAGCGGTCTCTCGTCACATTCTGCCTACACCGCTGGAACGTGGAACAGGTAAGTGTCCATTTATTAAAAGTCAGCAGCTGCAGTATTTGTAGCTGCTGACTTTTAATATTTTTGGTGCGGGTGCAGCTCCGCTTTAATATATATTTTTTTTTTTTTTAGGTGGAACACCACTTTAAAGCTATAGGGGCACACTGGACACTCAGCAATAGTACAATGGAAGAGAAGGTATATTACACATTTTACAACCTCCTTGGCCCCAAAATGCTTCAAAGCCTGTTTTCATCTGTGTGGTGTGTTTGGGTGCTATATCATTGAACTCTAAATAAAAGTGCATCAAAGATGTAGTAAGCAGGACTTTTTTTATGTCCCCCATCTAAAACACACATAAAATGGACTGGTGTGAGTGGGGCTTAAACACAGAGGACTAATGATAACTTATATTCATATATATATATATATATAAATGATATTTTACTTACCCCAATTAAGTATCAAATCAAAGCGGTACATGCTTTTTTGTGAAAGACTTGTTACCAGAAATGTAAATCTCTATTCTGTACTATAACATTCCAAATAACATACAGATACCCTTCTCTTCTTTCGTATCAACTCTTTGCCAACTCATCAAACTCCATCAAAAGATTTGAGTCTTTGCCGAGATACCTGATACTTGATATTAAAATAGATAAAACCCCACCAGGAGAACTAACCTGCTAATCAGACACCCAGAATTTTACCACAAATATAACATTTACATGTTGATACAATATTTGTGAAAAGGCAGCTTCTACCTGAGCGTGTTTCTAGTTCCATATTCACACTTGGACAGATTAGATCTGGTTCCTATGTTGTATAGCTTTATATTTGTTGAACTCTACAACTGATTGGATTTTTTTAATTATTCTGTTATAGTGAAACCTTTAGTGGATTCAAGATAATCAAGATTTGTGTTTTATTTGTGTTTTATTTTCTTGTGTAGTTCAGGCAGGTCATTTACTGTATCCCTAGGCCTGCAAGGTGCCACTTGAAGAACTTTGTATTTTTGCCCAGTTTTTATTTTCCCCAGATTATTTCCATTGCACTTGCCTATACTTGAATCATTTGATGTAACTTGGGCTGATTTGCCATGTTTTCTGTTGTAAAGCCACATTTATTCACTGTCCGAATATTAAAAGCAATGTGCTCCTGATCGGCTTATGTCCTCTGCCCATACTTGTTGGTTATACTATATGTATAAACTGTATATGGCAATTACAAATTGCAATTTACTGTAATATTTGGCCTACCAGATCAGAAGATTTCAGCTCAGTTACGGCTGGTTCACATCAGAACACGGTGGGGGAAAGGCGTGTTGCCTTCACCGTGTTCAAACGCACTGCCCTTGCAGTCTTCATGTGGATGCCACTACATTGTTAATAGTACTCCAAACGCAGATCGCAAATGCAGTTTGCGGGCACCAAATATTTGGTTGCTGGGTTTGGGGGAAAGTAGGTGGCAGTGATTGTTCCAATAATCCAGTTCAACGAGTACTCCTCTTGAACGTGTAAACCCATCGAGCTGCATGCAAGTGAAGTTTAGTGATCCCCAAGTCCTTATCGTGCATATTATAAAGCAAGTATCTAACTGGCTACTTTAAGCACCATTATCTTTCCTCATGGTCTTTTTAAATGAGCTGAACTGTTTATAGTTATATAGAGCAAGCGGGGAGCTATTCAACAGCAGTGCAAGATGATATTTTATTATACTGTTGCAACACATGGCTCAAAATAAGTGTGATATTTTATAGCTTCCTTAATCAACATTCAAGTTTAACTCTTGTTAGCCTTGACCTAAGCATAAAATCTTTTTACATTATATTATTAAACTGTTTGTGCCTCCTTCCTCTGCTACAGAATATTAAGAAGAGATATTGTCCGCTGAGCTTGCTGCTTCGTTTCCTGCTACTTTATTAAAATGTGAATTGTATTTCAGATAGTAATCTTACGGCGAGCTGAGATGTAGATGTAGCACTATTATTTTTTCAAGAGCATTCCATATTTCATATATGTCCTGCATGGAAAGAAAATGCAGGCGCTTCGAACATTTAATGTCATCTTCAAACTAGATCTCCCAACTCACAGCTGCAGTATGTGATGCCAGCATGACCTGAACTCTGAAAACGTGGATATAATCAGCAAGAAGAAACAATTACCTAACTACTCATACAGTGACATATATACTCTATATATAATATACAAAATTTTATCAAACCTAGATTGTTTCGGTGTATCTATATGCATCAAAATCATACAAATGAAAAACTTTGACTGTTTTGTGAAGAACATAATTCTAGTCAGGAGGTCCTTGCTGTTTTTCATATATTGAAAGAAGAGGAAGGGAGGGACTTATGGACTTTTTAGGCACTGTACACTGTATTATAATATCAAAATTTATTGAAGGAAAACAACATACAAAAAACACCGTATACATCTAAAAACATATACATCTTAGTCAAAAGAGATTAATACAGTACAAAAAACGCATGAGCAGCCTATGATAGCTAGCCTAAGGGATACCAGAGAACAAAAGATCAGCAATAGATATAGGTTTTGTCCCAAATTGATGAGGTATCCAATATGAAGGCGAGGATGCAGTGCGATATCGATGAAATTGGCGGAAGCTCTACATGTTTCGCGTTTTCATTTAACGCTTCATCTGGAGCAGTAACTGACAGACAAATATAAGATTTAAAAGACACAGTGAAAATATGCATGTAGTTATCATTTCCTAAGAAACGTGTTATATCTGTACAAAAAAACAAAAAAACAAAAAAAAAACACAATATAGATGGTCATTTTACTGCCGAGTGTGGCCATCATACCTGCGCCACACCACCAGACGGTACGCCGCAAGGGTAAGGGCCATAATTCCAAACACTCAGTGGGGACGTGTAAAATATAATATTGAACTGCCAATTGTAAAAAAAGGGAAAAACACTTACTGTCATTCTTTAATTATAAAAAAAATGTATATAGAGATAGTCTTTATGTCTCCCCACCAACCGAGAAAAAAGAAGCTGAAGATCGATACAATAGGATTGAGGATTTATACCCCAGGTGAGTACCTAATTAATAATCAGAATAAGAATTTTAAATGTTTATCAAGACAAACACGGCCAATAAGTAGGTTAATTTACTTCATAGGGATTAAAATGTAGACTCACCTAAATGAAAATAGGGGAGAAGATACCCAGTTGTAAACGCGCAACAGCGCTAGAATTGTTTGTAAATGGGTTCCGAGTTTAGTGAACCAGATTGATAATGGAACAGGTTGGTATTCAACAGAGGAAGCTTCAATGGTGAATGAAGGTGCCCTCATTAATCTGTATGGTATAAGGCCATAAGTAAAGATAAGTATTTTAAGAATAGAAATGAATAAAATAACAGATGGCATAGCCTAACGGCATGCATATATCTCACCATCCTGGAGTAAAAAACGATCAATCCTGTTCAGCATCATGGCGGTGGTGGAGGAGAAGGACGCTGGCAGAAAGCACACATGGTGTGTATAGCGGCTACAACGTGCTTAGCACTATGTAACAGTGGGGAAGATTTACTGAAACTGGATCACTCAGAATCTGGTACTGCCATACATGGTAGCCAATGACCTTCTAACTTCAGTTCAATTAAGCTTTGCTGGAAAAAAAAAAAAAAAATGTAAACTGGTTTCTATGCAGAGCTGTACCAGATTTTGCATGCTCCGGTTTAAGACCCCCCCCCCCCCCAGTTTGTCTATTTCTGCCCATCAACTATAAGATGCAGAGGGATACATATTTTATATAACAAAACAGTGTTTGGGTTCTCTGAATGGGGGAGGGTGGATTAATGATCCCCTCCCCCATTTAGCAAAAGTGTTGCATTCTGTAAGAACATACAAGGAGTGCTGTGAATGGCAGAGAGGACAGGAAAGGGAGGGAGGGCAGCCATTGGGACTTCATGTCATGTTAGATCCATGGCAGTTAACCCATGTAGTACTGAAAGATTTTTTTAGTAAGGAGCAGTCCCCAGGACATGGGATACACTTCATTACAAGTAAGTTATGTGACTGAAGTTGTACCTTAACCACTTGCTTACCAGGAACTTAAACCCCCCTCCTATCCAGACCAATTTTCAGCTTTCGGTGCTCTCACGCTTTGACTGACAATTACTCAGTCATGCAACATTGTACCCAAATGAATTTTTTGTCCTTTTTTTCCCACAAATAGAGCTTTCTTTTGGTGGTATTTGATCACCTCTGGGTTTTTTATTTTTTGCGCTATAAATGAAAAAAGACCGAAAATTTTGAACAAAAAACGAATTTTTCTTTGTTTCTGTGATAAAATTTAGGAAATTATTCATTTTTCTTCATAAATTTTGGCCACAATTTATAGTGCTACATATCTTTGGTAAAAATAACCCTAATTAGAGGATATTATTTGGTCTTTGTGAAAGTTATAGAGTCTACAAGCGGTGGTGCAAATTATACAAAATTGATCACATCTGATGTGCTGGTGGCCTATCTCATTTCTTGTGACCCGAACAAGCCAGGAAAGTACAAATACCACCTTTTTTGAAAGTAGACATTCCAAGGTATTTAGTAAGAGGCATGGTGAGATTTTTGATGTTGTCATTTTTTCCCACAATTCTTTGCAAAATGAATTATTTTTTTTTTTCTACAAAATTGTCATTGTAATAGGTTATTTCTCTCACATGGCATGTGAATACCACAAATGACACCCCAAAATAGATTCTGCTACTCCTCCTGAGTATTACGATACCAGATGTGTGGGACTTTTTTACAGCCTGGCCACTTAGAGTGGCCCAACATGAAGGGGGGGCAATCACGTGTTTTAGGAGCATAAATTACACATCTAAATTGTTGATTACCTATTACACTTTTGAAGGCCTTGGAGCACCAGGACAATGACACGTGACACTGACGTGGCACTGATAACACGTGACACTGATGTGGCATTGATGACAGATGGCACTAATATGTGGCACTGATGAGAGATGGCACTTATACGTGGCACTGATATCACGTGGCACTAATGAGAGATGGCACTAATACGTGGCACTGATGACAGACGGCACTAATACGTGACAATGATGATACGTGACACTGGTGACAGATGGCACTGATGACAGATGGCACTAATACGTGACACTGATGACAGATGGCACTAATATGTGGCACTGATGACACGTGACACTGATATGGCACTGATGACAGATGACACTGATGACAGATGGCACTATGTGGCACTGATGACATGTGGCACTGGGGACAGGTGGCACTGGGGACAGGTGGCACTGGGGACAGGTGGCACTGGGGACAGATGGCACTGGGGACAGATGGCACTGGGGACAGATGGCACTGGCAGATGGCATTGGGGACAGATTGCACTGGCAGATGGCATTGGGGACAGATTGCAGTGGTGGCAGTGGGCACAGATGGCACATTTCGTTTTTTTTTTTTACACTTACGGCACTGCAGCCGTTCATCTCCCCCTCCTCACACGCTGTCTCTGTGTGAGGAGGGGGAGCGGCGCTGAGAGATGATCTCATATGTTTACATATGAGATCATCTCCCATTGGACACGCCGATCGCGCTGTAAACGGCCGCTGTGATTGGCCGTTTACAGCGATCTGTGATTGGCTGTGTCCGAGGGACACGGCCAACACAGAATTTCCCTGCTGCGCGCTCGTGAACGAGGAAAGGGGAGGCCGTCATATGACGGCCTCCCGGGAATTGACATCCGCGCCGAGGCCGTCATTCGGCTACGGCCGGATGTGAAGTGGTTAAAAAAACATGTTTTCTCTTATATTCACCGACTGACACTACTTCTCTCTTTAGACCATTGGGTTGTTATGCCACCTTCAGGAGAAGACTAGGCATTACATGTTACATGTGATAATAAAACTAGAACTTTCTAGTTCTGCCCAAGAAGCGGTCCCTTAGGTAACAACCTCTCAGCATGCTACTGCAGCCTCAGTTTTATTTTGCCTAGTGAAGGAGAAAAGACCTAGGAACCGTGATGGGCCCATCGGTCCGTCTATGTTTCTGCAGAAGCTTGGTTTTTGCGCAAAATGATAGATCCTGTGATCTGCTATCAACAACCGGCTGGATGACAGGCTGGATACCCTTATCCTTGTAGTCGCCCCAGTCCGGCCATCGAGCGTGTGCAGGTCGCAGCTACGGCTCGGCAGGCCACGACGAAACCTCAGCTCCAGAGGTGGTCGTGAGCTTTTATGCTCCGGGGCATACATATGACCAGGCTACTGATGTTTGTGTCACAGTATGCCGGGCCAGCAGCTACCCTGTACTGATCAGTAAGTAGTTCTGCAATGGAATGTTTCCCAGCTCTTCAGGACTGGCAAGTACAGCTCTCCCTGCCTCGGTGGGGTTAAGCAGCTGGGCATTCCCTGGGAGGTCGATTCGGGGGTCCCTCTCCTCTCTCCCTGTTCCCCTCTCCCTCCCTGTGTACTGCTGTGGGGTGTGTGTGTGTCTGTGCAGGGCTCTCACCTGGGGAGGTTTAGCGCTGGCTGTGTCCTGGGTCCTGTTTTCCATGCCCCTAGAGCAGGGTTCTCAAACTGGCGGCCCTCCAGGTTTTGCGAAACTACAAGTCCCATAAGGCATTGCAAGGCTGACAGTTACATGTATGAATCCCACAGGCAGAGGCATGATGAGACTTGTAGTTTCACAACAGCTAGAGGGCCACTTGTTTGAGACCCCTGCCCTAGAGGTTCCTGTGAGTTTCTGTCCCTCATGGTTCTGCATTTGGCGGCCATCTTGGGTGTGGGCATGGGCTTCGGCAGCCATCTTCCCTGTGATTTTTGTCCTTACACTAGACGTCAGCGGCCATTTTTCTGGAAGCCTGAATACGTTTTTTTAGTGTTCTCTAGCAGCAGCATGTGCTCCTGTGTTCTGGCGGCCATTTTCCCTGTGTTTTATGTCCTTATACTGGACGCCGGGCGGCCATTTTCTTTGCGCCTGAGCACACTACTGAGAGGTTTCAGTGCCATTAGCAGCTGCTTCCACCGACAGAGCTGTTTCCTCTGCACCTGGGAGGCAACAGAGAATACAGGCACTACCTGCTGGATAGCGCAGAACCCCTCAGGGTGGTGAGTCCTGCGGGAAAGGGCCCCTCAGCCAGCAGCAGTAAGGAGGGTGGGACTGTCACTGTCCTAAGTCCCCTTTGAGTGGCAGACAGGGTAGGGTCAGCATGACTTCAGAAACTGGGGTTTCTTTCCCCGAAATCCAGGCAATTGCAACCGGGTCACCTGCGGACTGCGCAGTACCCTCAGTCGCAGTCCTCAATTCGTTCGTTGCCAAGAGGGAGGCGGTGCGTGGGCGCAAAGGTGCTAAAAAGCGGCCCATGCCCCCGTCCTCTGGGGAGAGTTCTGACGCAGACTCGGGACCCACTGAGGCTGGTGACCCCTGCTCTGTCATGTCAGATGACGCTGACCAGGACTGTTCAGACAGTAAGGATGAGTCCCTGTCCAGGTCCGTGAGCGACAAAGCGCTTGTTGGCGCTCTTATCACAGCTGTGCATGATACCCTGAAGATTCAGGAGCCAGCAGATTCCTCTGCTGAGGTAGCTGTCCCTTTTGGGACCTGTAAGCCAGCCCGTTCCCCTAAGGTGTTCCCGTATCTGACTTTGTTTGACAAGTTCATTTACAAGGAATGGGGTTGACCGCAATGGACCTTTTCGGGCCCCAAATACATGGCAGTGTGTTACCCTTTTGAGGAGAGCCTTCTCAAAAAGTGGTCGGCTCCTCCGGTCGTGGACCACCCAGTATCCAGGTTAAACAAAGTAACCACGATCCCAGTAGAGGGGACTCCTGTATTTAAGGATCCCACGGACAGGAAGGCCGAGGCAGTGGCTCGTTCCTTGTTACGGTTGTGGGGTCAGCCGTGTGACCAGTACTGGCATCCGTACTTGTGTCGCTGACACTAACTGAGTGGGCAAAACTGTTGCACCGCAAATTGGGAGAACAGGCTTCTCCTGTCTGTGTAGAATTGGCAGACCAACTAGTGCAAGGCCTTAAGTACATTTGTGATGCGGCCCTGGATACCCTCCCTCTGTTATGCAGGGCTTCAGTGTCAGCAGTGGTGCTGAGGCGCCCCATTTGGCTAACATGCTGGTCTGCTGACCAGGCATCCAAAAAAGCCCTGACGGATCTTCCCTTCCTTAGCGACCGGCTCTTTGGAGCCTCTTTGGATGACATTATTAAGAATGCCACAAGTGGTAAGAGTACTCCCACAGGCCAGGAAGGCTAAGGAGCCATGCCGTAGGCAGGGGACGTTTTTTTCCACTCCCAAACGGCTTTTTCGTCTGCCCGGAGCTTCGGCCAAACGCCCCTAGCCCGACAGGACGACCACGGAAGGACAGAAACGTCCCTGGAACCGCGAGCCTAACAAGCCTGCGAACAAAAGTGCTACTGCATGAAGGTTTTCTCCCACCCATGTCTCGGGTAGGGGGTCGCCTTCGGGAGTTGCAGCCCGGTGGTCCTCTTGACTGTCCGACCAATGGGTCTGCGATCTGATTGCCTACGGCTACAAGATAGAGTTCCTCTCTTGGCCGCAAAACAGATTCTTCCCCTCCAGCATACCTGTTCTCCCGGCTCGCCGGGATGCTTTCTTGGGGGCAGTAAGGGACCTGCTGAATCGCGGGGTGATTGTACCGGTTCTGGAATCGGAACGTTTCCAGGGGTTCTACTCAAACCTGTTTGTAGTTCCCAAGAAGAAAGGGGTAAGTCCAATCTTGGATCTAAAAGCCCTCAATCACTTAGTGAAAGTGCAGAGGTTCAGAATAGAATCAGTTCGAACAGTAGTCGCTGCACTCCATCAAGGGGACTCCCTGGCATCCTTAGACATCCAGGATGCGTACCTGCACGTTTCTGCGGTTGCAGTCGGGGAAGCCCACTACCAGTTTGTGGCTCTCCCTTTTGGGTTTGTATCAGCCCCCCGAGTCTTTACCAGGTATTGGCTCCTGTGTTGGCGTTGCTACGGCAATGCGGGATCGCAATCGTGGGTTACCCAGACGATCTCCTCCTGAGAGCTTCTTCCGCCTCAGAGTTAGAAGAGGATGTGGCGATCACCGTGCAGACCCTGCAAGGATTTTGGTGGCTGTTGAACCTAAAAATGGTCGGTGAGTACCTAGGCTTGCTGCTGGACTCCAGGGAAGTGGGAGTGTTTCTCCCTTCGGTCAAGCTGCAGACTCTCAGAGCCACGGTAAAACTGCTGATGAACCGCAAGTGGTCGTCGCTGCGCTTCTGCATGCGAGTCCTGGGTCTCATGGTGGCCTCCTTTGAGGCAGTACCAAATGCCTAGTTCCACACCGAGTCCTGCAGAAGGAGATCTTGGCAAAGTGGGACAAATCTCCATTGTCCCTGGATCGTCAGGTGGCTGAGGTCCCCGGTGCTTCAGTCCGGGAAGTTTTTCCTACCTCTGAAATGGATGGTGATCACAACGGACGCCAGCCTATTCGGCTGTGGTGGAGTAATTGGAGTTCAGTCGACTCAGGGCCTCTGGTCGACGGAGGAATCCAAGTTGCCGATCAATCGGCTCGAACTGAGAGCGATCAGGCTATGCCTCTCCACATGGTCAATGAGACTGCAAGGGCGTCCGATCAGGATCCAGTCAGACAACGCCACTGCTGTGGCATACGTCTATCACCCAGGAGGAACAAGAAGCTTGGCCGCCGCACAGGTCGTCGCTCACATACTTCTGTGTGCAGAGCGACATGTACCTGCCCTGTCGGCCATTTACATCCCGGGTGTGGAGAACTGGCAGGCGGGCTATGTAAGTCGTTAGATGCTGGACCCTGGAGAATGGGCATTGCATCAGGGGGTGTTCAGGCTACTGTGTCTGCGGTGGGGCACACCAGACATGGATCTTCTGGCCTCCCGTCTCAATCGAAAGGTGCTGAGATTCGTGTCCAGGACAAGAGATCCGTGGGCAGACACGTCAGACGCGCTGGTGGCTCTGTGGGAACAGTACCAGCTGATCTACGCCTTTCCTTCAATGAAATTGTTACCACGTCTGCTTCGCAGAGTGGAAGCCGAGGGGATCCCAGTAATACTGGTTGCCCCAGATCTCCATCCTGCTTTATCGTCGCTGGTTTTACCGGCATGGCTATTGAGAGACAGGTGTTGAGGAACCGGGGTCTGTCGGACTCGGTGATCCCAACTATGTTGAGAGCATGGAAATCTTCTTCTCGGAAGATATATCTTCGTACCTGGAAGGCCTGCCTCTCCATTGTGAGGAGAAAGGATGGCATTCGTGCTCCTTTTTTCTATATACAGGATCCTGCTGTTTCTGGGTGGACCAGAAGTTGGCGTTAAGCACCATTAAAGGACAAATATCAGCTTTGGCTGTCCTTTTTCAGCGACCTCTGGCGTCTCACTCTCTCAGTACTTTTGCTCAAGGGGTGCGACATGTAGTCCCTCCTGTGCGTCCACAGTTACCCCCGTGGGATCTGAATCTAGTATTATCGGCGCTTCAAAAACCGCCATTTTAAAATATCAGAGAGTCCCCCTGTTGACCCTTTCCCAGAAAGTTGTCTTTCTAATGGCCATCACATCGGCCAGGGGGGTTTCGGAACTGGCGGCCTTGTCCTGCAAGTCGCCCTATCTGGTTATTCACGAGGATAAGGTGGTGTGCGTCCGCAACCGTCTTTTCTGCCGACAGGTAGTCTCGGCGTTTCACATCAATGAGGACATTGTGTTACCATCTCTGTGTCCTAAGCCGACACATCCTAAGGAGGTGGCCCTTCATGCTCTGGAAGTGGTTCAGGCTCTGAAGGTGTATTTGTCTGCCACGGTTCCTTTCTGGAAGTCAGACTCACTGTTTGTTTCGGTGGCTAGTCCAAAGTAAGGCATGGCGGTCTCGTCGGCCACCCTTTTCAGGTGGATCAGACAAATTGGAGTACAATCCTATGCCTTGAAGGGGCAGGTGCCCCCCTTTCCGGTCACGGGCCACTCCACAAGGGCAATCGGAACGTCTTGGGCCTCCTACATCGAGCGTCTGTCGCTCAAGTGTGTAAATCGGCGACCTGGTCATCTGTCCACACGTTTACAAGTTCTACAAGGTAGATGTCAGTGCATTGGGTGATGCCTGTTTTGGCCGCAAAGTTTTGCTGGCGGCTGTATAGTTGCAATTGCATATGCAATTTTTTTTCCTGTTTTGGGTAAAAACGCAGTACCTTTTAAGTTAATGCACTGTTGCATTCGTTACCGCAATTTTTGCTGCAGTTTGAGGGTAGTGCTTCTCCGTTGAGGAGCACCCTGTTTTTTTGTGGTGGTTTTTCCACACACTAGTTTTTTTGTGGATAAAGTTTGTACTAGTTCCCACATGCCATGGTGGATGAAGTTTTATGCTGTTTTCCCACCCCTCGTTTTGGCACTGCTTGGGGACGTCCCAATGATTTGATTTGCAGCCAGTCTCAGTTCTTTGTGTGAGTATGCTATCCAGTTGTCAAACAGTTAAGAAAGAGAAAGATCTCACCTCCAGTATGGATGCTTATGAATTACACAATCATCCCCAGTAACACTTGAATTTTATTTCACTAAGAAAATCTGCCAGGGCTCTCTTGAGAAGCTAAAAAGAAAAAAAAGCATATCCAAACATCTGGTGAGCTGTTTTTCCAAGAAGTTGGTCTTATTTTTCCATGGTATTAGAAACATTCAGAGCTTGGCGTCAGTCGGCAGATATAAAACAAAATCAGATTGGGGCCATGCAGGCACAGAAGCTGACCTGTGGCCTCCTTCAACTCCGATTACTGCTTTTTTAATGCATTAATGCTGGAGTTTATCACTCCAAACTTTGAGAGGGCTAGATGTAGCAGCTAGAAATATTGCAATGGAATGAACTCTAGCCATCCATTAACCTTGTCACCTAGGCTTTGCAGCCTTCTTTTTCAGCTACGACATATGCACACAATCTATAGTAAAGCTTGGTTTCTATACAGATTTAGAAGGGGATTTTGCATGGCAAATACATAAGTGGCCTAGAAGGAAAAAACTACAGGCAGTTAGAGAAGGTATTATTGTTCTGATATTCCTAAAGTGGTCACAGCTACACCTAACTTTTAAGAAGATATTGTTGCTAGGCCAGAATATCTCTTTTGCTAATGTCTTTAACTTACAACAAAACTGGTCCAAAAATATCGTACACCCACTCTTCAAGTACCACCACTGCGCCAAAAGTAACCTAAATGTGCAACAGCTGCTACTTTAAATTAAATAAATATAAATAAGCTTCAGCAGTAAAATGGCGCTATTTTTAGCGCCACTCTACCGTCTTTTAGCTGCACTATTCGGCCGATAGCGGGGTGGTTTTAACCCCCCGCTAGCGGCCGAAAAGGGGATTAGAAAAGTGTAAACTAAAGTAAATAGTAGTGCTAAACAGTGTAAAAAATAAACCCAGTGACAGGTGATAGTGATAAACACTAACACATAAATAAACGACTAATAAAGTTTGGGCAAAAAAATTGTCCTTAAATGAAACTGATTGTCTCAAACAAGGAAAGCTGAATATATCCTGATGTGAGATCTTTAAAACTTTCACCACACAGCATGCGCTCAGTGTTTCCACTCCCCTTTGGTTAAAAACTCACCAAATGACAATGCCTTGCACTCTCATGCTTGGCAAAACAGCATCAACCCTCACAGGGTAGATATCCACCGATATCCAGACGTGACACCCGATATCATGGACTCTCCATATATAAACAAACAAAGTGCTCCAATAGTGCAGTATCGTAAAAAGTTTATTCTATTTAAACAGCTTCTCACATAAGCTCAAATCAATAAAGCCTAGAGGCATCAACTTGCAGCAGCAAATACTGATATAATGTGGTCTCAGCGGACACAGCATAGGTGAACTGAATCTCACCAGTGAAAGATCGTGATCCTCTGAGCGCCACTTCCATTATAGCGTCAATCGTAAAAAACGTGTTGCAGTACGGCCACGACCTGACGTTTCATCATACCGACTTACTCATGGGATTGGCTGTACGGCGCGGCAACCTTCCCTTTATAGTGCCTCGTTCATTAAACGATTGCCACCTGCAGCACATGTGCTAACAGCGTGTCCCCGCAATCACAAAACATCCAGCGCTTACTCGGTTTATACTCCATATTGCAAGATGAAACAACAGTGATAGCAGCGCATTCATATAATATCTGCACAGTATGAAGCATAAGCAATTTCGCCACTACTAATCACTGAATCAATGCATATGCTGCTAAACAATATATGTATCATAAATTAAAAAATAAATGATATATATATATATATATATATATATATATATATATATATATATATATATATATATATATATATATATATATATAAAAACATGTTTTCATATAAATAAAAACCCTTGAACCACCTCAGCCCCGGAGGATTTGGCTGCTCAATGACCAGAGCACTTTTTACAATTTGGCACTGCGCTGCTTTAACTGGTAATTGCGCAGTCATGCAATGCTGTACCCAAACGAAATTTGCGCCCTTTTTTTCCCACAAATAGAGCTTTCTTTTGATGGTATTTGATTGCCTCTGTGATTTTTATTTTTTACACTATAAATGGAAAAATACCGAAAATTTGGAAAAAAAATGATCATTTCTACTTTTTGTTATAAAGAAAAATTTATAAACTCAATTTTAGTCACACATTTAGGCCAACATGTATATAGCCACATGTCTTTGGTAAAAAAATGTCAATAAGCGTATATTTATTGGTTTGCGCAAAAGTTATAGCGTCTACAAACAAGGGTACATTTTCTGGAATTTATGCAGCTTTTAGTTTATGACTGCCTATCTAATTTCTTGAGGTGCTAAAATGGCAGGGCAGTACAACCCCCCCCCCCCTCCCAATGAACCCATTTTGGAAAGTAGACACCCCAAGGAAATTGCTGAGAGGCATGTTGAGCCCATTGAATATTTTATTTTTTTGTCACAAGTGATTGAAAAATTACAAAAAAATTATAATAAAATTACACAAAGTTGTCACTAAATGATATATTGCTCACACATGCCATGGTTATTTGTGGAATCGCACCCCAAAATACATTCTGCTGCTTCTCCTGATACCTCATATGTGAGACTTTTTGGAAGCCTAGCCACGTACAGGATCCCAAAAACCAAGCACCGCCTTCAGGATTTCTAAGGGCGTAAATTTTTGATTTCACTCCTCACTACCTATCACAGTTTTGAAGATAGCACAAAACACCCCAAATGACCCAATTTTGGAAAGTAGACACCCCAAGCTGTTTGCTATTTTGGCATGTTCAGTCCATGGAATATTTTATATTTTGCCAAAAGTTGTGGGAAAATTACAATTCTTTTTTTTTTTTTTTTTTTTTTTACACAAAGTTGTCACTAAATGATCTATTGCTCAAATGTGCCATGGGCATATGTGAAATGACACCCCAAAATACATTCTGCTGCTTCTCCTGAGTATGAGGATACCACGTACAGGACCCCCGAAAACCAAGCACCGCCTTCAGGCTTTCTAGGGGTTTAATCACAGTTTCGGAGGCCATGAAATGAAATGACCCCATTTTGGAAAGAAGACACTTCAAGCTATTTGCTGAGAGGCATGTTGAGTCCATGGACTATTTTTTTTTACACAGTTTTCACTAAATTATATATTGTTCAAACATGGCATGGTTATATGTGGAATTACACCCCAAAATACATTCTGAGTGTGGGACTTTTTGGCAGTCTAACCGTGTACAGGACCCAAAAAAACAATCACTGCCTTCAGGCTTTCTAAAGGCGTACATTTTTGATTTCATTCCTCACTGCCTATCACAGTTTTGGAGGCCATGAAATGTCCAGATAGCACAACCCCCCCCCCCCCCAAATGACCCCATTTTGGAAAGTAGACACCCCAAGATATTTGCTGAGAGGCATGTTGAGTATTTTGCAGATCTCGCTTTTTGTCACAAAGTTTTGAAAATTGAAAAAAGAAAAAGAAAAATACATTTATTCACCATGCCTCTTAGCAAATACCTTGGGGTAAAAAAATGCATGGTCAGCAAGTTCCCTATGCCTACACTTGAAGTCCCACCACTGCGCATATAGATTAGATCTTTACCTATACAATATAGCTGCCACTTTGAATAATACAATAATGTGGACAATATTTAAACCTCTAACAATAAATAATGAGATAAAAATAGTGGCGCTAAATTCAATATTTAAAGTGAAATGGTTATATAAATTAATAAACATGCCTCAATGAATATTTAATCACCCCGTGACTAGTGTAAAAAAGAAAAAACAAATTTATCCAAAAAAATCTCCATAAATAAATTCATCCAATATTAAAGCTTAGTGTAGTATCTTCTCAATTCTTCCACCACACCAATATGTGACAGTGATTTTGCACCCTTCAGATAACGCACTCACTGACTTCCAATGCCTTGCACTCGGGTGTGTGGTTGAAAGCGACATGCTTTAAAATTGCGCACAAACGTGCAGCGGCGACAAACTGCATACATTTTTAAAAGCCTTTACAGGTTACTATTTTAGATTTACAGAGGAGGTCTACTGCTAAAATGACTGCCCTTGATCTGACCTTCACGTGATACCTCACATGCATGGTGCAATAGCTGTTTACATATGACACGAGACCGACGCTTGCCTTTGTGCGTGAGCATGGGCGGACAGGGTTGTTTTGTTTTTTGTTTTAATTATTTATTTTGCTTTTTGATTATATTTTTAAATTGTTCCTTTTTTTTTTTTTTTATAATTTTTTCAGGGAATGTAAATATCCCCTTTGATAGCAATAGGTAGTGACGGGTACTCCTTTTTTAAAAAAAAAAAATTGGGGTATATTAGACCCTAGATCTCTCCTCTGCCCTCAAAACATCTGACCAAAACATCAAAACATCTGACCACGCCAAGATAGGTGTGATAAAATGCTTTGCCCATTTCCAAATGGTGCTGTTTATTTCTGGCGAAAGGCATGAAATGCTTGTAGCATCCGGTTTCTTAGGCCATAGAGATGATTGGTGCCATTCTGGTCTCTGATCAGCTCTATGGTCAGCTGGAACCACCGGCTGCATTCTCGGGTTCCCTGTTGGGACAGAGAGCCCGAAAAAAAGATGGTAGATGGTGGGAGGGGAAGTTCCCTCCCACTGCTTGTAAAAGCAGTCTAGAGGCTAATTAGCTGCTAGGATTGCTTTTACATCAGAGCTGACCGCTGGCTGAAAAGAATGATACCTAAACCTGCAGGCATCATTCTGTTATAACCACTCAAAATCCAGCAACATACCAGTACATTGCTGGTCCTTGTTGGGCATACATTGTAATGTTCTTTTTTTTCATGCAGCCTGTTGGCTGAACGAAAAAAAGAGATTGGTGGGTATGCCCACCATTAGAATACCGCCCTTCATCCACCCACTTCTAATGATGGGCATACATGCACCATTTTTTTAAACTGTGGTGGTGAAATCACCTCCTACAGCACTGGAGTTGCCGATTTACATATCGTGGGAGCAAATGCTGTCAAGATACATAAATCAGTGCTGCAGCTGAATGGCGTACCTAAAAACAAAAAAAAGCGTATCTGCTATGCAAATGATGGTTAACAATAAAACAAAGTAACCTTACAGTATAACAGTAATACTTACCATACCTGCAAAGCAATTACAATAAAACATAGTAAAATAAAAAATGTTTTAACGCAATCTGTGCCTAAAAAATTATACCGAAGCATGGGGGCAATCCACCCCTAATGTTAGGAGCAAATCACTCCTCCACCCCTGTCCCCATGCTTCGGCATATATGCCCTTTTTTTTTAAACTGTGATGGTGAAATCACCTTCTACAGTGCTGGAGTCGCTGATTTACGTATTTTGCGAGCAAACGATGTTACTGTCGAGATAAATAAATCAGTGCTGCAGCTGAATGGCGTACCTAAAAACAAAAAAATGGTTAACAATAAAGCACCGTCAACAGTAACGTTTAAAAGAATTACATACCTGAAAAGCAAATATGATAAAATATAGTAACAATAAAACATTGCGTTATAGAATACAGTAAAAAAGAGCAGAACAATAAAAAGGACAACTATTTTTTTAATATATATATATTTTAACCCCTTACCGCCCACCATCCGTCATATGATGGCCAGGCGGCGCGGCGTAATATGACGTCCCTCCATTTAAACAGGGAATGCGTGCAATCGTTCAAGGGCATCCCCGTTCCTTCGGTGGCGGCGTAACACGGAGACACCGCTCACCACCGAGGGGGGTGAACAGCTATTGGTCATGGCTGTTTACCACGTGATCAGCCACGTGATCCCCGACTTCATCTGAGTACCTGTCACAGTCCATATGAGTACCTGTCACAGTCCATATGAGTACCTGTCACAGTCCATATGAGTACCTGTCACAGTCCATATGACTACCTGAGTACCTGTTACAGTCCATATGAGTACCGAGTACCTGTGACCCCCCATCAGAGTACCTGAGTACCTGTCACCAGCCCATCAGAGTACCCGAGTACCTGTCTGCAGCTCATCAAGTTACCCGTGTACCTGTCTCCAGTCCATCAGAGTACCCGAGTACCTATTTGCAGCCCATTCCTCATAGAATATACGTTGGGGTGTTTGCCTTCCAAAATGGGGTAATTTTGTGGGTAATTCAACTGTCCTGCTGCTCCGGGACCTTCAAAAGTATGATAGGTAGGAATGAAATGAGATGTGTAATTTATACTCGTATAACGCCTGAAGGTACTACTGATCGCCATACTCGGGAAGAGTAGCAGAATGTATTTTGGGGTGTCATTTTTGCTATATACATGCTATGTGTTAAAAATATCTTATGAATTGACAACTTTGTGTAAAAAAAAAAAAAATGCGTTTTCATTTTTTTTTTCCCACATTTTCCAAAAACTTCTGGAAAAAAATGAAAGGTTCAAAAGACTCATTTATGCCACATAGATTAAACGTTGGGGTGTTTGCGTTCCAAAATTGGGTAATTTTGTGGGCAATTCCATTGTCCTGGTGCTCCAGGGCCTTCAAAAGTGTAATAGGTGGTTGAGAAATGAGATGTGTCTTTTATGCTCGTAGAACGCCTGAAGGTCCTACTTCAACGTTGGGCCTCTGTATGTGGCCAGGCTGTGTAAAAGTCTCACACATGTAGTATCGCCATTCTCGGAAAGAGTAGCAGAATGTATTTTGGGGTGTAATTTGTTGTATGCATATGCTGTGTGTGAGAAAGAACCGGATATATGACAATTAAAAAAATAAAATCAAATAAATCTTCATTTTGCAAATTGTGGGAAAAAATAACAACTTTAAAAAAGTCACCATGCTGCTTACTTAATTTTTTTTATAATAAAATCTTTATTAATAGTTTTACTTATACAATTTACATTCTGCTGATTTCATTTCGTTGGTCTGTCCAATCATTTGATACCCTTGTGGACTGAAGATTGGCCCTTCCAGCGGCCCCCATCCCCCGGGAGGGAAGAACAAACAGAAAAAAAAAAAAAAGAAGTTCTTTAATTCGGGGGGTATAGCACATTTTCCCCTAAATGTTTGCAGTTACTTTCTTACTACGTGTCCTTAGTGTCGTCCCCCCTATTGAATAAAAGTGTTTAGAGTAATTCTTTGTGAAAGTGTATATGTCCTACAATCTCCCCCAACCTTATCTCAATCTCCATGCTGCTTACTTAATACCTTGGAATGTCTTCTTTCTAAAAAGAGGTCATTTGGGGGGTATTTGTACTTTCCTGACTTGTTAGTGTCTCAATAAATGAGATTCACCTGATGTACTGAAGGCCTGATCAAATGTGATCAATTTTCAGAGATTGGCACCATAGTTTGTAGACTCTAACTTTTACAAAGACCAAAAAATATACACTAATTTGTTTTTGTTTTTTTACCAAAGATATGTAGCAGTATAAATTTTGGCCAAAATTTATGAAGAAAAATTACTAATTAGCAAAATGTTATGACCGAAACAAAGAAAAAGGCATTTTTTTTTACAAAATTTACTGTCTTTTTTATTTATAGCACAAAAAATAAAAAACCCACTAGTTTAAATAATTTAAATACCACCAAAAGAAAGCTCTATTTGTGTGAAAAAAGGACGCAAGTTTCATATGGGTACAGTGTTGCATTTTTCATTCAAAGTGTGAGAGCGCTGAAAGCTTAAAATTGGTCTGGGCAGTAAGTGCACTGTATTGAGGTGGTTAACTTTTTTTTTTTTTTTTACACTTTTATTTGTAACTGTAATGGCTGTAACAGTTCGGTTTCAGGTTCAGGTCTCCCAAAATGCAATGGCATCTTTAGACTCTGTGAAAGTGTGTCCTAGTCTGTGCAGTGCTGTACCCTACGCTAATACTCCACTAGTGTGTGGTAGCGTTCAAAACATTCACCAATGCAAAGACCTGGATTGTCAGGACAGGAGGGACAATAATAGCGGGTGTCACACCTATATCCGCGCTTTTTACAGACACAACATTTTCTTTGGGGGGCTCGTTGGGTAGGGGTACCAGGGAGGACATATGGAAAATGCCTTGCATGCAGCCATCTTGCTGCATTTGGATTGGGAAGTTGGGCCACAGTACCATCAGGAAACAGAAGGGCTGTGATAATCTCTTCCTGGAATTTAAGGAAGGATCCATTTCATCTGGAATCTACAAGCCACTGGGGTAAGCCACCGCAATTAGATCGCATGGTGCCACATGCGCCAATTCCATGATCAAACAAGTGACTAAAAAGTAGCACGCTCGTGTAATAATGTCCACATACAAGTGGTACCCCTTTCCGAATAAGGGTGACACTAAGTCCCACACAATCTTACCAGCGCTTCCTATGTAATCTGGGCAGTTCTCCTGCTCTACGTGTCTATATCTTCCCTCGTAAACCATATAACTATATGTATAGCCTGTGGCCCTGTCACAGAGCTTATACATATTGACCCCATATCTGGCAGGCTTTCTGGGAAGATACTGTTTGAAAGACAAGAGGCCAGAAAACTTAATCAGGGACTCATCAATGCAGACAACTTGATGGGGAGTAAACAAGGCTGAAAACTGTTGGTTGAAGTGGTATACAGATTTTGTATAGCCGATCGTATCCAGGGTGACCCCGAGGACAACAGAGTTCATTGTCATTGAAGTGAACCCCAAGATCTGCTCGTATCATGCCCTGGCCATGGAGGCAGAGAACATGGGCATATGATGAATTGGGTCAGTGGACCAATATGACCGCAACTCACTCTTTTTAGTTATGCCCATGAGGGATAGGCCTAGAAAGATCTTAAATTCGGAAACCGTAATAGGTTTCCACTCTCTGGCAAGGGTCAAATGGGGATTAGCGGCGATGAATTGACCAGCATACAAATTGCTTTTAGGTCATACAGGGGTCCAAAATACACAGCACAAGCACTGTGCTGTATAACATGCTTTAAGGCAACAGGATCCATTTTTTTTACTTTGTAGGGTTACAACACTAATGGCCCGTACACATGATCCGAATATCGTACGACAGATCGTACGACCTTTTTCGTTTAATAGTCGCAGGTAGAAATTGAATAGGAAAATAAAGACACGAAAATTCTCGTAGGACAGGAAAAAAAAAAATTGGAAGTGATGTCATGTGTTAATGTAATGTAATAATATATTGGTATTGTATTTTCGGACGACAACTATACTGACTAAACGAAAATCGTACGATCTGGAATCGTACGAGGAAAATTTTCGTGCATGTCGGATCTAATAATATCGGATGAACTTTCGTGATCGACTGTCGAAAGTAGTGTACACACGATCCGAAAATCATACGACTCTTCCTCGGATGACAGTTTTCGTACGATATTTGGATCGTGTGTATGGGCCATTAGTGATACTGCACAAAAATCCCATACTTTATTAGAGAGTGGGAGAAAGAATTCGAATCCTCACCCCTCAACTCCCAAAAAATCATTAGACTCACAAATGTCTCATTCAAAAGCTCTAAGGTCCAGGAGTCAAGTTTTTAGGCAGATGGTACAAAACTCCCTCCTGCCTGGCGCAGATATTTTCAAGGCCAGATTCGAAGTGCTGGAGAGGCTGAACCTTGGAGCTATGGGAATGAGACATTTGTGAGTCTAATGATTTTTTTGGCGTTGAGGGGTGAGAATTCAATACTGAGTTCTTTCTCCCACTCGCTAATAAAGTATGGGATTTTTGTGGAGTATGACTAATGGCCCGTACAGACGATCCCAATATCGTACGAAAACTGTAGTTCGAGGAAGAGTCATACGATTTTCGGATCGTGTGTACACTACTTTCGACAGCCGATCACGACAGTTCATCCGATATTATTAGATCGGACATGCACGAAAATTTTCCTCGCACGATTCCAGATCGTAAGATTTTCGTTTAGTCAGTATAGTTGTCGTCTGAAAATACAATACAAATGCATTACAACACATGACATCACTTCCGATTTTTTTTTTCCTGTCCTACGAGAATTTTCGTGACTTTATTTTCCTATTCAATTTCTACTTGCGACTAAACAAACACTTTTGTCTCTGGCAGAGGACATTCGAGTATGGGGAAAGGGCAGGGAAGCTACTGGCTTACCTGGTGCACAGTGAGGAGAGACCCCCGGTGGTGATCTCCCTGCGTGCCACTGATGGCACTCTGATTACTGAACCTGTACAGGTCACAAGGATGTTTTGTAACTTCTTCACTGACCTGTACGCATCCACTGCCTCGGATGATCTCTCCCAGATGCAATCTTTCTTTGCAGAATTACAGATCCCACAGCTAACTGAGGAGCAAGCTCAGGAGTTAGAGGAACCTCTAACACAAGAGGAAATCTCTAAAGCCATTGCAGAATTCCCCTTGTCCAAAGCCCCAAGCTCAGATGGTCTACCCCTGGAATTTTATTCCAAATACTTAGACCTTCTGGCACCTAGGTTGCTAGCTCTATACAACTCAATTTTTGAAAACTCTGAACTCCCAGCATCCATGAGGGAAGCAACTATAGTGCCAATTCCCAAACCGGGAAAGGATACTCACCTCCGAGAAAACTACCGTCCCATCTCCCTATTGCAGGTGGATGTCAAGATACTTGCAAAAGTCCTTGCCATCCGCCTGAATAAAGTGGTTTTGTTGCTGGTCCAAGGAGACCAGGCGGGCTTCATGCCGGGCAGGAACACGTCGTTTAACCTACGTAGACTGTTTATTAACCTCCAGACTGTCCATGTTCATACTGCCAAGGCGTTCGACTCTGTTGAGTGGCAATACCTCTGGACCTGTCTGTCTAATTTTGGGTTGGGACCACGTTCATAAAATGGATTCAGCTGCTTTACCAGAAACCGGTGGCTAAGGTACTGGCGAATGGCTGGTCCTCAGAGCAATTTCCCCTGTCTAGGGGGACTAGACAGGGATGCCCTCTTTCGCCGCCGCTTTACGCTCAGGCGGCGGAGCCACTAGCCATAGCAATCCGCATGCATACGGGGATAGTGGGCCTCCATAGGGGAGGAGTTGAAGAGAAGATAAGCACCTATGCGGATGACACTTTGCTATATTTAGATGACTCGGCTAACTGCCTACCGCTAGCCCTTGCCATAATGGAAAGGTTCGGCACATTTTCCAGCCTGAAGATTAACGGGGATAAGTCCCAAATTCTCCCCCTAGACAGTTTCCCACCACCTAGAGACAGGGCCCTGCTTCCTCTACAGAGAGTCGACAATATAAAGTATTTAGGAATCCGGACCACTAGAGCCCCAACCGACTATGTGTCACTCAACATAACACCACTATTCGACATGATCAAGCAAAAAACACAGTCATGGGCACTTCTTCCCCTTGGAGTTATGGGACGAATTAATCTTAATAAAATGGTGATACTTCCCAAAATTTTGTACATGGTCTGGCACTCCCCGGTATACCTAGTACTTAAGCATTTTAAAGTGATGGAAGCCCTTTTGAAACCATTTGTCTGGGGTAACACCAGACCTAAACTTCCCTGGCACAAACTCAAACACCCCACAGACCTTGCAGGGATGGCACTGCCTGACT
Organism: Lithobates sylvaticus; assembly: GCA_028564925.1. Lineage (NCBI taxonomy): Eukaryota > Metazoa > Chordata > Amphibia > Anura > Ranidae > Lithobates > Lithobates sylvaticus. The sequence continues at coordinate 94,312,735 of CM053034.1, forward strand.
TCTACTCTTACTACCTTGCAGCTCAGCTAGCACAAATTTTTCATATAGACAAGACAGATAAAGACAGATTTTTACACTTCCTATGCCCAAAGTGCATCAGGTCAACACAGGACTCCATGATGGAGATCGTGGGGTACATAGAGGGGGGGGGGGTCGATGGACCGTGTGGCGCTTATCTACCAGTACAGGAAAATTTGGAACTTAGCCTCTAAAAAGTTACAACTATCACCCATAAATGACTACACTCCTCTATGGAGAAATAGGACTCTTCCTGAATTCCAACAGATCCCGGATGGCAAGATGTGGAGCAAATGGGGTATTTTCTACTTAACACATATTACTACTAACAGTAAGCTAAAATCCTTCCACATTTTACAATCCGAGTTTACCTTGCCCGATAGTCAGTATTTTCTATACTTACAGCTCAGGCACGCATTCGGCGCACAATTCCCACTAGATGACCTATCTTTAGCTAACAACCCCTTGATGGAAGCTATTAAAATCCCTGACCCCAAAAAACTTATTTCACAATTTTATGTCATGCTGACACTCCCCCCGATGACTGTGGAGGCATACGCATTAAAGACCAGGTGGGAAGGAGAAATAGGCCCTATAGAAGATGACGAGTGGAGTGACGCTTTAGATACGTGTAAAATGGTATCCCCCAAACTCTCGGACAGATTGACGCAAATATTCATAACACACAGGGCGTACCTCACGCCACTTAGAATTTCAAAATATAAAAACAATTTCTCAAATCTATGTCCTATGTGCGCTCAAGAAACAGGCACCTTTTCCCACCTTCTTTGGAAATGTCCCAAAATACAGACGTACTGGTCACAGGTGGTGAGATTCCTGCACGATACGATGGGCTCCCCTATAACACTCCAGCCAAAATCGTGCCTTCTGGGAATCTTTCCAGATCCAGACTCTGACAAACCTACCAAACTGTTCTTGCATGAAACCCTGTTCTCCGCTAGGAAGGTAATTGCTAGGGTTTGGATGAGACCTGACCCCCCAAATCTCTCACAACGGGTCACAGAAGTTAATAATGTATTGCAAGAAGCTTATATATACCCATAGAGGTTGCCTCTCCAAGTACGAAAAAAATTGGGGCAGGTGGCTCAAGAACCCTGAAACGTGTATATAGAGAAACCAGCCCTGGATAAAGTTCTTATTGCACTCTTGGAAATTATAGTGGGAGGGAAGGAGAAGAATGTGGAGGGATGCCAAGCGGCATTATAAGTCAATGCTTAGAATGACATATGTGTGAATGGTACTGATTATGTTATAGTGTAACTATACTTATTTGTATCCTTGACAGATGACAATATAATACTATGTTTGGGAAAAATGCAACACACGTTTGTAAAAGTTTTGATATCTTTTTATTTTTGTATGTGCTATATTTTCAATAAAAAAGATTTTTGAATTAACAAAAAAAAAAAATTGTTTTAGTTTTGGCTAGAGTGGAGGGGAACTAGAATACCTGTCAGTTTTTTTTATGTGGTCTGTGCCCCGTTTGGGGAGAAAAAAAAAATCCCAAATTTTGGGTTGTCCCCAGAAAAGTAATAGAGGGGAAATTTTCTAATGGGGACACAGGTGACATAAAATAAAAACTGACAGGGGTTATAACCCTCCCCTATCCAAAATGAAAAATAAAAAAATGTTTTGCGTTTAGTTCTACTAGACTGTGCAATTTCCAAGTTGCTCCAGTGCATGAGGTAAAGCTTCACTTTACAAAGAATACCCAATTATATGCAAGGATAAAAAAAACAGCATTTTTGCTTGCACATGATTGGATGATGGAAGTCGGCAGAGCTCCCCCACATTTACTAAGCTCTAGGGCAACGTTACTTGCAAAGTGCTCAGTCTGTGCCTTTAGTAAATGAACTGCATTACATTTAGTAAATCCACCCCATTACATGTAGTAAAATATACTATATTTTATCCTGTCATTTCGCCCGATTTTAGAGACTTTTTATGTGATATACAAGCATATACATCATTTGCTGCCAAAAACCTCCCAACCACTCCAAACATAATACAATATACATGCATATCACAATGGTCTAATCCCTTGTTAGGACATATGCCATATGTAGTGGGGGTAGTTTACTTTTTTACAATTATTTCTAGAGATATCTTCACACCAACAAGTTCCCACTAACACCATTGATCTTTTTAGGTATCTATAAGGGGTAATTCTTCCCAATGACCACAAGTGTAAGAAGCATTCTTCCCACTGACCATCACACTAATGTGTCATGAGTTGTAGATATAGTCATTTTTAGCAGGGTGTTCCTGAGACTGGAAAAAATATTTTAAGGGTTCCTCAGTGTTGGAAAGGTTGAGAAAGGCTGCTTGAATGTGTAACTAAAGGCAAAACTTTCTTTTACATTTTGGATCAAGTAATGGATGGTTAGAACCCCTTTCATTTTTTTTTTCTGTTCCCCATTGGGGAGATTTTACTTTATGTTCCATTGCCAAAACAGGAAGTGAGAGGAAATCCCTGTAAATTGAGGGAATCCCTTAGGGTCCCCCAGGTCACCAGAACTAGTGTGCCCATTGGAAAATGTGCCCTCTACTTCATGGGGACAACCCAAAATTTGGGCTTTTCTTTTCATTTCACTTTCAATTATAATGGTAAACAGGACAAATAGGGAGGGGGAATCTCCCTAATGAGGGCACAGATAGCAGTACAAACCTGCCAGGTGTTCCAATACCTCTCCACTGACTTTGTGATTTGGCATATTTCTTATGGTTCAAACCATTTTACCTCTTTATTAGCACTTAGACCCCTTTCACACTGAGGTGTTTTTCAGGCGCTTTAGCGCTAAAAATAGTGTCTGTAAAGCACCTTAAAGAAGCCTCAGCTGCAAACCCAGTGTGAAAGCCCGAGTGCTTTCACACTGGGGCGCTGCACTGGCAGGGCGTCAGAAAAAGTCCTGCAAGCAGCTTCTTTGCAGCGCATTCGGAGTGGTGAATTTACCGCTCCTAAAGCGCCCCTGCCCATTGAAAACAATGGGGCAGCCCTGCTATACGGCCGTCAAAACGCTTCTGCAGCTGCGTTTTGCGGGCCAATTTAACCCCTTTTCGTCCGCTAGCGGGGGGTTAAAACTAGCGGCCGAATAGCACTGCTAAAACGACGGTAAAGCAGCGCTGAAAATAGTGCCGCTTTACCGCTGGCACCCGGGGCGGCACAGTCAATTGACGGTGGGCGGTCCGCAACAGGTTAAGGTATGGGGCCCGTGGTGGTCCTACGCTCTACCCTCTCTGCACCCGACCAGCCTAGGCCGCGCTAATTGACCTCCTCTACCCCCGACCTGGGGGAACCCTTTTTCCTACCCAGCCCTCCTGCTCTGCACCTTTTTTCCTTCTCCGTCTTTCCTTCTTATTTCTTGTGTCCCTCTTCATCATATATTCTCTCTCGATCTCTCTCTCTGATCTCTTTTTTTTGTTTTTTCAATGTTTTTTCTATTTTTGTTATTTGTACGTAAGACCCCGATTTTAGTCTTATTTTTCTAATTTTTTGTGTGGACTATCCCACGCCTCAACCCCTGAGCACTTGAGCTCATTTACCCTATGTTGACCCCCGGCCTCCGCCGGAGGGCTGTTGATGTTTGATAATTTCTACGATCAAATATGCTTTTAAAGTGCATTATTAAGCTATGCCCTGATATGCTTTATGTTCGTATCCCCTGCGTGGGATCGTTACAGTTGTTCTTATTTCTTAAAATTTCAATAAAAAAGATTGCAAAGAAAAATACAATTAAAGATTAACTCCACTTTTGTTGAGAAAAAAAACACAAACATTGTTTCAGATTCCTACCTTTTTGTTTTTCTGAAGATTTATTGGAAACTGGAGATCAAGAATTGATGATTGGACTTTATAAGCACACCCATAGAGATAGTTAAAATATAAAGTATTTTATTTGAATAATGTTAAAACAGCATGTACATACAAATAATTAAATGTTTTTAATTATTTGAATGTACCTGGTGTTTTAACATTATGCCTATAAAGTCCAATCCTCAATTCTTGATCCCCAGTTTCCAATATAATTAAGGACGTTGGCACAGCTTCCTGTGTTTCCACAGTACCATCCTATGGTGATACACTAGATACAATTTTTCCTTTATGAAGATATAGTTTTTTGTTTGTCTGTGTCTATGTGCAAGGTAAACCTGTATTTAACAAGTAAAAAGGCGCAATGCCCAGGTACCTCAATATGACAAATTATGGTCCATAATAGTCCGGAAGCACATATAATAGTAAATGAGTCTGTCAGGGCTGCCACCAAGGAGTCCAGAAGCAAGTTTCAGTAGGCTAAAAAAAAAAAACAAGGAAAGGGGTGCCTCTGAGTATGTATAATAAACAATTATAAAAGCAATATCCACTCACATGGAGAAAAGTACAGTTGAAAATTATTGCTAAAAATTATACTAAACCAACGGCAGCCAATTCGTTGTCACTATCCTAAATGGATACAAAACATACCCAAGGGACAGTTCTGTCGATTACGACAGAATTGTACCTTAGATACTGATTATGCTTTACAAAGTATTCCACTCAAAAAGACATTTATGGACAAGGAATACCCAGAGGAACTAGTAGAGAAGGCATGTGATTTCTATTCTAAGGCAAACCTGGCAAAATAATAAGATAACAGACAGACCATTCCAGTAGGGTTCAGTACCACCTTTCATTTTCAGTACAAAAAAAAATAAAAAAATACTCAGTAAACATTGGAATATTTTACAAGATCCCCATCTCAAAAGTCACTTATCGGAAAGCTCCCAGTTTCAAAAACAAAATTGCTTTTAGCAAATTAAAAACAACTAACATTACCCCCAGTCCTACTACCCTTATACCTCTGGTGTGAATTTATCAATGCAAAAAAGCTCTCTGCAAAACCTGCTCTGTCCAACATGGCCAAAAAATCTTTATTTTATAAAGGAAAAACCTATCCGTTGGATCATTTTTATAATTGTTCATCTGATTTTGTTGTGTATGGCCTTGCTTGCCCCAGCTTTTCGGCCCGCATAGGAGACTCATAGACGGTGGTAAGGAAATGCATAGTATCCCACGGCACTTTGCAGAGGACCACAAAAAACAGAGGCTGAACGCTTCAAGAAACTATTCGCCAGAGAGACTTTCTGGATGTACAATCTCGATGTTCTCTTGCCAGGTGGCCTAAATGAAATTGCAACTGTGCTATGATTCTCTTATTTTTTTTGTGTACAGAACGCCTCCAATTAGCCATATTGCATTGCATTTTACAGAAAATGGCAGGGCTGCAGATTAAAAAGGAAAGGTCATTTTTAATAACATTCAATTTCAATATGACTTGTGTCGCAATTGTATACGCCAGCCCTCAAAAATTACACTCGCACACTCGCATTTTGCGAGTGATTTTTGAGGGCTGGCGAGGAGAAGAGAGGAGAGCCGCCACTGGGAGATCACAGCAGGGAACATTCAGACTTTTGTTTCATAAGCTGTGAGTGTTCCCCCGCCGTGCGCCGTCACATAAGCTCCTCCCCTTTTCCGGGACTTTGATAGACAGATCACCCGTCCAATCCTAGGACGGGTGACATGTATCAAACTTTCCCGGACAAGGGGAGGGGCTTATGTGACGGCGCGCCGCGGGGGAACACTCACAGCTTATGAAACAAAAGTCTGAATGTTCCCTGCTGTGATCTACCAGTGGCAGCTCTCCTCTCTTCTCCTCCACAGGTAGGCAGCACATGGGGGACACAGGCTGCAAATGGGGGGGGGGACACTGGCTGCAAATGGAGGGGGACACTGGCTGCAAATGGGGGGGGGACACTGGCTGCAAATGGGGGGGGGGGGACACTGGCTGCAAATGGGGGGGGGGGACACTGGCTGCACATGGGGGGGACACTGGCTGCACATGGGGGGGAGGACACTGGCTGCAAATGGGGGGGGAGGACACTGGCTGCAAATGGGGGGGACACTGGCTGCACATGGGGGGGGGACACTGGCTGCACATGGGGGGGGACACTGGCTGCACATGGGGGGGCACTGGCTGCACATGGGGGGGGGGGACACTGGCTGCACATGGGGGGGGGGGCACTGGCTGCACATGGGGGGGGGGGACACTGGCTGCACATGGAGGGGGGACACTGGCTGCACATGGGGGGACACAGACTGCACATGGAGGGGGGACACAGGCTGCATATGGGGGGGGGACACAGGCTGCATATGGGGGGGGGGGGGGGGGGGGGGGGGGGGGGGCACAGGCTGCACATGGGGGGGGACACAGGCTGCATGGGGGGGGACACAGGCTGCACATGGGGGGGACACAGGCTGCACATGGGGGGGGGACACAGGCTGCACATGGGGGGGGGGGGGGCACAGGCTGCACATGGGGGGGGGGGGACACAGGCTGCACATGGGGGGGCACAGGCTGCACATGGGGGGGGACACAGGCTGCATTAACATTAAGGTTGTTAATATTTTTATAACTTAATTGCATAAAACATTAAAGGTGTCATTTAATGAGATAATTTATGAGGGCGGGTTTAGGGGCGGGGCAGGGTAGGGGTTGGGCGGGGCAACTGGTGGCGAGTAACCCTTAAGGCCTGGCTAGTAGCTCAGGACTTGAAATTTTGAGCCCTGGTATACGCTATATTATTTTTCTTTGAAAAGTGGAGTTCATGACCAGGCCATTTTTTGATGTACGGCACTGCGTTATTTTAACTGACAATTGGGTGATCGTGTGACACTGTACCCAAATAAAATTTATGTCCTTTTTTCCCCCACAAATAGAGCTTTCTTTTGGCAGTAATTCATCACCACTGCGATTTAAATTTTTTGCGCTATAAACAAAAGAAGACCATCAATTTTGAAAAAAAATAAATAATATTTACTTACTATAAAATATATCCAATAAAGAAATGTAAAAAGCGTGACTTTGATAAATCGGACACCTAACTAACTCTTTTGACACTTTTTTGGGGACCAGTGACACCAATACAGTGATCGGTGCTAAAAATATGCACTGTCACTACTAATGATCCTGGCAGGGAAGGGGTTAACATTTAGGGCAATCTCTTGTGTCCAACATGTTTTACTGTGTAAGGTGTTTTTACTAAGCAATGCTTTTCCTGCTTTGCAGGGGAAAAAAACAGCACATTGCTGCTGTCATAAGAGAGCCCTGTCTTTGCTTACCTACACAGCCAATCGTTGGGTGCCGGCGACCAGTCAGCGGCTGGTACCCACTGATTGGTTCGTGCTGCAGCCAGTCGCAGCACAGCTGGGGCGGCAGGGGCATGCTCTCTAACCCGGCACATGTATCCCATACTAGGTACGTGATCCTGTGCAGTAGAGCTGCCTTGTCGCCGTATATGTACTGTATACAGTCGGCAAGTGGTTAATGCAGTGTCTTAATGATTACAAAGCTTTGAGTTCAGCTTTAAATTGATAGACTTTGATTTAGATGGTTATGCTTGGAATTGGGCAATGATGTCTCTCCTGACATCTCTCAACTTATCCTGACCAAGCACCCTCATGGGACAAAAGGTTCAGCAGTTGTGAGCAATTGCCATTGTTTTCCCAATGATAAGCCAGTGCAAAAGTGCTTGTCCCTCTTTTCCAAACTATGTGAACATACATGTTTGTACAACAATCTTTCAAAGGAAAGATTCAGTGGCCAGATCATACATGTACAGCTTGCTACTATCTATTGTTTTTAGTTACTAAATAATAATTGAGTTACTAATATTGCTATAGTGTAATCTAATGCCATGACCAATGATATTATCAGCATCATCATAAAATGATTTTTGTTCTATATACCCTAGTCAGTTAATGTAGGCAGCCACCTGAGCCTGCTGGGTTTGCATTTCTCCTCAGGGTTTTAAGCACATATACTAAATTGACTGTCTGGCTCCCAAATTCAGGCATCTCCTGTCTATAACTCCTTTTTTCATGTGCTTTCACATGGGTTCTTTTAATAGCTTTATCACTTTTCTTTTCCTTTCTCTTCATTCTGTTTCTTTTGTGCTGACGTTCCTTGGCTTGTTCCTTTCCCAACCCTTTGTCTTGAAATCTTTCCTCCCAGGCACAGTTAAACTCTTTGCACTGCTTGAGTCTCATGTTATTGTTGAAGATGCCATAGCCCTTTTCTATGTAACTGTAAAGTGACCCGAAGACATCAATAGCGCCGGCTTGCTTAGCTTTTGTTTAGCCTTATCCGAAAAACAGGCAGCTTAAATACCAGATAAGGCCTGAATAGGATTCATTTCCCACATGTCAAAGATATTAATATTGCAAAAAAACAACGTGTGCTACTGGCTCCTTTTTTTTTTTTTTAGATATTAAAACAGAGATTGCATTGTGCACTATATATCTCAATTACATTTGTTAGGAGGCAATTTGCAAATGCTATGGATTTCATTATTGTTATTAATATTATAAGGAATTTATATAGTGCCAACAGTTTGTGCAGCACTTCACAAAATAAAGGGAGACCATACAGTTACAGTACAATTCAATTAAAGAGGGTTAGGAGGGCCCTGCTCATGATAATTTACACTCTAAAATGAAAGGGCAAGTGATACAAAAAGGTAGTATGAAACTGTGTGGGGATGAGTTGATGCAGAAAATCAAAACGTAGTAGTTTGGTAGGGACTGTGTAAGCTTCCCTGAAGAGATGAGTTTTCATGGATTGACTAAAGGCAGAGTAGGAGATAGCCATACAGATTAGAGTAGGGAGTTGGTGGAGGATCTTGAGAAGTCCTGGAGGTGAGAGGAGGGGAAAGGGGCAGCAAAAAGGATGTTTTGGGTGATATTTTAAGACCAGGTTGATGATGTAGCTGGGCATAGAGCTCCACTCCATGGTATTCGTGTGAAGCCAGTAGATGTTGACAGTGACATGTTTTTGTTATGTTCCCTGCATCCAATTAAAACTCAAATCCTGTCATTAACTGCAATATAAATGTGTAGTATAGTTATCCAAAGTCTCAATGTGCAGTATATGTGCTCTATGTAGTAAGCTTGTTTAAAAAGACAGATCTTTGGAATATTAAATTATAAGCACCAAAGTAGTCCACAGATGCTGGGCATGGCAGGCAATGATGGGGCTTGAGTTGTTTTTACTTACATCTGTAAAAGTTTATTGGATTACAAGGATCTTGTGGGGTGTGTCACAGATCAGCAGCAAACTTCTCCTCCCAGAATAATGTACAGTTATGTTTGGGGACCATATGGATGTCTTTGTTTTATTATGCATATATGGAGGCGTTGAAAAGCTACTGTACATAGTTTGCAGTATATTTAGATTTGTATTGCTGTGTGGGAGGACCCAGTAATGTTTTAGGTAAGAGTCTTTGTAGCTATGTGTAATTCATATTTGTGAGTGTTACTACTTACAGAATAAGGCTTTATAAATACATCATCATTAACTATGATATATGGGTGCCTACAGTGTATTCTTTGGGCCTTTGTACCAGTTACATAATAGGATTTAAATCCAGGTGTGATTGTTTTTGGGGTGTCTGCTTCTAAATGTGCACCTGATTCTTGTGATCATGCTGTTTTTTAGACAATTGTGGTCTTTTGGTAGTATTCAGAAGGCAGTAATGGCAATTCTTAGTCTTGTAATCACAGTGACAACTACGCAAGGTTAGTACACTAAAATAACATTTTGGTATCTGGTCTCACTATCTCTTTTGGTATAGACAGGAAGATTTATCTATGAGAAAAATAACTGTAAATAATTAGGAAGATTGGGAAGCTGGGCAGGAAGTGGCCATGGAGCAAGGTATAATTTTCGGCAGGTGAAGTGGGTAGTGCCCTTAACTACTAGTGGTTCTAAAGGTAAAATGTATCAAGGCAAACAAGATTTTACTACTTTTAGTGCCCCCCCCCCCAAATACTTACCTTCTGTCGATTCAGTGCTGTGCTCACCTGTTCTCTCCCATCCCCCCACTCTCACCAGCTGGGCTGAGAGCATTGGAAGTCATTGGCTGCTGGCAGGTAAATCCTGTGAGCAGGGAGTAGGGCCGTGCCACGCTTTATGTCTCAATGGATGCACACAGCCTGGCTCGGGATCGAGCCTGCACATCTGGATTACTATGGGGGCAGACACAGAAGAGGAGGAGCCAAGATCTCTGGCGGGGGACCCCAGAAGAGGGGACTGCTCTATACTACCAGTCCAAAGTTTTAGAACTCCCCCGTTTTTCCATTGTGTTAATGCACTCTGAAAATATATCATAGAACAAATAAACAATTGGACATAAAAAATTAATAGGGGAATAGTTTACTTGAATAAAATGTAATCTTCATTTATGATTTATTAACTATTTGAGCTCCAGAAGGTTTTATACCTTCTGCAGCTGTACCAAATGAGATTTTTATATTTTTTTTTCACACAAATTCACACAAATAAAGCTTTCTCTTAGTGGTATTTGATTGCCACTGGGTTTTTTATCTTTTGAGATACAAATGAAAAAAAAATTTAGAAAAAAAGCATATTTTCTCATTTCTTTTATAAAACATATTTAATAAAAATCTAATTATTTTATAAATTTAGGCCAAAATGTATTCTGCTACATGTCTATGGTAAAAAAAAAAAAAAAAAAAAATAAGTGTATAGTAATTGATTTGTGTGAAAGTTATATACACCATATTTTGTAGATGCTATATGTTTGAAAATTGATTAATTCGGATGTACTGACAGCCTCATTTCTTGAGGCCCTAAAATGCCAGGACAGTACAAATTCCCCCCAAATGAACCCGTTTTGGAAATTACACAGTCTGAAGCATGTAGTAAGAGGCATGGCGAGTTTTTTGAAGTTGTCATTTTTTGTCACAATTTTTTTGAAGATGAAGGAATTGAATACATTTTTTTTTCAAATTTTTTTTTTTTACATACTGTCACCAGTGCAGTACAGCGTCATCATATAACTGATGTGGCGGTGATCAGGGATGCTGACTGGTGACAGTATGTTAACCACTTCAGCCCCGGAAGATTTGGCTGCTCAATGACCAGGCCATTTTTTGTAATACGGCACTGCGTCACTTTAACTGACAATTGCGTGGATGTGTGACACTGTACCCAAACATTTTTTTCCCACAAATAGAGCTTTCTTTTGGTGGTATTTGATAATCTCTGCGGTTTTTATTTTTTGCGCTAGAAACAAAAAAACACAATATTTTGTACTTTTTGCTATAGTAAATATCCCCAATCTTTTTTAAAAAAGCAAATTTTTTCCTCAGTTTAGGCCCATATGTATTCTTCTACATATTTTTGGTTATAAAAATCGCAATAAGCGTATATTGATTGGTTTGCGCAAAAGTTATAGCGTCTATAAAATAGGGGAAAGATTTATGGCATTTTTATTATTGTTTTTTTTTAATAGTTATGGCGGTGATCAGCGATTTTTATCGGTACTGTGACATTATGGTGGACAGATCAGACACTTTTGACACATTTTTAGGACCATTGACAACTGTACAGCGGTCAGTGCTATAAAAATGCAATGATTACTGTGTAAATGTCACTGGCAGGGAAGGGGTTAACACTAGGGGGGCGATCAAGGGGTTAAATGTGTTCCCTCATGTGTGTTCTAACTGTAGGGGGATGGGACTGACTAGAGGAGTAGACAAATTGTTGTTCCTAGCTAGTAGGAACACTGTCTCTCCTCTCACAGAACAGGGATTTGTTCTGGCTCTCGTGCCTGCAATCTCGTGCATCGGCACCCCTGTAGTGCAGCCGGCGCGTGCGCCTGCTATCCCTAAAGGGCCGACATACACCTATGACAGTTTGCGGGAACATGCCGACCTGCCGCAGTATAATGACGGTGGCTGGTCGGCAAGCGGTTAATTAAAAAAAATTATAATAATTTTTCATTCAATTTTTAAACATTTGTTTTTCATTTTTTAAATGTTTTACATTTATTATTATTATTATTATTTTTTTTTTTTACATACTTTCATCAGAGTAGCTCAGTGACACCATAGTGCTTGGGGAACATGTGCTTGGCTTGGTAGGTTTGGATTTGGTGCAGCTGTGCATGGTAGCTAATCAGCTTCTTACTTCAGCTTGTTCAATTAAGCTTTGGCAATAAAACCTGGCAGCTGATTAGTTTCTGTACAAGGCTACACTAGCTTTTGAACACTCCAGTTTTAGTAAATAACCTCCTTGTCATCACACTCCAAGGAACCATGTTTTCACCTACTCGAGGGAGTTCAAAAACCCTGCGGTAAGAACCGAAGCTCTGAAATCTTGATTCATTGGCCCAAAAGACAGTCTTTCAGGCTTCAGTGGTCCACTGGTGGTGCTTCATGGTTCAGACAAGCCTCTTTTTCTTATTTTGCCATCCTAACAAGTTTTCTCTTTACAGTTGAAACTGAGACTTGCTTAGTTCGATCAGTGTTAACCTGTCCTGTGAGCTTGTCTTCTGATTCAGTCTGGCAGACCTCCTCCTGTCAGAGTTTCCTCCAGTTTCCAAGTGCCTTTTGATGGTGTAGGAAAATTTACTCACTGACCCCCTGACTTTCTTTTCAATTTCTCTAAAGTAAAGACATACACTTCCTTTGTTTTGGGAGCAATATTCTACTTCCTGCAGTACAGTACTGTCCAAATATTGCTTAAAGCGGAGCTCCACCCTAAAGTGGAACTTCCGCTTATCGGATTCCCCCCCCCCCTCCGGTGCCACAATTGGCACCTTTCAGGGGGGATGGGGGTGCAGATACCTGTATAATCCAGGTATCTGCACCCACTTCCGGGACTAGCTAGCCGCAGCTGCCCCGCCCCTATCCGAAGATGCCGCCCCCCTTGTTGTGTCTTGGGAAACACACAGTTACCAGGACACAACGGGGACCAATAAAGATGTGCAGCGCAACTCACGCATGCGCAGTAGGGAACCGGGCAGTGAAGCCGTTGCGGCTTCACTTCCTGATTCCCTGACAGATGATGGCGGTGGGGTCAGCCGAGAGACGAGAGATTGCTCGTCATCTTCTGCCGACACCGCTGGAACCTGGAACAGGTAAGTGTCCATTTATTAAAAGTCAGCAGCTGCAGTATTTGTAGCTGCTGACTTTTAGGGCCAGTTCACACCAGACGCAGTTCCATTCAGTTCCGTGCACTTTTTTTCTGCACTAAAAATGCATGCGTGTTTTCCATGTATTCCAATGGCTCTAGTTCACACCATGCAGTCAGTTTCCGGTCAGTTTCCAGTCAGTTTCTGGTGCGGAAACTGACCGGAACTGACTGTATTGGTGCAGAAAAAACGGAACTGCATGGAACTGCATCTGGTGTGAACTGGCCCTTAATATTTTTTGTGCGGGTGGACCACCTCTTTAACCACTTTCAGACCGGACCAATTTGCAGCCAAAGGACCAGGCCCCTTTTTGCGATTCGGCACTGCGTCGCTTTAACTGACAATTGCGCGGTCGTGCGACGTGGCTCCCAAACAAAATTGACGTCCTTTTTTTCCCACAAATAGAGCTTTCTTTTGGTGGTATTTGATCGCCCCTGCGGTTTTTATTTTTTGCGCTATAAACCAAAATAGAGCGACAATTTTGAAAAAATGCATTATTTTTTTTTTTTTTTCTATAATAAATATCCCCAAAAAATATATAAAAAAACGTTTTTTTTCCTCAGTTTAGGTCGATACGTATTCTTCTACATATTTTTGGTAAAAAAAATCGCAATATGCGATTATTGATCGGTTTGCGCAGAAGTTATAGCGTTTACAAGATAGGGGATAGTTTTATAGCATTTTTATTAATATTTTTTTTTTTTATTAGTAATGGCGGAGATCTGCGATTTTTTTTTTTGTGACTGCGACATTATGGCGGACACATCGGACATTTTTGACACATTTTTGGGACCATTGTCAGTTTTTACAGCAATTAATGCATTTAAATGCATTGATTTCTGTATAAATGACACTGGCAGTGAATGGGTTAACCACAAGCGGGCAGTGTAAGAGTTAAGTATGCCTAGGGGTGTGTTTTTTACTGTGGGGTGGCGTGGCTGTCAGCTAGTGAATGCTGATCTCTGCTCCAATCACAGGGAGCAGAGATCGGCGTCACTAGTTGCTAGGCAGAACGGGGAGATGCTGTTTATCTCGGCATCTCCCCGTTCAGCCGCCCTGTGAGACGATCGCGGGGGTCCCCGCGCCGATCGAGTCCGCGGGGACCGCGATCGGACTCACGGGGGTCCCGACCGGCGCGGGAGCGCGCCGCTCCCGGCGCGCTCCCGATGGCACGGACAGGCTAAAGGAGGGACTTATATATACGCCCTCCTGCCTGTACGTGCCATTCTGTCGACGTATATCGTCGTGCGCCGGTTGGCAAGTGGTTAAGGGCCAGTTCACACCAGATGCAGTTCCGTGCAGTTACGTTTTTTTCTGCACCAGAAACTGACCGTAAACTGACCAGAAACTGACTGCATTGTGTGAACTAGAGCCATTGGAATACATAAAAAACACTGTGCATGCATTTTTAGTGCAGAAAAAAAGCGCACGGAACTGCGTCTGGTGTGAACTGGCCCTAAGAGGGTGTTGTAAGTAATCAACAAACATTGGGGCACCTGTAGGAATTGTTAACATACATTTTCAAGGCCTAATTTCCTTACATTGCTACAGAACAACTGTGATTTGTTAACCCATTCAGTTTTTGTTAACCTAAACTTCACCTCTGGCATATGGATATGTTAAGGTATATCTTTTGTTTCTAAGCACTCTTAAGGCCCCTTTCACACTGGGGCGGTTTGCAAGCGCTATTGCGCTAAGAATAGCGCCTGCAAACCGACCCGAAACAGCTGTTGCTGTTCCTTCAGTGTGAAAGCCCGAGGGCTTTCACACTGAAGCGGTGCGCTTGCAGGACGCTCAAAAATGTCCTGCAAGCCGCATCTTTGGCTCGCTATAGGAGCGGTATATTTACCGCTCCTATAGCGCCCGGTCCCATTGAAAACAATGGGGGAGCGCGGCGAACCCGCCCGCAAAACGCCGCAATAGCGGCGGTTTGCGGGCGGTATTGACCCTTTTTCGGCCGCTCGCGGGGGGTAAAAACACCCCGCGAGCGGCCGCAATGCGCCGCTAAAACGCCGGTAAAGCGGCGCTAAATATAGCGCCGCTTTACCGCCAGCGCCCCCACCGCTCCAGTGTGAAAGTAGCCTAAATGTAGCTTTTTCTGCTTGGTGGTGAATAGATAGTGGAGCCCTTTACCAAGAGAGTAGCAATCACACACCTGTTCGGGATCAGAAGGGATCTCTACCCTGAATAGAAAAATGTCAAACTTGATTAAGAAGACAAAGAAAGAGAAAAAAAAACAGTTACCAAAATAAACGCGAGTTGCTGTGGTCAAGACGGGTAATAAACCTGCAAAAAACATCAAGTTAAGTACGTATGAATGCTCTGTATAGAATTCATTGAAGGTAAAAGAGCCAGCTAGTGTTCATTGCACTATGCAGTAGTTTATTCACTTTGCATAGGCATAGCATCTTACTGGTTTATGGTAAAAATATTGAATGTTGTGACTCGCAGTTCTAAATGCAATTCTTGCTTTTTCTCTCTAAGCATTTAAATAATACAACCGTTTATTTACAAGCCACAATTCTTAGATAGTCATATGCAATAAGTGGCTCATTAACTTGCTGGAGGTATGCCTATTTCTCAGATTGAGAGCAAAATGTCAACTGTGTATGCAAGAACTTTAGTAATATTTTCTTTTTATAGGAAAGTGATAAAAAAGCGTTTTCTGGCCTTATAAGAAAAACAAATATAGAAATTTGTGTGCTAAACCTCAGTTTACCATCTACAGAGTTCACGGACAGATGCAACATGGCCAATGGCCTAGAACGGCAGGGCTGTTGGCATGCTGTCGTCCCTGTCTTGCCATGTCTTTTTGTGCATTTTACCTTGCCAGACATCTCTATGGGATTTAATGTAAAATAATATAATAAACAGGATTATTCAGCTATACAACTACACAGGCATTAGATATTTTTTCCTTGTTTGTGGAAGAATAGAAAAAAATGTAGACCCCCCCCCCCTGTCAGGTTTTATTGCTGTGTCACTGGGTCAGAAATTCCTAATTTTTGTTATAAGATATTGCCATGTTTTATACTTTCCATTTTGGCTTCGGTTCACATATGTCTAGGCATTTTATATGGATTATAAATCTCTATTTTTTTAAAATTAAAATTACAAACTTGTTATACTTGCCTGCTCTGTGCAATGGTTTTTCACAGAGCCACCCTAATCTTCTTGTGGAGTCCCCCAGTGGCACTCTGGGACTCCATATTACCTGGAGTGCCCCCATAGCAAGCCACTTTTTTTTTTTTATTTAACACATATAGGGGGTCAATTACTATAGCGTTGCGCGCTAATTACAGCAAATTAATCACAGTAATTAGCGCCAAAACGGTATTCACTATAGCGCTGGTGCAAAAAATACTCTCAAACTAATTTACTATAGTTCCCTGAAAACAAATAGCACCCAAATCATGACTCTTTTTAGGACAATGACTATTACACATGGAAATAATGTTTAGCGCATGATATAATTGCCTAAATGGTACTGAAATATGCGGTATATTGTTTAAAGATGATCTGCTTTTAAACTGTGTGAAAAAGTGATTTCTACACGAAATTATCTTTAATTTGAGGTGGCTGTTTGGCCTAAGAACAGGCCTTAATTTTTCTTTGCAGTGTGTATATTAGGTTTTAGGGGGTGGGGGTGGTGTTTGCATAATTCCTAACCATGCACACCCCGCTAAGACTGTTTGATGATTACTTCTAAGGCTTAATGTACACGGGACGTTTTTACAACCTCTCCTGAACGATTTAATTTGACAGATAGTAACCCACGTTTAAAACTTCAGTTTTGCCGCGTTTGCATTTAGAAGCATTTGAATTTTTTTTTTTCAAAATAGCCAAAAATGTAAAACGCATGTAAAAGAAACGCAGCTAATCGCGAGTCTAGCCGCGTTTAAACGCGCTTAGAAGCGTTTGGCGCTTGAAATGCCTCTAAACTCAGTGTCTGAACTCATTTTTTTGCTTTCCAAAAAAAGCCTCCTAAACTCAACTGCCTAAAAATGACATTAAACAAACTGTGTACATGTACACATAAGATAACATTGGATTAATTCAGGGGCAGCTGAAAAAAGCAGCCAACCACCTTTGTATTTCCGTTTACCAGCAGCAGTGTACATGAGGCCTAAGGCCCCATGTACATGGGACGCTGAACAAATTTTTTTGACACCTTGAAACCGGCATTTAAAACGCCCGTTTAGTGGCGTTTGCATGCCGCGTATAGCTGCATTTTACCGCGTTTGCGTCTAGAAGCGTTTAGTTAAGATAACATCATAAGACCCTCCCCAAGCTCAAAAAACAGTATTATTTAACTATTTCAGCCATTTTGGGAGACCAGAGTGAGTAGCAGCAGCTGTGAGAGCAGCAGTGTACTTGTATTTAGCACGTCACTTGCCACGTCACCTGCCACAAGTTGGGGATTGTCCACTTGCCACGTCACCTGCCACAAGTTGTAGATTGTCCACTTGCCACGTCACCTGCCACAAGTTGTGGATTGTCAACTTGCCACGTCACCTGCCACAAGTTGTGGATTGTCCACTTGCCACGTCACTGGCCATGTCACCTGCCACAAGCTGTGGATTGTCCACTTGCCACATCACCTGCCATGTCACTTGCCACGTCACCTGCCACAAGTTGTGGATTGTCCACTTGCCATGTCACCTGCCACGTCACTTGCCACGTCACCTGCCACAAGTTGTGGATTGTCCACTTGCCACGTCACCTGGCACAAGTTGTGGATTGTCCACTTGCCACGTCACTTGCCACGTCACCTGGCACAAGTTGTGGATTGTCCACTTGCCACGTCACTTGCCACAAGTTGTGGATTGCCCACTTGCCACATCACTTGCCACGTCACCTGGCACAAGTTGTGGATTGTCCACTTGCCACGTTACCTGCCACAAGTTGTGGATTGTCCACTTGCCACATCACTTGCCATGTCACCTGCCAAAAGTTGTGGGTTGTCCACCTGCCACGTCACTTGCCATGTCACCTGCCACAAGTTATGGATTGTCCACTTGCCACGTCACTGGCCACGTCACCTGCCACAAGCTGTGGATTGTCCACTTGCCACATCACCTGCCATGTCACTTTCCACATCACCTGCCACAAGTTGTGGATTGTCCACTTGCCATGTCACCTGCCACCTCACTTGCCACATTACTTGCCACAAGTTGTGGATTGTCCACTTGCCACGTCACCTGCCACAAGTTGTGGGTTGTCTACCTGCCATGTCACTTGCAACGTCACCTGCAACAAGTTGTGGATTGTCCACTTGCCACATCACCTGCCACGTCACTTGCCACAAGTTGTGGATTGTCCACTTGCCCCGTCACCTGCCACAAGTTGTGGGTTGTCTACCTGCCACGTCACTTGCCACGTCACTTGCCACGTCACCTGCCACAAGTTGTGGCTTGTCCACTTGCCACGTCACTTGCCACATCACCTGCCACATCACCTGTCGCAAGTTGTGGATTGTCCACTTGCCACATCACTTGCCACAAGTTGTGGATTGTCCACTTGCCACATCACTTGCCATGTCACCTGCCACAAGTTGTGGGTTGTCCACCTGCCACGTCACTTGCCACGTCACCTGCCACAATTTGTGGCTTGTCCACTTGCCACATCACTTGCCACGTCACTTGCCACGTCACTTGCCACGTCACTTGCCACATCACCTGCCACATCACCTGTCGCAAGTTGTGGATTGTCCACTTGCCACATCACCTGCCACGTCACTTGCCACAATTTGTAGATTGCCCACTTGCCACATCACTTGCCACATCACCTGCCACAAGTTCTGGATTGTCCACTTGCCACGTCACCTGCCACAAGTTGTGGATTGTCCACTTGCCACATCACTTGCCATGTCACCTGCCACAAGTTGTGGGTTGTCCACTTGCCACGTCACTTGCCACGTCACCTGCCACGTCACCTGCCACGTCACCTGCCACGTCACTTGCCACGTCACCTGCCACAAGTTGTGGCTTGTCCACTTGCCACGTCACTTGCCACGTCACTTGCCGCGTCACTTGCCACGTCACCTGCCACATCACCTGTCACAAGTTGTGGATTGTCCACTTGCCACATCACCTACCACAATTTGTAGATTGCCCACTTGCCACATCACCTGCCACAAGTTGTGGATTGTCCACTTGCCACGTCACCTGCCACAAGTTGTGGATTGTCCACTTGCCACGTCACTTGCCACGTCACCTGCCATGTCACTTGCCACGTCACCTGCCACAAGTTGTGGCTTGTCCACTTGCCACATCACTTGCCACATCACCTGTCGCAAGTTGTGGATTGTCCACTTTCCACATCACTTGCCACATCACGTGCCACGTCACTTGCCACAAGTTGTGGATTGTCCACTTGCCACATCACTTGCCACGTCACCTGCCACAAGTTGTGCATTGTCCACTTGCCACATCACTTGCCATGTCACCTGCCACAAGTTGTGGATTGTCATTTGCCACGTCACTTGCCACGTCACCTGCCACATCACCTGTCACAAGTTGTGGATTGTCCACTTGCCACATCACCTGCCACAATTTGTAGATTGCCCACTTGCCACATCACCTGCCACAAGTTGTGGATTGTCCACTTGCCACGTCACCTGCCACAAGTTGTGGATTGTCCACTTGCCACGTCACTTGCCACGTCACCTGCCATGTCACTTGCCACGTCACCTGCCACAAGTTGTGGCTTGTCCACTTGCCACATCACTTGCCACATCACCTGTCGCAAGTTGTGGATTGTCCACTTTCCACATCACTTGCCACATCACGTGCCACGTCACTTGCCACAAGTTGTGGATTGTCCACTTGCCACATCACTTGCCACGTCACCTGCCACAAGTTGTGCATTGTCCACTTGCCACATCACTTGCCATGTCACCTGCCACAAGTTGTGGATTGTCATTTGCCACGTCACTTGCCACGTCACTTGCCACATAATCTGAAACAAGTTGTGGATTGTTTAATTGTTTAAAATATTTTTTTAATGGTTTTTCATAATTTGCCATCATTTTTGAGATTTTTAATGTAAAAAAATAGGGCACCTTTTAAAAACGCTTATAAACGAAAACGCTGCTAAATACGGTACCGGCGTTTTGCCACGTTTGGCGTCTGAAACGTGGAAATCTTTGGCGTCTAAACCCATTTTTTTGCTTTCAAAGAAAGACTGTTAAACGCAACTGCCTAAAAATGTCAATAAACGAGACTGTGTACATGGTCACATAGGATAACATTAAATAAGTTCAGGGGCAGTTGAAAAAAGTGTCCAACTGCCTCTGAATGTACGTTTAGCAGCGTCCCGTGTACATGGGGCTTTAGTCTCATATGTTAGACTTACAACTGCTATGTAATGGTTGAGATAAAAAGGAATGTTCCTGCTAATTCATTCCTGCTGTGTGTGTGTGTCAGTGTAGTTTGTGCTCTGCCTTTTTGTATTTTGTCTTTTTTTGCTTATGATATTTCTGCCATGTAACTTTTGGGGGGTTTGGGGTGAGGACTTCTAAATCTGATCACAAAAAATAGGTTAGTCATGATTGTTATTAGCTTGATTTGTATCCCTGCATCTCTAATGTGATTTGTTTAATGTGTATAATTTTTTGTGTCCTGCCCTTGTAGGTTGTAAGCTCTTTCAAGCAGGGCCCTTCTATTGTTATATGCTGGAGCATCATTTCCATGCTTTTTTATTTTGTTTGGCCCAAGTACATTAATGCAACACGTTTATACTAATGTTGAAATAAAAAGTTGATTGTTTATTTTTTTTTTGCTTTGTTTGACTTTTGCAGGCTCTAAATACATAGTGTGCACATCGATTTGGTTTATTCCATAATTTTAACGCTTCAAATGCATGCAATGGTATGTAATTATTCAATAATATTATGGTGTGGAATTCCAAAAATTAAGGAAAACTGCGTAGGGTCCCCCCAGTACACACCAGGCCCTTCAGGGAAAAAAAATAAAAAATTACGTGGGCCCACCCTCCAAATCTATAACAGACCCTTATCCGAGCATGCAGCCTGGAGATCAGGAAAGGGGGGGGGATGAGCGAGTGCCCCCTTCCCTCCTGAACCATACCAGGCCGCATGCCCAGGTTGCTTTTGGGTTCCCCCCAAAGCACCTTGTTCCCGACAACTCTTGCCTGGTGGTTGTCGGGGTCTGCGGGCGGGGGACTTATCGGAATCTGGAAGCCCACTTTAACCAGGGGACCCCCAGATTGCGCCCCCCCCCCATATCAATGAGTATAGGGTACATCGTACCCTTACCCATTAACCAAAAAATGTAGTGTAGTGTGACAAAAGACAATAGCCAGTTTTTGACAATTCTTTTATTAAAAATGTAATCTTCTTCCCCCGCTTTTTCTCCTTGTCTTCCTCTGGTTTCTTCTTCTTCCTCCGCCATCGCTCCCAAATGACCCTCCTCCGACGCTGCGGCCAGCCGATCTTACCTATTCCATATCGCACATTTCGTATATAACTATGGGGCGTGTGACAGCACGGACCCATCATGCCCCGTGTGGTGAAGTCACAAGGGGCGGGGGGTCTCGGAATGACGTCATCCACCCCTTTGCAGCATCGAAGGAGGTTTGTTTTTTGAATATTCAGCGGGAGCGGGAGCGGGAGCGGCAGTGGAAGGAGACGAATGGAGGACAAAGCGGTACACTGCAAGTTTTCAATAGGTGATACCATCGGTGGGATTCAAACCCATGGCTTAAACCTTTGAAGGTAGCAGGGCACACCACTACGCTACTGAGCTGACCACAATCATACATAGGAAATACAGTATCTCACTAAAGTGAGTACACCCCTAAAATTTTTGTAAATATTTTATTATATATTTTCATGTGACAACACTGAAGAAATGACACTTTGCTACAATGTAAAATAGTGAGTGTACAGCTTGTATAACAGTGTGAATTTGCTGTCCCCTCAAAATAACTCAACACATTGCCATTAATGTCTAAACCGCTGGCAACGAAAGTGAGTACACCCCTAAGTAAAAATGTGCCCAAAGTGTCATAATTTTGTGTGGCCACCATTATTTTCCAGCACTGTCTTAACCCTCTTGGGAATGGAGTTCACCAGAGCTTCACAGGTTGCCAATGGAGTCCTCTTGCACTCCTCAATGACGACATCACAGAGCTGGTGAATGTTAGAGACCTTGCTCTCCTCCACCTTCCATTTGAGGATGCCCCAAAGATGCTCAATAGGGTTTAGATCTGGAGACATGCTTGGCCAGTCCATCACCTTTACCCTTAGCTTCTTTAGCAAGGCAGTGGTCATCTTGGAGGTGTGTTTGGGGTTGTTATCATGTTGGAATACTGCCCTGTGGCCCAGTCTCTGAAGGGATGGGATAACGCTCTGCTTCAGTATGTCACAGTACATGTTGGCATTCATGGTTCCCGCAATGAACTGTAGCACCCCAGTGCCGGCTGACCATGACACTCCCACCACCATGCTTGACTGTAGGAAAGACACACTTGTCTTTATATTCCTCACCTGGTTGCCGCCACACATGCTTGACGCCATCTGAACCAAATACGTTTATCTTGGTCTCATCAGACCACAGAACATGGTTCCAGTAATCCTATGTCCTTTGTCTGCTTGTCTTCAGCAAACTGTTTGCTGGCTTTCTTATGCATCATCTTTAGAAGAGGCTTCCTTTTGGGATGACAGCCATGCAGACCAATTTGATGCAGTGTGCGGTGTATGGTCTGAGCACTGACAGG
This sequence comes from Lithobates sylvaticus, assembly GCA_028564925.1. Classification (NCBI taxonomy): domain Eukaryota; kingdom Metazoa; phylum Chordata; class Amphibia; order Anura; family Ranidae; genus Lithobates; species Lithobates sylvaticus. Next base: position 94,335,547 of record CM053034.1, read on the forward strand.
CTGACCCCCCCCCCCCCCCCCCCCCACACCCCTTCAACCTGCAGCAGCAATGCTGGCAGCACTCGAACGTCTATTTCCCAAAGACAACCTCTGGCTATGACGCTGAGCACGTGCACTCAACTTCTTTGATCGACCATGGTAAAGCCTTTTCTGAGTGGAACCTGTCCTGTTAAACCGCTGTATGGTCTTGGCCACCGTGCTGCAGCTCAGTTTCAGGATCTTGGCAATCTTCTTATCGCCTAGGCCAACTTTATGTAGAGCAACAATCCTTTTTTTCAGATCCTCAGAGTTCTTTGCCATGAGGTGTCACGATCAGGGGTCAGGCTCAAAGACCAATTGCTATAGCAGTTGCAGGACTACCACTGTCAGCAGGATAGGTAAACAGGCAGTCACCCTGGCAGATGACACAGGCTCACCTGAGGTGCAGAGTCTAAGTACTAACCGGTGTTCACCAGAGCTCCTGATGGTGGAGATGGATTTAGCTGCGTGTTAGTACCAGGTCGCGGTCCTCAGGATCGCCCCACCAGGAGGTGAGTAAGCCGGGGTTCAGTAGCGGATGAGCAGGTAAGGATCAATCAGAAGCGTGGTCAGTAAACAAGCCAAAAGGTCGGTAATGAGTAGTTGCAGGTTGGAATCAGGCAGAAGCGTAGTCGAGGAACAAGCCAAGGGTCGATAACGAGCAGTAGCAAATATGAAAAGCAAATTTACACTGTTATACAAGCTGTACACTCACTACTTTACATTGAAGCAAAGTGTAATTTCTTCAGTGTTGTCACTTTTTGGGAATGACATTTTAATTTCTGATTTTGGTACACATATCACATTTATTGGGCTCAAAATATGATCATTTGGAAATAATAAAAAACACACAATTGTGACTCATTTTATATTTGCATCAGCGATGGTATTGTTTGTGGTTTGTAAAGACACCTGTGTGAGTTTGGGTAAAGATTTTTGTGAGATGGACAGCAACAAGTGAGAGATACAGAGAAAAATTGATTTTAACAAAACATGAAAACATTCCACATTCTATCATTCTTAAAAACAAAATACAGTAGTACCTTGAAGTATGAGCATAATCTTGCTCGTCTTGTGAGACAACACTCGCATATCGAGTCAGGATTAAAAAAAAAAAAAACACTGGTATTGCGAAACGCTCGTAAACCACGTTACTCGCAATCCGAGGTTTTACTGTAGATGAAGAAGAAGCAACATTGTTGCAAGGACAATTTCTTTGAGAGAGAGATATATTTAATCTCAAAATGAAAAGTATTTATTTAGGGAAGTTACAATTTTATACCATTATAATCAATGGCTGAAACTTGCATTGGGCTATATAACTCTAATTTTCACTCTCAAAAATGCTTTTTAACCCAGCTTGTTTTGGTATTTACTATAACTCTTGGTAAAAAAGGCATGGGAGTTAAAATAGTAGTTTTCATTTCTGAGCATGCTGGCACCTAGTTGTAAAGAGACAGGGAATTTATCTCTTCTCAGAATTTAAAGATATTTCAGTGTAATTAACACTTTTTTAACACAGTTTAAAAGCAGATTATCTTTAAACAATATACCACATATTTCAGTACCATTTAGGCAATTACACCATGCTCTAAACATTATTTCCATGTGCAATACTCCAGGTCCTAGCAAGAGTAAGGGTTTGGAAACAAACGACCACCGCTCCAAGACTCTCCCTACAAGCGAATGCTCCTGCTCCTGTGTGGGAGCCCCAGGTGCTGGCTAATAGCACAACGATTAGAAATCAAAAGGAAGAACTCCGGACAGCCGCACACCGGGAAAATAAAATCCAAAGGGTTTATTTAAAAGCAAAAAGACACCACAATCCAAACACGGCAAAAAGGGGGGTACAGAGCTGACGCGTTTCGCACTGTATCTCAGTGCTTACTCATAAGCTATGAGTAACTATGTCCGGAGTTCTTCCTTTTGATTTCTAAGAGTAAGGGTTTGGGTGCTATCTGTTGTCTGGGTGCTATAGTAAATTTTGGTTTTGGGAGTATTTTTTCCCCGGCGCTATTGTGAATTCTGTTTGGGCGCTAATTACAGTGATTGCGGTAATGTGAGCGCTAATTAGCACGAAGCGCTATAGTAAATGACTCCCCACGGAATTACACCCTATAAAATGCATAAGTGGTATATCCATAATAACCTATATGTTAACCTACATTGAAAATTAGGTTTTCATGTGCATTTTGTTTTGACTTTTTATTAAGCTCTCTTTAATATCTTATTTCTATAACCCCTCTCATGTAATCTTTTCCTCAGGACCATAACTTTCTACATCAACATCATCATCATTAGTACAATTACGCCTAACTCTCAAATACTGGCTGTATGGAATATTGTTCACTAGAGATGTCAGGTGGACACTAGAGGTATGCTGTATATCTTTTCTCTCTTTCTTAATTTGGTCTTTTTTTTCTTTTTCATTGCATAAATATTCTAGGCAAACCATGTAAAGAGTAAACTACTTATTAATGTCTTCTCTAGACTCTTTATGTGCTATTTATGAGGGTGAATGATTTAGTGAACCCTTGCTTCATGATGTATGTTTACATAGCTTTATCAAATGTAATAATGTTTGAGAGGCCACTTCGGAATGTCATAGCTCTGTTCACATCTGCATGTATTAGGTTTGTTGTTGGTGTCATGCATTGTAGATGCTTTTCATATTTTAGATGCTTTTGAATGTACTTTTACTTGTTTTACCCTTGAACTTTGCCATGTAATGTATTTTTCTAGAAACAGCATCCACAATGCAGCAAGCAACATCTTTTCATATGTAACACACATAAAACATGCAGAAGTGAATAGAACCATACAGCAGAACATTAAGTCTGGATAAATACATTTCTGAATGTAAGAATTTAAAGCATATTGTTTTTTTCTTTTTTTTTTTTTTTTACAATAAATGACATCACATTACGTCATTTATCAGTAAAAAGCAGTTGTTGGGCTTCAGCCAGGTGACTGTTCCTAGGCTAAGATGATCAGCCTGCTGCAAGAAAATGGAAGCATTTCTTAAGTCTCCACTTCTCCGGTTACCTGATTGCAAACTTGTAACTTTGTAGCTGGTCCCAAGGTGAGAAGTTATAACGGTAGATAATCTATGTCTTACATGTGAGAACACAGCCAAGAAATGAACAGACATGGGATTTGCATGACTGTGTCATCTCTGTGCCAGTATCTCAGTCCTGGAAATTAATACTGAAGCTGGGTTAGACAAAACTAGACAGTTCCCGCCCACCAGGTCGCCAGGGTGACTGGAAAAAACTCTCTGGAATTTGGATGTATGGCTGGCCTGGCAGTAGATGCATCTGTCTCTGACTGGCCCCCACCATTGGGCGCAATATGGCCATGTTAACTGTTTGTTGCAGTATGTGCACAGCTTGTTTCTCCGTTACTCATGTAGCGCCACCCCCAAATGAGCCGCTTGATATATTAGAAAAGACAACCTTCAATGCTTAGCAACTGTAAGTATAGAAAAGGCAGTAATCTATAGGCCCTTAACACAGGCGCTGAGAGGAGGGAGGAGAGAAGACTGGTCAACTTCTCAGCTCCTTCTGGGCTGCAAACACCCTTGAGAGGCAAACCTACAATGAAAAAATTGGGTTACACAAGTACAGTAAACACAGTTCTGTAACTTTACAGGTCCTGAGGTGAAGAATAGTAGTGTCTTCTGCTAGCAAACAATGGGGCCCTTGTTTTAAGAGTAGGTTTAAACAAGCTTGCGTGGCGCAGTAATCATGTAAAATGTTCCGTTGGGTAGAAATTTAAAAGGACAAACTACTAAAGATGACAACTCCAAACAAGCATCCCATGACACTAAAAAGGGATATTGGTGTCTGCATGCAGTGTCAGTATTGTGTCAAGAGGGATGTTGGGTTTACACCCGTTCACTAGTCCTCTGTGCAATGACACAACAATAGTCCCAGGTTCTGGTTCAGGCTCCTGATGCTCCTATCTATGTTGTAAGGCACTGGATCTCTTGCTGATGGCCGATCGAGATGACTGGTTAGCGAAACTCGTAAGGTGAACATGCAGCGGCCGACCCGATACCAGAATGGGTATCGCGATCCCTGAAAGGTGTGGGTCGTCCCTGCTGAGCTGAGTGTTGCTTGGCTGCTGAGTAGGGTCCCTGGACTGAATAGTAGTGTACCACGTCTCTTCTTCTGGCTCCCCTCAGGCGTCCTCACTCCTCAGTCTCCTGGCAGTCTCTGGAAAAGCTTGGCTTTCTCCCCCTCTGATGCTGGCAGTCTCTCCCTCTCTCTCGCTCTACCTTCTCAGCAGTTTGTTCCTCACACCTGTCACCTCACCTCTCTCTCTCTCTCTCTCTCTCTCTCTCTCTCTCTCTCTCTCTCTCTCTCTCTCTCTCTCTCTCTCTCTCTCTCTCTCTCTCTCTCTCGTCCCCTCAGACAGCTCTTCTTATTCTCTTCACAGTCTATTTTTCCCGGGCTTCAGGATATCCCTCCTCTACTTTTAGCCATGCTGGGGCCTGTAGTTTATGCCCCATTTAATCATATGGGCTGCATTGTCTCTGGGACTTCATGTCTCATGATGCTCCCCTCTTGGCTGCTGATTGGTCCCTCCCCGGAGCCAATGGAGAGGCAGGAGAATCGGAGAGGGCGGCGATCCCTGTAAGCACCGCTCTATCCTCTTCCTGCGCGTGCTGTTTGACAGAAGAAGGGGGCGACAGACTGAGCGGCAGGTGGGAGAGGGACACACACATCCACAGCTTCCCCTTCTCCTCACAACAGCTTCAGTGTCCCCCCTGTGAGTCTCCCTGCTGTCCATGGAGGGGGGGGGGATAAAGCCCGCAGCTCCTTGGCAATGCAAGTGGTGGGCTCTGCAACCCCGCTACACACAGTTGTGCTCAAAAGTTTGCATATCCTGGCATAAATCGTGAAATTTTGGCATTGATATTCAAAATATGACTGATCATGCCCAAAACTGTCTTTTATTTAAATATAGTGATCATATGCTACAGACAAACAAGCTGACACACACAGGTTAAGATGGCAATTAAAGTTAAATTTTTTAAATTGCAATTTTGTGTCTGTGTATAAATAGTCAATGAGTTTTTTAGCTCTCATGTGGATGCACTGAGCAGGCAAGAAACTGAGCCATGAGGAGCAGAAAAGAACTGTCAAAAGATCTGCGTAACAAGGTAATGGAACTTTATAAAGCTGGAAAAGGATATGAAAGGATATCCAAAGCCTTGAATGTGCCAGTCAGTACAATCACTTATTAAGAAGTGGAAAATGCAGGGATCACGTGATACCAAGCCAAGGTCAGGTAGATCAGGAAAGATTGCAGCCACAACTGCCAGAAAAATTGTTCAGGATACAAAGAAAAACCCACAGGTAACCTCAGGAAAAATACAGGCTGCTGTGGAAAAAAACGGTGAGATTGTTTGTTTGTTTCAAGGATCACAATACAACAATACTTTAAGAATGAGCTGCATGGTCAAGTTGCCAGAAAGAAGCTTTTACTGCATCAATGCTACAATAAAAAACCCAGTTACAATATGCCTGGCAACACCTTGACACTCCTCACAGCTTTTGCCACACTGTAATCTGGAGTGAGGAGACCAAAATAGAGCTTTATGGTCACAATCATAAGTGTTATGTTTGAAGAGCGATCAGCAAGGCCTATAGTGACAAGAATACCATGCCCACTGTGAAGCATGGCGGTGGCTCACTGATGTTTTGGGGGTGTGTGAGCTCTAAAGGCACTGGAAATATTGTGAAAATTGATGGCAAGATGACTGCAGCATGTTATCAAAAAATATCAGAAAATGCTGGCAGACAATTTTCATTCTTCTGCAGAAAAGCTGTGCATGGGACGCTCTTATGCCCTGTACACACGACCGGTTTTCCCGTTGGAATAAACTCTGGAGGTTTTTCCGACGGAATTTCATCGGAATTCCGCTCAAGCTGTCTTGCATACACATGGTCACACCAAATTCTGACTGCCAAGAACGCAGTGATGTACAACACGTACGACAGCACTATAAAAAGGAAGTTCAATAGCCACTGCACCACCCTTTGGGCTCCTTCTACTAATCTCGTGTTAGTAGAAGTTTGGTGAGAGACGATTCGCGCTTTTCAGACTCGTGATTTTCAGATTGTTTTACTGCTGTTCAGTTTGTAATAATTTTTCAATAATCCAAAAAAAGGATCTTTATGAGAAAAACAAAAACAAAGATGACTATAAAAAATAATTCTAAACATTATTATGGAGATCTGGCTTTTAAAAAAATAAAAGATTTTTCATGAGATCACGGGAAATAATAAAGAAATAAGTTTGTCAGAACTCTGTGTGAATATGAGCAGCAAAACAACTTCATTCTTCTAGCATTTTAAAGCACAAAAGAATGCGCTGCATTAAAAGATCACAGAATTTGCAGCGTGAGGAATGTGCTATCTCCATTACGAACTCTAGTTTTACCAGACCGAGCGCCTCTGTCTTGTACTTGCTTCAGAGCATGCGTCATTTTTGGTATATCGGAACAGCATACAGGCGAACGTTTTTTCCGATGGGAATTTTTTCCGTCGGAAAAATATAGAACATATTCTCTAAGTCCGTCTGAATTTTCGGCGTAAAAAGTCCGATGGGGCATACACACGGTCGGAATATACAATGAAAAGCTCCCATCTGACTTTTTCTGTCGGAAATTCCAACCGTCTGTACGCGGCATTAGACTTTCCAGCACAACAATGACTTTAAGCACAAGGCCAAGCTGATCCTCCAGTGGTTACAGCAGAGAAAGGTGAAGGTTCTGGAGTGGCCATCACAGTCTCCTGACCTTAATACCTTAATTGTTTATGTAAATATCAAATGTTATAGTTTCTAATAGGCGTTAGGGAAGGTTCACACTGCTGCTATCTGTCTTTGACCTTTTTTTTCAGTGTGATTATGTAGTGCAACTTTATTTGATTTTGATGAGGTCTGCATATTCTGTGGGACCAACATCGCACTGGAATCGCACCAAAGTAGTACAGGAACTTTTTCTAATCACACTGCTGAGTTGCATTGATGTGAATGGGCATCATTGAAAACTATGTAATTTATATATTCATTCAATTCTTTGCGACTCAAGATGCATCTTAATTCACGAGTGAACAGAGCCCCAATAAAAGCGAAACTATTTTTGTAACTGTTGCTTACCTTTTGTATTTTTCAGCTGCCTATATAGTTATATGTTGCTGTATACTAGGTCTTTAACCACTTCCCGACCGCCCCCTGTATATATACGTCGGCAGAATGGCACGTACAGGCAGAAGCACGTACCTGTACGTGCCATTCTTCAGGCGGTTGGGGGGTCCGATCGGACCCCCCTCCGCCGGCGGGGACGGTCGGGATCGCTTCAGAAGCGATGCGGGACGAGGTAACGGCCAGTCGTTTCTGGCCACCCCCTCCCGATCGCTCTGGCCAATGGGATTCGTCCGCTTCCTTCCCCTTCCTGTGTAATTGTAAACACAGGCAAGGGGAAGTGATGTCACGCTCCTCGTGTCGTCTTTCTGACCGGGACGCGGAGCTGTGAAGACATCAGGTTAGTGCACCAACACTACACTGACACCAGGCACACATAGGCACATATTTCACCCCCCTGTCACCCCCTGATCACCCCCCAGATCACCCCCTGCCCCCCCTGTCACAGTGTCACTGATTGCAGTGATCATTTATTTACTGATCACTGCATTTAGTGTCAGTGTGACTGCAATAACTGTCAGGGCAGTTAGTTTTAGGCCCCTTTAGGTCCAAGGTAGCCCCCTACCCCCCCCCCAATAAAGGTTTAACCCCTTGATTGCCCCCTAGGTAACCCTTTCACCCCCTTTTGCCAGTGTCACTAAGCGATCGTTTTTTTGATCGCTCTATTAGTGTCACTGGTGCCGCTAGGTAGCCAGTTTTTTTTTTTTTAGGTAACCGCCAGGTTTATATAGGATTATAAATAGGTTTATAGGTCAGGTACCCCCATATTACAACCTAAATAAAGGTTTTAACCCCTTGATTGCCCCTAGAGTTAACTCTTTCACCAGTGATCACAGTATAAGTGTCACTGGTGACGCTGGTTAGCCAGTTAGTTATTTAGTTATTTAGGTTCCCCGTCAGGTTTTTATATAGTGTCAGGTACCCCCATATATTACCTAATAAAGGTTTTAACCCCCTGATTGCCCCTAGTTAACCCTTTCACCAGTGATCACCGTATAACTGTTACGGGTGACGCTGGTTAGTTAGCTTGTTTTTTTATACTGTCAGGGCACCCGCCATTTATTACCCAACTATCGGTTTAACCCCCTGATCGCCCGGCGGGTGATATCAATTAGGTTTTAGGGTCAAATAAGGTCTGCGTCGCCCCAGGTTAGTGCCAGTACCGCAAACACCCACGCGCAAAGCATACACCTCCCTTAGTGGTATAGTATCTGAACAGATCAATATCTGATCTGATCAGATCTATACTAGCGTCCCAGCAGTTTAGGGTTCCAAAAAACGCATTGTTAGCGGGATCAGCCCAGATACCTGCTAGCACCTGCGTTTTCCCCCCTCCGCCCAGCCCAGCCCAGCCCACCCAAGTGCAGTATCGATCGATCACTGTCACTTCCAAAACACTAAGCACACATAACTGCAGCGTTCGCAGAGTCAGGCCTGATCCCTGCGATCGCTAACAGTTTTTTTTGGTAGCGTTTTGATTCATTCGCCAGCAGCCTAGGAGCTTTTTTTCCTGTGAATCTCACTAGTGTACTACTAAATTTAGAGCCCAAAATGGCAAATCGCAAGTACACTAGTGAACAGGCCTACTTGTTTCTGAGTATGTCAGATAGTGAAGAGGAGGTCACTCATCTGTCAGAATCAGGCTCAGAATACGATCCAGTAGACGACAGCGGCTCCATGACAGATAGCTCTGACGACGAAGGTGTGGTCCCTGCTAAGGTCAGGCGTACCCGATCCCGATCTTCTGATGTTGTTGAGGTGCAGGAACCGCAGGTCTCTCGTATGGAGCAGAGAAGTACTAGCGCCGCTATTCCTTCTGGTGAACTGGCAAGCACCAGCGGCCTAGTACACCCTGGACGTAGTCAAACCAGCACTGCAGTAACACTTGGTGACGTGGCGAGTCCCATAAGTGCAGTTCAAGCTGGCGAGGTGGCAAGCACAAGTAGTGTCCCGCTGCCACCAAGAAGAAGACAAAGGCAGGTCCGTCGATCACATAGTGTCCTTCCTGCAGAATTCGCCAATCCTGATTGGGTGCCCACCACTTCTGCAGAACCCGTACTTCCCCCATTCACTGGCCAACCCGGTATTCAGGTGGAAACAGCTGATTTTAAGCCATCCGATTTTTATTCGCTGTTTTTCACGGAAGATCTCTATAGATCTATTGTGGACCAAAGTAATATATACGCTGGTCAACACATCGCCGCTAATCCCCAAGTGCCTTCCCTTGCCAGAGATTGGAAACCAATTACGGTTTCCGAATTTAAGACCTTTCTGGGCCTTTCCCTCAACATGGGCATACACAAATTCCCGACGCTGAGGTCTTATTGGTCCACCTCACCGCACCACCATATGCCCGTGTTCTCTGCCTCCATGTCCAGGGCACGATACGAGATGATTTTGCGCTTCATGCACTTCAGTGACAATGAACTTTGTCGTCCTCGTGGAGACCCTGAATTTGATCGGCTCTACAAAATTCGGCCCCTCATAAACCACTTCAACCAATGTTTTGCAGCCTTGTTTACGCCCAATCAAGTTGTCTGCGTTGACGAGTCCCTGATTAAGTTTTCTGGCCGCTTGTCTTTCAAACAGTTCCTTCCCAGCAAGCGTGCCAGATACGGGGTCAAGCTCTACAAGCTCTGTGACAGGGCAACAGGCTATACGTGGAGCTTTTCGGTTTATGAGGGAAAAGATAGTCACGTAGAGCCGGAGAACTGTCCAGATTACATAGGGAGCGCTGGCAAGATAGTGTGGAACTTGGTGTCACCCTTATTCGGAAAGGGGTACCACTTGTACGTGGACAATTATTACACGAGCGTGCCACTGTTTAGTCACTTGTTTGATCATCAGATTGGAGCATGTGGCACCGTGCGACCTAATCGCCGGGGCTTTCCCCAGCGGCTTGTAGATTCCCGTCTTAGGCTGGGGGAGAGAGCCTGCTTGAAGTGTAATAACTTGCTCGCTGTGAAGTGGAGGGATAATAGGAATGTTTTCGTTCTTACCTCCCTTCATGCAGACACGACAGTCCAAATTCGTACGGCGGCTGGTGTTGTGACGAAACCCCTCTGTATCCACGAATACAACCTTAATATGGGGGGGTGTGGACCTCAACGACCAGTTGTTGGCGCCGTACCTAGTTGTCCGTAAGGCTAGACGCTGGTACAAAAAAGTGTCTATTTATTTATTCCAATTGGCTTTGCTGAATGCTCATGTGCTATACAGAGCTTCAGGCGGGACGTTACCCTTCCTTGAATTCCAGGGAGCGGTTGTCATGGAACTCCTGTATCCAGGCGATTCCACACCTCACCATCCCCTACCAAATGCAGTAAGCCGGCTGCATGAGAGGCATTATCCTCATGTCCTCCAGAGTACCCCTACCCAACGAGCCCCCCAAAGAAGATGTCGTGTCTGTACCAAGCGCGGATTTAGGCGTGACACCCGTTATTATTGTCCACGCTGTCCTGACAATCCTGGTCTCTGCGTTGGTGACTGCTTTGAACGCTACCACGAACTAGTGAGGTTTTAGCGTAGGGTACAGCATTTCACAGGCTAGGATACACTTTCACAGGGTCTCAAGAATGCCATCGCATTTTGAGACCCGACCGTTGCAGTTAAAATTATAGTTACAGGGTCTCAAGAATGCCATCGCATTTTGAGACCCGACCGTTACAGTTAAAATTATAGTTATAGTTTAAAAAAAAAGTGTAAAAAAATAAAAATAAAAAAAAAAGTACAAAAAAAAAAAACCCCAAAAAAAATATAAAATAAAAAACCAAAAATAGTTGTCGTTTTATTGTTCTCTCTCTATTGTTGCTCTTTTTTACTCTATTCTATTCTGCAATGTTTTATTATGTTTTATCATGCTTGCTTTTCAGGTATGTTTTATTGTTAACCATTTTTTTGTTTTCAGGTGCGCCATTCAGTTGCAGCGCGGATTTATTTATCTTGACAGCAACAGCGTTTGCTCCCACGATACATAAAGCCGCGACTCCAACGCTGTAGGAGGTGATTTCACCACCACAGTTAAAAAAAAGAGCATATATGCCGAAGCATGGGGGCAGCAGAGGGCGGAGGAGCGATTTTGCTCCTAATGCCACGTACATACGGTCGAAAAAAGTCCGACCATGTGTACGTGGCATAACTTTTTTGCGGGAGGATGCCCCCATGCTTCGGCATATATATATTTTAGGCACCGGTTGCGTTAACAAAATGTTTTTTATTTTTTACTATGTTTTTTTTTTGGTATTTGCTTTGCAGGTATGGTATGGTAAGGTCTTACTGTTATACTCTAATGTTACTTTGTTTTAATGTTAACCATTATTTGCTTAGCAGGTACGCCATTCAGTTGCAGCGTGGATTTATTTATCTTGACAGCAACAGCGTTTGCTCCCACGATACATAAAGCCGCGACTCCAACGCTGTAGGAGGTGATTTCACCACCACAGTTAAAAAAAAGAGCATATATGCCGAAGCATGGGGGCAGCAGAGGGCGGAGGAGCGATTTTGCTCCTAATGCCACGTACATACGGTCGAAAAAAGTCCGACCATGTGTACGTGGCATAACTTTTTTGCGGGAGGATGCCCCCATGCTTCGGCATATATATATTTTAGGCACCGGTTGCGTTAACAAAATGTTTTATTTTTTACTATGTTTTTTTTTTGGTATTTGCTTTGCAGGTATGGTATGGTAAGGTCTTACTGTTATACTCTAATGTTACTTTGTTTTAATGTTAACCATTATTTGCTTAGCAGGTACGCCATTCAGTTGCAGCGTGGATTTATTTATCTTGACAGCAACAGCGTTTGCTCCCACAATACATAAAGCCGCGACTCCAACGCTGTAGGAGGTGATTTCACCACCACAGTTAAAAAAAAGAGCATATATGCCGAAGCATGGGGGCAGCAGAGGGCGGAGGAGCGATTTTGCTCCTAATGCCACGTACATACGGTCGAAAAAAGTCCGACCATGTGTACGTGGCATAACTTTTTTTGCGGGAGGATGCCCCCATGCTTCGGCATATATAAATGGTGCATGTATGCCCATCATTAGAAGTGGGTGGATGAAGGGAGGTATTCTAATGGTGGGCATACCCACCGCGCCATTGGGAAATTGGGAAAGCATTTTATCACACCGATCTTGGTGTGGTCAGATGCTTTGAGGGCAGAGGAAAGATCTAGGGTCTAATAGACCCCAATTTTTTCTAAAAAAGAGTACCTGTCACTGCCTATTGCTATCATAGGGGATATTTACATTCCCTGCGATAACAATAAAAATGACAACTAAGAAAAAAAAATGGAAGGAACAGTTTAAAAATAAAATAAAAAAGCTAAATAAAAAAAAAAAAAAAAAAAAAAAAAAAAAAAAAAAGCACCCCTGCCCCCCCTTCTTTTGCGCAAAGGCGAACACAAGCGTTGGTCTGGCGTCATATGTAAACAGCAATTGCACCATGCATGTGAGGTATCACCGCGAAGGTCAGATCGAGGGCAGTAATTTTAGCAGTAGACCTCCTCCGTGAATCTAATGTGGTAACCTGTAAAGGCTTTTAAAGGCTTTTAAAAATGTATGTAGTTTGTCGCCACTGCGTGTTTGTGCGCAATTTTAAAGCATGTCGTGTTTGGTATCCATGTACTCGGCCTAAGATCATATTTTTTATTTCATCAAAAATTTGAGCAATATAGTGTGTTTAAGTGCATTAAAATAAAAAAAAGTGTATTTTTTCCACAAAAAATGCGTTTGAAAAATCGCTGCGCAAATACTGTGTGGAAAAAAAAAATGCAACACCCACCATTTTAATCTGTAGGGCCTTTGCTTTAACAATATATATAGTGTTTGGGGGTTCAACGTAATTTTCTTGCAAAAAAAAAATATGTTTTCATGTAAACAAAAAGTGTCAGAAAGGGCTTTATCTTCAAGTGGTTAGAAGAGTGGGTGACGTGTGACATAGGCTTCTAAATGTTGTGCATAAAATGCCAGGACAGTTCAAACCCCCCCCAAATGACCCCATTTTGGAAAGTAGACACCCCAAGCTATTTGCTGAGAGCAATGTTGAGCCCATTAAATATTTTTTTTTTTGGTCCCAAGAGATTGAATAATGACAAAAAAAAAAAATAATATTTTTTTTTACAAAAACTTGTCACTAAATGATATATTGCTCAAACATGCCATGGGCATATGTGGAGATACACCCCAAAATACATTCTGTTGCTTCTCCTGAGTACGGGGATACCACATGTGTGGGACTTTTTGGGAGCCTAGCCGCGTACGGGACCCCAAAATCCAAGCACCGCTTTCAGGCTTTCTAAGGGTGTAATTTTTTTATTTCACTCCTCACTGCCAATCACAGTTTCGGAGGCCATGGAATGCCCAGATGGCACAAACCACCCCCAAATGACCCCATTTTGGAAAGTAGACACCCCAAGCTATTTGCTGAGAGGTATGGTGAGTATTTTGCAGATCTCGCTTTTTGTCACAATGTTTTGAAAATTGAAAAAAAAAAAAAAAAATTTTTTTTCTTTACTTTCTTCATTTTCAAAAACACATGAGAGCTGTAAAATACTCACCATGCCTCTCAACAAATAGCTTGGGGTGTCTACTTTCCAAAATGGGGTCATTTGGGGGGGTTTTGTGCTATTTTGGCATTTTATGGCCTTCGAAACTGTGATAGGTAGTGAGGAGTGAAATCAAAAATTTGCACCCTTAGAAATCCTGAAGGCGGTGCTTGGGTTTCGGGGCCCCGTACGCGGCTAGGCTCCCAAAAAGTCCCACACATGTGGTATCCCCATACTCAGGAGAAGCAGCAAAATGTATTTTGGGGTGCAATTCCACATATAACCATGGCATGTGTGAGCAATATATCATTTAGTGACAACTTTTTGAATAAATTTTTTTTATTTTTATTTTTTGTCTTTATTCAATCACTTGGGACTAAAAAAAAAAATATTCAACGGGCTTAACATGCCTCTCAGCAAATAGCTTGGGGTGTCTACTTTCCAAAATGGGGTCATTTGGGGGGGTTTTGTGCCATCTTGGCATTTTATGGTCTTCAAAACTGTGATAGGTAGTGATAGGTAGTGAGGAGTGAAATCAAAAATTTATGCCCTTAGAAATCCTGAAAGCGGTGCTTGGTTTTCGGGGTCCCGTATGCGGATAGGCTCCCAAAAAGTCCCACACATGTGGTATCCCCGTACTCAGGAGAAGCAGCAGAATGTATTTTGGGGTGTAATTCCACATATGCCCATGGCATGTGTGGGCAATATATCATTTAGTGACAACTTTGGGCAAAAAAAAAAAAAGTTTGTAATATTCCCGCAACTTGTGGCAAAATATAAAATATTCCATGTACTCAACATGCCTCTCAGCAAATAGCTTGGGGTGTCTACTTTCCAAAATGGGGTCATTTGGGGGGGTTTTGTGCAATTTTGGCATTTTATGGCCTTCGAAACTGTGATAGGTAGTGAGGAGTGAAATCAAAAATTTACACCCTTAGAAATGCTGAAGGTGGTGCTTGGGTTTCGGGGCCCCGTACGCGGCTAGGCTCCCAAAAAGTCCCACACATGTGGTATCCCCGTACTCAGGAGAAGTGGCAAAATGTATTTTGGGGTGCAATTCCACATATAACCATGGCATGTGTGAGCAATATATCATTTAGTGACAACTTTTTGAATACATTTTTTTTTTTTTTTTTTTTTTTTGTCTTTATTCAATCACTTGGGACTAAAAAAAAAAATATTCAATGGGCTCAACATGCCTCTCAGCAAATAGCTTGGGGTGTCTACTTTCCAAAATGGGGTCATTTGGGGGGGTTTTGTGCCATCTTGGCATTTTATGGCCTTCAAAACTGTGATAGGTAGTGATAGGTAGTGAGGAGTGAAATCAAAAATGTATGCCCTTAGAAATCCTGAAGGCGGTGCTTGGTTTTCGGGGTCCCGTATGCGGATAGGCTCCCAAAAAGTCCCACACATGTGGTATCCCCGTACTCAGGAGAAGCAGCAGAATGTATTTTGGGGTGTAATTCCACATATGCCCATGGCATGTGTGGGCAATATATCATTTAGTGACAACTTTGGGCAAAAAAAAAAAAAGTTTGTAATATTCCCTCAACTTGTGGCAAAATATAAAATATTCCATGTACTCAACATGCCTCTCAGCAAATAGCTTGGGGTGTCTACTTTCCAAAATGGGGTCATTTGGGGGGGTTTTGTGCTATTTTGGCATTTTATGGCCTTCAAAACTGTGATAGGTAGTGAGGAGTGAAATCAAAAATTTGCACCCTTAGAAACCCTGAAGGCGTTGATTGGGTTTCGGGGCCCCGTGCGCGGCTAGGCTCCCAAAAAGTCCCACACATGTGGTATCCCCATACTCGGGAGAAGCAGCAAAATGTATTTTGGGGTGCATCTCCACATATAACCATGGCATGTGTGAGCAATATATCATTTAGTGACAACTTTATGAAAAAAAAATTTTTTTTTTTTTTTTTTTTTTTGTCTTTATTCAATCCCTTGGGACTAAAAAAAAAAAATATTCAATGGGCTCAACATGCCTCTCAGCAAATAGCTTGGGGTGTCTACTTTGTAAAATGGGGTCATTTGGGGGGGTTTTGTACTTCCCTGCCATTTTAGCACCTCAAGAAATGAGATAGGTAGTCATAAATTAAAAGCCGTGTAAATTCCAGAAAATGTACTCTAGTTTGTAGACGCTATAACTTTTGCGCAAACCAATAAATATACGCTTATTGGCATTTTTTTTTTACTAAAGACATGTGGCTGAATACATTTTGGCCCAAATGTTTGACTAAAATTGAGTTTATTAGATTTTTTTTATAACAAAAAGTAGAAAATCTCTTTTTTTTTCAAAATTTTCGCTCCTTTTCCGTTTATATCGCAAAAAATAAAAATCACAGAGGCAATCAAATACCATCAAAAGAAAGCTCTATTTGTGGGAAGAAAAGGACGCAAATTTCGTTTGGTTACAAAATTGCATGACCGCGCAATTACCAGTTAAAGTAGTGCAGTGCGAAATTGAAAAAAGACCTCTGGTCCTTAAGCTGACAATTGGTCCGGGGCTAAAGTGGTTAAAGCATGCATCTAGTTCTGGGTAAGTTTTGTCTATATATATATATATATATATATATATATATATATATATATATATATATATATATATAAATATTTGTATAAAATATATGCAATGCACACTAGCACATTATGCTATTGTCTTGCAGGGTTTTTTTTTTTTTTTTTTTTTCGCGGTTTACTACTGCTTTAAAGCAATATTTGTTTTCCTTTTGAGATAAAGCTTTTACACAAATTAATAAAAGATGATCCTTGTAATCACCCCTACCAGTGTGTGTTTGTCACAACCCTCTAACTGCTACATCAGCAGGGAAGCTTGCTCTGTTGAAAAACAACAGACTTACAGGCCAGATCACCAGGTGAAAATAAAGCCTAAAGGAGAAGACTAATGCAGCCTCCATATCTAAAATATTGGTAAGTTGCAATACAATAAATGTTTGCTTTTGGGTTTGATACAGCTTTAACTAATTTATTTCCTATAATGCTAGGAATTTAGACTATCGCTGATGTTTGCAGTTGCAGATGTTTACGCTCTAAATGTTTAATTTAGTGTATATTCAATCACAGTACCAAGGGAAGCATGAATTAAGCATAACGTTTTAGCAATAGCAGGAAACAAACACCATAAATGATAAGATGGAAGTTTTAAGAAGTCAGCCTAAAAATCTTTTAATTTAGGCCAAACTTCTTTAATTTGTTTTATCTTACACTGGTTTATTATAGAGAGCAAATCATGTTTTTGAAACAGTAAATAAATGCCACTTACCTCTGTGTGTGGTGCCTTATAGGTATGCCAGACACATCTTTGAAAGCCTTAAAATTGTATGTTTTTTTCCCATTTTAAATAACAGTGGCTGTTTGCTGGTGGCTAGTGTTTAAAAATAACATCAGACAGAAGGAATAGGCTAGAGTTTTTTCTTTTTTCTTTGAAATAAAGGAATGCTGTCATTTGCATTCTCCCAGCTTGTAATAAAGTGTTATTACATTCTAACCACAAGTCAGAAAACACTGCGTCCACTCCTGTTGTTAGTGTGTCTTTGTGGTTGCGTGACAGAAAATGTGATGGGTACTTTTTCTTCTTGTATGATGCTCTCCTCACTGAGGGTATTTGCATCTTGCACCTTTGATTCTGAAAAACCATCAGGATTTTTTTATTTAACCATCAGCATTAAGAGCCCTTTCACACTGGGGCCACCCGTGCATTCGCGGTAAAGCTCCGCTCATTTTAGCAGCGCTTAACCGCTGTTTGAAGTGGTTCTAAACCTAGTTACACCACTTTTACCTACAGGTAAGCCTATAACAAGGCTTACCTGTAGGTACCAGAAATATCTCCTAAGCCTGCACAGTTTAGGAGATATTTACCATATATGCTTGCGCCGACGTCAGCGCATATGCACTGAAGAAGTGGCAAGAGCGTGCCATTTCTAAAGGCCCCGTGCTGTTACCGTCGGCTCCCACATGCATGCGCGGGAGTGACATCATGCGACTCCAGCCAGTCACAGAGCCGGAGTCCACGGGGACATTGCAGGCCCGTTCTGCCTCTGTACACCGCAATCGTGGGTCGACGACAGACATAGAGTCCGCCGGACTCTATGTCTGCACACTCCTGCGCCCTCTATCTCCTGTGCAAAGACCAACGTACACCTACGGCAGTTTGCGCTGGAGAGCCGACCTGCCGCAGTATAATGACGGCAGCTGGTCGGCAATTGGTTAAAGAGGTTCTAAAGGTAAAATGTTTTTATTCCCTGCGTTAAGATAAAAAAACATTCTACCACTTTCTGTGTGCCCCCCTAAATGCTAACCTGAGTCTTCTATCGATCCAGTGCTGTGCCTGACTGCATCTGTTTTCTCCCTTCTCCCTGCTCTCATAAGCTTGGCTGAGAGCAATGGGAGCCAATGACTCCTGCTGCTGTCAGTCATGTCATGCAGGGGCGCAGCTATAGAGGGTGCAAGAGTCGCGATCGCCACTCGGCCCCAGGCTGGGGGGGGGGGCCGTGCGGCTCCCCTGTCAGTTTTGTATACACTTGTGTGAGCCGGAGTCGGGGGCGGAGCTGGGAGGCGGAGCTGGCGCTCTTAGGTATGGAAGACTGCTTGCCTCTTGACTTTACACTCTGGATGCAGCTAGCACCAGGCTGGATGGGAAGAACCGATCTCCTATGTTCTCCTGCAGGTCTTTCAACAGCTGCAGCAGCAGGATCGGTTCTCCTATATGCCGCCCTGCCCGTTGTCCTATCCAGCCAAGAGGCAAGCCGTACCCAAGACCGCCAGCTCCGTCTCCCAACTCTGCCCCCTCCACCCTGGCTCCCGCTTCCTGTCTCAAGGCTGTTCCTGCCGCTGGAATGGTAGGAGAAAAGCTCCCTGCCCGAGGCCGCTCCTGGTAAGCCACAAACTCTGTCACAGCAGAGAGTAAAATAATGCACTGCCCAGTGAGTATAGTTTTCCTGGTGTGCTGTTATCGCTCTCCTCCCTCTGTCTACTGCCCTACTTACCAAGTCCCCTGCACTACTGACCCCATCCACTGCCCCACTGACCACTTCCACTGCCCTACTTACCACGTCCCCTGCACTACTGACCCCGTCCACCGCCCTACTGACCCCGTCCACCGCCCTACTGACCCCGTCCACCGCCCTACTGACCCCGTCCACCGCCCTACTGGCCATGTCCACCACCCTACTGGCCATGTCCACCGCCCTACTGACTGACATCATTCCCAGTCCACACTGACACCACTGGCTGAACTAGGGTTGCAAAGGTCACACTTGTGACTGGGCGCTGGCCTTCCGCCACCATGGCGAAGCCCAAAACTGAAGGACTGCACAACATGTGAAAGGGATCCGCTGTGGGCCGTAAAGGGTCATGGGATGAGTTAGAAGGGCTTTGTGCTCGGAGGAATGGCTCAGGTCGGAGGTCGTGATTTCTTGCACCAGGGCCCTGAAGGTTCTAGCTACGCCTCTGATATCATGCATTGGTTTCCTTCCACACTGAAAGATATGTTGGTAGGTTAATTGGCTCCTCTCTAAATTGGCCCTAGTATGTGTATGTATGAATGAGTTAGGGACCTTAGATTGTAAGCTATTTAAGATTTTAAAGAAGTCACTGAGAGCAATAAGAGCCATAGGCAGTTAGTCAAACTGTGAGGGGGGAGCAGAGGCGAGGCTTACTAATGTTGTAGTGCTGTGTGTGTCTATGGATGCAACAGCCCAGCTCGGGAGCACTTGCGTTGTCTTTGTTATCTTTGACCTAAATATTCTTAGATTTATATACTTTTTTTTTTGCCAGAGTCATGTATTCAATGGTAAAAAAAAAAACAGACAAGCAGTGCCAATCTGAGTGTAGCACTATTAGTAACACATTTAATTGAGTAGTAATGCACTCACTAGAAGGTAGATAATAGCAGGCACATTTTTGAGGCAGCAGATGGGTATCAGGGATCCAGAGCGGTTTCCATGGAGCTTAGTGTAGTCGTTCTCAGCGGCGCCAGTTGTTTCTGTTGTTGCGGCCTAGACGAGAAGGGAGCAGGAGGTCTGATGCCTGATGAAGGAGCACACATGCTCCAAACGTGTGTACGTCAAAGCTTCCTTCCCCTGAGACCAGGGACATCCTGTATGACGGCTTCCTCCTGCGCCCTTCTCGTCTAGCCCGGGACACCGGAAGCCACTGGCACCGCCGAGCATGACTACACTGTGCTCCATGGAAACCACTCTGGATCCCTGATACCCATCTGCTGCCTCAAAGATGTGCCTGCTTTTATCTACCTTCTAGTGGGTGCATTACTACTCAATTAAATGTGTTACTAATAGTGCTACACTCAAATTGGCGCTGCTTGTCTGTTTTTTTGTATTCATCCCAGAGTTTCTTCTGCTCTTTAGCGTGCTGCCTTTCCTGTGTCAGCCTTATCTCCTGTGGTTACCACCCAGGTTATGGACTTTTATTGAACTTTTCTCCTTACCATGAGAAATTCACATCTATACATTTAAGTTTATGTACAATATATATATATATGATTTTTTAATAGTGTCACTTTCCTTACTGGTTGGAACTTGGACTATAGTGTTCAGTACCCTGACACTACATCCTCATCATCCCAGGTGACACAACCTTTGCCTGCTGGAATACCCTAGCGCAACAATTATTGTCTTTTTCTAATGTATTCAATAGTATGGTCTCACTTTAGATCCAGCACCTCCCACCTACATCTTATAAATTGGGGTAACAGTCGAAAATGTGAAAAATTTTCTCTTATGGGCAGATAACATGAATTTCTCGTATACAGCAATGATGTATATTTTTATTCACTACATTGGTTATGAATACAATTAGTCAATAAACATACTCGCGTTAAACTGTCCTAGTGACTTTTCATTGTTGTGTAACCGCCTCCCACCTGCCGGATTGTCAAATGATGGGCTCTCTCATTTTGGGAGGACATTATATAATGTCCTCCCACTCTTCCTGTGCATTCACTCCAGCGGGGGCGCATTGGCAATCGGTGGTGCGCTCTGTCCCTGGGACATGGCACGTCACTGATCTCGGTAAAGAGCTGATGACGAGACTCTTTACCCATGTGATCAGCTGTGTCCAATCACAGCTGATCACATGTAAACAAGGAAACGTCGGTTATCGACATTACTCTCTTCACACTGACAGCATGTGAGGCGAGGAGAGCCGATCAGCAGCATTTCCTCACAGGGGAGACCTGCACTGATCATCGGTGCCCTGATTATCAGTGCAGCCCCAACAGTGCCAATCAGTGCTGCCTATCGGTGCCGCCAATCAGTGCCCATCAGTGCTGCATATTAGTGCCACCTCATCAGTGCCCTCCAGTGCAGCCTCATCAGCGCACATCAGTGAAGGAGAAAAATTATTTAGATAATTTTATAACAGAAACTAGGAAACTATTTTTTTTTTTCGTTTTTGTATTTTGCAAAAAAATAAACATGGTTGTGATTAAATACCACCAAAAGAAAGCTCTATCTGTCGATAAAAATGTAATTTGGGTAAAGCATTGCATGAACACGTGCTTGTCATTCAAAGTGTGACAGCGCTAAAAGCTGAAAATTGGCCTGGGCATGAAGGGGGTAAAAGTCCCCAGTAGACAAGTGGTTAAATGCACTTTACTGTGATGTGGCTCATGCTACACTTCTCTTTACTGTGTGCTGGCAGGAATGGGTAAAAAATACAGTCTCCTGGAATAGGCTGAAAGAGTGAGAGATATAAAGCTACATTTATACAGAACTGATTAATATTCTGATTAAAAATAAGATAGACCACATGAAAAATTGTACAGTTCCCTAATAAAAAGCTGCTTCTGAATGAATTATTTCTTAATTAATGGCTGTTTATCATTGTCACTTCTCAGGGCCAACAGGGGGAAAACGCAGAACTATGATTAACTCTAGCACTACTATGCCTGATTGTCAATATTTAAGGATAACTTAATGCCATGGAAAAAAATCCACTGAAAAAATAAAAACTGGGAACCCAGTAATCTCATGCAAATGCCGTTGACTCTACTATTCACAATGAAGTGGTTTGAACAAAGTAAATTACAGTTACACTTTTGTAATAGATTGTATAGTGTTTTTTTGTTTCATTCATCGTCTTTGTTATACTAAAATTTGAATTAAAAATATATTTAAGATAAATATAAGATATAAGATAAATGACACATTGTTCATTAATAATATTTTCAATGGCAGGAGCATTTGGCTCATTTCACATTTTACTGTTTTTTCTTAGCACTTGTTGTAAACAACCTGTTTTTACTGTGCTCAATAGCTCAAGCTGAAAGGCACGGAAGATGAACTTTTTTGTGCCAAAAGATAATAGAGCTGAAATCCTGGTGCCAAAACTCCTGCTTCAGGAAAAACAGTACATTTCTTTCCAGCTCAGAGCAGTAACACAGTGCCATAGAAGAGGCATCTTTGTCCTATTAAAAGCTCATTTGCTACTCCAGTTACAAAGAACATTTTTGTAAATATTTTATTATATCTTTTCATGTGACAACACTGAAGAAATTACACTTTGCTTCAATGTAAAGTAATGAGTGTACAGCTTGTATAACAGTGTAAATTTGCTGTCCCCTCAAAATAACTCAACACATAACCATTAATGTCTAAATCGCTGGCAACAAAAGTAAGTACACCCCTAAGTGAAAATGCCCAATTAGCCATTTTCCCTCCCTGGTGTCATGTGACTCGTTAGTGTTAAAAGGTCTTGCATGTGAATGGGGAGCAGGTGTGTTAAATTTGGTGTTATTGCTCTCACTCTCTCATACTGGTCACTGGAAGTTCAACATGCCACCTCATGGCAAAGAACTCTCTGAGGATCTGAAAAAAAGAATTGTTGCTCTACATAAAGATGGCATAGGCGATAAGAAGATTGCCAAGACCCTGAAATTGGGCTGCAGCACAGTGGCCTACACAAACAGCGGTTTAACAGGACAAGTTCCACTGAGAACAGGCCTCGTCATGGTCGACCAAAGAAGTTGAGTGCGCATGCTCAGCATCATATCCAGAGGTTGTCTTTGGGAAATAGACATGTGTGCTGCCAGCATTGCTGCAGGGGTTGAAGGGGTGGGAGGGGGGGGTCAGCCGGTCAGTGCTCAGACCATACATTGCATCAAATTGGTCTGCATGGCTGTCATCCCAGAAGGAAGCCTCTTCTAAAGATGATGCACAAGAAAGCCTGCAGTTTGCTGAAGGCAAGCAGACTAAGGACATGGATTACTGGAATCATGTCCTGTGGTCTGATGAGACCAAGATAAACTTATTTGGTTCAGATGGTCAACCAGAGTGTGTGGCGCAACCAGGTGAGGAGTACAAAGATGCGTGTGTCTTGCCTACAGTCAAGCATGGTGGTGGGAGTGTCATGGTCTGGGGCTGCATGAGTGCTGCCGTCACTGGAGAGCTACAGTTCATTGAGGGAACCATGAATGCCAACACGTACTGTGACATACTGAAGCAGAGCATGACCCTCCTCCCTTTGGAGACTGGGCAGCAGGGCAGTAGTCCAACATAACGATCCCAAACACACCTCCAATACGACCATGCTAAAGGTGATGGATTGGCCAAGCACGTCTCCAGACCTAAACCCAATTGAGCATCTGTGGGGCATCCTCAAACGGAAGGTGGAGGAGAGCAAGGTCTCTAACATCCACCAGCTCCATGATGTCATCATGGAGAAGTGGAAGAGGACTCCAGTGGCAACCTGTGAAGCTCTGGGGAACTCCATGCCCAAGCGGGTTAAGGCAGTGCTGGAAAATAATGGTGGCCACACCAAATATTGACACTTTGGACCAAATTTGGTCATTTTCATTTAGGGGTTTACTCACTTTTGTTGCCAGAGATTTAGACATTAATGTCTGGGTGGTGAGTTATTTTAAGAGGACAACAAATTTACACTGTTATACAAGGTGTACACTCACTACTTTACATTTTAGCAAAGTATAATTTTTTCAGTGTTGTCACATGAAAAGATATAATAAAACATTTACAAAAATGTGAGGGGTGTACTCACTTTTGTGAGATACTGTAAGTAGCTCATTCATCTTAAAGTATAACTAAAGGCAAAACATTTTTTTAAGTTTTGGATAGAGTGCAGAGGGATCCCCCTGTGCAGAGGGAACCCCCTGTGCAGAGGGAACCCCCTGTCAGTTTTTATTGTTGTCTGTGTTCCCGTTGGGGAGATTCACTCTCTCTATTTGTCTTGTTTACCAATAGCATTGAAAGTGAAAGCTAAAGAAAGTCACAAATTTGGGGTTTTCCCCAGAAAGTAATGGAGGGGAAATCTTCCAATGGGGACACTAGTTCTGGTGACCTGGGGCTCCTTAACCGCTTCAGCACCGGGCCATTTTTCACCCTTCCTTACCAGAGCACTTTTTGCGATTCGGCACTGCGTCGCTTTAACTGACAATTGCGCGGTCCTGCGACGTTACACCCAAACAAAATTGACGTCCTTTTTTTCCCACAAATAGAGCTTTCTTTTGGTTGTATTTGATCGCCCCTGCGGTTTTTATTTTTTGCGCTATAAACAAAAGAAGAGCGACAATTTTGAAAAAAAAACACAATATTTTTTACTTTTTGTTATAATAAATATCCAATTTTTTTTAAAAAAAAACATTTTTTTACTCAGTTTAGGCCGATACGTATTCTTCTTCATATTTTTGGTAAAAAAAATCGCAATAAGCGTATATTGATCGGTTTGCGCAAAAGTTATAGCGTCTACAAAATAGGGGATAGATTTATTGCATTTTTTTTTTTTTTTACTAGTAATGGCGGCGATCTGCGATTTTTTTTTTTTTCGTGACTGCGACATTGCGACGGACACTTCGGACACTTTTGACACATTTTTGGGACCATTCACATTTACACAGCGATCGTTGCTATAAAATTGCATTGATTACTGTGTAAATGTGACTGGCAGGGAAGGGGTTAACACTAGGGGGCGCTGCAGGGGTTATTCCCTATATGTGTGATTCTAACTGTGGGGGGAGGGGACTCAAGGGGAGGAGACCGATCATGTGTTCCTCCGTACTGGGATCACATGATCGGTCTCCTGCTCGCTGACAGGACGTGGAGCTGTGTGTTTACACACACAGCTCCACGGTCCCGCACGGTCCCGTTGTTTTAACGGGCAATCGCGGGTGCCCGGCGGACATCGCGCGCGCTCCCCAGGCGGCCAGGAATGGGAGGACGTCATATGACGCCCACCCAGGATGGTAGATCCACCTTGTGGGCGTCATATGACTATGGGCGGGTATTGAAGGGGTTAAGGAATTACCTTAATTTGCAGGTATTTCCTTTAACTTTCTGTTTGGCTCAGGGACAGGAAGTGAATGGAAATCTCTCCAATGGGACACAGATGGCAGAAAAAAAAAAATCTGACAGAGGATATAACCTTCCCTTGCTCTATCCAAAATTAAATAAAAGTTTTGCCTATAGTTCTACTACAATGTAATGTATAGATGGTAATTGTACCAGAGCAGGATGGGAGGTTTGAAAATTGTGAAAACATCCTGTTATAGTTACATAATCACATCAATGATGTCAGAAAGCCTGCATAGGTATTAATTATTCAATTTACATGGTTAAAGGTGTGAATTGTTGTCAGAGGTAGAGATGTGAAAATGGCAATATATGTGGAAGACAATTAAGGGCAGCATCAACTTTTAGTTGACAGCATGGCACTTTATATGGCACATCATATTTAGAACTTTAGAGAAGTTGTCCACAAGGTATGTGGATCAAAGTTATAGTCAGAAGAGACAAAGGTGCCCTAAGATGTCACATACCTTTATACCTTTCCACTTGTACAGTATGCAAACGGAGGCTATTCACACTATAAGGAATGTCTGAAACAAGTTACAATTCTTGACAGTCAGACAGAACTCAATCCAGACCGAGTTTATTCTTTGCTGAACCTTCTGTCCCAACACCACCCATTTCAAGTACATGGGAAATGTCTACAGACAGAAATATGGATGTGCTATGGGATCACCTGTATATCCTATTGTAGCTAACCTGTACATGGATAAGTTGGATAAAGGAGCCTTGAATTCTTGCAGGGGAATAACACAAGTCAATAACTCAAAGACCCAGTGGACAAATTCATCACGTTTACATGAGAAAAAGCACAGAATAACAAATTACCATTATAGACTGTATGTTACAGGTCAAGAGGGTGACTTGGACTTTTCTGATTTATGGATATTCTAACCACACAAACCAGTATCTGCTTTTTGAGTCCCACCACCCACTGGAATACAAACTGGGGGTTATTAGGACTCTTCAACATGATGAGATGGTAACAAAAGGTCTAAAGACATTAACTTCCTGAAATCCGTGCTGTAGCCGAATGACGGCTACAGCGCAGATCTACATTGCCGGGACTACGTCCATTGACGTCGTCCCCTTTCCTGTCTCCCTGCACGCTCTCGTGCATCGGGGAAAATCTGTGTTGGCGGTGTCCCCTGGACACAGCTAATCACAGATCGATTTAAACGGCCAATCACAGCGGCCGTTTACAGCGTGATCGCCACCTCCAATGAGAGATGATCTCAAATGTAAACGTATGAGATCATCTCTCATTGCCGGCTCTCTCCTCACACAGAGACAGCATGTGAGGGGAGAGAGGATCTGTGTACCAGTGAGTGAATTCTGCTGTAAAAAAAAAACAAAGTGTGCCCAATCAGTGCCAACAGTGACCCATTAGCATATATAGCTAGTGCCATCTGTGCCCACCTGTGCGCATCATTGCCCACTTGTGCCATCGGTGCACATCTGTGCAATCAGTGCGCATTTGTGCCACCTCATCAGTGCCCATCTGTGCCGCCTCATCAGTGCACATCTGTGCCGACCAATCAGTGCACATTTGTGCCACCTCATCAGTGCCCATCTGTCCAGCCTCATCAGTGCACATCTGTGCAATCAATCAGTGCACATCTGTGCTGACCCATCAGTGCACATTTGTGCCACCTCAACAGTGCCCATTTGTGCCACCTCAACAGTGCACATCTGTGCAATCAGTACACATCTGTGCAATCAATCAGTGCCCATCTGTGCCACCTCAGTGCATATCTGTGCCCACCTGTGCCGCCTCAGTGCACATCTGTGCAATTAATCAGTGCACATCTGTGCTGCTTAATCAGTGCACATCTGTGCCGCCTCATCAGTGCACATCTGTGCGATCAGTGCACATCTGTGCCGCCTCATCAGTGCACATCTGTGCCATCCATCAGTGCAGATCAGTGCTCATCAGTGCCCATCAGTGCAGGCTTAGCACACACCTGTGCAGTCTCATTACCACCAGCAACCAACCATGTCTAAAAGATGCTTATCCGCCGAGGAGGCATACCAAATTCTTTCCAGATTCCCTTTCAAATTCGGATTTTGAATCTGACATAAATTATGAGCCAGTCCTCAGTAGTAAAACACTGAGTGACTCAAAGGAGGAAGATATTCGGCCCACCAAACAAAGGCGTTCTAGTGAGGAGGCAGTGCCATCCACCAGCACCGCAGTGCCATCCACCAGCACCCCAGTACCTCGGCAAGAAAGGCCAAGTATCAGTGGGGTGTCACCTCAGCCTCAAAGGGTTAGGACCCATTCCAGCCTTCACTATGCCCTTCAGAACCCCTTGTGGCTTCCTCCTAATTCAGGAGAAGCCAATGTTCCCCCTTTCACTGCCCAGCCAGGAGTCCAGGTGGACACGGAGAATTTTACCCCAATACGTTTTTTTCATTTAATTTTTACGGAGGACATGTTAGTGTCAATTGTGGCCCAGTGCAACCTCTATGCACAGCAATTTACTTTGCAAAATCCCACATCCTTTTATGCCCGTCCCTACGAGTGGAGAGACCTAACAGTGGAGGAGTTCAAGGTTTTTTTAGGCCTCACATTTAATATGGGACTCAACAAAAAAAAATCAATTGCGTTCCTATTGGTCAACCCACCCCCTCCACCACATGCCGCTCTTCTCCGCGGTAATGCCCAGAACCAGGTATTTTATGATCATGAGGTTCCTACATTTCAGTGACAATACCCAGTGCCCTCCCTGAAATTACCCAAATTATGACAGGCTTTATAAAATTCGGCCAAAATTATTTTTCAGAAACATTCCCCCAATTGTTTATCCCGGCCCAACACATATGTGTGGATGAGTCCCTTATTAAATTTAGTGGCAGGCTTAAAATTAAGCAATTTATCCCCAGCAAAAGTGCCCGCTATGGGGTGAAGGTGTACAAATTATGTGACCGAGCCACAGGGTACACATATTTCTTCATAGTGTACGAAGGGAAGGACACCCAGCTGCAGCCCCCTAATTGCCCGGACTACTTGGGATCCAGCTGGAAAGTTGTTTGGGACCTCATATACCCCCTACTGGATAAAGGCTACCACCTGTATGTAGACAACTTCTACACATCTCTGCCCCTGTTCCACAACCTTCACCGGAAGAAGACGCCAGCATGTGGCACTGTAAAAAAGAATCGGAAGGGCTTTCCTCAAAGTCTTGTCAATAAGAAGTTGAGAAAAGGAGAAACGGCAAGTCTGCGAATCAAGGAGATTCTGGCAGTGAAGTGGAGGGACAGAAGGGATGTATACATGTTGTCTTCTATCCACAATGATACATTCGTGGAAATTCCCAGAAGGAATGGCCCCATAAACAAACCAAAATGAATCTATGAATATAATTTGTTCATGGGGGAGTCGACTTCAATGAGCAAGTTTTTACTTCCCTTATATTCCCGAATGGCCCACTAGAAAATATCCGATCAGATTTTAGTAGTCGACTCTCCGAGCGCCACTTTCCCGATAAACTCCCTCCCAAACCAACAGGCCAAAGACGTCAAAAAAATGTAAGGTGTGTACCAGAGCAGGAGTCAGAAGAGACACATCTTATTATTGTGCACAATGTCCTTCCGAACCAGGCCTCTGCATAGGTGACTGTTTTCACCGTTACCATAATTCAATAAATTATTAGTGAAGTATGGTAAACTTAATCCTCAGTTCCTGCCTTCACACACCTTCACACCCCTTATGCCACTGCCTGCTCTGTAACCGACCCTGGCTTGTTATTCGACCACGCTTCTGCCTGACGATTCTGTACATACCGCTGCCTGATCTGGAACTGACCTTGGACTGTTTGACCATATTTGCCTGCCTCTTGGACTGATCTTGTACCCTGCAACTGGACTAGTGGGATTCAACACAGGGGTCTCACATATGTGAGGGGCTCCAGAATAGATTTTCTTTGTTTTCTCATTCCTAAATTAGGGTCTGGAGACTCTGAGGCTTCAAAGAGATTTGGGTGGGAGAAGCCTCTACCCCTGTCCCCATTCTGTCCTGAACGAGGCCCTACTTTTGCCTGCAGCCTGTGGGACTTATTGCCGTAATGCCTCTGTCTGTCGCACTGACCACACCACATGGACCTGCCTACTATCAGGGCCAATATTTTTGGCACTGCTGACAATATCTCTACACTGACCCTGGACTGTATATGGACAGTATCCCTGCCTGCTGCCTGAAAAATTGTGTTCGCTGTTGCTGACCAAGTCCCTGCCTGCTGCCTGGACCAGTGCTATCCTCCTGTGGACATCTGCACTACTAAAACCACAGGTAATCTTTTGTTTACCCTTTGCTCAGCATTATGTATTTTGGGGTGTAATTCTTGGTATGTGCATGCTATGTGTCCCTGGAACACCTGACGGTGTTCCTTGCATGTTGGGCCTCTGTATGTGGTCAGGCTGTGTAAAAGTCTCACACATCTGGTATCATTATATTCAGGAGAAGTAGCAGAATGTATTTTGGGGGTGTTATTTTTGCTATGTAAATGCTATGTGTTGGAAATATCTTATAAACGGACAACTTTGTGAAAAAAAAAAAAATGCGTTTTCATTTTTTTTCCACATTTCCAAAAACTTCTGGAAAAAAATAAACCGTTCAAAAGACTCATTATACCTCATAGATTATACGTTGGGGTGTTAGCTTTCCAAAATTGGCTAATTTTGTGGGCGTTTCCATTGTCCTGGTGCTCTAGGGCCTTCAAAAGTGTAATAGGTAGTCAGCAAGTTAGATGGGTAATTTATGCTCCTTTAACACCTGATGGTGCTCCCTGCATGTTGGGCCTGTGTATGTGGCCAGGTAGTGAAAAAGTCCCACACATGGTATCGTAATACTCAGGAGGAGTAGCAGAATGTATTTTGGGGTGCTATTTGTGGTATGCACATTCCATGTGAGAGAAATAAGCTATTACAATGACAATTTTGTGAAAAAAAATAAAATCTTAATTTTGAAAAGAATTGTGGGAAAAAATGACAACTTCAAATAACTCACCATGCCTCTTAATAAATACCCTGGAATGTCTACTTTCCAAAAATGGGTCATTTGGGGGGGCATTTGTACTTTCCTGGCTTGATTTGCACCATAGCTTGTAGACTATAAATTTCACACAGACCACATAATATCCACTAATTTGGGTTACTTTTACCAAAGATATGTAGCAGTATACATTGTGGCCAAAATTTATGAATTGCTAATTTGCAAAATGGTATCACAGAAACTAAGAAAAATGCTTTTTTTTTTTTTAAAAATTTTCGGTCTTTCATTTATAGCACAAAAAATAAAAAGCAGAAAGGTGATAAAATGCCACCAAAAGAAAGCTCTATTTGTATGAAAAAAAGGACAAAAAAATAATTTGAGTGCAGTGTTGCATGACTGAGTAATTGTCATTCAAAGTGTGAGAGCACTGAAAGCTGAAAATTGGTCTGGGCAGGAGGGGGTTTTAAGTGCCCAGTAAGCAAGTGGTTAAACAGACAGGAGTGCTTTGAAAGATATGACTACCCAAACTGGGCTTTGTTAAAACAACCATGAGGCCAAGAAAAAACACAAGATTGTTGAGCAGTGGGGGGAAGCAGAACATGCAGAATAAGGAATGGGGCATATAGTGACACAGAAAAATGTATGTAATATATTTAATATTTGTAGCATGCGCTTAAATATTGCCAATAGTTGTGGTACACCACAGTGAACTCAAGAGTTTAAAATGGGTGCATGAATATGGGGCTTAAAGTAGTGAACAAAAAAAACGTCCCTGCATCAGTGATGTCACTTGAAGGAAAAAATGTCCCTGTGTCAGTGGTGTTGCTATGAGGAAAATGGCACTGCATAATGCCCCTTTCTCAGTCTGAGGAGGACTGATTAGTATCTACTATGTCACTAAAAATCAAAAGGTTTGAGGTCTGTTTTAATCTGCTATATCTAGCCAACATCCCATCAATAGATATATGTAAATTTTCCCCTCAAGTGGGCGGGACTTTATAGGCATGAACTGTGAGACTTACAACAAGATTTGTAAAGGTATGTTGAGTATCTTTATTTAAACAATGTATCAAAAAAGAGAAGTAGATATAAAAAGTGGAAACATTGCAATAATCCCTTTATGCAAACATGCATTACACACAATATATATTGTAGCAGAGCGTCCCAGAGAGAGCCAGGAGAAGTCCTATTCGGGGTTTATACATCTCCCAGGCTCCTCTCATATACATTCAGAGGTCTCTGAGACATGATCCAGTTCGGATCTTAGTCCTATTCCCCAGGCTAATTTAAGCTCACCTGAGCAAACAGCCTTTGCTCTCTGCCTGGGACACACAAACATGGATGGTTTGTGAGGAGCCAAAAGGTTGGTAAAACCCTTTAAAAACTCTTTACAGAAGCTGACCAGCGGTAGGCTTGCTCAGCTTGATAGTTAGAGACGGTGTATGTTATAGTTAGAGCCGAGACACGGCTAGGACTTTTAGTTTGGTTATTTCTGTTTTGATGTGTTTTCTGGAAGACTGTGCAGCACCTGTGTATGGACTTGTATTTGAATCAAATAAACCCAGCACTGTTTTCACTACCTCAAGTGGATTTGGTATCTGTGCCTTACTAAACAGCCCATCCCAGTGAGCTTTGTACATGCTACCTGTCCCCCAGGTTACATATGGTGGATTTCAGCGGGCAGCTGTAGTAAGTTACTACTTAAAAGGCCAGTACCTAGAGTGACTAAACATGGAGGAAATCCTAAAACAATTGATGATATCCAACGCTGCGCAACAGCAAACAAACGCTGCACTGCAGAAAACAAACGCTGCACTTCAAGCTGCACAACAGCAAGCAACCGCTGAACAGCAGAAAACAAATGCTGCACTACAGCAAGCAAACGCTGTACAGCAGAAAGCTAATGCTGCACTCCACGCGGCACAACAGCAAGCTAATGCTATCGCACAGGAACAAACGCAGAGGCTGTTTGCACAGCTAGCCACTGATGCAAAAGCAGATAGGAAAACCTTGTCTGAGGTTGTGGAGACAATAGCACAGTGGTCACCTGCTAACGTTGATAATGTTGGAGACAAGCCCTCAGCCATCCATGTGGCTCGCTTTTTGTCCAAGATGACTACAGAGGATGATCCAGAGGCCTTTCTGCTAACGTTTGAACGGACCGCTGAGAGGGAAGGTTGGCCTAAAACCCAGTGGGCAGGACTGGTCGCCCCGTTGCTTACTGGGGAATCGCAGAAGGCCTACTATGATTTGGAGTCAGCAGAAGCAGCAGACTATGAAAAGGTCAAACAGGAAATACTGGCACGACTTGGTGTCACTTTGGCAGTTCGAGCACAGCGGGTCCACAGCTGGTCCTTCCAAGACAAGAAGCCCCCAAGATCGCAGATGTTCGACCTAATTCACCTGGTGAGGAAATGGCTACAGCCGGAGTCCCTGTCTGGGCCACAAATAGTGGAGCGTGTGGTCATGGACCAGTTCCTGAGGTCACTACCAATTCCCCTGCAGGAGTGGGTGAGTCAAGGAGACCCCAATTCGGCGAACCACCTGGTGGAACTTGTTGAAAGATATTTTGCTGCAAAGAACCTGGTCACCACCCCTACAGCCGCACGGACTTTCCACCCAAAGCCACGGTCTCCCCAGACAACCGGTAAGACTGTTCCAGGGGAAGTGGGTGGTAAGCATGGCAAGGAAATAGGGGGGAGGATTTTTGGTGCCAGGACTGAAGTTTGGCATCCCAAACAAGGGAAGCCAGTGCCTGTCAGCAAACCAAACTGGGGAAACGTCAGGTGTTTTCGTTGCCAAGAAATGGGACATGTTGCAGCAAATTGTCCATTGACAGATGAACCAATGCAGTGTGATTTATCTATTAGAAGGCAGTCTATGTTTGCTGCGGTTTCATGCACTGCAACCCCAAATATGAGAAAACCAATGTGCCAAATGACTGTGAATGATAAGCCTATTACAGCCTTGCTGGACTCTGGAAGTCTGGTGACTTTGGTTACAGCTGAAATGATTGAACCTGTAAATTATCATGCTAAAAATGTTGCTGTGATCTGTATACATGGAAATACCCGGGAGTATCCTGTAACAACTGTTCAGTTTAAAACTGGTTTAGGTACAGTGACCCATCCGGTTGGACTTGTTCCCCACTTGGTGCATGAGGCCATCATTGGTAGGGACTTCCCTAAGTTTTGGGAACTGTGGGATCATCCCAACTCGGTCGCAGTACCTGACTCAGTCGCAGAGCCAGAATTCCTGGCCACTACTGACAATGTGGGTTCAGGGGACTCTTCTCAGGGCTCCCCGGCTTTTCCTCTATCGGTTATGGCAGGAGAGCTGGAGGACCCTGAGGAAGTCCCCACTACCAGTAGAGCCGGACAGCCGTCTGCTGACCCCGAGCCTATGTTAGAGTTTGATGACCTTAATGTGCATAAGGAAAATTTTGGTACTGAGCAGAGAAAAGACCATACCCTTTCCAGGGCCTGGGAAAATGTAATAGTGATTAATGGTGTACCTGTCGAACCCGGGGACAGGCCCTGTTTTCCTTATTTCAGCAGCAATGAGGATTTACTGTATCGTGTATGTAAAATGAATGATGAAGTGGTTGAACAGTTGGTGGTCCCAAAGCCATACAGACGGCTGGTGTTAGAACTTGCCCATGGGCACTTGCTAGGAGGCCATTTAGGGGTTGAAAAAACTACTGAAAGGGTGTTGCGCAGGTTTTACTGGCCCGGGATACAGAAAGATGTTAAGAATTATTGTCAATCCTGTCCTGTGTGTCAGATGTCAGCCCCACTATCCCACTTCCGAAGTCCTTTAGTGCCCTTGCCTATCATTGAAGTGCCCTTTGAGAGGATTGCCATGGACCTTGTGGGCCCACTTCCCAAG
This sequence comes from Lithobates sylvaticus, assembly GCA_028564925.1. NCBI lineage: Eukaryota > Metazoa > Chordata > Amphibia > Anura > Ranidae > Lithobates > Lithobates sylvaticus. The sequence goes on from CM053034.1 coordinate 94,369,552, forward strand.
TCTGCCCGGGGTCATCAGCATATCCTCGTAATCATGGATTATGCTACCCGTTACCCTGAAGCAGTTCCCTTACGTGCCGCGTCTGCTAAAAACATTGCCAAAGAACTGTTTATGGTGTTCAGTCGGGTTGGCATCCCGAAAGAAATCCTTACAGACCAGGGCACCCCGTTTATGTCGCGAATAACTAGGGAGCTCTGTAAGTTATTTAAAGTGACGCAGCTGCGAACCTCAGTGTATCATCCTCAAACGGATGGCTTAGTGGAACGCTTCAATAAGACGTTAAAGAGCATGTTAAAAAAGGTTGTGGACAAGGATGGGAAAAACTGGGACTTCCTGATACCATACTTGATGTTTGCCATCAGGGAGGTTCCCCAGTCCTCTACGGGGTACTCCCCATTTGAGTTGCTTTATGGGAGACACCCTCGGGGACTCTTAGACATAGCCAAAGAAACTTGGGAGGGAGAACAGACACCCCATAAAAGTGTCATTGAGCATATTGCCCAAATGCAGGAGAGGATTGCAGCAGTCATGCCAGTGGTAAAAGAACACTTACTGCAGGCCCAGGCAGCCCAACAGAGAATATACAACAGGGGGGCCCAACTCCGTGTTTTCTCACCTGGTGACAGGGTCCTGGTGTTAGTTCCCACTGTTGAGAGCAAGTTCCTGGCTAAGTGGCAGGGTCCCTTTGAAGTAATTGAGAGAGTTGGGGAGGTCAACTACAAGGTTTATCAACCAGGAAAAAGGAAGCCCGAACAGGTTTACCATATAAACCTGTTAAAACCCTGGAAAGATAGAATGGCGTTAACTGCGAGGCCTCTCCCAGTAACGCCTACGGGTACTGAGTCCCCTCTCATCCCTGAGGTCACGATTCCAGACACCCTCTCATATTCCCAAAAACAGGACACTAGAGAATTCCTGATAAGGAATAGAGAGAAGTTTTCAGAGTTACCTGGGACGACTTCAGCAGTTCAGCATGATATTGTTACTGAACCTGGGGTACGTGTCAAGCTCAAACCTTACCGAATTCCTGAAGCGAGGAGAAAGGACATCAGCAAGGAAGTTAAAAAAATGTTGGAGCTAGATGTCATTGAGGAATCCAATAGTGACTGGTCTAGCCCCATCGTGCTAGTCCCAAAACCGGATGGCACGTGGAGGTTCTGTAACGACTTCAGGAAGCTTAATGCGGTGACAAAGTTTGACACATACCCAATGCCCAGAGTAGACGAACTTATAGACCGACTTGGCAAGGCTCGCTATCTTACCACTTTAGACTTGACAAAAGGGTATTGGCAAATACCCCTAACTGGTAGCGCCAAAGAGAAGACTGCGTTCGTGACCCCAGACGGTTCCTTTCAATATAAAAAAATGCCTTTTGGGCTGCAAAATGCCCCCGCAACATTTCAGAGGGCCATGGACAGGACCCTAAAACCCCACCGACGATATGCAGCAGCCTATCTAGATGACATAGTGGTACATAGTACTGATTGGGAGTCTCACTTGCCTCGTGTCCAGGCGGTTCTTGATTCCCTCTTCAAAGAAGGTTTTACGGCAAATCCAAAAAAATGTGCCATTGGTCTAGAGGAAGCCAAGTATTTGGGCTACACTATTGGCCGTGGTGTCATAAAACCACAAGTGAGTAAAATAGCAGCCATCCAGGAATGGCCACGCCCTGCAAACAAAAAGCAGGTCAGGGCCTTTCTTGGTATTGCGGGGTATTATAGAAGATTTATCCCAAATTTTGCAACTATAGCTGCCCCTCTGACAGACCTTACGAAAGGGAAAGACTCTGTAATGGTGAAATGGTCCCCAGTAGCAGAGGAGTCTTTCCAGGTCCTGAAGAAGGCTCTGTGTGCACAGCCAGTACTGTACTCTCCCGATTTCTCCAGAGAGTTTTTGGTTCAGACGGATGCGTCTGATGTTGGTATCGGGGCGGTACTGTCACAGGTATACAATGGGGAAGAACACCCTGTCGTATACCTAAGCAGAAAGCTCAATGACCATGAGAAAAAGTATGCAGTCATTGAAAAAGAATGTTTAGCCATAAAATGGGCCCTGGACGCGCTCAGGTACTATTTGTTAGGGCGCCAGTTTGACTTGATAACTGACCATGCTCCCCTGAAATGGATGGCCCAAAAGAAGGAGACTAATAGACGGGTGAACCGGTGGTTTTTGGCTCTACAGGATTACTCCTTCACCGTAAAACACAGGCCAGGTGTGGAGATGGGGAATGTAGATGCCCTGTCCCGTGTTCACTCCTGTTGGGCCACAGGTGTTCCAACCCTGGGGTTGAAACAAGGGGGGAGGATATGTAGCAGAGCGTCCCAGAGAGAGCCAGGAGAAGTCCTATTCGGGGTTTATACATCTCCCAGGCTCCTCTCATATACATTCAGAGGTCTCTGAGACATGATCCAGTTCGGATCTTAGTCCTATTCCCCAGGCTAATTTAAGCTCACCTGAGCAAACAGCCTTTGCTCTCTGCCTGGGACACACAAACATGGATGGTTTGTGAGGAGCCAAAAGGTTGGTAAAACCCTTTAAAAACTCTTTACAGAAGCTGACCAGCGGTAGGCTTGCTCAGCTTGATAGTTAGAGACGGTGTATGTTATAGTTAGAGCCGAGACACGGCTAGGACTTTTAGTTTGGTTATTTCTGTTTTGATGTGTTTTCTGGAAGACTGTGCAGCACCTGTGTATGGACTTGTATTTGAATCAAATAAACCCAGCACTGTTTTCACTACCTCAAGTGGATTTGGTATCTGTGCCTTACTAAACAGCCCATCCCAGTGAGCTTTGTACATGCTACCTGTCCCCCAGGTTACAATATGCATTTTGTCTTTTCGAACGTGCAGTCCTACCGACTAAGTCAAAGTACGTATGCACGTTCAAAAATCCATTTATAAAACAATCAGATCATTTATGTGCATTCGAAATGCCTACGCGTTACGGAGTCTTGTACTCCTTCAGGGTTGATTCAATATGCACGTGTATGTCTTTTGAAAAGGCAATCTAAAATACAAACACAGAAGTTCATGTATGTATATATATATATATTTTTTTTTTTTAATATTTCCAGTGAAGAAACATGCCAAAATATGACAATGAAAAAAATTTAAATTTAAATTAAAAAACATAAAACAAACTATGCATATATGTTTCTTCACTGGAAATATATATATACATGAACTTCTGTCTTTGTATTTTAGATTGCCTTTTCAAAAGACATACACGTGCATATTGAATCAACCCTGAAGAAGGAGTATAGGACTCCGTAATGCGTAGGCATTTCGAATGCACATAAATGATCTGATTGTTTTATAAATGGATTTTTGAAAGTGCATACGTACTTTGACTTAGTCGGTAGGATTGCACGTTCGAAAAGACAAAATGCATATATAGTGTGTAATGCATATTTGCATAAAGGGATTATGGCAATGTTTCCCCTTTTTATATCTACTTCTCTTTTTTGATACATTGTTTAAATGATCTGATTGTTTTATAAATGTATTTTTGAACGTGCATACGTACTTTGACTTAGTCGGTAGGATTGCACGTTCGAAAAGACAAAATGCATAAATATTGTGTGTAATGCATGTTTGCATAAAGGGATTATTGCAATGTTTCCCCTTTTTATATCTACTTCTCTTTTTTGATACATTGTTTAATTAAAGATACTAAGCATACCTTTACAAATCTTGTTATAAGTCTCACAGTTCATGCCTATAAAGTCCCGCCCACTTGAGGGGAAAATTTTACATATATCTACTATATGTCACTGGGATGAAGGAAAGGAGATGGGCTCTGAGGGGTGCATGTGAGCTAAAAGGCTCTGGGGTGACTTTGATGGTGGAAGTGGGGGGCTTACAAGGCTCATTCAGATGTGCAACTATCTCTTCTTGCTCCACCCAAAAGTAATTGATGGTAAAAAGCTTTTCAGTGGGCTTTTCACAGGCAGTGAGAAGGTGGTATCTTGCCTCCACCTGCCTGTTTTAACCCTGAAAATACTGACTCATTGCGCCTCAACCTCATGCATTGCACATGGTTGCAGGGTGGTTGTGGTGTAGCTTCTGTCAGTGGTTTGACAATGGTACCACCCACCATATGCAACATGCCGTTTAATTTTTACTGTGGCATTAGGGGTGCAGTAGCATCACTGAAAGTGGCTAATTTAAGTCAATTGGCTACATTTCCTTATTCAGCTAGGCGGTTATAAGGTGATACAGCTGTGGCCAAACCGCCTGATTGTATTGCTCCCCACAGTCCCATATGAAAGAACCCTAACAGAGGGAGGGGGCTAAGAGGTTCTGAGGAATAGAGGGGACTTCTAGGACTGAGTTGCTGTTCCTTATCCCCCTTCCCATGTACTTGTTTATTTCAGACCTACTCAGCCTGGCGCCCGATGGGAATAAAAGTAGCTTCTTCTTCTTTCCATCTTGGGTCATGTGATATGTAACAGGACAAGGGGAGACATGAAGAAATCAGTCCTCTTTCCTCAGTGGCACCGTAGAGACTGAAGTGTGTTCTTCTCAGGCACCCACAGCAGCTATCGAGGCCCATGCTTCTTCTGACAGGTGTGATGCTGCAGGACAGAGGAGTGACCAAAGCTCCCAGCACACTTCCCCCCTCCACATCTACACTGTGCATAGGGCATATGTTCCTTCTGCCCCCACCCAAACCAGAGTGTTGGAAACATTAACCAGTAGCTGACCGCCCACTGTCAAATGACGGCGGAGCGGTGCAGCTACTGTGGCGGGCCGCCGTCCTATGACGGCGCTCGCTTTTTGGCCACTAGGGGGCGTGCGCGTGCCGCGGGAGGCGCGCTTGTGCCCGCCACGTAGCTGGGGACCTGATGCGCGTGCTTGGCGGCCGTGATGACCGCCAGGCACCCGCGATTGCCCGGTAAGTGAGCAGGACGTGGATCGGTGTGTGTAAACACACCGATCCACGTCCTGTCAGAGGAGAGGAGACCGATGGTGTGTCCCTTGTACATAGTGACACCGATCGGTCCCCTCCCCCAGTCAGTCCCCTCCCCCAGTCACTCCCCTCCCTCCACAGTTAGAATCACTCATATAGGGAACATATTAACCCCTGCAGTTCCCCCTAGTGTTAACCCCTTCCCTGCCAGTCACATTTATACAGTAATCAATGCATTTTTATAGCACGGATCGCTGTATAAATGTGAATGGTCCCAAAAATGTGTCAAAAGTGTCCGATATGTCCGCCGCAATGTCGCAGTCATGATAAAAATCGCAGATCGCCACCATTACTAGTAAAAAAAAAAATAATAATAAAAATGCTATAAATCTATCCCCTATTTTGAAGACGCTATAACTTTTGCGCAAACCAATCAATATACGCTTATTGCGATTTTTTTTTTACCAAAAATATGTAGAAGAATACGTATTGGTCTAAACTGAGGAAAAAAATTGTTAAAAAAAAAATAAAAAAATTGGATATTAATTATAATAAAAAGTAAAAAATATTATGTTTTTTCAAACTTGTCCCTCTTCTTTTGTTTATAGCGCAATAAATAAAAACCGCAGAGGTGATCAAATACCACCAAATAAAGCTCTATCTGTGGGGAAAAAATGATAAAAATTTTATTTGGGTACAGCGTTGCATGACCGCAAAATTGTCATTCAAAATGCAACAGCGCTGAAAGCTGAAAAATGGCTTGGTCAGGAAGGGGGTGTTTGTGCCTGGTAGGCAAGTAGTTAAAAAGGAACTTCCACAAACATTGCATTACTGGGTCCTTTAGCAATACACTGAGAAGCTTCGACATTCTAAAGACCTAACACCTAAACACAAAGTGATGAACGTTATGAACTATACATTAGGGAGAAAAAAACTGGGTGGGGGCTTTCTACATATTTTGTCTTCCACATATAATGTTATTTTAACATCCCTACCCTGGCGATTTACCAATTCACACCTTTAGCCATGTCAATCAAGGAATTAACACCTATGATGATTTTGTAAACCAAGAATTTGATTATGTAACTAGAATAGCTTGGGTCTATAACTTTTACATCTCTCTGGAACAGTCAACACATACCATGGCAATTGGTATAGAGTGTCTGTGCTTCCTGTGTGGAATGGGGTGTTTTGGGGTATTTTCCTGACACACTTTAGAACTGAAAAAGTGGTTTGGAGAAGCTAAGAAATGTCTTCAACATTACCGAACAAGTCCAAGTAAATATAACAGCCACATTATTATGCCCTGTACACACAATAGGGTTTTCCGATGGAAAATGTGTGATAGGACCTTGTCGGAAATACCGACCATGTGTAGGCTTCATCACACATTTTCCATAGGAATTTCCATCACACAAAATTTGAGATCTGGTTCTCAAATATTCCGACAACAAAATCCGTTGTCGGAAATTCCGATCATGTTTACACAATTCCGAAGCACAAAGTGCCACACATGCTCGGAATCAAGCAGAAGAGCAGCACTGGCTACTGAACTTAATTTTTTTCGGCTCGTCGTACGTGTTATACATCACTGCGTTCTTGACGTTCGGAAATTCCAACCAACTTTGTGTGACCATGTGTATGCAAGACAAGTTTGAGCCAACATCCGTCAGAAAAAATCCCATGGATTTTGTTGTTGGAAAATCCTATCGTGTGTACAGGGCATTAGTTGTCACACCTGATATATATATATATATATATATATATATATATATATATATATATATATATATATATATATATATATATATAGATAGATATATAGATACAGTTGTGCTCATAAGTTTACATACCCTGGCAGAATTTATGATTTCTTGGCCATTTTTCAGAGAATATGAATGATAACACAAAAACTTTTCTTTCACTTATGGTTAGTGTTTGGCTGAATCCATTTATTATCAATCAACTGTGTTTAATCTTTTTAAAGCGGAAGTAAACCCTTGTGGGTTTTACTTCCTCTTTTTTTTTTCTTGCAAAGGTAAAGCATAATGGGCTACTATGCATCACATAGTAGCCCATTATGTGTCACTTACCTGACACCGAAGCTTGCGCTGTCGCCATTGTCCCCACGAGCAGGGAGCTTCCATCTTCGCCCCTCTTCCTTCCAGGGCCGGGAACGCCGGCTCTGCGAATGGCTGGAGTCGCATTCGCGTGGGAGCCGCCAGTCACGGCATGACCTCTATTAGAAATGGCACGATGTACCCTTTCTAAAGGGGCGCATGCGCCGATGACATCGGCGCATGCGCCATAGTCAACTGTGATCGTCTTTTTAGTAAATATCTCCTAAACCGTTGAGGTTTAGGAGATATTTCAAGCACCTACAGGTAAGCCTTAATATAGGCTTACCTGTAGGTAAAAGTGGTTGTACAACCACTTTAAATCATAATCGCAACAGAAACTACCCAAATGACCCTGATCAAAAGTTTACACATACTGGTGATTTTGGCCTGATAACATGCACACAAGTTGACAGTTGGGTAGTTTGTTGCCATTGAGTGAAAGAAATGTTTTTTGTGTTATCATTCATATACTCTGCAAAATGGCAAAGAAATTATAAATCCTGCCAGGGTATGTAAACTTTTGAGCACAACTGTATGTGTGTATGTATATGTATATGTGTGTGTGTATATATATATATATATATATATATATATATATATATATATATATATATACACAAAGGTTTACAAATCGTACTACAGTATATAAAAAAGAGGAATTGTTTGGAATCCATAAACGATGTTTGATTAGCATTTTAGGATAATAACTAAAACACTGCATTGCCTTATTTTGGGATTCATTTTTGTTGGCTCCTAATTTAAACCATTTATAGGTATTTATATTTAAGCTTTCTACAAAGTGTACAGATGCTTTGCCATCAACCTTTGTGCTCCTATGCCACAGTGTGTGGGTCATTTACAGAAGAAGAAATCAGCCTTTTTCTACCAATGCCTACGCCAATATTTTTTTACCAAGAAAGTTAGGGGCAGTCCTAAATTCATGATAACCCCCCCCCCCCCCAGCTTTATTTGACACCCTATGATGTTTCACACTATGGGGTGTTTCTTTCTTAGCCCCTGCAAAGGTGGAATTGGTGCTCATTTTGTTCTGTCTTTAAATCCCAATAAAAAATATTGAAATTTAATGATTCACATAGCCACACATGTATATTGCCATCATCCCTTAAATGGTATATAGAATAAACCTTTAAATGTGGGATTTTATAGGCAATCAAAGAATAAATATTATATTTATAACATTTATATTTTATTATAGTAAATTACCATATAATTCCCAAATTGGAAATACAGCACATTGCAACAATAGTAGTGTCAATGTCAACTATGCAAAAAGCTCTTTCAGACATAAAGTGGTAGTCCCCATCTACTTGCTGTTCCTTTCATCGGTAGATTATACAGGAATACAGTAGAAGGGGAAATCCAACGCATTTAAAATTATAGACAAATCTTCTTCATGGAATAATACCACTTTATATACCAATAATACCATCTTTGTATACCAAAGTATTTCACTGCCTCAAGCCAGTCTGGATCTTCTTTATGTTGGAGGTAGGGGTCCCTATACAGTATGTCACTACAAAGAGGGATCTCAGTTATATAAGTTACTGTCTTTCTTTTTAAAAATTGCAAGCTACTTTTTAAGTTAGGATTACAGGAGAAAAGAGGGGATGGGGTGTAAATTACATCTAAAGATAAAATACGGTCTACTTTTGAAATCCTGTTGAGCATTGCAGGACATTGGCTTAACCCAATAGATTCTCTTTAGGTTGTTTCTTTTCTTCCCTCTTCTATCATTTTTAGTATGTTATTTTCTTTAGTATTTCCCTTTCTGCCTCCTCCCCTGGACTCCTGAAGTAAAAACCTTTGATTGTCAGCTCTCAGTGAGCCCATAGATGAAGCAGAATACTGTCCCCTAGCGGTCTTTGGCTCATTTGTTTTATGTAAGTGCTCCACCACAGTGGTAATGAAATACACACTCACCAACCATGAGCCCCTAACAAGCCTCAAGCATTTAAGATGGTACCCAGTGGAATTCCTTAAATCATTTTTCAAGCCACCACCAAATGGTAACGTGATGGATCCAAAAACACTGGGCACTCACTTAATTATACCAGGAACCCAAAAATGATAATAGGTAATAATACAGTAGTGTAGTACTTATGCACACATGAGCAGCAGGCGAGGAGTAATTCCGAGGCTGTTTGTGTTGGTGCTAACTGAAGCACCATAAGATGTAAGTGTAAATCTGATGAGCTTTTATCCATTTTATAACAAAGTACTACACTTTTATTACCTATTATCTTTTTTGGGTTCCTGTTATAATTGAGAAAATTATACTTGGAGTGCCTGCTGTTTTTGGATCCATCGTGTTACCATCTGGTGACCACTTTTAAAAACAATATAAGGAATTCCACCATGTACCGTCTTAAATGCTTGAGGCTTTTTAAGGCCTCACAGTTGGTGAGTGTGCATTTTATATAAACTGTGGTAGAGCATTTACGAATAAGTCACCAGCCATTTGTGAGCAGGTATTTACCAAAACATATTCAAGCTATAGTTATATAATGGATATGCGCTGTAAGTTCACACTCTCCGGTTTAATTAGAGGGTACGTATATCCAAATTGGAGGAAGGGTTTAGAAATGGCAGCTCTTAAGAATAGCCAGCCCCCGTTTTTCAAGGGACCAAAAGTAATTGGACAATTGAATCAAAAGCGGTTTCATGCCCAGGTGTAGGCAACTCCTTCATTATTTCTTCATCAATTAAGCAGGTAAAAGGTCTGGAGTTGATTCTAAGTGTTGTATTTGCATTTGGAATCTATTGCTGTGAACCTACATCATGCGTTCAAAGGAGCTGTCCAAGTTAAACAGGCTATTGTAAGGCTTTAAAAACTAAACAAATCCATCAGAGAGATAGCAGCAACATTAACCACATGCTGACCGCGCCATAGCCGAAAGACGTCTACAGCGCGGTCGGCTTGTTCTGAGTGGACGTCCTACGGACGTCCTCCCAGAAACTTGCTCCCGCGCGCCCCCTGGGGCGCGCACTCGGGAACATCCGTGACCGCCGGGTCCCGAGGACCAGGCGCATCACGGATCACGGTGAACAGCCACTGATAGCGGCCGTTTACCACGTGATCGCTCCGTCAAATGACGGAGCGATCACATGTACACAAACCGGTGTCTCGTCACGACGCCGGTTCCTACCTCCCCTCTCTGTACCGATCGGTACAGAGAGAAGAGAAGCGGAAAGGGGGAGAGACGGGACCAGCGCTGTGGGCTGGATGTGCAGTGCCCACAGTGCTGGTCAGTGCCTGCAATGTGCAATACTCTGCCACCACTGTGCAATACTCTGCAACCACTGTGCAATGCTCTGCCACACTGTGCAATGCTCTGCAACCACTGTGCAATGCTCTGCCACCACTGTGCAATGCTCTGCCACCACTGTGCAATGCTCTGCCACCACTGTGCAATGCTCTGCCACCACTGTGCAATGCTCTGCCACCACTGTGCAATGCTCTGCCACCACTGTGCAAAACTCTACCAATACTGTGCAACACTGCAATACTCTGCCAATACTCTGCCAATACTCGCCAATAATTTTTAATAGAAACAAAGAATTTATTTATTTTTTTTACCGAATTTTCAGTATTTTTTGATTTATAGCGCAAAAAATAAAAAAACCCAGCGGTGATTAAATACCACCAAAAGAAAGCTCTATTTGTGTGAAAAAAAGGACACAAAATTCATTTGGGTACAGTGTTGCACGACTGAGTAATTGTCATTCAAAGTGTGAGAGCACCGAAAGCTGAAAATAGGTCTGGTTAGGAAGGGGGTTTAAGTGCCCAGTGGGTAAGTGGTTAAGAGTGGCCAAATCAACAGTTTGGTACTCAACATTCTGAGGAAAGAAGAACGCACTGGTGAGCTCCTCAACATAAAAAGGCCTGGGCATCCACAGAAGACAATGGTAGACGATTGCAGGATCCTCTCTATGGTAAATAAAAACCCATTCACAACATCCAGGACAAGTGAAAGACACTCTCCAGGAGGTGGGCGTATCATTGTCAAAGTCTACAATCAAGAGAAGACTTTCACGAAAGCAAATACAGAGGGTTCACCACAAGGTGCAAACCATACATAAGCTTGAAGAATAGAAAAGCTAGATTAGACTTTGCCAAAAAAATCTAAAAAAGCCAGACCAGTTCTGGAAAAGCATTCTTTGGACGGATGAAACTAAGATTAATCTCTACCAGAAAGATAAAATTAGTTGCAATTCCTAAAATTTGTACTTGATATTTATGTTCAGCCCCTTGAATTAAAGTGCTAAAAGTCTGCAATTGTTTTATTCTGGTGGCATTTAATAAGACTCATACAACTGAGCATGTGGCTGCCATCATCCCTAATAATGATTAAGTAGAAAAACCTCTATTGATGGGATTTTAAAGGCAACAAACAAAATTTTGAAAATAGATATGCATTTTTTAAATACATCATACAATATCTTGATGTATTTAATACATTTATATCTATTTTCTAAATTTTGTTTGTTGCCTTTAAATCCCATCAATAGAGGTTTTTCTACTTAATTGTTCTGGTGGCATACAGAGCCAAAAGTATGAAAATTGGGCCTGTGTCCAAATATATATGGACCTAACTGTATATATATTTTGATTTGGGATCACTTTTATGATTTATTGTGGTGTAATAGTAGTAGCTGATTACTTTTTAACCACTTGCTTACTGGGCACTTAAACCCCCCTCCTGCCCTGACCAATTTTCAGCTTTCGGTGCTCTCACACTTTGAATGACAATTACTCAGTCATGTAACACTGTACCCAAATAAATTTTTGACCTTTTTTTCATACAAATAGAGCTTTCATTTGGTGATATTTGATCACCTCTGGGTTTTAAATTTTTTGCGCTATAAATGAAAAAATTATGAAAATTTTGAAAAAAAAACAAATTTTTCTTTGTTTCTGTGATAAAATTTAGCAATTTATAATTTTTTTTTCATGAATTTTGGCCTCAATTTATACTGCTACATATCTTTGGTACAAATTACCCAAATTGGTGGATATTATTTGGTCTTTGTGAAAATTAGAGAGCCTAAAAGCTGTGGTGCAAATCATAAAAAATTGATCACACCTGATGTACTGGTGGCCTATATAATTTCTTGCGACCCGAACAAGCCAGGAAAGTACAAATAACCCCCAAATTACCCCTTTTTGGAAAGTAGACATTCCAAGGTATTTAGTAAGAGGCATGGTGAGGTTTTTAGTGTTGTCATTTTTTCCCACAATTCTTTGCAAAATGAAGATTTTTTTTTTATTTTTATTTTTTTTCCACAAAATTGTCATTGTGATAGGTTATTTCTCTCACATGAAATGTGTATACCACAAATAATGTCCCAAAATAAATTCTGCTACTTCTCCTGAGTACTACGATACCACATGTGTGGGACTTTTTCACAGCCTAGCCACTTAGAGAGGCCCAACATGCAGGGAGCACCATCACGTGTTATAGGAGCAGAAATTACACATCTTACTTGTTGACTACCTATTACACTTTTGAAGGCCCTGGAGCACCAGGCCAATGACACATGGCACTGATGGCAGATGGCACTGATACGTGGCACTGATGGCACGTGACACTGATGACAGATGGCACTAATACGTGGCACTGATGACAGATGGAACCAATATGTGGCACTGATGTGGCACTGATGACAGATGGCACTAATACGTGGCACTGATGACAGATGGCACTGATGACAGATGGCACTGATACGTGGCACTGGGGACACGTGACACTGACAGGTGGCACTGATGGCACGTGGCACTGGGGACAGGTGGCACTGATAGGTGGCACTGGGGACAGGTGGTACTGGGGACAGATTACACTGATAGGTGGCACTGTGGACAGATGACACTGACAGGTGGCACTGGGGACAGATGGCACGAACAGGTGGCACAGGGGACAGATGGCACTGATAGGTGGCACTGGGGACAGGTGGGCATGTGTGTGTGTGTGTGTGTGTGTGTGTGTGTGTGTGTGTTTCACTGTGTTTGGGTGTTTCACTGTGTGTGTTTCACTGTGTGAGTGTTACTTGTCACTGACGCTGCAGCTGCAGCCGTTCATCTCTCCCTCCTCACACGCTGTCTCAGTGTGAGGAGGGAGAGCCGGCGATGAGAGATGATCTCATATGTTTATATATGAGATCACCTTGCATTGGACATGCCGATCGAGTGCTAAATGGCTGCTGTGATTGGCCATTTATCACGATCTGTGATCTGTGTCCAAGGGACAAGGCCAACACAGAACTTCCCCGATGTGCGCCGGCACACAGAGGGGAAGTAAACATTAGAAAGACGTTAAATATATTATCTATAGTACATAATATCATCAAAAAAATCTGAGGATCTGGAGAAATCTATGAGCACAAGGGACAAGGTCAAAATGCAATATCGGATGCCCATGATCTTCTGGGGCCCTCAAACAGAACTGCATTAAAAACAGACATGATTCTGTAATGGACATCACTGCATGGGCTCAGGAATACTACAGATCACAATGCTCTATCAAGCAAAGCAGAAGCCATATCCGATCATGATCCAGAAATGCTGCCGCCCTTTCTAGGCCAAAGCTCATTTTAAATGGTCTATTGTAAAGAAGAAAACTGTTCTGTGGTCAGATGACATTCTTTTAGCCAACCATGGGTGCCGCATCCTCCGAACTGCATCTCTTTTGGTATGTTGGTGCATTATTGCATATGGAATGGGCAGCTTGCAGTTCTGGAAAGAGACCATCAGTGCTCAAAGATATATTCGTGTTTTGGAGCAGCATATGCACTCATCCAGATGATGTCTTTTTCAGGGAAGGACTTGCATATTTTAGCAGTGCAATGGAAAAACTGTTAGTGACAACAGCATAGCTTCAATGTAGAAGAGTCCAGGTGCTTAACGGGCCTGCCTGCAGTTCAGACCTTTCACCAATTGAACATATTTAGTGCATCTTGAAATGAAAATTATGACAAAGAAGACCCAGGACTGTTGAGCAGTTAGAATTCGTATATCATTCAAGAATGGGACAACATTCATCTCCCAAAACTTTAGCAACTGGTCTTCTCAGTTCCCAAATGTTTGTTGTTAAAAAAAGAGGGGATGCTACACTGTAGTAAACATGGCCCTGTGCCCACTTTTTTGAGACTTGTTCCTTCCATCAATTTCAAAATTGACTTATTTGTTTTCATAAAAATGGTAAAAAAAAAATAGTTTAAACATTTGATATATTTTTTTTCTTCTATTGTGACTAAAATATGGTGTTATGAGATTTGCAAATCACTGCATTCAGTTTTTGTTGTAGATTTTACACAGCGCCCCTACCTTGTACCTTGTATGGAATTCAGATTGTATAAACCAAGTTTTTAGGTGGGTATATAATCCTAATTTTGATAAAAGGGCAGTAAATGATGGCAAATAATGAACCTCGTGTTTTAATCAAACCAGATTACGGCTTCTTGCACATGGCTTATTATAGGCATTTTTTATGCCTAATGTAAATCTCAGAGCGATTTAACATGCCCAGGGATCCGCACGTGGCGCATACAGCCTACCATTCAATGGCTGTATGTGGCCATATTCTTGTAGATCTCAATGCTTATTTGCATTGGCTTTTATGAACGCATGCACGTCCCATATATTTCCCGAACACAAAACTTCAGTTTTCAGAAGAACTGTAACACATGCATGTGCAAGTAAACACCACAAAGAAGCATCAGGGTTTACAAGAATATAGCCGCATACAACAATTTACTTGAATGGCAGGTTGTACAGAGCATATGCGGGTCTTTAGGAGTGGAAAAGCGGCAGGAGATTTACACTAGGTGTAAAATGCCTACAGATAGCAGTGTGCATAAACCCTAAAGGGGAAATATAGTTGCCTCAAAAATATTCTCATTTGTGAAGTGTATATAGGCATATACAATACAGAGTTAAATGTTTTCATAATATATTTACAAATGTGAGTTTTATACATTAGTTATATACATTCTTCCAGTAGTTTCAGCTGAGGTACAGACAGGGCTTTTGCATTTCTCCAGGATCACTTAGTTTGTTATTTAATCCTCCCCTTTTTTGGGGTCTAACCACATCTCGAGACATATTCCTTAATTAATGTTATTCTCTGCTGAGAAATTGAAATGTAAAGCTCCCTTCTTCTTAGCTTAGTGTCGATTTCCCAATGAATGGTGGTTCACAGATGGCCTGATTTAAACCATATGCACTTTTATTTGTGGAAAGGCAAGTATCACTTATGTTTAGTTACACCCACAACATTTGTCACAGCATCATTTCCGTGGATGTTTGAGTAGACATGACCCATAAATTCAGTGACGTAAGACATATTGTGTACTAATAGTGATGAGAAAATGCCTAAAAATCAGTTTTGCTTGGAATTTGCCTGATCTGCTGCTGTGATTCTGGTTATTGGCCTTTCATTTACGAAACCTGTCAATTTTCCATCTTTGAGTCCTCTACTAAAAACAAAAGTCCAGTACAAAGTAGGTATCAGTCATATGGTGTATTATTCCCATTGCAAGAGAGGTCCATGGGTGTGCTTCCAGTGTTGTGCCAAAGGAAGAGGAGACTATGACATTTTGGGAGGACAAACACCTACTGGCCTTTTCACATCAAGCCAGGGCTGTCTTTAAGGCAGGGCAAAAGGGGCAGCTGCCCTGGGCCCCCATCACTGTTGTGAGGCCCAAAGCAGCTGCTCCATACTTGCCAACTATCCCAGTTAAAAATTCCCTTGTGCCTTGAAGTTTTAGTCCCATGCTGTATGCCAATATCTCAGTGTGAAGTTCTGGTACTAATTCTGCCCAGCTCTGCCTTATTGCCGTGTACAGATGACTCACCTGCAGACCCTGTGTTTACATGTAAATCATCGGCATTGATTTGCAAATAGAGGTGGCATTAATGTTTAAATAGCCGTGGACTGGCTGCATTGATATGTAAATAAAGGCAGCATTCATATTTATATCATACCCCCATGAAGTCATACCCACCATCACCTCTGCTGAATGCTGCCCACTGGCCAAAGGGACAAGCTTGAAAGTCCTGCATACAACTGCGGTCATTAATCCTAACATCAGTCTGTTCTGCAAAGGTAAGCAAATTGGAGGTGGAACCCTTTTTCAAAATAACATGGTGCCACAGCACCGTGAATGTTAGTGCATGTAAATACACACATCAGATGTGTGAGGGTGTCATTAACAATTTATGGCAC
Organism: Lithobates sylvaticus; assembly: GCA_028564925.1. Lineage (NCBI taxonomy): Eukaryota > Metazoa > Chordata > Amphibia > Anura > Ranidae > Lithobates > Lithobates sylvaticus. The sequence continues at coordinate 94,385,824 of CM053034.1, forward strand.
TGCTGTGTATCTGCTAAAGGGCAACATGTTTCTGTAGTGTCAGCATGCGTTCCCAACACACACAAATGTGAATGCAGGCTAAATGTCTCCGTTTCATTGGTGGTCAGTGTAAATCTTCTCATTAAATTGGGGCTTGGTGTACAATCCTTTCATTCACATCAGTGGCCAGGGTGAAGGTCCCCCTTACATTGGTGGTCAGTGTAAATCTCTCCTTACATTCGTGGTAACTGTGAATGCTCCTATTAAATTGGTAGTCAGTGTCAATCCCCATTACATTAGTGGTCAGTGTAAATCCCCTTTACATTAGTGGTCAGTGTAAATTCCCACTACACCAGTGGCTAGTGTAGAAACTCCTCTTTATATTGGTAATCTGTAGAAAAATCCAAACTTGCATTTGTGGTCAGTTTTGAATCCTCCCTTACATTGGGGGGTCCATGTAGAAGCCCCCTTTAAATTGGTAGTGAGTGTAAATCCCCCCTTACATTGGTGGCCAGTGTAGATATCCCCTTTATTGGTTGTTGATGAAAAATCTTTCATTACATTGGTGATCAGTGTACATTTCCCCTTACATTGGTCGTAAGTGCAGAACTGCCCTTAAACTGGTGGTCCGTGTTAATCTCCCTTTGGCACTGACCACTAATGTAAAGGGAGATTTACACTGACCACCATTGTCGAGGAGATTGGCACTGACCACCAATGTAATCTCCTCGACAATAGTTGTCAGTGTAAATTCCTCCTTATTTGGAGGTCATTGTATATTCCCCCTTACATTAGTGGTTGGTGTAAATGCTCCTATTACTTTGGTGTCCGTGTAGAAATCACTCTTTATATTGGTGGGTGGCATACAATCCCCCCTTACATGGTGGTCAGTGCAAATTCCCCCTCACTTTGGTGGTAATTGTAAATTCCCCATTACATTGGTGGTCAGTGTAGAATCCCTCACTTTATATTTGGCAAAGATTTCCAGCTTTGCTTTACATGATTTAGATTTTCGCCACAGTGTACTGCCTCCTAACTAATCCCATAATCCCTCCACTGCCACTGATCCCATCAAACCCCCAGCATTGCCACTGACCCCCCCCCCCCCCAGCATTGCCACTGATCCTAGGAGTCCTAGGATCACTAATCACTATACACACGATCAGAATTTCTGCCAGCAAAAGACAGATGTGAGCTTTTGGTCGGAAAATGCGACCGTGTGTAGGCTCCATCAGACTTTTGCTGGCGGAATTTCGGCCAGCAAGATTGATGCCGCGTACACACGATCAGAAATTCTGTCAGCAAAAGACCGATGACAGCTTTTCGTCGGAAAATGCCACCGTGCGTATGCTCCTTCGGAATTTTTCTGGCCGAATTTCTGCCAGCAAAAATTTGAGAGCATGTTCTCAAAATTCCGATCGTCTGTGGCAATGCCGACGCGCAAAATTCCGACGCATGGTTGGAAACAATTTGACGCATGCTCGGAAGCATTGAACTTCATTTTCGCGGCTCATCGTAGTGTTGTACGTCACTGCGTTCTTGACGGTCGGAATTTTGGTGTGTAGGCAACACAAGCTTGAGTGGAATTCGGTCAGAAAAACCATCCAAGGCTTTTCCGACGAGAATTCCGATCGTGTGTACGCGGCATAAGAGTTTTCTGTCTATTGATGGGTCCCCTTACCTCCCCAGTCCATGGTGTGTGGGAAGTGAGGAGATGATGTGCTTTAACCTTTAGCAACCAATTAGTGAGCAGTAATGATGTTAATAAACGTTAATTTATAATTTTTGCAAATAGGGCTGGGCTGTCAAACGGCAGCAAAGTCCTGCAGATTACACTCTTAACTTGGTGGTGCATGTTATAAAGTCCACAGCAGTGGGGGCGGAGCCAGCGGCAGACATGTGAGGAGCGAAGGACCGGAGCTCTGTCTGTAGACTGTGGATCCTGCTGTAATCCTGGGCAAACGGCACCTAAATTTCACATAGGATTGCTGGGGATGTGTGCAGGGACCCCCCGGAAACCTCCGGGGATGGTGAAGTACGGTCCCCGCTGGCCAAAATCGTCCGGAGAGCGGCAGGCAAAATATGCCTGGGGCTCCCAAAATGGCGCCGGAAAACACAGCATGAGGAGGAAGAGGATGAAGGGCCACAGCTTTAAAGAGCTGAGTATGTCCCGCAGCAGGCGTCTTCCCCCGGGGACCGGGTGAGTCCCAAACCACAGAGGGCTGATGTGCTGAGGAGGGGGAGATCCCTGGACAGGCTAAGAGACTCCAGGGCCAGAGCTGACTAGGAAGCGGAGGGGGAGGATGATCCATCCCTGACCCAGATCATGGCTGCTATACAGGGATACCAGAACAAGTTGATTGATCACTTTGAGGCGCTCAAAGGGGAGTTTTCCTTCATGAAAGATGACATGCAGAAGCTGAGGGAGAAGGCACAGGCCACAGACCGCTGCATTGCTTCTCTGGAGGACACTGTTAGGCCTTTAGACACTGCTGCGCAGGTGACAAAAAACACCCTGTCTGAGCACACTTTAAAGATGGCTGACATGGAAGTTCGTATGAGAAGGAACAATATCAGGCTGGTGGCTGATTGAACACATGGCCCCTAAAACTTTCACAAATATGTTTGCCATTGAAAGGGCCCAACGTATCCCAGGGCGGGCACCTCCGAAGGGAGCCCCCCCCGGTCCATGATAGCAAAAGTTCTACATTTCCGGGACCGGGAGAATATCCTGGTGGGAGCTAGAACAGGCCCTGAATTAATGATCGATGGATGTCGCATATCGATCTATCCTGACTTTTCTGCTGCTACCCAGAAGCAGAGGGCTTCTTTTCATTCCATAAAGAAGAGATTGAGAGATCTTAACCTGATCTACAGTATGCCCTATCCTGCCAAGCTGCGTGTAGTGGAAAATGGGAAAGCATATTTTTTCACTAATCCTACAGAAGCTTTGGAGTGGTTGGACACCCGTGGCCACCAGAGAAATAGGGCCTCTTCCCGTTCGCCCTAATACAGTTGTGTGGAGGAAGCATGAGGTGGGAGTATAAATGGGATGACAGCGACGTCATCTCTGGCTGTATCTGTTTTTTTTTCAGTTTTTTTCTTTATCCTACATTGGATGCTCATAAAGGACAATTTTCTCTTTTATTCTGTTTTGTGTTTTTTATGCTTTTTTGGGCAGAAGAATTGAGACATCCTTTAGAACTTTGTGTATCGAGACTACATGCCGAAAGTTATACTGACATGCAATCCTCTTATTGGCGATGCTGAAGCAGGAGCTTTTTGGGCCTACTGGGACTGCCGCTGACGTTTGCCAGTATTACATCCTGGGTCTGCAGACTTCTCCAGGCACTAGTGTTTTTTTTTTCAGGACTACCAAAGAAAAAAAAAGGGAAAAAAAAGAAAAGAGGGAAAAATATTTTTTTTGCTTTGCTTTTTTTTTTCACGTGTTTTTTTGACAGTTTTGTTTCACGATAAAGGACGGCAGCCTTTTGGTGACCTGTCTCATGTGACAGGTCGCACCTCTGTTACCTATCTAGATTAAGGTTATGGGAACAAAGTGCCTGGCAAGTTGGGGCGGGGTGGGGGAAGTTGGGGTGTTTTTTTTTTTGGCAAGGGTGCTATGTTGGTATCTGGCTGGGATTGTCTTTATTTGATGTGCAATATTAAACCCTGCCCATGGTCAAGGCTCCTATGCATTGTGTGTGAGGAAGGGAGCCCGGAGCCCCAAGTATTTAGCTAACAGTATCCAAAGAGGGGGAGGAATTTCCCACCCTTTATATTTTATCTATCTGTCATGGAGGTAAATCTTAAGGTTCTGGCCTGGAATGTCCGGGGCCTCAACGCCAAATTTAAACGCTCTTTGATATTTGATTATATTAAAAAGTACAAACCCCACCTAATACTATTTCAGGAAACACACCTTCAGGGGTCCAGGCTCCTTTCATTAAAATGGGCTCACATTGCTGGGGCCTACCATGCCAGTTATTCCTCGTATGCGAGGGGAGTCTCCACTCTGGTCACCAAGGCCATGCCTATATCCGTACAAGCAGTTTGAACTGACATTAACCACTTTAAGACCAGCCTCGTTTTGGATTTTAGGTGTTTACATGTTTAAAACAGTTTTTTTTGCTAGAAAAAAACTTAGAACCCCCAAACATTATATATTGTTTTTTTTCTAACACCCTAGAGAATAAAATGGCGGTCGTTGCAATACTTTTTTTCACACTGTATTTGCGCAGCGGTCTTGCAAGCGCACTTTTTTTGGAAAAAATTCACTTTTTTGAATAAAAAAATAAGACAACAGTAAAGTTAGTCCAATTTTTTTATATATTGTGAAAGATAATGTTACGCCGAGTAAATTGATACCTAACATGTCACGCTTCAAAATTGCGCCCGCTCGTGGAATGGCATCAAACTTTTACCCTCAAAAATCTCCATAGGCGACGTTTAAAAAATTCTACAGCTTGCATATTTTGCGTTACAGAGGAGGTCTACGGCTATAATTATTGCTCTCGCTCTACCGATCGCGGCGATACCTCACATGTGTGGTTTGACCACTGTTTTCATATGCGGGCGCTACTCACGTATGCGTTCGCTTCTGCGCACGAGCTCGTCGGGACGGGGCACTTTAAAAAAAAAAATTTTTGTTTTTCTTATTTATTTTTCTTGATTTTATTTATTTTTACACAGTTTTTTTAAAAAAAAATTAATTGGCTCACTTTTATTCCTATTACAACTAATGTAAACATTCCTTGTAATAGAAAAAAGCATGACAGGTCCTCTTAAATATGAGATCTGGGGTCAAAAAGTCCTCAGATCTCATATTTGGACTTCAATGGAAAAAAAAAAAAAAAAAAAAAAAATGTCATTTAAAAAAATGACATTTGAAAATTCCTCTTTAAGAGGTATGGGCGGAAGTGACGTTTTTGACGTCGCTTCCGCCCTCCTATGGTATAGAGATGAGTGGCGGCCATCTTACCATCACTCATCTCTATGCCGAGCAGGAGAAAGGACCCGATCGCCTCCGCCGCTGCCGACGGTTCCGGTAAGCGGCGGAAGGCGCGGGAGAGCGGCGGGAGGGGGGGCACCTCTCCCGCCGCCGATAACGGTGATCTCGCGGCGAATCCGCCGCGATGACCACCATTATCGGAATGCCGACCGGCGCCTGAAGAGATGGATATCTCGGTTGTGGCAGCAGCTGCTGCCGTTACCGAGATATCCCTCTTCAAAATCAGGACGTACATCGTCGTGCGCCGGTCGGAAAGTGGTTAAAGGGAGCTATGTTGTACTGGTTCTACAGGTGATGAATAGACTACTAACATTTGTGAACCTATATGTTCCTCCTCCCTTCTCGCTAGTTCATTTGGACGACATGATAAAGGTCACATATGAGATAGCGGAGGGGCAGATATTCATTTTGGGTGATTTCAACTCCGTCTCTCATCCAGTTTTGGATAGATTGGGGGCGGTAATTGGTACTCTGGCCCCCCTGGCGGGGTGGATGTCTGTTCATGGATTTAGAGATGTCTGGCGTTTTCATCATCCTGATACTAGGGAGTATTCCTGCTATTCGGAAACGCACAAAACACTAGACGCTATCCTGACTGAGGGGGTTAAGAAGGTTTCTTACTTGCCCAGAGCCCTATCTGACCACTCCCCCATGCTGCTGAAACTTAATTTGGGATCGAAACCTGGTCTGCGCCTATGGTGGATGGAGGTTAGTTGGCTTCAGGAGGAGTATGTAAAGATTAAGTGTACTGAGGCTATTGAGCAGTACTGGGCTGAAAATGCCAATTCCGGGACCTCTCTCCTTCAGTGGGAGGCCTTTAGGACCACTTTGAGGGTGGTATTTTATAGAAGAAGTGAATGGATTTAAGAAGCAGTTAGCATCCACAATACAGCATAAGGAAAGGAAGTAACCCTGGCAGAGGCAGAATATATTAGGAGTAACACAAGAGAAAATTGCGCTGGACCTACCAAAATAAAAATTAAGAATAATAATGGGAATTAAATAAAACAAGCAGCAACCATATGTGATGAGCAAAAATATGAAAATGTGAAAAAAAGGGGCTGCGCTAAGTGAAAAAATTAATATAAATCGTGGATAATAACAATAAGGGTTGTGTCAACCAATAATGATAATAGTGAAAATGGTGATAACCAACCCGATAATATCATCAAAATGTGAATAAACAAAATATCTGTGTACAGTAAGGACCGTTATTTACCTGTCATGGGTAACAACAGTCACAAATATTGACAAAACTCAAGCAACAAATGTCCAAATGTGACCAAATATCCAATCAGGGACAACGACATCAACTATGGTGGAGATGTCTTTTCCAGAGATTAGAGTGATAAACGCTGTGATGATCCCACCACCAGACAAGTTGCAGGCTTACCAGATCGAATAAGGGAAATCGCATGTGGCTAAAACCAAGCCAGGGCCTTGTCCTCCGTCTTGTCACGATTCCACCCCTCCCGGTGTACAGCCTCAGGTATGGATGTTATTAGCTTCAGATGCTGGTAACCCGTAGACCTCACTGCTGATGGTATAGGTTCTTAGACCCTATATCTGTGAGGGTTGGTCAGTTGTTCTCCACAAAGATGACCCAAAAGGAAAGAGGGGGACAAAAAGGACACACCATGGGTGGAATCCAACAGGTTTATTTGGCTAAAAACCGCCAAGGGGCGCAAAATACAAATCGGAGTAAAAAAAGTTTAAAATTCGCAGCCGGCCGGCAGCAGTACATGCCCGTGCTAGTGGACGCAAAACGCGGTGACGTCAGCACGTCGCTCCTCCCTGCGCGTTTTGTCAGAGAATGACGTAGTCATGGGGCACAGGCGGCGTACTGACGCACCGCTTTATATACATACAAACAAGCCTCGATCTGGGTTATGAGATACCAGACACTAAACCTCCATCTTGAAGGCTGGCAGAAAGGGATACACTATGAATAATGGATACCAAGCTAATCATTAGCAAATAAACAAATAAATAGCCCTAAATGGTGTGCAGACCTCGTAGCAAATGTCTGCAAAATAATAATATGAGCCTACATGTTAGCGGAACTGGATGGATGTCATCAGGTTAAGATCGAGATTGTTCCCTTATCCAACCTGCAAGCATCCAACATAGTAGGGACAGTACCCCCAGCAAGAATCCACATGGTTAGCGAGCAGAATCTCACTGTGTGGCAAAAGGTCAACCATAACCCTATGGATAGCTCGTCCCGTACGGGCACAAAAGGCTACTACAATACCCATCCTGCACTGCGCTCGTCAACGTAAATTACGTCAGGCGAGCGGAGTGGGTGGGACCTAAAGCGCATCCATATCATGTATCTGAAGAAACTACACTATGATTTGGACTTATGCCTCAGCCTTGACGTTTAAATCATAGTTGACGTCAAACCACTATGGGCTTCCTATACACACATAAGTCATCAGGAGGAGGAGGATGTCGTCTATGCCCTTCGGAAAACCGAACTGGTCCTATGGGCCAGGTACATACATGATATCCTCCTCCTGTGGAAAGGCGATAGAGATTCCCTTGATCGTTTCATGTCAGTACTGAATGATAACTATCGGGGTATAATTCTTGAGTATAAGGCCTCTTCTACCAATATTCAATTTCTTGATCTGGAAATTTCAGCCTCAAGTGGGAGGTTAGAGTTTAAAACTTATTTTAAACTGACAGACATAAACGGGTACAGCCCGGTAGATACTGTAGCTGCCACCACGAACAGTGGTTGAGGTCGGTTCCTAAAAGTCAGTTCCTCCACCTCAGACGGAATTGTACTGATATCAGCGATTTTTTTTGTCACAGTCCCAAACTTTGAAGGCAAGATTTGTGGAGAAGGGATACCGACCTGGTGAACTGGATGTTGATATGCAGGCGGTTGCACAGAAAGAAAGGGCCTCTCTCTTGGCCGGACGGCCCAAAAAAGTGATAGACGGCAAATTTAAATGGTCATTTTTTACTTCATAATCTATCCAGCATAGAGAGATAAAAAAGATCCTGAGCAGACATTGGAATGTCTTACTCAGTGATAAGATTTTAGGACCCTCCCTTCCAGAGTGGGCCAATATCACTTTTAGAGGTGCCCGCTCTATTCAGGGAGAGATTGCCCCCAACACTTTGGACCCTCCCAGCACTGTCTCTTTCTTCCAGGATTGTAAAGGTTATTTTCCGTGTAGGAAGTCCACTGTGTGTCTACACAATGTGTGCGGCCGACGGAAATCTACCACCTTTTCTTCCACTGTTACCATGCATAGGTACAACATGAGGCATTTTACTACTTGTGCTACTAAGTACATAATGTACCTGATAATGTGCCCATGCAAAAAACAATATGTTGGTAGAATCATTAGAACTTTCTCTGTTAGAGTTAGTTAACATATTTCCAAAATCAAACAAGGTTGCATCAAACACACTGTCCCATGACATTATCAGGAGCATCACAATAGGGACCCCACAGGTACACAATTTCAAATTATAGACAAGTTCGTGCCCCATTGGCGGGGAGATTCATGTCTTAGGGGGGTGTCCCTACTCGAGACATACTGGATATTCAAGCTCAAGTGCTACTCGCCACACGGTATGAATGTGGAATGAGACATTAGTTGTTTCATTAACCAGGCTTGAGTTTTACTTTGTCTCCCAGAACGTTAGAGAATATTTACGTTTTTTATAGGGGACTGTATCCCCCATGATCGTGAGTGGTCATGAAGCCCCCTTTTAAATTATAATTTTGCCCTCTCTGGGTCCTCAATACGTTTTTACATTGTGTCCAAAAGTTGTTTCTCTATACTATTAGCATGTGGGATCCATACTATTATATGTCTATTTTTATGCCCAATTTTATGTGTATATTTATCGGCTTTTAGTTTGCTGACATGTTTGGGAACTTCCTTTACAAGCAATGTCCCTTACATTGTCATTCCAGCCACAATATTAATTGTTCCTTTTAGCCGATGACATGAATTTTTATATAATATTCATGTCTGACTGTTTTTATTGTATTTTACTATTTTACGCCCCCTCTTTTGCGGTCATGCATCCCTGTATGTTTTATATCTGCATTTTGATCATGACAAAAATTTTTAACCACATTTTCTAACTAATTAAGGTTAGATGTTTTAGCTCCCCCCTTCGTGGTTGACAAAACCCCTCATTCGGTTTCCCCCCCTATTCTGGGGTTTGAACATGTGTGAAGGGTCTCGACCAGTGGGGGATACACAATATTTTTTATTGATAACCCCAACCGGAGGTGGTTATGCCTCCCTGTTATGGTATAGCCGACGAGCTGCTTTATTAATGTAGTTAGGGACACCGCCGTTTCCATTGGCGGATTGAATGCCATGTGATCCGGGGCCGCATTGGGATGACGTTACGTTCTGCTTCTTAAGCAGCACGTCCGGAGACAAGGCTGCGTTTCAGCTTGCCGTTTCCGGGTAGAGGCTTGGAGCGCCGAGTCCCGGAAGTGATGTTTTGTCTTCATCCCGGTGGCCGATACCGGAAATGACGATGCGTTCCACCTCTCCGGCTTCTGTGAGAGGTGTGGAGCGCATAGATGGCTCTGATATCACCTTGTACTTACTAACTATATGCCAGTAGGCGGGTGTGTTGGTATAAATTGATCTGATGGCCATATAAGATAACATTTCTATTAGAATAGGGGATGCATTACGCGAATACAGATATCTAGATATTTGGCTCGAGTGTCCCGGAAGTACTTGTTCATAGGGAGGCTTGGATTGCACGCCAGGCCAGCACTTTTGGTCTACTGATGAAGTGGGCCTTAGTATGTTTTTACTTCCATTTTGTATTATGTATAAATATTACAGCAATGTGGGGAGCCAAATGATGCCCCAGTTGAAGACCACTTGTGTCGAAACGCGTCGGGCTTGCTTATTTGAGATTCCTACATTGCCTTTTTTACTGTTTTTATGCTATCATATTCTTTTTGGACTGTTGCCCTTTTTTTAAGTCTCCTCTGTTGTGAGAAGACATTCCAATAAAACATTATTGGTTGATCTGCACTATATGGAGTGTTTTTCTCCTATTTTTTATATTCCATTCCATCATTGGTTACCCCGGATGAGCTGGAGATAATCCTTGGCCGTGTGTCTACATCCTTACGGTGTGCCTTTCGGATCAGGAGCTGCCTTTCCACATCCAACGGGAGAACCACAATCGCATTTGACTCACTGCCGTATGGTATGTGTGTCCACCATTGCTGGTAAGAGTACCTTATTGTGTGCCTATAGTGCACTGGGATCCGAGCAACACATTTCTGTGTGAGATACTAGTGATACAGCTGTATTTACATCTGAGTTCTGAAAGAGAGACTCTTACGAATCAGCCCCATCACTGCTCACTGAACTTCTTTTTGAACATTGTGCACATTCACATGTTTTGATTTTATTCCATTTGCCATGTGCATTTACATGGCCCTAAGTGTTTAAGCGCTACACATATTGTTTCCCAAAAATATTACATTCACAAATATCACTGTATGGATTTTTCATTTTGTTATGGAGTGATGGAATATTTTATCACAAAGCGTTACTTTCTCTCCATCTCTATCTAATTTTTCTTGCTTCTCTAAGTGGACACCTTTTTGAAACTTATGCTGGCCATACACTAATGGAGTTCTTTCCTTAAGTCTAACAAATGATGTGGATGGACAAATCCCCCTGCTTGGAGTAATGAATTCTGACAGCTGCAAGCACCGGCTGTTGGGATCACCGAACAGTGTCTGCAGCTTATAGGTGTGCACAGCTTATTGCATTAGAGTGTGCACCCCATAGCTCAACACACATGCCTTTTTCTGCAGCTTCAGCTGCATGGGACAGTGAATGAATGGGAAGTGCTCTGTACTGAGCGGCTTCCTTTTCATTCACAATCTGAAGCACAGTGAACACAGTTTACTATGCTTCCTTTATGAATGAGTGAGTGTGTTTACTGTGTTCATTTAGAAAAGGAAGGGGCCAGTAAGTTACATATTTATTAGCCCCTTGCCCCACTCTCCATCCTGAAACATCCCCCACAGCAACTGGGAGGAGAGAAGAGAAACAAGCGGCACCAAGCAGGGCAGGTGGGGGAACACAGGGGGGAAGCCCAGGCAGTAGGGAGAATCTGCACTGCACGTAATGATTAGGGTATGCCCAGGCATACCAACTGTGCACACCTATGCTGCAGCTTGAGAAATTGCATTTTGTTGACAGTGTATGTCAGCTTTGGACATAAGTGATTGTAAAGTCTTGTTTTTTATTTTAGTTAAAAATAAAAAAACATGTTATACTTACCTGCTCTGTGCAGTGGTTTTGCACAGAGCAGCCCAGATCCTCCTCTTCTCCGGTCCCTCTCTGGCGCTCCTGGCCCCTCCCTCCTGTTGAGTGCCTCCACAGCAAGCAGCTTGCTATGGGACACCCGAGCCACAGCACCCTGTGTCCATTCAGACATGGAGCTGTGGCCCCGACCCCACCCCCTTTCTGTCCTCATTGGCTGACTGCCTTTGACAGCAGTGGGAGCCAATGGTGCCGGGCTGCTGTCTCAGCCAATAAGGAGTGGAGTCCCGGGCAGCGATGATGCAGACACTCCTGCATCATCGCTGGATCTAGATGGACCTCAGGTAAGTATCAGGGGGGCTGAGGGGGGCTGCTGTACACGGAAGGCTTTTTATCTTAATGCATAGAATGAATTAAGATAAAAAACCTTCTGCCTTTACATCCACTTTAACATCAGCCTAAAGCTAGCAGTATTTTAAAGGGCGATAACCCGTGTGATAATCTTCTAACGTGCATGAACTAACACATCTGATCTTTAACATGACACCTTTAGTGAACCACAAATAAAAGTCAAGCAGGAACAATATTGCCATTAACAACCACTTTCTTACAAAAAGCAAGTTAAAAAGCCATAACTATACAAGTGTAAAGTGACCTAATGAAAGTAGATGAAATGTAATTGAATCTTTCCAGTGTCACTAGCTGCATTGACAGGTTATTTTTTATCACCTGCTGTGTGACACATCGCTTTCAAGCGATCTAATGTGGATGTCTCTGTGACAGGTTAATATAGTCCTACACTGGCTGGGAACATCTTGGCTTAAGAAGTTTATATCCTGCATTTTTGCTGTTGACCTCTTTCTTCTTAAGAAAGTTTGAAATTTTTACCATTTAAGGATTGTAACTTCAGGCCAGCTCCTCAGCCTCTTATACTCAATCCTGGTTTATTGGGGCCCAGATAAAATAAACACCAGTTTTATTTATATCTGTTCACAAGGGTGGTTCATAGCACAAGTAAGTTTCTTATTCATTTTATTTTTATACATTGCAAATATTTAATCAGTACATCTGTGATTCCATATAAAAATTCCTCAGAATTCCACCTATTGCAGAAAAGTAATTTCCTTCCTATCATTTACTTGAGGGATATGTACTGAATGGATGTGCTATAAGCAAAGCTACACAAATAGGCAAGCCCTGCAAAAGCTGTTTTGCTGAAGATTTGAATATGATTTAGTGAGTACTGTATATTTTGAAATTCTAAAGAATATTCGATGAGCATGAAAGATACCACAGTATTCTAGGTACAAAAACAAACACTGAAGGCAGATAAAATGAAAGATGACGGTAAAATGACTTTCCAACATTTTACAAAGTACTAACTCCATGGCACTACAAGGCAATTACAATCTAAAAGACACTTGCTATGGTTTACAGCACAAAACAGCAGAAAGAACAACTCTCCCAAAATTACAAAATATTTTACTGTTTGTTCACATTTCATTTCTATTAAGGAAATGCATATTTCTGTTTCATTTCTATTAAGGCAATTCACGTTTGTACATGTAGCGCCCTGCTCCTGATGGGCAGACGCTATAAGTAAAAATTTAGTTTTGTCTGAGCTGTAGTTTAGCTCAGACTGATTATGTTAAAATTCTGGTTCTGTTCCAGTTCAGCTCGATTGCGTGGTTTTCCACTTGGCCGAGGGGTGGCGCTCTCATTGTTGGCCAGGGTTGGAAATTGCAACAAGCTGGGTATATTGAGTGCCTCTCTGCCCGGAAACAGTCAGTGGGAGTGGGCTGCCCGCTGTAATTTCTGGGAGAGGGTACTTAAGGGACAGACCCTGTGATAGGGTGTGTTCCAACCTAATGGCCCTCCTGGCCTAAGGTGTGCTGCTGCCATTCAAATTGTCTTGGGGCCGGCTGGCCCAAGGCTTCATTACTGAAAGGTAGGCCCATAAGTCCTGGGGCCTACTGATCCAGGGGTGGTCCTGTGCTGTCTTTCCTGCGGGGAGAAGCCAAGCAATTGGAGAAACCAGGGGAGGACTTTTCAGAGAGGACCGAGCAACAAGGCTGGTACCTCTAAAAGAGCCTGGAGACCCAATTGGAGGATGCATCCCGGGTCATCTACCTCACAGTATTGCCAGCTAGGCTGAAAGAAACTGGTACTGTGTGACTGTACTTTGATATTACAAAAGTTACTGGGGATTGTGCAACGGTTCTACTAATTCTTTAAGTCTGTGGCAGAGACTATGACCGAGCATCGCATCGGCTGCTAGGTCAGTGAGAGAGGCCTATCCGGTGGTTGTTGGATCCAGTGGTGGAGCTGTTTGTCCTCTGGATCAAGAAGTACCCATGACCCACAATTACAAGGTACCTGCATCCCCCTTAACCCTCCATCCCTCTATTGGAATGTCTTTTCTGTCAATAAAGCATTGAAAAAAGGACTAAGTGTCGGAGCTTAAATCTGTGAGCAACTCTTTAATGGGATCTCTGACGGGCACGATGGAACGGTGAGGTAGCGGCAAGCCCAATCAAATACCAGCAGCTCCTTCGGGGGTTAGTGCTACATACATTTTTCCTAAAAAGCAACCTATAAATGGCCCTCCCTGGTTTATTTACATTGGCTTATGGTATGTAATTTAGCAACTGCCTTTAACCCTTTTACTGCCACCACGATATGTCATATTTTACTATTGTATTAATTTTTTCAATTTATCAATTACATGTTTGTTATTGATTATGAAGTCTCTGTTTAGATTAATATTTATTACTGTCACAAGGACACTGCCAAATGTGACAAAATAAAGGTACAAAAGGGTGGTCTGTTGGACCCCTGATGTCTCAAACTAGTTCAGATTGGGGAAAGGTAGTCTCCGATCTGCTGCAAATCCAGACAGATTTGATGGTTCTGAAACTGAAGTTGAGCACTGACAGGTCCACAATAAACAGAGAGTATCGGTGCACCTATCTGTTCTCCATCCTGACGTGGTATTCAGTCCCAGGCTCTCAGGCTCACAAGAGAGTCTGAAGGTGGCTAAAAAGGGGATGTGACAAACGGGCTGTCCGACCACTGCCCTTTTCACCAACTTGACAAATGGCTGGTCAAACTTACACCGTGCTGTCACTGAAACGAAACAATGATACTCTCAGCCTCACCCTGCACAAAAATTATCCAGCCAGCGGGACCACAATCTAAGTGCCAAAAAACTGAGAGCGATGGTCACTAGGTTTAGTTAACAAGAATTGAATTATTTAAGCCACCACCAACTATTTTTATCGAAAAATAAGAAATGTTCACAATATTAGCAATACAAATTATGACTTTAGAATAACGTCTGTAACACACTCTGTCACCACAGATAGTTATAGCCAAAGATTTACCATGTAGTAGCACTCTTCAAGAGACTGGTTCTTTAACCACTTCAATACCAGGCACTTTTACCCCCTTCCTGCCCAGTCCAATTTTCAGCACTGTTGCACTTTGAATGACAATTGCGCGATCAGGCAACCCTCTACCCAAACTAAGTTTTTATAATTTTTTCCACACAAATGGAGCTTTCTTTTGGTGATATTTAATCACCGCTGGGTTTTTTATTTTTTGCTAAATAAACTAAATGTAAAAAAAAAATTTTTTTTTCTTTGTTTCTGTTTTGCAAATAAATTATCTTTCTTCGTGAATTTAGGCCAAATGTATTCTGCTACATTTCTTTGGTGAAAATAACCCAAATCACTGTTTATTATTTAGTCTGTAGGAAAGTTATAGAGTCCACAAACTATGGTATATATATATATATATATATATATATATATATATATATATATATATATATGAAAATTGATCAATTCTGATGTACTGATGGCCTATCTCATTTCTTTAGGCCCAAAAATGTCAGGACATTACAGATATCCCCAAATTACCCATTTTAGGAATGTAGACAGACCAAGGTATTTATTTTTACATACTGTCACCAGTGCAGTACAGCATCATCATAAACAGGTGTGGCGGTGATAGACACTGACTGGTGACAGTACAAAAAAAAAATGTATACTTTTTTTTTTCTTTCTTTTTTTTTTAACTATATTTTAAACGCAATTTGACCAGAGCAATGATATGATTTTTCACTTACCGTAAAACCAGTTTCTCTGAGTTCATTGACAGACACAGCCTTCTTTATTCAGAACCGTAGGGTTATATCATCTCTGCGGGAGTAGGACTAGTCAGAACAAAAAACAACCCCTGGCTACGCCCATGGGCTGTCCTCCATTAGTATATAACCCCCTGCGGCTCTAGGTATTCAGTTTAGTAGCAAGCAGTAATAGAAGTATCAAAAAACTCCATAGAGGGGTGGGTGTTGTGTCTGTCAATGAACTCAGAGAAACGGATTTTACGGTAAGTAAAAAATCCTATTTTCTCATTCGTTCATTGACAGACACAGCCTCCTTTATTCAGAACGGTAGGGACGTCCCAAAGTTGTGCTGAACATGAGGGGTGCAGGAGTGAAAAAATCCCAAGGCTAACACAAATGCCAACCAGGTAAAAGAAGCTTCACACAGGACAAGCTGGAACCCAACCTGAACGATACCCCTTCAAGAGGGATTAGACCCTCTTAACAGCAGCCTGCAAAAAGCTTGCCGCCAAAAAACGGCACCCACAGATGCCAACCCATCCACTTCATAGAACTTGTAAAAAAAATGCACAACGAACGCCTTAAGACAGAAAGCCCAAGACGCACTAGGCGCCCAAGAAGAATGCGCCATAACAGGGAAAGCAAGAACCCGATTCCTGACAGAATAGCCCAGAGTCTGATCTGTCATCTGTCTGATCCATCCAGAAGAAGGTCGCAGAAAAAGCAGACAGCCCCTTTCTTGGCCTGTCCATGAGTACAGAGAGCCTGACCTCCAAAAGACTCAGTGGCTGGCAAATACAACCGAATCCCCCAAACCACATCCCGGGCGGATATGGCAAATTCCTTTGGATGTGTTGCCAGAGACACAAGAAAGGAAACAAAATGTCCTTGTTCAAATGGAAACCCAGGGATGGAACTATAGAAAAGGGCGAAGCACCGCCTAAACCTGGGTAAGGTGAACAAGAAGATAACGCCACCCTTTTTGACACCCTGTGAGCAGAGGTGAAAGCCACCAAGAGTCCACCTTCCGAGACAGAGTAAGCAGTGGAATCTCCCGATATTTTGAGAGAGGGAGTTAGAGAGTGCCTCCTGGAGAACCGAAAACACCAAGTTAAGATCCCATGGCGGTAGAAAAAAAAGCACCAGTGGAAACAGTCTAACCCCTTGAATAAAGTTGCGCACCAGGGAGCGCGAGACCAGGGGATGCTGAAGACGACCATCCAGGCTGACACCTGGCCCTTGATGGTACTCGAGGCGCATTACTGCTAAACCCCCCGTAAATGGGGGTCGGAATTGGAGCCACCTAGAAAGAACAAGGATGAATGCCCAGTGATTCACACCAGGATATATGCGCTCTCCACACCGAGGTTAAAACCTCCTAAAAGATGGACTCCCTAGCCATCAACAGTGTCGGAACTGCCGCACCTGGCTCAACACAGCCAGGCCGTTAAAACCAGTGACTCTAAGGCAGGAAGTTAGATCCTTCTTGAGAGGCAGTCGACTAGGAACGCCGGTGACCAGGCGCACCCGGCCGGCATACCCAGACCGACTGGACCCATCTGGGATAATAGAACGACTGGAACCCCCGCAGCCGTGATCCTGCATAAAAGCCACAACGGAAGCTGGAGAGGAGGAAAGGCATAGGGAAACATCACTGGCCACATGGGCCACCAGAGCTGCCGGAGCAACCCGTAACCTTACCAGAAACCTTGGTACCGTCCAGTTGAACCAGGACATCAAGAGAACTACCTCATGAGTGTCCCAGAGGGAACAGACCTTGGAGAAGGGCCCATCCATGGTCCAACCCTCGCCAACTGAGGTATCCGCTTTTCAGCATTCCACTCCTGGAATGCATACACCAGAAGAGGGCCGGACGAAAAGTTCTGGCCACGGGAGAATATTGGCAACAGCCAGGGCCGCCACAGCCTATTTGACCCACCCTGGCGAAGGGCATAAGCCATGGTGGTTGCCTTGTCCGACTAGAACCGTACCGGGAGCCCCTGAAGTCGATCCATCCATGATCCAGACTTAGCCTGATCGCTCGAAGTTCCAGGATATTACCTTTGTGTGCCCAGTACGCAATATAATTACGTGGAGACGTAGGGAGCCAACTACAGTGTACTCTGCCTGCATAGATTTCAAGCCACCTGCTTAACTTCTATAGAACTTAGGAAAGCAGTCAGTCTTGCTGAGACCAGGCCAGCAGACACCCAGCAAACTCTGAGCACCAGCCTAGGTTGTCTTGTAGGTAATTCAGCCTAGTTCCCACCCATCCTTCTTAACAGTATATTTGTCCCTCTGTGTCAAGATTTGAAGAGACTCTTTCACTATTATAAATCTCAAATCTAAGGGATCATTGCAAAAAAAAACCCTTCTATCTGCTTTTCAAGTACCTACTGTCTTCAGTGGCTATGTTTGTGTCTGTCCCTTCTAAGATTGGCCCCTCTCGGTTTCTTTCTCCTTCCCCTGCATCACTAGAAACCAGCACGCAGCAGAAGACCAGTCATCCAGCACACCCATAAGTTTCACCCAGTGTAGCACTAAAATATAGCAGATATTGGTGAAGCTGGTGGCAGAAGGGTCAACTATATACTCCTTTCTTTTCAAGCTTAGCTGTAGTTTAAAATCTAAAAATTGACAGGGCTTCTTTGCCTGTTACCCCATATAGGCGGCAGCAGAGCAGGTAAGTCTTAACACCCAGCTGCTATGTACAGGTATATGTATTCATTGGGTTCTACTGCATACTAACTGAACTGTCACCGTTTACGGAGGAGCCGATGGTGTGATTGATGTGATAGTCAGGTACAGTGGCCACATGATTAGGGCCACTAGGAGCCATCAGCAGGGAGTGAAAGTGTGCCCAGATTATGCTCACTAAAGTATTTGAACATTCTGAAAATACAATAAATGCACTTAAAAACAAGCTTTCAATCATCTCTGTATCTATAGCATTGCTGGAGAATTATTGTTCAAAGTTCACGACACAAGCATTGAAATCTTAGGCAATGAAAAATGTAACAGCTGAATGGATTGCTTTGGTAGGGTCACCTAAAGCATACTTTTTTTTTTTTTTTTTTTTTTTATGGTCAACTTTACTCTGGTAATTTGCATTTATGCTGCAAAATATAGTTTTATAATATCTGCACTGGTCCTATTTATAATATAAATGAAGCATGTGAATGGGTTGTTCAGTGCAGGGGTCGTTGTAACATGATTCATAAACATTATTAGTCTCTACCCAGGGCTGCATTTCCCATTACGCATCTTAAAGCAGAAGTGTGGCTAGAATATGGACATTCAAATATTTACATATTCTTGATCTTAAGGCAGAACTACATTGTATCTGAGCACCACAAATCAAAAACGCTATTTAGAATTTTGTAATTTTAAAGTGATTGTAAAGGCTCGCTTTAAAAAAAAAAATAAAAAAAAAATAACAAACATGTTATACTTACCTCCTCTGTGCAGTTGATTTTGCACAGAGCAGCCCAGATCCTTCTCTTCTCGGGTCCCTCTTCGCTGCTCCTAGCTCCTCTTCCCTCCTTTGCATGCCCCTCAGCCAGCAGCTTGCTACAGGAGACACCCAAGACGAGTCAGAGTACTTTTTTTTTATCCACTCAGACATGGAGCCCCAACCTGGCCCTGCCCCCTCTCTCCCCTGATTGGCTGACTGACTGACAGCCGCTGGTGCCAATGGCACTGCTGCTCTGTCTCAACCAATCAGGAGGAGTGTCCTGGATAGCTAAGGGGATTGTGGACATCGCTGGAGAGAGAAGGGGCTCAGGTAGGCAATTGGGGGGGGGGGGGGTGCTGGGACAGCTACTACACGCAAAAGGTTTTTATCTTAATGCATAGAATGCTTTAGGATAAAAACCTTTCTGCCTTTACAATACATTTTAAGTGCAGCAGAGTACTTAAGTAAAACATTTAATTTGTGTTGCTTTGTCTGCGCTAACCCTCATTCTTAGGAATGTAAGCCTTCAGATCTGGCCAGCTGCAAGACACAGCCGGGTCTTAAATCACTTTGTAATGCAGTAATCTGTCTACAGCCCTAGCCGCTCTGAAGATTTAATAAATCGTGATGGATAGCAGTTAAGTCACCTTAGCATTTGCTCCTTGTTTAGAGGATCCAAGTTTTGCAAGATGGTAATACTAGTAATTCACACAATGACAGCATTTGATGGAAAGACAGTATAGAGTGTGAACTTACACAAGGATGACAGAAATTAGCAGCACCTGCAAACAGACTGTGTTCCACAGAGAGAAAATACATCTCAAAATATTGAGAAACATCATTAACCACAATTAAAGCACACAGTCGGTAAATGTGAGAGTTGGAAAACAGCAAGGTTCAGCACACTAATAAACATTCGTCAATGTTTTAATGTATGACCACTTTAACTGTGTTATGCTGCACCTTCATTACCCAGTCCAGGGTTGCATCTTCTTCATCAAGAACTGCAGACCTAAATATTAAACAGGTGTGCATCTCATTTACATATATTTATTTCAGTTTGATTACAGTTTAAAGACATAACCTTGCTGCACACCTGCTTCAAATTTTGTAAATGGTGCTGGAAAAGCCAATAATGTAGCAAAGCTCTGCAAATATCTCCAGTTATTTTCAACTGACTTTGTGATATTAACCCCTTTGCACCTAAAGTTAAAACAAATGTTAATGCCTAAGCACAATTTTGACATGTGTTAGTAAAACTGTTGTATCTAAGTCCCGGACCTCTCCAGGCCTAATGGTGACCTCCAGAGTTAGGAACAGCCAACATCCTTCTGTGTAGAGTGGGTTACGAGGCATGGTGGGTGCAATGTAAGGTGGATTAATGGACACCAGACACTTCTTGAGTGCAAACAGATTTATTGTCTCCTAAACAGAACTGTGGGAGAGAGGGTTTAGGGCCAGGACACCCTTCAGTAGTTGCAATGTTAATAAGCAGACTCTGAGACTTCTATAGATAGACAGCCATGCAGGGAAACGCTGTCTCCTATGGCAACAATCTTGAACAGTTTCTAACAAAGGTTGCAATGAACTCTTTCACTTTCTCCTCTTTCGATCTTTACTCAACTGAGCTCCCAGTCTATCACCTAGACCCGCTTCTTATACTCATTATCACCTAGACCCGCTTATCCACTGCCACTGGATCTCCTGAGCTCGTCCAATTCTTCCTCAAGCATTGCCCCTTGTCCCTGCTGGGTCCCTAGCTTGGCACACAAGACTGCTCTACAAGCCTCACCTCTGCTAGCTGGGTCCCTGGCTTGACACCTGCTGAAGTTTCCCAATTCTTTACCGTCCCCGGTTGGTAAGAATACTGCTCTGGTACTTGCTTCAGCTACTCACGATGGTCCCTGGTAACAAGGTGGATGGACCCTTAGTGGCAACAGCTTCCCCTCTACCTCCGACCACGACAGGTTTTCCGGCTGGCAGAACCGTCACTTCTGGTTGGACTGCAAGCCGCAGTCCCAACCCTGCGCTGCTCTCCTGCTTCTGGATAGGCCCTCAGACAGCCTAGCAGCCAGATGTCCCCAGGATAGGCCTCAGGCTTTGGCCTAGCAGCTCGGGACAATACAACACGTGTCCACCCAGACAGCCATCCATGTGACACAGAACCCCGATCACCTGACCTCACCCAAATAGGCTCTCCCAGCAAGCCAAGGGACCCAAGAAGATCCCTGCCCATTGGCTGAGATACCCCATCTATTCCTAATCTGTCCTTGCAATGCCCTTGTCTTATCTAGTGCCACCAGATACCCGGCCATCTAGTGACAGAAAAAAGAAGTGCAGCAATTCCAGAATTAGGGTGGAATCAATTGATCTCCTATCAATTGGCCAAGGCAACTATACCTGGTAGTTAAATTTACTAGCAACCCTGCCTAAACATCAGGGTGCTACACAGTATATACTGTATTTATTACCATTTTTTTTCTGGACAAATTGGTCTTTCCTTTGGTGGTAAATGGTAATGGATATCTCCTGATATTTTTTTTATTATGAATGGAAAAATTTGCCCTAAATAGTAAAAATATATTTTTTTAATTTAGTTGTATATTTCTTGCTACTACCATAGCCTTCCACCAAAGAACACCCCTAAATAAATTCTCCTGCTCCTGGCAACTGCAGCGATACCATGTGTGTGTGTGTCACAAATCGGGTATGACGGGGAACAGGAGGTGGATCCCCTATGCCAATGAGGCGATAGCACGGGTTGTATTGGAGGACCGGTTCTAATGTTGCTACTGGTTTTCACCAGAGCCCGCCGCAAGGCGGGATGGACTTGCAGCGGCGGTAGCAACCAGGTCGTGTCTTCCAATAGCAACTCGACTCCACTGACAGCTGAGACAGGTGCGGTACACAAGGATTAGGCAGAGGCAAGGTCAAACGTAGCAAAAGGTCAGGGCAGGTGGCAAAGGTTCGTAGTCAGGGGCAACGGCAGAGATCTGGATACACAGAAGGAGCAAAACACAAGAACGCTTACACTGGGCACTATAGGCAACAAGATCCGGCGCGGGCAGGAAGGGGGAGTGTATATTTAAAGGGTGCAGGTGTGTGGTAATTTGGGCCAGGCACCAATCAATTGTGCGCTGGCCCTTTAAGAATGACAGTAGTGTGTGCGCGCGCGCGCGCCGGGGAAATCAGGAGAGGAGAGGCGAGGAGAGTGGGATGCGATCCCCGGGCGGACCGGGGCCGCCACGAGGATCGCATCTTGGACACTGAGCGGCGCCTGCGGTCAGGGGGGAAGAGGATGACGGCCGTAAACCACAAAGAAGGGTGATTTAGAGGAGGACTCAGATTCTTTCAGGTTGTAAGAAAATTCGGCCCAGGGCAGGAGGTCAGCCCAGTCGTCTTGACGAGCAGAAACAAAGTGTCGCAGGTAGGCCCCAAGGATTTGGTTGACTCTCTCCACTTGTCCATTGGACTGTGGATGATAGGCAGAGGAGAAGACCAGTTTGACTTTCAATTGACCGCAGAGAGCTCTCCAAAACTTAGATACAAACTGGACGCCTCTATCCGAGACGATGTGAGATGGAAGTCCATGAAGACGAAAAATCTGGAGGAAGAAATGTTTAGCAAGTATAGGTGCAGAAGGGAGACCTGGAAGCGGGACAAAGTGTGACATTTTGGAGAAACGATCCACGACAACCCATATGGTAGGGTGGCCGTGGGAAGGAGGAAGGTCCGTGATGAAGTCCATAGCTATGTGGACCCAAGGTCGTTCAGGCACAGGCAGAGGGTGAAGAAGGCCAGCAGGCTTTTGATGAGGGGTCTTGTCTCGAGCACATATAGTACAGGCCTGTACGAAGTCCGTCACATCCTTTTTTAAGGAGGGCCACCAGTAATAACTAGAAATCAGTTGGAAGGATTTCTTGATTCCGGGATGACCAGCGAGATGAGAGGAGTGACCTCATTTGAGGATCTGAAGACGAAGACGTGGAGGGACCAAGGTTTTCCCAGGAGGAACTTGCAGCAAGGAGGCAGGGGCAGAAGAGATCAGACACTCAGGGGGTACAATGTGTTGTACAGGAGACTCGGACTCAGAAGAATCGGTAGAACGTGATAGGGCGTCAGCCCTGACATTCTTGTCTGCAGGACGGAAATGGATCTCGAAGTCGAAGCGGGCAAAAAACAACGACCAGCTAGCTTGGCGTGGGTTCAATCGCTGGGCGGACTGGAGGTAAGAAAGATTTTTGTGATCCGTAAAGATCGTGATGAGATGAATGGACCCCTCAAGGAGATGTCTCCACTCCTCAAGTGCTAGTTTAATGGCCAGTAATTCACGGTCTCTGATGGAGTAGTTCTTTTCAGGGGGGGAAAAGGTCTTGGAGAAAAAAACACAGGTGACGTTCTTGCTCTTGGAGTCTTTCTGGAGAAGCACGGCTCCAGCTCCCACAGAGGAGGCATCGACTTCCAGGAAGAACGGTTTGAGGGGATCAGGCCTGGATAGAACGGATGCAGAGGCAAAGACAGACTTGAGGCGGTTAAATGCCTCATCAGCTTGAGGAGGCCAGGACCTCGGATTCACACCTTTTTTGGTTAGTGCCACAATAGGCGCGACAATGGTGGAGAAGTGGGAAATGAACTGGCGGTAATAGTTGGCGAATCCGAGGAAACGCTGGATGGCCCGTAGCCCGGTAGGACGTGGCCAGTTCAGGACGGCAGAAAGTTTCTCCGGGTCCATTTGGAGACCTTGTCCAGAGACCAAGTATCCCAGGAAGGGAAGACTGCGGTGTTCAAAGAGACATTTCTCTAGTTTGGCGTACAGACGGTTATCACAGAGTCGCTGGAGCACTAGACGGACATGAAGACGGTGCTCCTCCAAGCTAGAGGAGAAGATCAGGATATCGTCCAGATAGACAACAACACAGGAGTACAGTAGATCTCTGAAAATCTCATTCACAAAGTCTTGAAAGACCGCAGGGGCATTGCATAACCCAAAGGGCATGACCAGGTATTCAAAGTGTCCGTCACGGGTGTTAAAGGCGGTTTTCCATTCATCGCCTTTACGGATACGGATGAGATTATATGCGCCCCGGAGGTCCAGTTTGGTGAAAAGGCTTGCTCCGCGTAAACGGTCAAATAGTTCTGAGATGAGAGGCAGTGGGTAGCGATTCTTCACCGTGATTTTATTAAGACTACGATAGTCAATGCAGGGACGTAGGGACCCGTCCTTTTTGGTGACAAAGAAGAATCCAGCAGTGGAAGAGGACTTACGGATGAAACCTCTCTTGAGATTCTCCTGGATGTACTCAGTCATAGCTTGTGTCTCCGGTATGGAGAGAGGGTAGATCCTGCCACGGGACGGGGTGGTTCCAGGGAGGAGATCAATAGGGCAATCAAAGGGTCTATGTGGTGGCAAGGCCTCCGCTTGTTTTTTGCAAAACACATCGGAAAAGTCCTGGTAAGGCTTGGGAAGACTAGGCAGAGCGGCAGCGGCGGAAACTTGTTTAATGGGCACCGCTTTGAGACAATGCCTGTGGCAGGAAGGCCCCCAACTTTTGATGTCCCCCGAGGACCAGTCGAGGGTAGGAGAATGAAGCTGGAGCCAGGGTAGGCCCAAAAGAATCTCGGAGGTACAGTTGGGTAACACAAGGAAGTCAATCTTTTCATAATGGAGAACTCCAATTCTCATGAGGAGAAGTTCGGTGCGATAACGCACGATACAGTTCAGATTTTGACCATTTACCGAGGTGATGAAAACTGGCTTGGCAAGACGGATGATTGGAACATTAAATTTGTTGACGAGAGAGGCTTCAATGAAGTTCCCTGCAGAGCCGGAGTCCAGAAAGGCTACAGCGGAAAAAGAGAATTTCTTGGTCAGAGAAATCCTCACCGGAATGGTCAGACGTGGAGAGGAAGAATCCACACCTAGCAGAGCCTCTCCTACGTTAGCTAGGTGCGAGCGTTTCCCTGGCGCTGAGGGCGGATAGGGCAGTCCTTTAAGAAATGGTCGGGACTGGCGCAATACAGGCACAGATTATGGTCTCGGCGGCGAGTCCTCTCTTGTGTGGTCAAGCGAGACCGATCCACTTGCATAGCCTCCTCAGCCGGAGGAGCAGGAACGGGTTGCAGAGGATTCTGGGAGAGAGGTGCCAGGCGAGGAAACCGCCTGACGCGACCAAAGTCCTTTTCCTGGCGTAGCTCTAGGCGTCTTTCGGTATAGCGCATGTCAATGCGGGTGGCCAGCTGGATGAGTTCAGACAGGGTAGCAGGAATCTCTCGTGCGACCAGCACATCTTTGACATGACTGGATAGACCTTTTTTGAAGGTCGCGCAGAGGGCCTCATTGTTCCAGGAGAGTTCTGATGCCAGGGTGCGGAACTGAATGGCGTAATCGCCCACTGAAGAGTTCCCCTGGACGAGGTTTAGGAGAGCCGTCTCGGCAGAGGAGGCCCGGGCTGGTTCCTCGAAGACACTGCGGACTTCAGAAAAGAAGGCTGGAATTGAAGCTGTGGCAGGATCGCCACGGTCCCAAAGTGGTGTAGCCCAGGCTAGGGCCTTATCATATAGTAGGCTAACCACGAACGCGACCTTTGACCGTTCTGTGGGGAACTGGTCCGACAACATCTCCAGATGGAGGGAACACTGGGATAGGAACCCTCGGCACAGCTTGGGGTCCCCATTGAATTTGTCAGGAAGGGACAGGCGGATCCTAGCAGCAGCAACTCGTGGTGGAGGAGATGCAGGAGGTGGCGGTGGAGATGGCAGAAGCTGCTGTAGCATAGCAGTCAACTGCGCCAATTGCTGTCCTTGTTGAGCGACCACCGTGGTCAGATCCGAGAGGCTTGGCAGCGGGACCTCAGCGGGATCCATGGCCGGATCTACTGTCACGAATCGGGTATGACGGGGAACAGGAGGTGGATCCCCTATGCCAATGAGGCGATAGCACGGGTTGTATTGGAGGACCGGTTCTAATGTTGCTACTGGTTTTCACCAGAGCCCGCCGCAAGGCGGGATGGACTTGCAGCGGCGGTAGCAACCAGGTCGTGTCTTCCAATAGCAACTCGACCCCACTGACAGCTGAGACAGGCGCGGTACACAAGGATTAGGCAGAGGCAAGGTCAAACGTAGCAAAAGGTCAGGGCAGGTGGCAAAGGTTCGTAGTCAGGGGCAACGGCAGAGATCTGGATACACAGTAGGAGCAAAACACAAGAACGCTTACACTGGGCACTATAGGCAACAAGATCCGGCGCGGGCAGGAAGGGGGAGTGTATATTTAAAGGGTGCAGGTGTGTGGTAATTTGGGCCAGGCACCAATCAATTGTGCGCTGGCCCTTTAAGAATGACAGTAGTGTGCGCATGCGTGCCTGGGGAGCTGGGGCGCGCGCCTGGGGAGCGGGGGCGCGCGCGCGCCTGGGGAGCTGGGGCGCGCGCGCCGGGGAAATCAGGAGAGGCGAGGAGAGTGGGATGCGATCCCCGGGCGGACCGGGGCCGCCACGAGGATCGCATCTTGGACACCGAGCGGCGCCTGCGGTCAGCGGAGCCGACCGAGGCGCTGCAGAGCCTAGGACGCCATGGGCGCTCCGGGATGGAGGAGGCACCCGGAGCGCTCGGCGTTACAGTGTGTTGTTGTTTGTATCCGTAGTACAGCCCAGAAACAATAGTGTGCATAATCCTACCTAAATTAAATCATTTTGTTACTTGTACCTATTTCAAGGAAACTGGCAGAAATTGTTACATCCCCCATGGTAGTTGTTATCACCTAAAGTGGCTTAGGCCATCCCCAAAGGACAAATCCTTAGGATAACATGTAATTGTTCCAGATTAGAGGACTATAAGATCCAGTCTCAGATCTTGAAGAAGTGTTTCTTAGAAAAGGGTTATCATGAGGAGAAACAAAATAAGGTATATAAGGTTTCTAGAATTAAACGGAAAAATCCACCACTGTGTCATAAATGTAAAATGTGTAAGACCACTACACCGCTAGTGGTAAAACTTGTAGAACTAGACCTTTTACTTCTTATAGAACTTCTAAGTAATACGACATTGAACACTTTATCTCATATACCACTAGAGGTGTTTAACTTTTGGAATGCACACACATACTTAATATACGTAAGGGTTACAATTACCATAGTCTCTCCAAACATTACTGCCTCCACCATAATGAAGACCCTTCCACTTTGTTGTGCTTTTTTAAGGACAGTTTCCCGCACATTTTTATTAAGTAATTTTTAACAAAGATATTTTTAAGATACAAAATCAATCTATATGACACAGTCTATATATGTGAAACTTATTCACGGAGACGAGTGGTCATACGAAATAGTCACATAAAAGACTTCACACAATAGGTTTCGTTGGACAAGGTGTCAGCTATTGAATTTTGTCTTCATGGTTGTAAATTGTCCAAACAGTCTTTACTTGAGCACAATGGGTTTTCCTTCCTATTCACGGGACACCTCCAGGTGATGATACCTTGTTATGCCCCGTACATCCTATGTATGGCCCAAACCTTGCCATATATATTTGCACGTCCTTCTTTATCCATTCAAGGAGATAAGATCCTTTTGTTCAGGCAACATCTTGTTTCAATACAGGCTTGTAAAATGTATATATTTGAGACTTGTAAAAGAGGCAATCAGCTTATCTTTTTTTTCCAAGAGCAAAAGTTCGCTTCAAATTTTTTTTTTTTTTTTTTTTTTTTTTTTTTTTTAGGCCTACTGAATCTCTCATCTCTGCCAGTGAATATTAGATGTCTTTCTTCATAAATTCACAACAACTTTAAAAGATATAGGGATAGATTGCTATTCTCCCCATTGGAGAGGTAGTGATCTTGTGAGAGGTATTCCCAAACTTGAAACTTGTTGGATTTATCAACTAAAAACCTATAGACCTCATGGTCTCACCATAGAATGGAATTTGAACAGTTTTATTAATAATAGTTCATTTGCATGTTATTTTTATTTTTGTTTATATTTTCCTTTTCATTTCTATTTAAATTTCATGTGTTTTTCCAATATTTATTATTATCCATTTGCTGCCTATGCTCTTGCCTTTAATTTTGATGTTAGTTTTAACATTAACTTATGTAAAGGCTCCTCCAATACACATGGTGTTGCATAATGATGTAAATAAATTCAAGACTTTTCGTAAAGGAAAAACTATTATAAGCATATCTGTTTTTTAATAAAAAGATGGTGTTGTTTCATCCTATATACTGCAATTATCCTGTTTGGTCAGGTATTTGGGACGCTGTCTCAATTCACTTGAATGTCCTTGTGACCCCTTCTGTGTGGTATTCTAAAAGCCATTGGAAATTAATATGGAGTCAGTAACATAGTATGCAATCATCATTGAGTGCAGATCAGTTTTTTGTTTCTATTTGTGCTCTAGTGTTGGTCTATGGTGGACACCATTTTTCTATTTTTTTTTTTCTTGATTGCAGATCCGGTCTTGTGACTGGAGGGGGGTCTATATAATTGTGTTATGGCGTCCCACGTTCAAGCTCCTGTATCCCCTGAGGGTGTGCTGTGACACAAACCACCTAGGGTGGGACCAGAACCTGTGATTAGAGTTGAGCGGACACCTGGATGTTCGGGTTTGATGGGTTCGGCCGAACTTCGCAAAAAAGTTTGAGTTCGGGACCGAACTTGACCCCGAACCCGAACCCCATTGAAGTCAATGGGGACCCAAACTTTTGAGGACTAAAATGGCTCTAAAAAAGTAATGGAAAGGGCTAGAGGGCTGCAAATGGCAGAAGCATTTTGTTAAGAGCATGGCAAGTGCTCCTGCAAAGAAATGTGGATAGGGAAATAACTTAAAATAACCTAAAATACATAAAAATAAAAAATAATATGCTGGAGGCCCCCTTATCAGGAGAAGAGGTACAGACAGTCATTAAGAACCTCAGAAACTCAACGGCACAATGCCACACACATGGTGGGAATGCCCCAGAATACGCACTTTCTGGAAAAAATTATTCAATTTAATCGATAAGCTTGTGGGAAGCCAGATCCCCAGAACCCCTCAAGTGGCCCTTCTTAACACGCACATCCCAAAGATTCCCAAGGCCTCGCGCAGGCTGATTCATTTCATTTTCCTGGAAGCTAAACTTACTGTGGCGAAAGCCTGGAAAAAAACTACAATCTCATTCCCAGCGGTGAAAAGAAAAATCTCCTGGATAATGTCGCAGGAGAAATTATCTAGCATACTATCAAACATGTTAGGAAAATTTGAAGCGACCTGGGAACCATGGTCCATTTACATAGGTTCGCCTCTGACCACTAACGCATTACCTGCCAGACGTCCTCCAACTCCTGTTATTGATGCTCCTTCTTAACCCCCTCCTTTTCTCTTCTACACTTTTTAATCTCTCTTTCCTCCTTTTCTAGCTCTCTTCCTTTTCTATCCCTTCCCTCGTTACTATTATGCTTATTTCTTAAGCTTATCTGGAAAGTGATAATTGACTATACACTGATGCCTAGTCACGGATTCCTATCTTAGGAAAAAAGACACATGATAATTTCCGTGCCTCTCCTCGGGCACAGCTAGCTCCCATTGGGGGTGTCCAGGGAGGAGGTACACCTCCGTCCATTAACAGGAATACCAACCCTTCACTCTAACACTATCATGTCTGTCTAAAAGGATTTTACATTTTATATCTCTTACATGTTACACTCGATTCATCTTGTTGTGCTGCTTGTAACCTTTCTATGTTTTGACTGAATCGATATTCTGAATGTCACTTTAAAATGTATTATTCTTGTGATACAAAATAAAATACTTTGAAATAAAAAAAATAAAAAATAATAATCTTGACCTAGGAGGACGAGGTCCATATGGAGTAGGAGGTTGAGGTGGCGGTGGATGTGGCGGTGTAGGTGGAAGCAGCGGTGGAGGAGGACGAGGTAGCCAACACTGGTTTTTGATTTTTATTTACATTATTTTTTAAAATTAGGGTACACCTTAAAAGAGTGAGAAAAATACAACAATGGCTGGGTAAGGCCGGTGATGTGTCGAATCCTGTCCCCCGTCGGATAGTGTCCGCCCTGTACTGCGCTTGCTACTGCGCGGTGAGTCCAGGTTCAAGCTCCACTATCCGAGGTTCAAGCCGAGCAAAGCGAGCCCACGAGGGGCCCTGTTACTATGTGGTACCGTATGTCCACTTGGATGGCAGGGCTTGAACCTGCACTCACTGTGCAGGCGCTGTTCATCTTCAAAGATTTTTGGAATCTCCTTGTCCTCTGTACTGCGCAAGCGCTGCAATCTCCTTGTCCTCCGTACTGTGCAAGCGCATTACGGGGCACACACTATACGATGCCCGGACAGTTTTTGTCAGAACACCGGTATACATGTCTATTCTGGACAAGGTACGGACAAGTCCTGTGTGAACGTGAGCTTGTCCACATTGGCTCTGGACAGGCGGCTGCGCTTGTCTGCGATAATGCCCCCTGCCGTGCTCAATACGCGTTCAGATAATACACTGGCTGCAGGGCAGGCCAGAACCTCCAAGGCGTAAAGGGTGAGCTCAGGCCATGTGCCCAATTTGGAGACCCAGAAGTTGAAGGGAGCAGACCCGTCATTCAGTACGTGTAGGCGTGTGCACACATACTGCTCCACCATGTTAGTGAAATGCTGCCTCCTGCTAAGATGTTCCATCTCAGCTGGTGGTGCTGGTTCTTGTGGCGTGCTGATAAAGCTTTTTCACATTTCGGCCATTCTAACCCTGCCTTCTGAGGAGCTGGCGGTGCCCCGGCTGCGTTGGCGACCTCTTCCTCCTCCTCTGCCTTCGCCTTGTGCTTCCACCGTACCCCCGCTGTCAGGTTGGAATGACACCAGCAGCGCGTCTGCCAGTGTGCGCTTTTACTCGCGCATCTTATGATCACGCTCCAGTGAGGGAATTAATGATGGTACGTTGTCCTTGTAACGGGGATCCAGCAGCGTGGCCACCCAGTAATCAGCACCAGTTAGAATGTGGGCAACTCGGCAGTCGTTTGCGGAGACACTGCAGCATGTAATCGCTCATGTGTGCCAGGCTGCCCAGAGGCAACGAAAAGCTGTCCTCTGTGGGTGGTTTATTGTCTGTGTCCTCTGTATCCCCCCAGCCACGCACCAGTGATGGCCATGAGCTGGTCTGGGTGCCACCCTGCTATGAACATGGTTCCTCCTCATACTCCACGTCGTCATCCTCCAGAACTGTGCCCTTGCTGGACAATTGTGTACCTGGCGTTTGTTGGTGCAGGAACCCACCCTCGTAGCCACTTGTGAATGACTGCCCTGAAAGCCTTGGAAAAGATCCCTCTTCCTCCACCTGTGCCACATCCTCTTGCATCATCGCCCGAAGTGTTTTTTCAAAGAGGCATAGAACTGGTATAGTAACGTTGAGAACGGCGTCATCGGCACTGGCCATGTTGGTGGAGTACTCGAAACAGCGCAACAAGGCACACAGGTCTCGCATGGAGGCCCAGTTATTGGTGGTGAAGTGGTGCTGTTCCACAGAGCGACTCACGCTTGCATGCTGCAGCTGAATCTCCACTATCGCCTGCTGATGCTCGCACAGTCTGGCCAGCATGTGCAAGGTGGAGTTCCACCTTGTGGGCACGTCACATATGAGGCAGTGAGCGGGAAGGCTTAAGTTACGCTGCAGCGCTGACAGGCGAGCAGCAGCAGGGTGAGAACGCTGAAAGTGCACACAGACGGCCCGCACTTTCTGCAGTAGCTCTGGCATATCGGGGTAATTTTTAAGGAACCTCTGGACCACCAAGTTCAGCACATGCGCCAGGCAAGGGATGTGCGTCAAACCGGCTAGGCCCAGAGTTGCTACGAGATTTTGCCCATTATCGCACACCACCAGGCCGGGCTTGAGGCTCACTGCCACCAACCACTCATCGGTCTGTTGTTCCATATCCCTCCACAACTCCTAAGCGGTGTGGGGTTTTTCCCCCAAACAGGAAAGTTTTAAAACTGCCTGCTGTCGTTTACCCCTGGCTGTGCTGAAGTTGGTGGTGAAGGTGTTAGGCTGACCGGATGAGGAGGCGGTAGAGGATGAGAAAGCGGAGTAGGAGGAGTTAGCAACAGGAGGCAAACTGAAGTGCCCTGCAATCCTTGGTGGTGGAAGGACATGCGCCAAAATGCCATCCGCCTCAGGCCCAGCCGCCACTGCA
Source organism: Lithobates sylvaticus (assembly GCA_028564925.1). NCBI lineage: Eukaryota > Metazoa > Chordata > Amphibia > Anura > Ranidae > Lithobates > Lithobates sylvaticus. The sequence continues at coordinate 94,417,841 of CM053034.1, forward strand.
TTTACCCAGTGTGCTATTAGGGAGATATAACGTCCCTGACTGTGCTTACTGGTCCACAGATGGCATTGCGCAGTGCACACCTGATTTTGTCCCCCACTTGGTTGTACAGGGAAGGGATGGCTCGCCTGGAAAAGTAGTGGCGGATGGGCACGACGTACTGTGGGACAGCCAATGCCATCAGGCTTTTAAAACTCTGGGTCTCCACCAGACGGAATGACAGCATTTCAAAGGCGAGGAATTTTGAAATGATGGCATTCAGGGCCAGGGATCGCGGGTGGGTAGGGGGGTACTTCCTCTTCCACTCCAGTGTTTGGGAGAGAGCTGAACGCTTCCATGGGACATTGTGGAGATGGTTGGTGACCCAGGTGGTAGTGTTGCTGGCAGATCCTCTGCGGGTTGGCAGGTGCCACTGTCACTACAGAGGTGGATGAAGAGGCCGAGACTGCAGCAGAAGAGGAAGCAGGAGGAGCCAGAGACCTTTCTTGGTTTTTGAGGTTTCTACTCCACTGCAGCTCGTGCTTTGCACTTAGATGCCTGGTCATGCAGGTTGTGCTCAGGTTGAGAACGTTTATGCCTCGCTTCAGGCTCTGATTGCACAGCATGCAAACCACTCGTGTCTTGTCATCAGCACATTGTCTGACGAACTGCCATGCTAGGGAACTCCTTGGACCTGGCTTTGGTGTGCTCAGTCCCTTGCTGCATTGGGCAGTAGCAGGCATACTGTCTAGGGGACGGACGCTCTGCTTTTGCACCCTGCTCCCTCTTCTGCTGTGCTGGTGGCTCTGTGCGACCACCGCCTCTTCCTCCGAACTATACAGGTCACCTGCATGACGTTGATTCCGTGTGGGGTCAAGGACCTCATCGTCCTCCACATCGTCCTCCACCCAGTCTTCACCCCTGCCTTTCTTGTCGGTCTGCACAATTGCGAAAGCAGCAGCAGTTGGCACCTGTGTTTCGTCATCATCCGAGATGTGCTGCGATGGTCCTCCCATGTACTCATCTTGAAACATAAGTGGTTGGGCATCAGTGCACACAATCTCTTCCACTTCTGGGGCAGGGCTAGGTGGATGGCCCTGGTAAACCCTGCTAACAGAGTCATCAAAAAGCAGAAGAGACTGCTGCATGATTTGGGGCTCAGACTGCTTGGCTGATTTGCAAGGGGGTGAGTTGAAAGACTGATGGACATTGGTTGCAGGTGCCAACTCTGATCTTTCAGCAGGAGACTGGGTGGGAGACAATGTGAAGGAACCGGAGGCACTGTCAGCAACCCAATCTACTATCGCCTGTACTTGTTCTGGCCTCAACATTCGTAGAGCCGCATTAGGCCCGACCAAATTCGGCTGCAGGCTCTGTCGCCTACTTGCACCTGAGGAAGGTGTTTCACTTGTGCGTGTAGTTTTCTCAGATCGACCGCGTCCTCTCCCTGCAACAGGAGCTCCACCAGCAGACCAACAGTATATAAAGGGTGTATCTCACAGTAACATATGCAGTGCTGGTGCACTGAGCTTGCATAAAATGCCCGCCGACGCCAACCTAACTGATGGATAAAAATTATCTTTTCTCTGGCACTGGGCTCAGGGCAGTGTAAAAAGATTGTGCACTGCACCCACACAACAAAATCAAGATAGATCGCTGAGTAATTAGATTTCTGAAGCAGGACTCCTATCTAATTCTCTTCCTCAAAGCAGCAGCAACCTTTCCCTACTCTGAGTATGTCAATATGAGATATGTAAATCACCTGCCACTCACAGCAAGGGGGCGTTTTTGACAACGTTTTCAAGACTTTGTCAAGATTTCGCTAACTGAACAATAAAAGAGGATTGCTCAGGCTTCGAGTAAATCTGTGTGGCAAGACAGGGCTCAAATGAAAGGAAATCTTATTCTCTATATTATGACATCAAAAAAAGAATTGGGTTTACATCCACTTTAAGGCAATGCACACATTATATAATACAGGGGGTACAGTTTCGAATACACTTCGAAAGATGGAAAAATCTCAAAATGGCATCAAATTACAGATTAGACATTCTTATAATATGTCAAAAAAAGTTTGATTTTATTTCCATCATTTACACTTTCAAAATTACAGAAAACAAAAAAATGGCATCTGCAAAAGTTTGGGCACCCTGCAGAATTTATAGCATGCACTGCCCCCTTTGCAAAGCTGAGACCTGCCAGTGTCATGGATTGTTCTCAGTCATCGTCTGGGAAGACCAGGTGATGTCAATCTCAAAGGTTTTAAATGGCCAGACTCATCTGACCTTGCCCCAACAATCAGCACCATGGGTTCTTCTAAGCAGTTGTCTAGAAAACTGAAAATAGTTGACGCTCACAAAGCTGGAGAAGGCTATAAGAAGATAGCAAAGCGTTTTCAGATGTCAATATCCTCTGTTCGGAATGTAATTAAGAAATGGCAGTCATCAGAAACAGTGGAAGTTAAAGCAAGATCTGGAAGACCAAGAAAAATATCAGACAGAACAGCTCGCAGGATTGTGAGAAAAGCAATTCAAAACACACGTTTGACTGCACGATCCCTCCAGAAAGATCTGGCAGACACTGGAGTTGTGGTACACTATTCCACTATAAAGAGATACTTGTACAAATATGGTCTTCATGGAAGAGTCATCAGAAGAAAACCTCTTCTATGTCCTCACCAAAAAAATCAGCGTTTGAACTTTGCAAATGAACATATAGACAAGCCAGAGGCATTTTGGAAACAAGTTCTGTGGACCGATGAGGTTAAAATAGAACTTTTTGGCCGGAATGAGCAAAGGTACGTTTGGAGAAGAAAGGGCTCAGAATTTAATGAAAAGAACCTCTGTCCAACTGTTAAGCATGGGGGTGGATCAATCATGCTTTGGGGTTGTATTGCAGCCAGTGGCACAGGGAACATTTCACGAGTAGAAGGAAAAATGGATTCAATAAAATTTCAGCAAATTTTGGATGGTAACTTGATGCCATCTGTAAAAAAGCTGAAGTTAAAGAAAGGTGAAACTCAACATTTGCAATGCTGCAGCAGCTGCACACACAGCAGAGGGCCATCAAAGAGTACTTGTGCAAGTATGGCACCAGGACAGGGTCAGGGGAGCATGGCTTATTTTCTCCACGCAAGTGGCTACTGATCAAGGATGCATGCACTGTCCAGTCACCATTTGAGTACGCTTTCTACCGTCGTGTGGAAGGCAATGTTTTGGCCTTGTTGGGCAGGGTAGTCAGCAGTAATGTTCATATTACTACTTACTCATGGTCCAGCAGGCATGGGCAGGGACATTACCTTTCCATCATGGCGCACTGGGTAACTCTGCCCTGCAGCTGGGAAGGATGCAGGACAGGGTTCAGTGTTGGAGCTTGTTCTGCCACCATGCCTGAACTGGCCCTGCTGTTAAATATTATTTAAAAAATTGTAATTACATGCCCCTGTTAAACAGGGGCAGAAAAATTGGGCCTTGGGTGGTGGCAGTGGTGCCACAACACTGTAACCCCTCACATACTCTCATTGGGCGCAGTAACGGGCTCTGCTGTGAAATATAATATGAAAAACTGTAATTACATGCTCCTGTTAAACAGGGGCAGAAAAATTGGGCCTTGGGTGGTGGTGCCCTAAACCAAAAATCCTGTTGGAAGCTAGCATCATCAAGATTTAGGAAGAATAGGATAGTCAGCATAGGCAGTCTTCAAGGGATAACAGATCCATAGCCAATTCAATTAGTTATATCAGGATCAGGTGTTTGATAGCTGCTGATCCAGGACTGATTTATTTTTATAAATGTGAGCCTATCAACAGAGTCTGTGGACAGGCGAACTCTTTCATCCATTACAAACCATCCAGCAGCACTGAATGTGCGTTTAGAAAGCACACTGGATGCAGGACAGGCCAGTAGCTCGATTGCATATTGAGCAAGTTCTGGCCAGTGGTCCATCCTCAAGACCCAGTAACCCAGTGGATGCTCTGTTGGAAAGGTTTCCAAGTCTGCTATTGCCCCTAGATATTCCTGCATCATATAATGCAGACGCTGGCGATGGTTGCTTGAACCTATCAGACCTTGGTGCTGAGGACTGAAAAATAGTTTAAAGGCATCGGTCAGGTGGCCATCTTCTCAATCGCTCTTCCTCTGACGGAACAAGGCCTCAGAAACACGTTGTCCAGCACCAGGAAATGGTAACCTCTCAGGGTCTGGTAATGCGTTACACAAACTTTTCTTCAAGGCCTCCTGAAGATGTTTCATCCTCTGCTCCCTCTGAGAAGGCAGGATGAGTTCTGCAACTTTACCCTTGTAACGTGGATCAAGAAGGATTACCAGCCAGTACTTATCCCTATCCTTGACACCACAAATTCTAGGGTCCTTTCGCAGGCTTTGCAGAATTGGGGAGGCCATGCAGCATAAGTTTTCAGAGGCATTCGATTCTGAGTCTTATGGGTCACCTAAGGATCACATTATCCGTAACTACCTCCTCCCAGCCACGTACAACTCCCTGGGTTTCTGGGGACTGAAAACCATCCCTGCGTGTTATTCTCTACATCCATGCTGACACAATCCTCCTTCTTCCTGTGTGCTTGGTGGCACTGCAGGAATGCTATTTGGTTAAAGGGGGCATTGAGAGGAAAGGAAGTCCCCCTTTGCAGAAGGGCGATCATATAAATGGAATACTAATGTAGCACTGACCCCCGAAGGAGCTGCTGGTTTTTGTTGGGCCTGTACTCGGATTTTACACCCCAAGTAACTTGGCTCAATCCCCTTGACACAGCTGTGGTACAGTATGGTGTGAAGGTGACAACAGAGAATGACCCCACATGTACAATACAACAATAATTGTACCTTTACCTGTACCTGGGTATCCACTGCTTTGCCTGTGAGAGAAGGAACAATGCTTCACACCAATTGTATTTAACCAGAACGTATTTTTACTGGAACTGGTAGAAAAGCAATAATTACAATAACTGTACTGTCACACAAACGTAGTGCCACAGCACAGTAGATATTCACAAAAGTTTTTTTGCATATAAAGAATTTGTGGATGCACACGCGTCTCCAAGGGGGACCTACGCTCAGAGGGACAATGCCTTACTCTGGGCACCTTTCCCACTTCCAGCACGCCGCATCAAACACAAAATGTAAAACCAGCAACACAGTACAACACACTAGCTAGGGAGCTCCCCCTTACTTTATAAGACAGTCCTTTCTATTTGAAATGAATGCAAGGCCTTGCAATGAAGATGTAGTCTTTATTCTTCTGTCTTCTGCTAGCTATTGTGTTGAAATAATTGTAATCCAAAAAGGGTTTAGTAAACAAGAACAGTGCAGAATGAGTATTAAAACTGTTGGTGATGTGGCACACTTATGACTACCTCCGGTGTAGTCGTCTCTGATACACCAGCATCAGTTCTCAGTGAAGTATAGCCTTGAGGCCTGCTAAACTCAGTCTGCTAGTGTGCAACCGCCACTACGGGACTCCCAGTCCCAGCAACACTGTGAAATGAGTTTAAGTTTGTAAAAGGGCATTTGAAATTGTGGGTGGCAGCCCTCTCACCAGCTTCAGGCCTAGAAGAATAGGAACCCTTCGCTCCAGCTGTCTGAATCCTGCTTTAAGCCAGCATCTTCATGCTGCTTCTCTTCCGCAAGATGACCTGGACTCTCAGATGGCTCCGTCAGGCGTCTCTGAATCCCTCTCGATCAAAAGCCGGAGGCTATGCTCTCCGGAAGGCCTCCTCACAGGTCCTTACTGGCAGGCCACGCATTTTGAAGAGAGCAAAAAATGGCCGCCCGTGTCCTTATATACCTACCCAGCATGCAGTTCCACTCCTGAGTGTCCATGGGTAGGTCACTTGGCATTGTGGGTAGGTAGGTCACTTATGAATGTAAACAGTCACTTCCTGCAACATTTCCAATGTCCTTGTAAAAGAAAATAACTGAAGTGCATTTCCCGTATAAACCACTAGATGGTGCTAAATCCTATAACACTGCTCATAGATTAACATTGCATTATTTTAGTAAGCAAAAATACCAGTGCTACACTAATAACACACAACCAAGAAAACAACATCAGGTTAGAGATTTACAACCAAAATATTTTTCCCCCTGAAAACTGTGGTCACTATCCATCTCAGAGAGGGCGTGGGAGACAAAAAAAAGTTGCAACAATAGGGGCTCCTTAGAACAGGACAACAAAAAATGAACCATACACATAGACTCTGATCATGCATACCATGCTTCACAGACCGATCGTTCTTTGTCCCTAACACGGACAAATACAACACAATACATGAACAAGGGAATCTGATTCCTCACCCTCAGACACATCTAGCAATGTTAGTCATACTGTCCAACTGACAGGTCGTCTAAAACCTGCAAAATCCTACAAAATCCTTAAACTCAACACGGGGGCCTCTTCCTCCCCCAAACGAACAGGGGAGGGAAAGGTCTGGACCCATATGTAATTTTGGATCCGGCCTGACCCCCAAGTGTAATCAATTTATCATTACACCACTTAACTGCAATACAAGTACCCTCCAGAGGTTTGAGTTTTTGTTCTCAGGCAAATTTCGATTTGTTTGAGGTCATTACTGATATACAACTTTTCATGCGGAAATTGCTATTAAAATGCATATATGCCAAAAATTACGTCGATTTTGACACCACAGATTGGTCTAAGTACAGCATGAAGGAACTTAACCTCTTCGCGCCCGGGCTATAGCCGAAAGACGGCTGCAGCGCGGGCGCTCCCTGCCGGCAGGACGTCCCTGGACGTCCTCCTCTTTACTTCCGCAATGCGCGCTCCTGAGAGCACGCATCGGGAAAGTTTTGTGCTGGCCTCGGACACAGCCAGTCACAGGTCGCTGTAAACGGCCAATCACAGCGGCCGTTTACAGCGCGATCGGCGTGACCAATGAGAGATGATCTCATATGTAAACATATGAGATCATCTGTCAGCGCCGCTCTCCCTCCTCACACAGAGACAGCGTGTGAGGAGGGAGAGATTAACGGCTGCAGCAGCCGTGAGTAAAAAAAAAAACGAAAAAAAAATGTTCCACCTGTCCCCGCTGCCACCTGTCAGTGCCACCTGTCCCCAGTTCCATCTGTCAGTGCCACCTGTCCCCCAGTGCCACCTGTCCCCTGTGCCATGTATAAGTGCCATCTGTCATCAGTGCCACATAGTGCCATCTGTCATCAGTGCCATATCAGTGTCACGTGTCATCAGTGCCACATATTAGTGCCATCTGTCATCAGTGCCACCTGTCAGTGTCACGTGCCATCTGTTATTAGTGTCACCTGTCATCAATGCCACGTATCAGTGCCATCTGTCATCAGTGTCACGTGTCATTAATGCCACGTATCAGTGCCATCTGTCATCAGTGCCACGTATTAGTGCCATTTCTCATCAGTGCCACGTATTAGTGCCATCTCTCATCCGTGCCACATGATATCAGTGCCACGTATAAGTGCCATCTGTCATCAGTGCCCCATATTAGTGGCATCTTTCATCAGTGCCACATCAATGTCACGTGTCATCAGTGCCACGTATCAGTGCATCTGTCATCAGTGCCACGTCAGTGTCACGTGTCATTGTCCTGGTGCTCCAGGGCCTTCAAAAGTGTACTAGGTAGTCAACAAGTTAGATGTGTAATTTATGCTCCTAGAACACGTGATGGCGCTCCCTGCATGTTGGGCCTCTTTAAGTGGCCAGGCTGTGGAAAAGTCCCACACATGTGGTATCATAATACTTAGGAGGAGTAGCAGAATTTATTTTGGGGTGTCATTTGTGGTATACACATGCCATGTGAGAGAAATAACCTATTACAATGACAATTTTGTGGGGAAAAAATTAATTTATTTTGCAAAGAATTGTGGGAAAAAATGACAACATCAAAAGGCTCACCATGCCTCTTACTAAATACCTTGGAATGTCTACTTTCAAAAAAGGGGTCATTTGGGGGGTATTTGTACTTTCCTGGCTTGTTCGGGTCGCAAGAAATGAGATAGGCCACCAGTACATCAGATGTGATCAATTTTGTATAATTCGCACCACAGCTTGTAGACTCTCTAACTTTCACAAAGACCAAATAATATCCACCAATTTGGGTTATTTTTACCAAAGATATGTAGCAGTATAAATTTTGGCCAAAATTTATGAAGAAAAATTAGTAATTTGCTAAATTTTATCACAAAAAAACAAAGAAAAATGCGTTTTTTTCGACATTTTCTGTCTATTTTCATTTAAAGCGCAAAAAATTTAAAACCCAGAGGTGATCAAATACCACCAAAAGAAATCTCTATTTGTGGGAAAAAAAGGACAAAAAATTAATTTGGGTACAGTGTTGCATGACTGAGTAATTGTCATTCAAAGCGTGAGAGCACCGAAAGCTGAAAATTGATCTGGGCAGGAAGGGTGTTTAAGTGCCCAGTAAGCAAGTGGTTAAAGCTCTACGCAACCTCACACTCCTCTTTCAAGAAAACAACACAGTAGATTTAATTGATCAGATTGACCTTGATAAAATATTTGAGGACATAAATAAATCCACACTTAATCCTATTACTTTGTTTAGAAGTCCATCAACAAAATTTCCCCCACCCAACACAAACCCCCATGTGGCAACTTTTTTAAAACAAACCATCAAAGACATCTGTAAATTGCCACTCAAGAAAAATAACCCCCAAAATCTGACTGACGAGGAAAACAAGGCCCTGGAATCTTTGTGTAAAAACAAGTCTATCAAAGTAAAAGCTTCAGACAAAAGAAGGTAGCATATGAAGGAGGAATCATCCCAAAGGACCTCTATGAATTCATTAGAATCAAACACCCGAGTGCGACTACCTTTTATAGCCTCCCTAAAATACATAAGGACTCCATACGTCCTAACCATGCCTTCATTCATCAAAGACATGATTCATTTTCTACAAACAATTGATGAACTAACTATTTCAGATGAGTCTATCCTTGTTGTGATAGATGTAGAGGCCCTGTACAGCTCAATCCCCCATGACAAGGGCTTGGCTGCTGTACATAGGGTCCTCCAACAAGGTTCCCATCACAATAGGGCCTTGAATGAATTCATACTCAATGGCCTTGAATACATTCTTAACTTTTTCTTGTTTGATGGTTCCCACTACCTCCAGGTACAAGGCGTAGCGATGGGGACATACTGTGCCCCACCCTACGCAAACCTGTATCTGGGGGAGTGGAAACGATCCCTCCTCAGTGGCGAGGACCTTGTTGAGTATACGAGCCAGGACTCGACATGACTCCAATACATCAACGACGTCTTCGTTGTCTGGGAGGGACCAGAGGAAACCCTGATGGAGTTCTTCCACAAAATCAACACTAATGATTTGAATTTAAAATTCACAATGGTACATGACAAGAATATCATCACATTTTTGGATTTTCAAGTATTTTGTAACTCTGAAAGAAAACTTTGTAGCACTCTGTTCCGGAAGAGCACGGCTGGGAACACCGTGCTGCATGCTGATACTTTTCACCCTACCTCATTGAAAAATTCCATTCCGTATGGACAATACCTGCAACAGATATTGTTCTAACGGCATCTTCTTTAAAGAGGAAGCAGGTAAACTCCAAGATAGGCTGTTAGAGAGGCTTCAGCCATTCCTGATTACGTAAAGCATATAATAGAATGGCTGCAAAGTCTCAAAATTAACTTCTCTTCAAATTCAACCCTAAAAAAGCTTCAGACTGTGATCCAATCAGGATAATTTTGCGCTTTTCCAAAACAACACAAGCAAATTAGAGAAATCATTCAATGCCATTGGACAATAGTTACAGACGATTCAAAAGTCCAGAAGTTTATATCCAATATCTCCTCTATCATATTCAAGAGAGTTACATCGGTAAAGTGAATACAAGGGGGAGTCCAGGAAGAAACACTGCCAACACGGGCTCTTTTTCATGTGGCCACTGCTCCCACTGCCCCCTCATTAGAAAAGAGAAGATGTTTCTTCTCCCCAATGGGGAAGCCTTTCTACCTATCCACTTTGCTAATTGCCAGACTCGCGGACTGGTCTACATGATGGTATGTGAATGCGGCGCATTCTACATATGAAAAACAAAAAACAAGAGTTTTGGCGCCGCATCACTAAACACATATACAGCATGCAGATAGGAAATCGATATGTACCACTATGTACCACTTGGTAGACATGTAGTCTTTAAACACAACTATAAAATTCCAAAAGTTTCCTTTGCTGCCCTCGATAGATACATATTCTCAACAGGGGTGGCGATTGGAACAAAATTCTTTTGCAACAAAGCAGAGATGGATCTTCAGGTTACAGGTCATTATGTACCCTGGCCTGAATGAATCTCTTTTGCTCCATTCTTGCAGGGTTTTGTATCAGGCAAGACACAATAATGACCATGATAAAGTAGAACATATAGGGTGCTATACCTCTTTAAATAATATCGTGTAGATCACAGAAAGATATACACACTTATTGAAGGTATACACAGCTCAAGTTGTATAACGTATACTTGACTTATTCCAAAAACACATAATGTTTGCTAATTATTTAAACTGTATTAATTGAAAGTCACTAATTATTGCTCACAGGGGGTGGAGTTCTGGTCCTTTCGGCTTCATGGCAGGAAGGGGGGAAATGCGGTATCTCCGTCTTCCCCACAATATACTCCATGTGGCGGCCATGCCTGGTTTTGGCCCCTAGGATGAGCACTATCCTGCCGGCGGCATCCCGAGATCATTCTGGGCATTCATGACTGGCCACGCATGCAAGCCAGATCACATCATGAAGTCACACGCTTTTGCGGCGGAAGTGACGACAGTAGTTGGAGGCATTGCCTTTCCGGAACGCTGGGGAAGCCATGTGGCCAGAGTGCTTCCACCTGGGGGAGAGGGAGGAGGAGAGGATGTTGACCAATAGGACACCACACATGAACCACAGGTAACATACATAAGTTAGATGGCATGAGGATCTCATTAAGATCCCATGCAACAGCTAAGACGGATGAATACCATTACCACTTGGCTAAAGTGGGTAAGAATTCAACCTGATTGCTGTGCCCGACTACTTAGGCAGTCAGGATATGTTACCCTTACCAATATTCCATCAAACTTAATCGACATTCATCTTTTCAATTATTAGGCTCTTCTGGCTTCTTTTCATAAGAACCTATGTCCTTTTTGCTTTTCCAAGCCTGATATTATTCTTCATTACAATCTGAAGGCTAACTCCAACCATATAAGAAATTCAAGGTAAATGATGTCACTTGCAATCTTTTTCACTTCAATTCACTTTTTGCTTCACTTGTAATTTTTTTTTTTTTAATTCCTTTTATTCGCACATTTAAAATGACCTCAATATTTAGTTTTTTCACACAATCACATCAGCATGATTCATGCAATCTCTTCCTCCCATCTTCTCACTTTTATAGCATTCACATATTCATATATCACTTATTGAGTGTGCTTGTAATTAAGCAAAACAATCCCTTTCGTAACACAAAATGATCCTGTCAATACGTTTTTTTTATTTTTATGCCGTATGTTTTTACCACATTCACAACATTTTTATGTAATACCCTATATGTATATGTATAGTTTATGTAGTTTACACATTACGATATAGAGTTTACACACCACTTATCATCTAATACCTATTATTCAAATCTATCACCTCTCCAGCGCAAACAAAAACAAGTTGATACATCTTTACAATTTCTTTTATTATTATTCTTTTAATCATAAAAACACATATAGAAAATATTTCTAAACTCCTATAGCATTATACTAATGTGATCTTCTTTTGATATATTGTCAACAGTTGTGAAGTGGTATATTGGAGCCGTCCTCCATCCTCCCCTCCCTCCTTTGTGTGGGGGGGGGGGGGGGGGGCACAAAATGTGGCTTCTCGTAAGCTTTCAAGGCCGGTTCTTTCCCCATTCCTCTTAGGGTGGTGAATAGTCCCACAGAAGACGACAACCGACTAGGTCGAAACGCGTCGGGATTCTAGCATGTGTATCACTGTAATTTAATCTTTTAAATATCCATGTTCACCTTGCTGTATTATGGTATGTGTACTTTAGCCTCATGACAAGAGCTCATGTTTTAATGCTAACAAGTGTTTCTATTTTTTTCTTAATAAAGACCCTTTTATACACTTAACAAGCTGTGATATTTTTGCTGCCTAAAAACCCAGTGGGGGGACTCCTCTATTCAATACATAGTTGGGGTGTGCAGCTATTCCTAACATTAGTGTCGTCTTCCATTACAGGAAGTCCTCCTATTTCTCCTGCTGCTCTGCCTCAAGTGCTCTATCCACGATTTCACAAAGTGTGTGCTCCAGCAGAAAGACTAGAGGGACAGTGTCACTGCTGCATGCATTGTCACCGCTCACCATCCTTGTGGCCTCCTCAAATGGTGACTGGACAGTGCATGCATCCTTGATCAGTAGCCACTTGCGTGGAGAAAATAAGCCATGCTCCCCTGACCCTGTCCTGGTGCCATACTTGCACAGGTACTCTTTGATGGCCGTAAGGTTCTGTTTCCATTTACTTTACCTTACTTTATATCAAACATAGACTTTTCCTTCCACACAATGTCAGTGATGCAAATCTATATTAGATCCACAGAGGATCATAAATACTGACTGTTGAGCAACAGCGACATCTACGTATATGTTTACTCTTTGATGGCCTTTTGCTGTGTCTGCAGCTGCTGCAGCATTGCAAATGTGGAGTTTCACCTGGTGGGCATGTCATAAATGAGGCGGTAGGTGGGCAGGTTGCATTCCCTTTGAATGTCAGCCAGCCGAGCACTGGCATTGTATGACCGGCGGAAATTACCACAGACTTTTCTGGCCTTCCTCAGGAGTTCTTGTAAGCCTGGGTACCTGGTCAAAAAATGCTGCACAAGCAAATTCAGGACGTGTGCCAAACATGGAACATGGGCTAAGTGTCCCTGTTGGAGGGCGGAAAGAAGGTTGGTGCCATTGTCACATACAATCATTCCTGGCTGAAGTTGGCGTGGCGTCAACCACCTCTGAGCCTGCCCCTGAACAGCTGACAGAATCTCTGCTCCAGTGTGGCTCCTGTCCCCTAGGCAGACCAAGTGATGACCCTTCAGCGTTGGGAACTCCAGACTAAGCTGGAAATATGGTTTCATGACAGAGTTAGTTAGTAGTTGAGTGATGTATCTAATCTCCGTCCTTTCCCATACTGGGTGTTTGACAACCTTAGCTAGACCTTTATAGAAGCAGTTCTGCCATATGAGCGTTTGATGAAAAATCCCAGTCAAACCCAATTTGTTTTACACCTTTCCAGATTTTCATCAGCAACTGAACTGTGGGGCACTGAGGTGGGAGCATAGGGAAACCCATTTCCATAAGTTACTAGGCTGAATAGCTTGTGTCGGAGCCAAGTAGATAATCCCTGGAAGAGTCTACCGCTACAGTGTTGTAATTGGGCTGCAAAATAGTACATTTGTGCATGTGGAACAGCCAATCCAACCTGATCTTTGGGAAACTGCTGTGGCAAGTTTAATGCGAGCCACTTCACCACACCAAATAAGAGCCCTGAACTGTGAGTCTGTGCGCTGGAACCAGTACTGTTGTATCCAGATCGGGGCTTTATGCAAAATGTACAGTAGTTGCGGAGCCCAAATCATCTTTGAGATTTACACGTCTGGTAACTGTGAGCGGTAGTTTACACCAGCTGGCATATTTGTCTTTAAAATTTTAGGAGCATGGGTTTCAGGTTCAAGGCAGTGTATTCCCACATGTCCCCAGTCTCTATTATACCTAAGTATCTGAATGAAGTAACTACCTGTATTTGAGATACATCCTCCGGCAAAGGTGGCGGAAAAGGATCTAACAGGAGAAGAGCTGATTTGTGCCAGTTTATGGTGAAGCCCTTAAAGAGTTCCCAGTATCTCCCAGGTACAACAGAGTGTCGTCCAAATACAGGGAGATTTTGTCCTCTCTCTGTCCCTTTCGAAAGCCAACAATCTTCGTGAAGGCCACACCATAGCCGCCAGGGGTTCCAATGCAAGGGCAAACAGCAGGGTTGACAAGGGGCACCCCTGTCACGTACCCTGTAACAAAGGAAAGGACTCCGATAAGGTATTGTTAATTTGTATTCTTGCCGTGGGTGACGCATATAAAAGATGTATCCAGGATATGAATCCCTCGCCCAGACCGAACCGACACAGAACCGCCCATAGATAGTTCCACTTGACGCTGTCAAAGCATTGGCAGCGTCAAGGGAGAATATAGCTCTGTTGCCCGGATTATCTACGGGGATTTATATGTTTAAGTACAGTCTACGGATATTTAGCGCAGTAGATCGGCCAGGAATGAAGCCAGATCCGCCACAACCCCCGACAGTCTAGTGGCCAACACCCGGGCCAGAAATTTAACATCCGCGTTGAGCAGTGAGATAGGCCTCTAGAAGTCAGGTCATAAAGGGTCTTTGCCAGCTTTTGGGATAACTACTATTATAGCCTCGTTCATAGAGGCGGGCAAACAACCGTCCCGAAGGGCATCATTTAGGGTTTGTAGTAGGCCGGGCAGAAGAGTGTCCCTATACTACCCATAAGTTTCCGTAGGCAAACCGCCAGCTCCCGGCTATTTATTATTGGCCATCTGTGCTACCGCTAAGGAAATTTCTTCTAGTTTTATTGGGCTGTTAAGTGCAGTGAAGCCCTGTCTTTATATGCATGGCAGGGAACACTGATCCAGAAATTTAAAAAGAAAATTATCCAGCTCCTTCTGTGTAGGGTGAACTTTGGACGTATATAGATCTTGCAAAAAGTGTGAGAACACCTCAGGTATTCTATTCTGGTCAGTAACTGTTTCCACCTGTACATTTTGGATGGCTTCTATATGGGCTACCCCTTGCTGGGCCCTAGCTATCATTGCTAGGAAGTGTCCTGTGGTAGATACCGGCTGATACAGGGCCTGATACAGGGCCTGAACTTCCAGCCATCTGCATTCAGACTCTGAGGTGGGGGTAGCAATGTATGACTCCTCTACCCTGGCGGCCTCACTCATTATCAGATTCTCCCACTCTCTGGTTTTGGTTTTAATAGCGGTGATCTGCATGATAATTAAACCCCGTAAATGAGCATTTAGGGCATCCCAAACCACCATGGAGCTAGCCTAACCCCGATTAAATTGTAAGAATTCTGTAATGGCTTTGGGGATGGAATTAGATTCTGGAAAAATCGTAAACCAAAAGGGGGTAGGAACCCCCCCCCCCCCCGGCTGAGGATTACTGCCCGCCCTGGATGAAAATGTATCCATCTGTTTATCCATAACGTTATAATCGCCCAGCACCCATATAGGGATGTTGGAGTATGAAGCTATAAATTGTGCTAGACACTTCACGCTATCAAAGAAGGGTGGAGGGACATATGTTTGCAATAATACATAGCAACCCCGCCAACTTGCATAGTAAAAAAAATGTGCTGTCCCTGATCATCAATCAGGGAGTGCAATAACTGAAAGGAGACAGCAGTGGAAATGAGTACGCTGACACCCCTGGAGTAGGCTTTGTGAGTGGAATGGAACTGGGTTGGGTAACCGTGGTGCTTTAGTCCAGATGTAGAGTTAGCTGGCAAATGTGTTTCCTGTAAGCACACCACAGCAGGTTTGTGAGCCTTAACTGTAGAAAAAAAGGCCACCCGTTTCACTCCATCACTCAGCCCCCTCACATTCCATGAAAGCAAAGTACACACATTGGCCATGAGAAGGCGGAATAGTAACCAGCAGGGGTAGTTCTAGGTGCAGACAGTCATCCGGGGGCTCCCCACAGCTCCACATATGAGCTGTGAGCACAAGTACCCTCCAAACAATGTCTAGTTGTGGGAGTGGGAACGGCTTCCAGGAGAAGGTAATTCCAGTTGGACAAACATAAAAAAAAGTACAACATCTTCCCTGCAACCAGCAGGGGTCAGTGGTGAGAAAAAAGAGAAAAACAAGCAGCCAAAAGAAAAAGAAAAATCGCTGCATCCTCTAAACAGTAGAGGAGACAGGCAACAACATGCATATCCACGCAGGACAGTGTTGGGGGGGGGGGGGGTCTTGGGGCAACGTTTCAGTTCAAACTCTGATTCAAAGGGACTTGCAAATCCAAGTCATTGGCAAATTGTAGTAAGTGTAGACTACTTATGTATTCCTCACTGCCTTTAAGGAAAGACTGAAAAGGGAGACCAGCATACTCAATACATCTCCCAAGCCATCACTATGCAGCAAATATAAGTGATATGGCAGTCAGGCCATAGGTGCCGGTGCTTTTTTAAGGGTATGCTCCATACGATCCAGCCAGTTGGACTCCTTAGCGGGGTTGTCAAAGACTTGCGTCTCAGCATTTGCAGTGATGCGAAGCTTGGCAGGATACAACATTGCATAGGTGACATCATATCTGTGGAGACGCTTCTTTACGTCAGTAAACTTGGCGCTGCAGGTCAGCAGAGAAATTGGGGTAGAATGATATGCATACATTATACATCTTCATAAGGGTGCATTTGGTTCTGGCCTGATATAGTATAGCATCCCGATCTTTAAAATGAAGGGGCTTGAACAGGAATGGCCTAGGAGGCTCACCTGGCTTTGGTGGCCTGGGTGGAACTCTATGAGCCCTCTCTACAGCCAACATGGGGAGAAGGATTTTTTGCCAAATGTGGGAAGGAGCCAATTTTCCATAAACTCCACAGGGTTTTTGCCCTCTGCCTTTTCCTGTATGCACACTGCACCGACATTATTGCTTCTTTCTGTTTTCCATGTCCTCTAAGCGGGCTGAGTGGCCTGTAATAATTGATTGCATATGGCGAACTTCCCTCTGCTGCGGCACTACATCATCCTCCACATTGCTCACTTTATCCTCCAGGGCTGCAGTGCGGTCTCGCAGTTTCTGCATGTCCTGTCTGACCAGATTCAGCTCTTGCTTCGCTCCCTTGATCTCAGAGGTCAGATTGGTAATGGACATATTTCAAGATGTGACCACAGCAAAAATGTCTCTAAGAGTTGGTTCAGGGGTATGCAGCTCCTGGCCTTCTGGAGCACTGTCAGTGTTAGCAGGGGCTGGAGTACTCACTGTGTCCCATGAGGAAGCAGGCTCTGTGTCCCCAGGCCAGGCAGTCTCCGGATCCTCTAGCAGGGGCTCCTAATTGGTGGATTCCAGGAGAAGGGATGTCATCTTGGGGGGATTCTCCTTCCCCACTGACTTGCCGAAAAGTTTCATGGCCGCCTCTTTAACCGAACGCTGGACCTGGGCGCCATCTTGTCCGCAATGCTCTGCTGCAGGCAAAGTCTTTGCCTCCTCCGTCGCGGGATCGTGGAATCATGGGCACCGCTGGTCCGGGTAAGATGCAGGGAACCCTGCAGAGCTGGTTAGGGGTGGATCGGGAGTGTCAGGCTGGGTATGTAAGGAGAGAAGCACGGATTTTCAGCTGAGCTAATGCACCACGCTGCCTACTCCATCAATTGCAAGCCGCGCCCCCCATGAGGTGCTCTTTGAGTTTATACTTGTGAAGCTTGCAGATGATATCTCTAGGGTTGTCAGGGTCATCGGATGGAGGCCTGAGCACCCTGTGGGCCCTGTCTATTTTGATTGGGGCGAGGCTGGGAGATCCAGAATTTCATGGAACTCTCCCTGCAGCATGGGAATTGTATCCTTAGGTGCTGTGGCCTCAGGTAGGCCACGGATACGAATGTTCGCCCACCCTGCTGCAATTTTCAAAGTCCTCTAACTGGCAAAGGAGGGCCTCAATTTTCTGATCTTCAGTTGAGGACTGATCTCTAAGCATGGAGATAGGCAAAGCAGCATCAATTTTTTGCTCCAAAGTCTCAAGCCTGTGACCCAGCTCTGTAGTGTCAGTTTTCAGTTGCTTAATGTCCTGTTTAAAGGCCCAATCAATCCGGCTGGTGAAGCGCTCTAAATCCTCTTTAGTGGGAAGAGACCATAGGTGTTGTCTGATATCCCTGTCCCCAAACAGTTCAGCAAGCTCAGAGCCCTGCTCTTGTGATGTGGTGGAGTGGGGGTTGACAGGGGGGTAGATTTGCTTATCACCTTAGGAGAGGGGATGGGAGACAGTGCAAGCTGAGCCTCATGGTGCTGCGGGTCAGTTCGTTCCGGTGTCATCTTGGATTTCCCACTCTGCTGCCGATGACTGTCTGAGAAGGATTCCAGCAATCTCTGGCGAGCCTGATACGATCTTCGTGGCTGCTAGGATGCCCGCTGACGCTGTGACATATCTGACAAAATCAGGGGAGAATCACCTCTGTAGCTGCTGATTAAGCTGCAGACCAGGCGGAGCTCAAGAGTGGCATGTCCTCACTCCTCCATAGTCAGACCATGCCCCCCTGTCTTCACCATTTTTCTTATTGATATGAAGTGTCAACCTTATGGGTAACTTGTATTTATTGACATATAAGCAATTGTTCCTAAGTCTCAAAAAAAGGTGGCCCATTATAACACTGCAATAATGTAACCTGAAAAGCCTGAGCAATGTATTGTGGGAGAATTGGAAAAGTAATATGCCCTCTCATACCTGAAAGTATTTCTCAGCACTCCTGAAGACAAACAAAGTCCTGGGATAGCATGTTGGATGTATCAGTGGCGAAGGAGGGGGTTGGGGGTGGGGTCCCAATAAGATAACCCGTTACTTTGTTCCTAATGGCCAAAGTGACAGGTTTTCCTAATCCATAATTAAGCACCGAAAATTGAGGTTTACCCAAATTGGAAATTAGGTTGACTATCTATAATTGGCCACTAGGCTTTTCAAATACAACATTAGTGAGAGCATAAAAATGAATCAACCTAAATGTTTTCGTTTTGTAGATTTGCAATGCCCTTTTATCTTGACTTCTGTTCCACTAGTGTTGTAAATTCCATAAGGGCTTTACTCTTGTGTTCTACCTCACTCTCAGTTCAAGTGATCAATCAGCATTATATTCTCTTTATAGCCTGAAACAAAATTGCAACATAAGGAGTAATTTAGACAAAACTGATACCTTAGGCGCAATTACCTGATTCAGAGATGTTTCCATAATATCCAGTTTCATATAATAAGCAGGGCAGAACTAAAATGACATGGAGTTCCAGGCTCTGATAATGTTCAGAAGTAGTTGATGACCCTTATGTAGAGCAGTTTCTCTTTCAATCGATTTTTATTAGGAGTCTCGGCTAGGAACAGAATTTCATTATAACAGTATCTGATGCAGCCTGAGATATGATAACAGCAGTATGTTATCTTTATGCAAAATCAGCTTGTATCTACTACAAATGAGAGGGGAGACTGAGAACTGTAAAAATGAGGGAGCAGTAAAAAAACACATTAGAAGGCCAGTGGGAATTTTTCCCTTTTTTATATTTTTCCATTTTGGCTGCTGTCTTTCAAAATCTAGTTGCCATGAATAATCTCTGCGCATATAATTTTAGATGACTGCCAGAATCACGCTAAGACCTTATTCACATGTCCAAATAAAGCATACCTAGGGATTCCTGCGACTGGAATCACAGGTGTATTTGACCAGCTGTGGCCAAGAAGCCTGTAAAAAACCATGACAGCCACTGCTTGCTTGTATTCACATATCCAGTGGTTATCTGTGGCTAGAGACAGATGACCAGCTTTAGACACACACAATTAGCGTCCAGGGCAGCTCATCTATCCCTAATCGTAGATAACTGCCTGATGTATACTTATATGCAAACAGCCATGTACAGATATGAGGCTTGTCATCTGTCATTGATTTTTACAGGCCTGCTGGTTGCAAACGCCTGTGATTCCCTGCTACAGAAATATACTGGTTAACGGCAGTGTATGACCCTAATCAGCCACGTGAAAGAGGCCTGAAGAAAATATTGTTATAGTAGTAAAAAGTTAGCAGAAGAAGGGGAAGAATTGTTAGCTAAAAACTGTATGGATTTGTTTAATCTCAATGGTTTTGACTATACCCCATATTGATCTAGTTCAGATTCATAAAGATTTTTTTTATTGTTCATTGAGGAACACAAAATTCAAATCATTATTAGACATTTGAGTTATACTGCCACATACAGGAGGTTGGAACACTGGTAAACAGACAAAATGTTATGACAGCCCCTGTATAACCCTGCCTTCACCCTCATGGTGCAGTTTTGCTAGTGTCTTAGGTGATTGGATGTCTTCCCTCTGTTTGTAATGGCTTTTATTCTTATTTGTTCATTTTAATTTTTCTTCAAACAAGGGGCTCAGTACATCATAGATATTCTTCAATTACTTCAATCATCCTGGGACCCCTATTAATTTAGAGTTGTCCTCACTGGAGCCTTAAATAGCCCACAGCTTGAAGCGGAGACCTCCCATATGTCTACAAGTTTTCTGCACAATTAATGGAGCAATTTGTTTTCAGGAATTTTAAGCTCACCCCTGTACCATCCACAGCAGAATCAAATTCTGTCTCCACTGGACTGCCACCTCCTAAGTGTGCCTAGAGCCCCTATTACCACCTCTAATTCCTCAAATCTCCTAAAAGAGACCCTTCCATCGCTAGTGATGGAAACAAATGTCTGAAGCCCTGTGTTTCATCTGTGATGGCTTCTTACAAGCATCTAAGCTTAGTGTCTTGCATGGGTGCAAAGTCAGATTTGTAAGGGGCTTTAACCACTTCAATACCTGGCCATAGTCAAATGACGCCCACAAGGTGGATCTCCCATCCTGGGTGGGCGTCATATGACGTCCTCGGCCTTCCGCCGCTACTGCGGGCCCGGGGGGGCCCACAGAGCGGCGATCGGGGATCCGGTGTGTCCCTCGGGACACAGCCGTCCCCCGATGGGGGTATTGAAGTGGCCAGTTGTGTCCCGAGGCGGTGTTCTGCGCCGTTGCAGTGGCGCCGTTCGCCGCTGATTGCATGTATCCCGGAAGCGGCGTGCACTGCGCACGCGCGCGCTCCCGGGAACGTTCAGTGACAGATCGGGACTGAGGGTGGCTGAGGCTTTTGCCTTAGATACAGCTCAGCCCCGATCAAAGTAAAAATAAAAAACAATTGGCTATTTAGTGACTGGCTGTGTCCAATGACAGCCAGTCACTAAATGTAAACAAAAAAGAGAGGTAACTCCTGTTGCTGGGTTCTCCTCTTCACACACCGATCCTGTGTGAGGAGGAGATCAGCTAACAGTGAGTTACCTATATACTGTACCCACCTAGTATATATATACCCATCTGTGCCCAGATCACCCCCCCCTAAATAAAGAGAACCTGTCATCAGGTGTACCTGTCATCAGGTGTACCTGTCATCAGTACCTGTCACCACCAGAGTACCTGCCATCAGAGTACCCGCCATCTCACCACCTGCCAGAGTACCACCAGAGTACCCGCCACCTCACCACCTGCCAGAGTACCCGCCACCTCACCACCTGCCAGAGTACCACCAGAGTACCCGCCACCTCACCACCTGCCAGAGTACCACCAGAGTACCCGCCACCTCACCACCTGCCAGAGTACCATCAGAGTACCTGCCACCTCACCACCTGCCAGAGTACCACCAGAGTACCCGCCACCTCACCACCTGCCAGAGTACCACCAGAGTACCCGCCACCTGCCAGAGTACCTGCCATCAGAGTACCTGCAACCAGAGTACCTGCCATCAGAGTACCACCTGAGTACCCGCCACCTCATCACCTGCCACCAGTGTACCTGCCACCAGTGTACCTACCACCAGAGTACCCGCCACCTCACCAGCTGCCACCAGAGTACCCGCCACCTCACCAGCTGCCACCAGAGTACCCGCCACCTCACCAGCTGCCACCAGAGTACCTGCCACCTCACCACCTGCCACCAGAGTACCCGCCACCTCACCAGAATACCCGCCACCTCACCACCTGCCACCAGAGTACCTGCCACTATGTCCAAAAGGATGTACACCCCAGAGGAGGCATACCAAATACTCAGTCTGAGCGATGAGAGCATCGGGGAGCTCTCACCGCTCAGTTCTGTTTCAGTTTCTGGCTCAGAATATGAGCCCCCTGAAGGCAGCACCTCAGGATCTGAATTGGAGGAGGAAGCAGCCCCTCCTAAAAGAAGACGGTCTGAACCCCAGGCATCTACCAGCAGTGCCAACGGCGGTAGACCCCAGGAGGAGAGGCCCAGTTCAAGCGCTGCTAGACCCCAGGAGGAGAGGCCCAGTGTGGGCCAAAGAATTAGGGCCCAAAATCAGATGCCAGAAAGCTTGGCAAACCCATTGTGGCTGCCTTCTACCACAGGGTCAGCCACGATCCCCCCTTTTACAGCACAGGTTTTTCCATGATGGATTTTTTTTATTTATTTTTCCCAGAGGAATTACTTCAAATCGTCATGGACCAAACCAATCTTTGTGCCCAACAATTTATCACAGCCAACCCCAGCTCCAGCTATGCCCGCCCTTTTGAATGGCGACCCCTAACAATTGCAGAGCTGAAAGTGTTTTTAGGCCTAACGCTAAACATGGGGCTTACAAAAAAAAATGAGATACATAAGTATTGGTCGACCAAATCCATCCATCACATGCCAGTTTTTTCTGCAGCCATGTCCAGGTCCCGATATGAAATTATTATGCGCTTCCTGCATTTTAGTGACAACTCACAGTGCCCCCCCCCCCCCCCCCGGAATCACCCACAATTTGACAAGCTGTATAAAATTCGCCCCCTAATTGATTTTTTTTCCAAAAAGTTTGCTGAACTTTATGTCCCTGACAGAAATATATCTGTGGACGAATCCCTGGTGCATTTCACAGGCCGGCTGGGTATGAAACAATACATCCCAAGTAAGAGAGCGAGGTATGGCTTGAAGCTCAACAAGCTCTGTGAAAGTGCCACTGGTTATGTGCACTCCTTCCGTGTGTACGAAGGCAAAGAGTCCCAGCTCCAGCCCCCTGAGTGTCCATCGTACATGGGAATTAGTGGGAAAATTGTTTGGGAGTTGGCATTCCCACTCCTCCAAAAGGGGTATCATATATATATGGACAATTTTTATACGAGTTTGCCCCTTCTCCGCCACCTGTACCTAAAAAAAACATTGGCCTGTGGTACAATAAGAAAAAAACGGAAGGGCTTCCCACAGCGTCTCTTCGCCACAAACATTCAAAGGGAGGAATCGGCCAGCTTGAGGAATGAGGAAGTGCTGGCTGTGAAGTGGAAGGATACTAAAGATGTGTATATGATGTCCACCATCCACAATGACACCTCAGTGGAACTTCACAGAAGACGCGGTCCCGTTCGCAAGCCTTCCTGCATCAATGCTTATAATAAATTTATGGGGGGGGGGGGGGGTGGATTTAAATGACCAGATGTTGCAGCCCTATCTGTCAACAAGAAAATCCCTTTTTTGGTATAAAAAAGTTGCAATTTACTTTTTTCATTTGGCCCTTTTAAATTCTTTTATAATTTACCAAAAATCCTCAGCAACACCCACCACCTTCATAAAATATATTGAAGACATTGTCACTTCACTTATTTATCAAGAGGAATCCCCCCCAGAAAGATTCTGGCGTCAGGCTACATGAGCGTAATTTTCCGGAACATATTCCACCATCAGCATCCGGAAGACGACGCCAAAAAAAATGCCGGGTGTGCACTAAGAGAGGAGTTAGGAAAGACACCAGCTTCTATTGTCCCGATTGTCCCTCCCTACCTGGCCTTTGCATCGGACAATGCTTCAGGCGATATCACACTCTGGACCACTATTAGCCCATATTTCCAATAGACTGCCATTTCCCCCCAATTTCTGTCATGAATATTTCCCTGCCTCAACCAACCATATCATTGTCTTCCATGTGAACTGACCCTGGCCTGTTTCTCGACTATGCCTCTGCCTACCGTCTGCATTGTTTATCCGCCATGTTTCTGCCTTTCAAGTGAACTGACCCTGGACTGTATCGACTATGCCTCTGCCTACCGTCTATGTCTGCCTTTTACCTGCACTGACCTCGGCTTGTTGACCATGTTTTTGCCTGCCCCTTGGACTGATCTTTTACCCTGCTACACAGGGGTCTCACATATGTGAGGGGCTCCAGAAGAGTGTTCGGAGTTCAGAAAACCAGTTTTTCTGTGTTCCCATAACAGGGTCTGGTTGTCCGGAGGCTTCAAAGAGATTTGGGTGGAAGAAGCCTCTACCCCTGTCCCCATTCTTCCCTGACCGATACCCTAAGCTTGATGGTCCTGTCTGCTCCCTGGAAAAAATACTCTGGCTGTGCTGACCATACCTCTGCCTGCTGCCTTTACTAATTATGGACAGTATTCCTGCCTGCTGCATGGACGATCCTTTGATCCTTTTGCTGCTGCTGACCACATCCCTGCCTGCTATCTGGACTAATGCATTGGCTGTGTTGACAACATCTCTACCTGTGCTGACTATTCCTGCCTGCTGCCTGTTTTGCTGTCGCTGTCCACGTTCCTGCCTGCTGCCTGTTTTGCTGTCGCTGTCTACGTTCCTGCCTGCTGCCTGGACCGATGCTCTCCTCTGTGGACCACTGCACTAAAACCGCAGGTAATCTTTTCTTTACCCTTTGCTCAGCAGAATGTATTTTGGTTTGTAATTGGTATGTACAGTACATGCTATGTGTTAGAAATATGAAGGGCCTTCAACAATGTGATAGGTTGGCAGGAATTTATGTGTGTAATTTATGCTCCTAGAACACCTGACAGTGCTACTTGGGCCTCTGTATGTGGCCAGGCTGTGTAAAAGTCTCACATATTTGGTATCGCCATACTCGGGAGGAGTAGCATAATGTATTTTGGGGTGTCAGTTTTGCTATGTACATGCTATGTGTTGGAAATATCTTATAAATGGACAACTTTGTATAAAAAAAAATGCGTTTTCATTTTTTTACCACATATTCCAAAAACTTTGGGAAAAAAATGAACCATTCAAAAGACTCATTATGCCTCATATATTATACGTTGGGGTGTTAGCTTTCCAAAATGGGGTCATTTTGTGGGCGTTTCCATTGTCCTGGTGCTCCAGGGCCTTCAAAACTGTAATAGGTGGTTGAGAAATGAGATGTGTAATTTATGCATGTAGAACGCCTGACGGTGCTACTTCAATGTTGGGCCTCTGTATGTGGCCAGGCTGTGTAAAAGTCTCACATATTTGGTATCGCCATACTCGGAAGGAGTAGCAGAATGTATTTTGGGGTGTCAGTTTTGCTATGTACATGCTATGTGTTGGAAATATCTTATAAATGGACAACTTTGTATAAAAAAAAATGCGTTTTAATTTTTTTACCACATATTCCAAAAACTTTGGGAAAAAAATGAACCATTCAAAAGACTCATTATGCCTCATATATTATACGTTGGGGTGTTAGCTTTCCAAAATGGGGTCATTTTGTGGGCGTTTCCATTGTCCTGGTGCTCCAGGGCCTTCAAAACTGTAATAGGTGGTTGAGAAATGAGATGTGTAATTTATGCATGTAGAACGCCTGACGGTGCTACTTCAATGTTGGGCCTCTGTATGTGGCCAGGCTGTGTAAAAGTCTCACATATTTGGTATCGCCATACTCGGAAGGAGTAGCAGAATGTATTTTGGGGTGTCAGTTTTGCTATGTACATGCTATGTGTTGGAAATATCTTATAAATGGACAACTTTGTATAAAAAAAATGCGTTTTCATTTTTTTCCCACATATTCCAAAAACTTTGGGAAAAAAATGAACCATTCAAAAGACTCATTATGCCTCATATATTATACGTTGGGGTGTTAGCTTTCCAAAATGGGGTCATTTTGTGGGCGTTTGCATTGACCTGGTGCTCCAGGGCCTTCAAAAGTGTGATAGGTTGTCATCAAATGAGATGTGCAATTTATGCTCGTAGAACGCCTGACGGTGCTACTTGGATGTTAGACCTCTGTATGTGGCCAGGCTATGTAAAAGTCTCACACATGTGGTATCACTATACTCAGGAGGAGTAGCAGAATATATTTTGGGGTGTCATTGCAAGTATGCATGTGCTGTGTGAGAGAAATAACTTGTTTTTATGACAATTTTGTGCAAAAAAAAAAAAAAAATCTCGCCAAGCCTCTTACTAAATACCTTGGAATGTCTGCTTTCCAAAAAGGGGTAATTTGGGGGGTATTTGTACTTTCCTGGCTTGTTAGGGTCTCAAGAAATGAGATAGGCCTTCAGTGAATCAGGTGTGATCAGATGTGATCATTTTCAATGATTTGCACCATAGCTTTTAGACGCTATAACTTTCACAGCAACCAAATAATATACACTTATTTGGGTTATTTTTACTAAAGATAAGTAGCAGTATACATTTTGGCCAAAATTTTGGAAAAAAAATGTTTTATTTGCAAAAATTTTCAATAGAAACTAAAAAAAAGTGTTTTTTTTTCAAAAATTTCTCTCTTTTTTCGCTAATATTGCAAGAAATAAAAAACCCAGCAGTAATTAAATACCACCAAAAGAAAGCTCTGTTTGTGAGAAAAAATGATAAAAATTTGGTTTGGGTAGCATGTAGCATGACTGAGTAATTGTCATTCAAAGTGTGAGAGCGCTGAAAGCTAAAAATTGGTCTGGTAAGGAAGGATGTTTAAAAGCACCGTATTGAAGTGGTTAATGTTGTGCCTCGCATGCTTAAGCTATGCTTTAGGAACATTTGCTTTACTTGTCCTTTAAAGGGTAGGTATCCCTGTCAAAGTGTGCACCTTCTTCAGTGCATCAGATCTTGGTATAGAGTGAAAGAACCTAATTACTCATTTGCTACTACAGTAGTACCACGTTGATTATGACAGTCTATCTTCCACTCAAGCCGTAGATGGGTGGAACATAGATTATTTTCTGTGACTATGGTCTTCTGAGGACATCTCTTTACTTTCCTTTCTCTTCCTACTCTCTATCAAGCTAATCATCCTAGTGTTAGTATTAGGATCTCTACCTTTAGCTCCTTTATAGAGGATTCTGCCCTTTACAGGAATACGGTTTAGGATTCTTAAAATCACATATATAATTTATTAGTCATGCAGGTTTACAGAGTAGATATTACACCCCTATTGGTGTGAATCGGAAATCATTTCTTCTCATTCTTCTAGTTCTGATGTCCTTGTATGCCAGCATACAATATATCTTTTGCACAGCCTATCCTGTTTTTCTGAAACTGTTGTTGTTCAGCCAACCTTCTCCCATAAAAGGAATTGGGGTTACTACCCTTTTTGTTTCCTCGCTTAAGGGTTTATTTTCCCACTATACAATTGCATTATCTGCTGTATGCATGTGAGGTCTCCCACATCCATATGTGTCATATACAGCTGACCGTCACCCATGAATAGCACTTCCTCTCCCCTGCCTCCTCTTTGTAGCTAGGAAGGGTGGTTACTTATCCATTAGGTTACATCCTTCTTATTATTGAACACTCTCTTCCTGAAGTGAAGGGTTCAGAGCAGTGGTGGTCAACTTGCAAATTATAGAGGGCCTCAAGTGTGGTCCCTGTTACCTTCAGAGGGCTGCCCAATAGTAGTGCATTTTTGCATCTCAGCGCCTAAAGATTTGGGTTCTGCTGCATTTCTTGCAGCGTATCGCAATGCACACTGAAGAAGTTGTCTATCCAAGCTTCCTTTCCCTAAGGCCAAGGGTTAGATATGTTAAAATGTTAAACTTAAGCCTTTTCTGTAGTAAATATAAATTTATTGTTGGTCTAACATTTCTTCTCCTGTTCAGGTAGTTTGTTATTCCACCTGCTTTCTTTACGGTGGATAATAGGTTGTCCTCCACTTTTGCAAATTTAGGCCCATTGTTTTTCAAGTAGCGGTTTCACCTTATGGCATTTGCCTGTCTTGGTCTGGAAAGTTAGGTTGATCCTCAGTGTCTTCTCCCTGGGTTGTGGGAATGTTCATATTTAATAGACCCTGCTTCATCTATCCCTCGTTCAGGTGTTGATCCACATTTGCTGGATCTCTCATTGGCTATTGCCCACCCCTCAGTTGGACAGCTTTTTTTGTCTAAGAAATATTATATTCCTGTGTCCCTCAATGGGCAATAAAGAAAATAGGATTCCTGTACTTGCCATAAAGTCCTGTTCTTGAGTTCCATTGGGGGGTGCAGGTCCTGTCCCTCTGTATTATTGATTGGCCTTATTTACTTCTTGCTTACAAAGTGAGGCATGGTGGTTGGATGCAGGGTTATACAGGGTCTGGTTTAACATTTTTGTTTCCAGTTTCTAAACCTGGAAGCAACAGTTTGATGTAAATGTCTAAAAATTACAATATTTTTGTGTTGCTGAATTGACTTATAGTAAGTAAAAAAATTTTATTATTGCCACAGGTTATAACATCTAAAACAATAATTTATACAGGGCTTTGTATTATAGATTAATTCATTTTAATTCTATGATTCTCTGCCAGTCAGAATAAGGTTTGTATTTGAACAAATACGAAACCACATCCTGCCCGATCCCCCCCCCCCCCCCCCCGCCCCCATTGAGGGGTAAGCACTCCAATTTCCCAGACATGCTATGTATTTGCTTTCCTGTAGCTCTGAGTTTGCTTCAAAGCTTTGTAAATGTTTATTTATGTTTGACTATGCAGCACTGTTTAAAACAAAACCTACTATCCTAACTAAAACTAGGCCAATTGGGCTACATTTGCGTTATGTTTGTGTTAAATGTAGGCATTCTTACAATGTGTACATTTAGATGTAGGTTTTATTGCTGTGAATGTCAGGGCATTACGCACTAAAAATGTTTTTTTACTTTTTTTAAAGTAAAAGTGCAGACAATTCCCACCCACGCCACAAATTCCCTGGCCAATAGAAATTAAAAGTCTGTCACCATCTACTGTACAGCAGAGGTCCTTGTCTATCCTAAGTGGTAATCACCACATCTGAATTATATGTGCATATTTTGATGGGGCAGAGAGACTTTCCTGCACTTTTACTTAAAGGGGAGTTCTGGCCAAATTTATACTTTTTAAATAAAAATACCTCTATAATACAAAAGCTTAATATATTCTAGTAAAATTAGTCTGTAAACTAAGGTCTGTTTAGTTAGTTTCTAACATTAGTTTGTTATTTTATAAACTTCTAGCAGGCCGTGGCCATCTTAAGTGTGGGCATCTGAAACCAGACTGTATTTCTTCCTGGATCTCATCCTTGCAGATCTCGCACATGCTCAGTGCAGCACAAGCAGTATAATAGATTTCAGGTCAGGTTACCATAGCAACGGCAGTGTCAGAGGAAGTTGCATCACATCACCCCAAGCTATGCAAACCTCTCCTCCCCTCCTTCCTCCAGGAACCAGGAAATAAAATTACAATTGCATTATTTCTTGTATTGCCTACCTGCAAATTAGCGGACCTCCAGCTGTTGCAAAACTACAAGTCCCATCATGCCTTTGCCTCTGGGTGGCATGCTTGTGACTGTCAGAGTCTTTCTATGCCTCATGGGACTTGTAGTTCCGCAACAGCTGGAGGTCCGCTAATTACATTTCCCTGGTGTAGACCAAGTAAAGATGCATTTCTAAGGCATCACATCACCCACAGCAAATCGAAATCACATCGCCCACAGCAAATCACACCGCAACAAATCACATTGCCCACAGCAAATCACACCGCATCAAACCACATCGCCCGCAGCAAATCGCAACACATCAAACCACATCGCCCGCAGCAAATCGCACCACATCAAACAACATCGCCCTCAGTAAATCGCATCAAACCACATCGCCCGCAGCAAATCGCACCGCATCAAACCACATCGCCCACAGCAAATCGTACCACATCGCCCGCAGCAAATCGCACCGCATCAAACCACATCACCCGCAGCAAATCGCACCGCATCAAACAACATCGCCCGCAGCAAATTGCATTGCAGCAAATCGCACCGCATCAAACCACATCGCCAAAAGCAAATCGCACCGCATAAAACCACATCGCCCAAAGCAAATTGCACCGCATCAAACCACATCGCCCGCAGCAAACCACACCACCCGCAGCAAATCGAACGCATCAAACCACATCGCCCGCAGTAAACCACATCGCCCACAGCAAATCACACCACATCAAATTACGTTGCCCACAGCAAATCACACCGCATCAAATCACACCGCATCAAATCACATCGCACACAGCAAATCACACCGCATCAAATCACATCGCCCACAGCAAATCACACCGCATCAAATCACATCGCCCACAGTAAATCGCACCGCATCAAATCACATCGCCCACAGCAAATCGCACCACATCACCTGCAGCAAATCGCACCGCATCAAACAACATCGCCCTCAGTAAATCGCATCAAACCACATCGCCCGCAGCAAATCGCACCGCATCAAACCACATCGCCCACAGCAAATCGTACCACATCGCCCGCAGCAAATCGCACCACATCAAACCACATCGCCCACAGCAAATCGTACCACATCGCCCGCAGCAAATCGCACCACATCAAACAACATCGCCCACAGCAAATCGTACCACATCACCCGCAGCAAATCGCACTGCATCAAACCACATCGCATGCAGCAAATCGCATTGCATCAAACCACATCGCCCGCAGCAAATCGCATTGCATCAAACCACATCACCCGCAGCAAATCGCATTGCATCTAACCACATCGCTCGCAGCAACTCGCACCGCATCAAACCACATCGCCCGCAGCAAATTGCACCGCATCAAACCACATCGCCCGCAGCAAATTGCACCGCATCAAACCACATCACCCGCAGCAAATTGCACCGCATCAAACCACATCACCCGCAGCAAATCGCACCACATCAAACCACATCGCCCACAGCAAATCGTACCACATCGCCCGCAGCAAATCGCACCACATCAAACAACATCGCCCACAGCAAATCGTACCACATCACCCGCAGCAAATCGCACTGCATCAAACCACATCGCATGCAGCAAATCGCATTGCATCAAACCACATCGCCCGCAGCAAATCGCATTGCATCAAACCACATCACCCGCAGCAAATCGCATTGCATCTAACCACATCGCTCGCAGCAACTCGCACCGCATCAAACCACATCGCCCACAGCAACTCGCACCGCATCAAACCACATCGCCCGCAGCAAATTGCACCGCATCAAACCACATCGCCCGCAGCAAATTGCACCGCATCAAACCACATCACCCGCAACAAATTGCACCGCATCAAACCACATCACCCGCAGCAAATCGCACCACATCAAACCACATCGCCCACAGCAAATCGTACCACATCGCCCGCAGCAAATCGCACCACATCAAACCACATCGCATGCAGCAAATCGCATTGCATCAAACCACATCCCCCGCAGCAAATCGCATTGCATCAAACCACATCACCCGCAGCAAATCGCATTGCATCTAACCACATCGCTCGCAGCAACTCGCACCGCATCAAACCACATCGCCCGCAGCAAATTGCACCGCATCAAACCACATCGCCCGCAGCAAATTGCACCGCATCAAACCACATCACCCGCAGCAAATCGCACCGCATCAAACATCGCCCTCAGTAAATCACATCAAACCACATCGCCCGCAGCAAATCGTACCACATCGCCCGCAGCAAATCGCACCGCATCAAACCACATCACCCGCAGCAAATCGCACCACATCAAACCACATCGCCCACAGCAAATCGTACCACATCGCCCGCAGCAAATCGCACCACATCAAACAACATCGCCCACAGCAAATCGTACCACATCACCCGCAGCAAATCGCACTGCATCAAACCACATCGCATGCAGCAAATCGCATTGCATCAAACCACATCCCCCCGCAGCAAATCGCATTGCATCAAACCACATCACCCGCAGCAAATCGCATTGCATCTAACCACATCGCTCGCAGCAACTCGCACCGCATCAAACCACATCGCCCGCAGCAAATTGCACCGCATCAAACCACATCGCCCGCAGCAAATTGCACCGCATCAAACCACATCACCCGCAGCAAATCGCACCGCATCAAACATCGCCCTCAGTAAATCACATCAAACCACATCGCCCGCAGCAAATCGTACCACATCGCCCGCAGCAAATCGTACCACATCAAACCACATCCCCCGCAAAAAAAAAGTCGCTGCTGACTTGTAAAAAGTACACTTACCCTCCCAGGGCGCCCGCGATGTCGTTCGTGGAGGCCGAGATGTCGCTTGGCGAACCGGATCCAGCGCCGCCATCCTCAGTAAGGGAAACGGCTTTCCGTTGCCTACTGCGCATACGCGAGTCGGCGCACGGACTGCTGCGCAAGCGCGAGTCGGCGCGCGGCCTACTGCGCAAGCGCGAGTCGGCGCGCGGCCTACTGCGCAAGCGCGAGTCGGCGCGCGGCCTACTGCGCAAGCGCGAGTCGGCGCGCGGCCTACTGCGCAAGCGCGAGTCGGCGCGCGGCCTACTGCGCAAGCGCGAGTCTTATTTGTGAATGGGGAACGCGGTGTGTTGTGGGACACAGTTCCCACAACACACCGCGCCCCATTCACTAGAAGACGGAAGGAGAGAAGATCACCGCGGCGCTGGAGGAGGCAGATTAGGACGATCTGCCTAGCAACAGCCATTTATGGTAAGTAAAAAAATAATTTTTTTTTTTTTCATTTTAAATTGTTACTAAAATTTTTTCAAGTTTTTGTTTTCAGGGTGTCCCACCACTTTAAATTGGAAACACAGTTTATTATCCCACTGGCCACCAAGGTATGGGGCATTCTTCCTTACACTGACCCTGACCTTACACTTTATATAAGGGTCAGTCCTTCTCCTCCTTACTGCCATTGTAAGGTGGGCCTTTGCCAGGGATTTTTCTGTACTGATTATCAATGTAAGGGCTCTTTCACACGGGGCGGATCAGTGCAGATCCGCCCCGTGGATATCAGCTTGCTCAGCGGGGATCGCCGGAGCGATCTCCGCTGAGCAGGAAGATGACAGGTCCGTCTCTGCACTCCGTGCAGGGACGGACCTGTCAGAGCGCCGCTCTCCCCTATGGGAGATTGGGTGACGACGGACCGTAGAGTCCGTCGTCATCCGATCCGCTCTGCAGACGGATGAAAAAATAGGGTTTTCCTCCGTCTGCAGAAACGGAGCATAGCGGGCACGGACGAGAGCGGGTGTCAGCGGATGCTCATCCGCTGACACCCGCTATCCCATAGGGATACATGTATGTCCGTTTTTCATCCGAAAACGGAAGGATGAAAAACGGACATACGGTCCGTCCGTGTGAAAGAGCCCTAAGGGAGCACTGTATTGACTGCTCAGAACAGTGCTTACCCCAGACACAATCCTGACCATTGCACTCCATAAGCTGTTCTGTTATGTGTCTCAAATCATTATAATTAGTTAAAATAACTTTGTTGCATGGGGGTGGGGGAGTGTATTAACCACTTCAGCTGCGGAAGATTAGGCTCAATGACCAGAGCACTTTTTACAATTTGGCACTGGGCTGCTTTAACTGGTAATTGCGCGGTCATGCAATGTTGTACCCAAACGAAATTTGTGTCCTTTTTTCCCCACAAATAGTGCTCTCTTTTGACGGTATTCAATTGCCTCTGCAATTTTTTATTTTTCGTGATATAAATGAAAAAAGCCTGAAAATTTGGGAAATAAAAAATATTTTCTACTTTCTGCCATAAGAAAAATACAATAAACTCAATTTAATCATACATTTAGGCCAAAATTCAGCCACATGTCTTTGGTAAAGAAAATGTCAATAAGCGTATATTTATTGGTTTCCGCAAAAGTTATAGCGTCTACAAACTATGGTACATTTAACTGGAATTTACGCAGCTTTTAGTTTATGAATGCCTCATTTCTTGAGTTGCTAAAATGACAGGGCAGTACAACCCCCCCCCCCAAATGACCCCATTTTGGAAAGTAGAAATTGCTGAGAGGCTTGTTGTGCCCATTGAATATTTAATTTATTTTGTCACAAGTGATTGAAAAATGACAAAAAAAATGAATAAGAAAAATTACACAAAGTTGTCACTAAATGATATATTGCTCACACATTCCATGGTTATATGTGGAATTACACCCCCAAATACATTCTGCTGCTTCTCCTGAGTATGGGGATATCACATGTGTGAGACTTTTTGGGAGCCTAGCTGCGTACAGGACCCCGAAAATCAAGCACCGCTTTCAGGATTTCTAAGGGCATACATTTTTTAATTCACTCCTCACTACCTATAACAGTTTTGAAGGCCATAAAATGCCCAGATAGCACCCCCCCCAAATGACCCCATTTTGGAAAGTAGACACCCCAAGCCATTAGCCATTTGCTGAGAGGCATGTTGAGTCCATGGTACATTTGATATTTTGCCACAAGTTGTGGGAAAATTACAAACTTTCTGTTTTTATTTTGCACAAAGTTGTCACTAAATGATATATTGCTCAAACATGCTATGGTTATATGTGGAATTACATTCTGTTGCTTCTCCTGATTACAGGGATATACCACATGTGTGAGACGTTTTGGGAGCCTAGCTGTGTACAGAACCCCGAAAACCAATCACTGCCTTCAGGCTTTCTAAGGGCGTAAAATGGGATTTTACTCCTACCTATCACAGTTACGGAGGTCCTGAAATGTCCAGATAGCACAAACCCCCCCAAATGACCCCATTTTGGAAAGTAGACACCCGAAGATATTTGTTAAGAGGCATGGTGAGTATTTTGCAGCTCTCATTTATTTGTTTTTGAAAATGAAGTAAGAAAATAATTTTCTTTTTTCAATTTTCAAAACTTTGTGACAAAAAGTGAGATCTGCACAATACTCAACATGCCTCTCAGTAAATAGCTTGGGGTGTCTACTTTCCAAAATAGGGTAATTTTTTTGGGGGGGGGGGGGGGTTGTGCTATCAGGGCATTTCATGGTCTCCGAAACTGTGATAGGCAGTGAGGAGTAAAATCAAACATTTACGCCCTTAGAAAGCCTGAAGGCGGTGATATTAAATAAAAATAATAATAATTTTCCCGAAACTTGTGGCAAAATATAAAATAGTCCATGGACTCAACATGCCTCTCGGCAAATAGCTTGAAGTGTCTTCTTTCCAAAATTGGGTTATTTAGGGGGTTATGTGCTATCTTGACATTTCATGGCCTCCGAAACTGTGATAGATAGTGAGGAAGTGAAATCACCATTTTGCGCCCTTAGCCCAAAGGCGGTGCTTGGTTTTCAGGGTCCTGTACACAGCTAGCCTCCCAAAAAGTCTCACACATGTGGTATCCCCCTACTCAGGAGAACCAGCAGAATGTATTTTGGGGTGTAAGTTCACATATGCCCATGGCATGTTTGAGCAATATATAATTTAGTGACGACTTTGTGCAAAAAAAAAAAAATGTAATGTTCCCGCAACTTGTGGCAAAATATAAAATATCCCATGGACTCAACATGCCTATCAGCAAATAGCTTGGGGTGTCTACTTTCCAAAAAGGGGTAATTTGGGGGGGGGGGTTTGAACTGTCCTAGCATTTTATGCACAAAATTTAGAAGCTTATGTCACACATCACACACTCTTCTAACCACTTGAAGACAAAGCCCTTTCTGACACTTTGTTTACATGAAAAAAAAAATTATTTTTTTGCAAGAAAATTACTTTGAACCCCCAATAATTATATATTTTTTTTAAAGCAAAGACGCAGATTAAAATGGTGGGTGTTACAATTTTTTTTTCACACTGTATTTGCACAGCGATTTTTCAAACACAATTTTCTGGAAAAAAACACCCTTTTTTAATTTTAATGCACTAAAACACACTATATTGCCCAAATGTTTGATGAAATAAAAAAGATGCCTTATGCCGAGTACATGGATACCAAACACGACATGCTTTAAAATTGTGCACAAACATGCAGCAGCGACAAACTTTTTTTTTTACAGGTTACCACTTTAGATTTACAGAGGAGGTCTACTGCTAAAATTACTGCCCTCGATCTGACCTTCGTGGTGATACCTCACATGCATGGTGCAATTGCTGTTTACATATGACACCA
Organism: Lithobates sylvaticus; assembly: GCA_028564925.1. Classification (NCBI taxonomy): domain Eukaryota; kingdom Metazoa; phylum Chordata; class Amphibia; order Anura; family Ranidae; genus Lithobates; species Lithobates sylvaticus. The sequence goes on from CM053034.1 coordinate 94,453,726, forward strand.
GACTGACGCTTGCGTTGGCCTTTGTACGTAAGCACGGGGGGACAGGGGTGCTTTTTTATTTTTATTTTTTTAAACTGTTCCTTTCATTTTTTTTTAAATAATTTTTATTATCTCAGGGAATGTAAATATCCCCTATGATAGCAATAGTTAGTGACAGGTACTCTTTTTTGAAACAATTGGGATCTATTAGACCCTAGATCTCTCCTCTGCCCTCAAAGCATCTGACCACACCAAGATCGGTGTGATAAAATGCTTTCCCAATTTCCAAATGGCGCTGTTTATATCCGCGAAACCTAAGTAATGAAATGCTCGTAGCTTCCGGTTTCTTAGGCCATAGAGATGATTGGAGCCATTCTGGTCTCTGATCAGCTCTATGGTTAGCTGGCGGAACCACTGGCTGCATTCTCGGGTTCCCTGTTGGGACAGGAGAGCCCGAGAAAACCATGGAAGACGGGGGGGGGGGGCGTCCCCCCACTGCTTGTAAAAGCAGTCTAGAGGTTAATTAGCCACTAGGATTGCTTTTACATGAAAGCCGACCACTGGCTGAAAATAATGATACCAAGATTATACCTAAACCTGTAGGCATCATCCTGGTATCCACTCAAAGTCCAGCAACATACCAGTACGTCACTGGTCCTTGTTGGGCATATATTGTAATGTTCTTTTTTTCATGCAGCCTGTGGGCTGAACGAAAAAGAGATTGATCGGCGGGTATGCCCACCATTAGAATACCGCCCTTCATCCACCCACTTTTTTAACTGTGGTGGTGAATTCACCTACAGCGCTGGAGTTGCTGATTTACGTATCGTGGGAGCAAACGCTGTTGCTGTCAAGATAAATAAATCAGTGCTGCAGCTGAATGGCGTACCTGCTAAACAAATGATGGTTAACAATAAAACAGTAACATTACAGTATAACAGTAAGACATACCATACCTGCAAAACAAATACAATAAAACATAGTAAAAATAAAAGAGAGAGAGAACAATAGATATAGAACAATATTGAGCAGACAGTAGAGAGCGAACATAAGAGAGAGAGGGGGAAAAAAAATAAAACCACAGCTATTTTTGGCTTTTTTATTTTATATTTTTTTGTGCTTTTGTTTTTTGTTTTTTTCCACTTTTATAAAAACTGTAAACTGAACGTTGCAGATTAGGGTCTCTCAAAATGTGATGGCCATCACATCTTTCGAGACCCTATGTTAGTGTGCCCTAGGACTATGTAGTGCTGTACCCTACACTAATGGTTTTAAGGTTGTATTCGTGGACACAGAGGGGTTTCTCCACAACACATCGCCATAGAAATTTGGACTGTCGTATCTGCGTGAAGGGAGGACAGAAAGAAAACATTCCGTGAATCCCTCCACTTCTCTGCTAACAAATTATTACACTTCAAGCAGGCTTTCTCCCCCATCTAAGTCGGCATTCTACAAGCCTTTGGGGGAAGCCTCTGCAATTAGATCGCACGGTGCCACATGCGCCAACTCAATAATCAAACAGGTGACTGAAAAATGTCATGCTCGTGTAATAATTTTTCACGTACAAGTGGTACCCCTTTCCGAATAAGGGTGACACCAAGTCCCACACAATCTTACCAGCGCTCCCTATGTACTCAGAGCCGGAGAACTGCCCAATGTGACTATCTTTTCCCTCATAAACCATAAAACTATTTGTATAGCCTGTTGCCGTGTCACAGAGCTTATACATCTTGACCCCATATCTGGCACGCTTGCTGGGAAAATACTGTTTGATAGATGAGCGGCCAGAAAACGTAATCAGAGACTCGGGAGTAAGCAAGGCTGCAAACTGTTGGTTGAAGTGGTTTACAAGGGGCTGAATTTTGTAGAGCCAATCAAATCCAGGTTCACCCGAGGACAACAGAGTTCATTATTGAAATGCTTGAACCATGCTTGAATGTCCTGGTCATCGAGGCAGAGAACATGGGCATGTGGTGAATTGGGTCAGTGGACCAATATGACCGCAACTCATGCCCCGTACACACAAGAGGAAATTCTGCCAACAAAAGTCCGATGTGAGCTTTTGGTCAGACATACCGACCGTGTGTATGCTCCATCAGACTTTTGCTGTTGGAATTTCCACCAGCAAAAGATTGAGAGCAGGTTCTCTACTTTTCGGTCGGAAAAAGTTCCTATCGGAAAATGCATTCGTCTGCATGCAATTCCAACGCGCAAAAAAACACGCATGCTCGGAAACAATTTGACGCATGCTCGGAAGCATTGAACTTCATTTTCTCGGCTCGTCGTAGTTTTGTACGTCACCGCGTTCTTAATGGTCAAAAGTTCAGAGAACTTTTGTGTGACCATGTGTATGCAAGCCAAGCTTGAGCGGAATTCCGTTGGAAAAAACATCCAAGATTTTTCCGACGGAAATTCCGCTTGTGTGTATGGGGCATCACTCTTTTTAGTTATGCCCATGAGGAGGGATAGGCCCTGGAAGGTCTTAAATTCGGAGACGGTAATAGGTCTCCAATCTCTGGCAAGGGTCAACTGGGGATTATCGGCGATGAATTGACCAGCATACAAATTGCTTTGGTCCACTATTGATCTGTAGAGATCTTCCGTGAAAAACAGCTAATAAAAATCAAGTGACGTAAAATCAACTGTTTCCACCTGAATTCCGGCTTGGCCAGTGAATGGGGGAAGTACAGGTGCTGAAGAAGTGGTGGGCTCCCAATTAGGTTTGGCAAATGCAGCAGGAAGGGCGCTATGGGCTCGACAAGCCTGTGTTTGTCTTCTTCTTGGTGGCAGCGGGACACTACTCATGCTAGCCACCTCACCAGCTTGAACTGCACTTATGGTACTCGCCGCATCACCAAGTGTTACTGCAGTGCTGGATGTACGACCAGGATGTACTAGGCCGCTGGTGCTTGCCAGTTCACCAGAAGGCTTTCTGCTCAATATGAGAGCCCTGCGGTTCTTGCACCTTAACGACAGCAGAAGAACGGGGTTGGGTACGCCTACTTCTTTGTCAGAGCTATCTGTCAGGGTGCCGCTGCTGTCTAACGGTTCGTATTCTGAGCCTGAATCTGACAGATGAGGGACTTCCTCTTCACTATCTGTCATGCTCAGAAACGTGTAGGCATCTTCACTACTGTACCTTCGATTTTACATTTTGGTCTCTAAATTTACTGGTACAGTAGTGAGACTCACAGGAAAAAGAGCTCCTGACTGTCAGCGACTGCTTCAAATGTTACAAAAAAAACTGTTAGCGTTTGCAGGGATCAGGCCTGACTCTGCGAATGCTGCAGTTATGTGTTTTATGTTTTTGTAAGTGACAGTGATCGATTGATACAGCACCTTGATCGCTGGTGACGGGGTGATCATGGGTTTAAACTTTTATTGGGAGGGTTAGGGGGGGTCCCTAGACCTATCTGGGCTTACACGAAGTACCCTAACTCTGATTTTTGTCACTAATGACACCAGTACAGTGATCCAAAAAAAATATATGAACACTGCACTGGGTGACACAGTGACCGGGGGTGAAGGGGTTAACTGGGGGGGGTGAAGGGGGGATCAGGGGTGGCAAGTGTACCTACGTCAACTGACGTCAGTGTAGTGTTGGTGCACTTACTGTGAAATGTTATCTCTCCTCTCTCTGGAATGGAAAACAGTTCCACAAGGGAGATGACATCACTTTCCCTGCTGTTTACACTTACACATGCAGGGGAAGGACTTCATTCGCCAGGACCGATCACCAGGTCCAGGCCAGATACCTTTGGCCGGGCCTGGGAATTGATCGGTTCTGGGTTGAAACTGATTGGCGCGCCCCCCCCCCCCCCCCCCCCAGGTGGCCACACGTGCAACGTATAGCCACGACGCTTCGTGCAGCCGGGCCAACCTGCCTCAGTATAAATGCAGAGGCTGGTCTGGAACCGGAAATGTTCTGCTTTGAGTGTCAAATGTGCTAGATATGGCATAGGGAAGAGTGGTAGGCTGATGACACCAGCTTTTTAACCCCCCCAAACTTCCCCCTCCATGCTGTTGACGTGTTTACAGAAAAAAAAACAAGCTTTACCTAAAACATTGAGGATTCAAGAACAGGTTTCACATTTATAAGAGAGATATTTCATGATTTTTGTTTTTATTGGTATCCTATGTAGAACATACTGATTACACTAACATGCTATAAGTGAATATAATATTTTTTATGCAGGGGTTCTTAAGACCTGAAAATTATATCAAAGGTCCCCCCAGGGAAAAGTTTTGAAAGGACTGTATTAGATCATAGCTGTTATGGTAATTTATTAAAGCAACAGGATAAGAGCTGGACAAGCTAGATGCATTGTGCCCCCAAGTGACTGTTAAATTGCAAACCTTCAATTCATACCAAAAACTGATTTAAGACAAAGCTGAGACACAGCGGGGCATCCAATTTTAATTTCCGGAAGTAATCTGCAAAATAATACTTAGTAATCAGTGTATTATTATCAAAATAATTTGTTTTTACAGTTAATACCCTTTTCATAGTATTAAAGTTGCAAAAGAGGCCTATTTGCTCTCTTGCATGTTACAATTATATGCATTTGGATCTTAGTTTGCATGCCTCATTTATTCTAGGTTTTGCAGTAAATATCAGCAAATGAAGGTTTAGAAATGTAAGGCCCCTTTCACATGGGGCTGATTCCGTTCTGATCAGCAGGGGATCTGTGAGCTGATTTTCTGCTGATCAGGGATCTGCTCAATGGATGCTCTGGGGTAAATAGATTCCGTTGTCTGTTTACACCTGGCTACCTTCGATCTGCTCCCCTTTTTTTTTTCAGACCTATTTCGGACCTGGAGGTAGACGGGTGTAAATGGACACAAGTCTGTTGATACCCACCTGTCCATAGTAAGGTTTGGACTGATCAGGGCCTCCTGAAAAACTGACAGGTGGACCTGATTGAAACAGCAGTGTTAAAGAGGCCTAAGAGCCCTTTCACACTGCCAGTGGGCCGCGTTAGCTGTAAAGCGCCGCTGGTTTGTTACTGGTTCTATACCGAGACTAAGACCCCTTTCACACTGGAGGCATTTTTCAGGTGCTAAAGGGCTAAAAAGAGCACCTGCAAAGCGCCTGAAAAACGCCTTCCCTGTAGCCCCAGTGTGGAGCGGTGCGCTTGCAGGACGTTAGAAAAAATAGGAGATTTTCATCATACTTACCTGTTAAATCCTTTTCTTTCAGTACATCATGGGACACAGAGTTAGGCTAATATTCTTTACCTACTGGATTATACACCATCTCTAGGTGAATGGACACTGGTAAACAAAGTCTTATGCCCCGTACACACGGTCGGATTTTCCAACGGAAAATGTCCTATCGGACAATGTTGTCGGAAATTCCGACCGTGTGTAGGCTCCATCTGACTTTTTCCGTCGGGTTTTCCAACGGACAAAGTTTTATCTCCTGCTCTCAAATTTTCCGACAACAAAGTCCTATCGGACTTTTTCCGATCGTGTGTAGCGAATTCCGACGGACAAAGTGCCACGCATGCTCAGATCACATTACAAGACCAAAGCTATTGGCTACTAGCCTCTACGTAGTCCCATCGTAGGCAACAAACGTCACCACGTTCAGAATGATCGGATTTTCCGACAACTTTGTCCGACCATGTGTATGCAACACCAGTGTAAGACAAAATCCGTTGGAAAAAATCCGATGGATTTTGTGGTCGGATTTTCCGACCGTGTGTACGGGGCATTAGACACGAAGTGATACCCTATATAACCCCTCTCATACAGGAAGTACAACCGTTTTTTTTACCAGCGTCTACAAGGTGGATGGGCATGTTTGTTTGAGCTATCTGAGCTCCAGGTCTCTAGTCCCACAAACGTTTCTTAAATGAATCAAGGGTATTGACCGATCTGATCCATTTGACACAGGCTCTATATGCTTAGACAAATGGTACCTGAGCCTCGCAAAGAAGACACAAGATCCTGCAAGGTTTTGCCTGTAATGTGACCTCCGGGTGCTGGAGTGGAATCCTGACACCACATCGCTAAGGCATTCCTGCAGGGCGCTGTACAGGTCCAAGGGAGTGGACCCTAAACATGCAAAGGGTACCCAGTCATTGAAGGTCCTCAAGTTACAGGAACCCGCTGTGATGGGTGAAGATTGGGCTCTTAGTTTCTAAGCTGCCCTGCTCCTGGACTGGTAAGTGAAACACCCTTATTTACTTATTGTGGGGTGTCCCAGTGATTGTAACAATCAGTCAAGCTAGCTAGAGGCTGGACACCTGTGTGCAGTGACAATACAGGGGAGTTTTTGCCTAGCTGTGGGTGTTTGCAAAGTGTACCTTTTTTGCTTGTGTCTGGCTGTTCTTTACCTGTATGATGGCGCACGACGGTGCGCCATTTCGCCTTGGTTCACAAGTGCTCAGCAGTTTGTTTGGTGGCCATGGCGCACGCAGCTTCGCCCTAGGTGTTGTGAGCTCTTGGAGCCGCACATGCATCATAGCCTAATCTGGGTGCACGGAGATTTGCATCATATGCGAATACAGCCGCTTCCGTTTGCCAGGACCGCGCACGTGCGTGCACATGAATGCGAAAACATCCCGGTGCTCAGCCAGCTTATTTAAGCTGTGTATGCCAAGCATGTGGTGCTTCCAGAAGGCAGCTGTGGGACACAGAGCAGGCTCTGAACCAGGCATCTGCAGCGGTTCATTTCTGCCAACCCGGGTCACGTGAGTCACCAGGTGTTGCTTGACAGGCTAAGGTGCTTAGCAGGATAGTTGCATAGGGGCTTGGTGAGCCCTATTAAAGGGTCTCCCTTCTGAGGCATGTTAATACTACTCCCAGGTACTACATTTTTGTGGCTTGTAAATGTCTTCAAAGAAGAGGAGCGGGACTAACACTACAGGGAAGGGCACACGTATGTCGTCAGTAGCTCCTGATGAACCTAGTTGTATCCCTAGTGTTGTATCCCCTAAAAGACCAGAGGCTTCTGGGAAATCTGAGCCGCTGCGCCTATCTGGTATTGACCCTACAGTCAATCCTGCTGCTTCACTGTTTATCATAAGGATCTGTGCCCTAAAGGATCAGGTGTGTCAGTTAAGGGGCACCAGACAGCCCTCTATTCGGCTCTGTATGAGTCATCTAGGAAAGATGGTGTCCTCCTTTGAGGCAGTTCCCTATACCCAGTTCCATTCCAGGCCTATACAACAAGACATCTTGTTGGCTTGGAACAGAAGAGGACAAGCCCTGGATTATACAATGTTCTTATCTCCTCGGGGACGCTTAAGCCTAAACTGGAGGTTGCAGGATAAGAACCTGAGAAAGGGAAGATCCTTCCTCCCGGTAACATGGAGAGTACTGACTACATATGCCAGTCTCTCAGGCTGAGGAGCGACCCTAGAGGGGCTCACAGCTCAGGGGAAATGGTCAAGGACAGAACAGATCCTGCCCATTAACGTCCTGGAGTTACAGGCAGTACGTCTGGCCCTATGGTCCTGGACGGTGGAGCTTCAGGACTGCCTTATCAGGGTTTAGTCCAACAATGCCACTGCAGTTGCCTATATAAACCACCAAGGAACTGAAAGGCAGATTATGTGAGCCACCAGCAGATCTGCCCGGGGGAATGGTCCCTACACCCAGGGGTGTTCCAGGAAATTTGCCAGCATTGGGGATTGCCAGAGGTCGACCTATTGGCATCCAGGTTCAACAACAAGCTACAGCAGTTTTTGTCCTGAACAAGGGATCCTCTGGCAAATGGAGCAGATGCTCTGGTAGTCCATGGAGGTTGGAGGTTTATGCTTTCCCCCCGGTCCCTCTCCTTCCACATTTGTTGCGCATGATTCGGAGAGAGGGGCTTCCAGTCATTCTGGTGGCACCAGCCTGGCCCAGAAGGCCCTGGTTCCCAGAAATTGTGAGATTGACTATAGACGGGCCTTGGATGCTTCCACCTGGCCCCAATCTACTGTCTCAAGGTCCTATATTCCACCTCAATCTACAGTCTCTAAATTTGACAGCATGGCTATTGAAGCCAGGGTGTTGAAGGACCGTGGCATCTCAGGACCAGTGGTGTCTACCCTAGTGAATGCTAGAAAAGCTGTCACTAGGAAGATTTATCATAAGGTCTGGAAGACTTGTATTGCTTGGTGTGAAGCCAGAAAATGGCATCCTCAGAAATACGGGATGGGGAGAATTTTCTCTTTTCTACAGTCAGCTGTGGAAATCAGATTGGCTTTGAGTACAATCAGAGGTCAGATTTCAGCCCTTCAGTATTCTTCCAAAGGCCTTTCGCCTCCCATTCGCTGGTCCAAACCTTTATGCAGGGGGCAACTTGTTTGCTTCCCCCCATTAGGTCACCTGTGTGTTTTTGGGACTTGAACTTGGTGCTGTCTGTGTTACAGAAACAACCATTCGAGCCTATCAAGGAAATTCCATTAGACTTGCTGTCACACAGGCTAGCCTTCCTGATGGCCATCACCTCGGCTAGAAGGGTGTCTGAGTTGGCAGGCCCTTTCGTGCAGGGAACCATACTTGATCCTTCACCACAACAGGGTCGTGTTACAACATGTTCCATCCTTTTTGGCAAAAGTGGTGTCAGCCTTTCATTTAAATCAGGACATTATTTTGCCTTCTTTTTTCTCTCAGCCTCGTTTGGAAGAGAGACAACTGCATTCCTTGGACGTTGTCTGGACAGTGAAGGTTTATTTGTCTAGCTCTGCGGAGATCTGGGCATCAGAATCCTTTTTTGTTTTACCAAAAGGACCCAAGAAGTGGCAGGCAGCTTCCAAAGCTTCCATTGCCAATTGGGTCTGTCAATTAGTCATTCAGGCCTATGGTCTGAAATGTAAAGCTCCTCCCTTTAGGGTGAGAGCTCATTCTACCAGGGGTGTAAGAACCTCCTGGGCTTCTTGCCATCAGGTATCTGCTACCTAGTCTTCAGTGCATACGTTCACAAAATGTTATCAAGTGGATGTTCGAGCAGCCAAAGATTCGCCTTCCGGCCGCAGTGTACTGCGGGCTGCCGTATAAGGTCAGATGGCTATTGTTTGGCAGGGTGTCTCCCTCCCCTCAAGACTATTGCTCTGGGACATCCCAGTAGGTAATAAATATTAGCCTAACTCTGTGTTCCATGATGTATAAAAAAGAAAATAAGATATTTCGTCATACTTACCTGTAAAATCCTTTTCTTTGAGTACATCATGGGACACAGAGATCCCTCCCCTCTTTTTTGAGGATTCAGTGGTTGCTACAAAACTGCTGTACTTCCTGTATGGGAGGGGTTATATAGGGGATCACTTCCTGTCCCAGACTTTGTTTACCAGTGTCCATTCACCTAGAGATGGCATATAATCCAGTAGGTAATGAATATTATCCTAACTCTGTGTCCCATGATGTACTGAAAGAAAGGATTTAACAGGTAAGTATGATGAAAATCTCCTATTTTTCTAACGTCCTGCAAGCGCACCACTCCAGTGTGAAAGCACTCAGGCTTTCACACTGGGGCAGTAAGTAAGGCGTTTTTCAGGCGCTTTACAGGCGCTCTTTTTAGCCCTTTAGCACCTGAAAAATGCCTCCAGTGTGAAAGGGGCCTTAGTCTCAGTTCACACTGGGGCCGCTTCAAAGTCGCCCGTGCAAAGACTTCTGCGCAGCTTGAAAATGACTTCTTTAATAGAAGTCAATGCAAGCCGCTCTGAAGTTGCCCCCAAGTAGTACAGGTATCTTTTTCTAAGTCGGAGCGACTTGAGTCGCTCTGCTTAGAATGGTTCCATTGCACTGAATGGAGCGCGACTTGTCAGGCGGCTAGGTCGCCTGACAGGTCGCCCCAGTGTGAACCGAGCCGAAGTGTTAACATAGCTATGTTTTTTTTAAATATAATTAGGTAATTAGTTTTAAATTACTATCTGGAATATTGGGAAATCTGGAAGTAGGGCATTAAAGCAGGACGCCAAGCAAAACATTCTTTAGTTTAGCTTGTTTATTGAAAAAAAAATGTATGTATTATAAAATGCTATGAATATAATTTTCCTGAAATCTATTTTATATATCAAATGAAAAACAAAATAGAATTTGTACAGTGATTTAAAGCTAAATGTAATGAACACATAATATAACTTTCCTCGTTCCCCACTTCTCCGTGATCAACATGCAATTAAAATGTCTAAATCATATAATTGTGCCTTCAAAAAAATACCTTTTCTGAGACCCAGGGACTTCCTCATTGGGCCTGTCTGCTGCACTTTGCACCTGGTGGGAGAGGCTAACCGGCTCTTAGAAACATCACAGCACAGCTCAGATATTTATTCAAGTTATATTACAGAACACAAACCTGCCATGGTGTTAGACCTGCGTGCTCCACTATGCTGGCCACAGGATGGTGCAGATTAAAGCTATGCAATCTGATGATGAGTTGCCTGATCATGTACATCTAAAGGAATTTGGGGGAACCTGGTCCCCAACCAGGGCCCTCCAAGGAGGGGGAGCTGTCGGACTATCACGGTACAATACAATGTGTTAGCATAATTCATGAACCAATGTATATAAAATACAAAGTTTTTTTATTTATACAAAATGAACTTTTCAGTCATAAAAACAAATGCATACATAAAGTATTTCGACTAGTTTCGCTATAGAGATAGCTTCATCAGGAAATACAGTGTTTACATCTGAAAAAAAGGAATTTGAAATTGGTAACTAGGTATAGTCAATTCATTTTGCTGCGTCAACATTCAGCAGCGCTATTTCATTCTTAATATGGGGGAAAGATACATAGTAATAAGCAATAAGCAGTCTCTTACCCCACCTGGATGCGCTAAGGAAACATGGATGCGTCCGGCAGAGCCTTTCGTGGCGACTGGGGAGGGACCAAATGTGGCCACCAGGTCAACCTAGAGTGTGTAGAAGTAGTAATGATAATATATCAGTCAGAATGGTAAGATCTGAATGGGTATACCTCGCCCTAATGTGAATGAAATAAGGAAACGCTTGTGAGGGGAAACTAAGTGAATATTCATATGGATATTCACTTAGTTTCCCCTCACTTAGTTTCCCCTCACAAGCGTTTCCTTATTTCATTCACATTAGGCACATTTGTATCTATTCATCTTTTCACATTGGGCACATTCACACCCTCACTTCTTTTGTGTCTTTATCATACTTCACCTCACCCCTTTCCTCACTAACAGGGGCTTGGTTCTTTTGTCCCTTTATTATTCATCCACATTATCACCTTTTAAGGTTGGGCTGAGATATCCTTAGGAGTCTTCGGCATATCCTCAGCTCACTTTTTTTTCAGAGGACTACTGGGGATATATTATCTCCCAATAGCCCTCCCAATATTCACTCTATTCTTAGTTTCACACCTCTCTGGTGCTAATACGGACTTTGATGCCGCTATTCTAGACCACTCCCGGGCGAGGTATACCCATTCAGATCTTACCATTCTGACTGATATATTATCATTACTACTTCTACACACTCTAGATTGACCTGGTGGCCACATTTGGTCCCTCCCCAGTCGCCACGAAAGGCTCTGCCGGACGCATCCATGTTTCCTTAGAGCATCCAGGTGGGGTAAGAGACTGCTTATTGATAATTACTATGTATCTTTCCCCCATATTAAGAATGAAATAGCGCTGCTGAATGTTGACGCAGCAAAATGAATTGACTATACCTAGTTACCAATTTCAAATTCCTTTTTTTCAGATGTAAACACTGTATTTCCTGATGAAGCTATCTCTATAGCGAAACTAGTCGAAATACTTTATGTATGCATTTGTTTTTATGACTGAAAAGTTCATTTTGTATAAATAAAAAAACTTTGTATTTTATATACATTGGTTCATGAATTATGCTAACACATTGTATTGTACCGTGATAGTCCGACAGCTCCCCCTCCTTGGAGGGCCCTGGTTGGGGACCAGGTTCCCCCAAAAATCTTTCTTCATATTACACGGATGATGGTACCTTTTTATCTTCTAATTCTTTGATTTACGCAGAAAGTTAGGCCAAAACATTTTTCACATCTAAAGGAATGTCAGAGATGTGTTCTTTTATATAATGCACAGGGACAGACTGATTTATTGCAGAGATAGCTAGTAGCTGTGAGTGACAGGCAAATAAAAGTATAGATCAGAAGAAGAATAGCTGGTGGTGGGCAGCATATTTGAACCCAGCGTAAACTGAATAGGAGAGATGAGGAGCACAGTAGAGCAATGTTAAAATCGGCCTTGGTCTTCAACTGCTGATTGAGCAGATTTTATCTGACAGGGCGGTTGAACAGAAGTCAATCGGTAGCTCAACTTCTGTTCAACTGCAGTGTCCACACATGGATTGATTTAGGCTTGTCCCTGCTGAACCAGGCGGATTTAGATCCGTTTATTGCCACCTTTAAAATTCGAATCATCTGAATTTTCAGTGGGGTCAGGTAGGTCAATGTGAATAGTAGGTCAGGTAGCTAGGTAGATGGCCGGGGCTAGCTATTGGACATTACAGCTCAGCAACCCCTACTTGGATTTAAATTGGGACAGGTGCTATGTGCACAGGAATGCTGGGGGAAGAGGGGGGAGGTGCTCTTAACTGTTGATTGATAAAAAAAAGTCTTCAGCCAAACACTAACCATTATTATTATTATACACAATTTATATAGCGCCAACAGTTTACGCAGTGCTTTACAATGTATAGGGGGGACAACACAATTGCAGTACAGTTCAATACAAAAGGTACAGGAGGGCCCTGCTCGTAGAGCTTAAATTCTAAATGGATGGGGTGGTGGTACGAAAGGTAATAGCTGCAGAGAATGATTTGATGGGGGTGGCTCTGGGACAATTGTTAGGTGGGTGTGGGATAGGCTTCCCTGAATAAATGAGTTTTCAGGAATCTCTTAAAGGTGGACAGGGTAGGGGCTGATCAGACATAATGGGGCAGGGAGTTCCAGAGGATTGGAGAGGCTCTGGAGAAGTCCTAAAGGCGAGCATGGGAGGAGGTAACAATGGAGCTAGAGAGCAGGAGGTCCTGGGAGGAGCGGAGGGGACGATTTGGGCGATATCTGCAGATGAGGTTGGTGATGTAGATGGGGGCGATGTTGTGCATGGCTTTGTATGTTATGGTTAGCATTTTGAATTTTACGCGGTGGGGTAGGGGAAGCCAGTGAAGGGATTGGCAGAGAGGGGCGGCAGTCTCGGATCGATTAGTGAGGTGTATTAGTCTAGCAGCAGCATTCATATTAGACTGAAGGGGGGATAGCCTGCTTAAGTGTAGGCCATTAAGGAGAGAGTTGCAGTAGTCAAGGCGGGAAATAATCAAGGAGTGAATGAATTGCTTTGCGGTGTCATTAGTTAGGAAGGGTCGAATTCTGGAGATGTTGCGGAGGTGAAGGCAGCAGGATTTAGCCAGTGATTGGATATGGGGGCTGAAGGAGAGGTCAGAGTAAAGGATTACACCCAGGACCCTGGCATGTGTGGAGGGACCAATGGTTGTGTTGCTGATATTAATGGTGAAGTCACAGGGGGGGGACCGTGAAGGAGGAAATATAACAAGCTCAGTTTTAGAAAGATTGAGTTTGAGGAAGTGGTGCGACATCCATACCGATATGTCATTCAGTAAGTTTGAGATCCGTGAGGAGATCGAGGGGGTGAGTTGAGGAGTGGAGAGATAGATCTGAGTGTCGTCGGCATAGAGGTGGTATTGGAAACCATTAGAGGTTATCAACTGGCTCAGGGAAGAGGTATAGAGCAAGAATAGGAGGGGCCCAAGGACGGAACCTTGGGGTACCCCAACAGAAAGAGGAAGGGGATCGGAGGAGATGGAGTTGTAAGTGACACTGAAAGTGCGCTGAGATAGGTAGGAAGAAAACCAGGATAAAGCAGAATCACAGAGGCTAAGGGAGTGTAATTTGCTGAGGAGGAGCAGATGGTCAACTGTCAAAGGCAGCAGAGAGGTCTAAAAGTAGGAGTATGGAGGAGTGGCCGTTGGTTTTAGCAGTTAGTAGGTCATTGGTGAGTTTTAGTAGGGCAGTTTCAGTAGATTGTTGTGGGCAGAAGCCAGACTGTAGGGGGTTGAGAAGGTTGTTGTCCATGAGGTAGCAACTCATTTGGTCATGGACAAGGTGTTCGATTAGCTTGGAGGCAAACGGGAGCAGGGAGATGGGTCTTAAGTTATTCAAACAGGTGAGGTCTAGTGATGTTTTTTTTTAGTATAGGGGTAACCAGTGCATGTTTGAGCAGGGAAGGAAAGGTGCCGGAGGAAAGGGAGAGGTTGAAGATGTGGGTTAGGGAGTTGAGGATAGAATGGGAAGGTGGTCACAGTAATTGTGAGGGGACAAGGTCCAGGGAACAGGTAGTTGGGCGGGCCATGGAGAGGAGTTTATCAACTTCATCTGTGGTAACTGGGCAAAAAGAGGAAAGTATTGAGTGTGATGTTGGACCCGATGTGTTGGGTAGGGGAGGAATTTGAATGCTGGATATCTCCTTGCAAATTGTGTTGATTTTGGTATTGAAATGGTTGGCAATCTGTTGAGCAGTAAGCAAGTTGGTGGATGGGGGCAGTGGGGGGGGGGGGGGGTGAAGTAAGGAATTAAGGGTAGAGAAGAGTTGACGAGGTTTGGATGAGAGGGCTTTGATGAGAGTGTTGCAATAGGTTTGTTTAGCAGTGTGGAGGCAGGAGTTGTATTTGAGAAGGGCAGATTTGTAGGTGGTAAAGTCTTGCAGGGACTTAGATTTACGCCATGCTCGCTCAAGAGCACGGCTGTGTCTTTTGAGACTTCTGGTGTCGTCTGTTTGCCAGGGTTGTGGCTGATGGGGCCTGGTTCTGCATGTAGAAACCATGACCATAACCATGAGTGAAAGAAATGTTTTTGTGTTATCATTCATATACTCTGCAAAATCGACAAGAAATCATAGATTCTGCCAGGGTATGTAAACTTATGAGCACAATACACAGTATATATATATATATCTTTTAAGTGATTAGGTTTAGTTCTACATTTTCGGTCACAGGCTTGTGACCAACTAAGTTGTTTCATTGCAGTATAGAACAGTAAGGTCAGTGAGCCAATTCATCTATCTTGCAGGGGTATTTAGATTTCAAGACCGGCTGAGCACATCTAGAAATCATTTTGCAAGTAAAACATGTATATGCATTTCAACTATGTGCTTAGCTGTTTGCCAGAAGACAGGTTTATTGGCATGATTTATAGGTAAATATACCTTGGATGTTGGTATTACCAGCATACTATTAAAATCTCAGACTCAGATTTTGCTGATAGCAAAATGCTATCAGCAATACAGCAAAAAATGCGCATGAACACTTTTTGGTGATTTCTTGAAAATATGCTAGGCTACCATCTTTTGCATCAAAGATCCCAAAACTGTTAGCCTGTGTATAAACTTTGCCAATCTCAGGCATTCCTGCGCTGAAAAATAAACACAACACATTAATCATGTTTTCACTTGTAATTAGAGTTGAGCGGACACCTGGATGTTCGGATTCGGCGGGTTCGGCCGAACTTCGGAAAAAAGTCCGGGTTCGGAACCGAACTTGACCCGAACGTGACCCCAAGTTCCGAACCCCATTGAAGTCAATGGGGACCCGAACTTTTGAAGACTAAAATGGCTGTAAAAAAGTAATGGAAAGGGCTAGAGGGCTGCAAATTGCAACAAAATGTTGTTAAAGAGGAAGTAAAGCCTCTTTAAAAAAAAAAAAAAAACGTAAACTGCAAGGCAAAGGCATAATGAGCTAGTATGCATAGCATACTAGCTCATTATGAATAACTTACCTGAAAACGAAGCCCCTGGAGCGGTCCTCATCCTCGTCCTTCTCCGCCGCCATCACTACGGGAGTGACTTCCGGGTCTCGCCGCTCCAGCGCTGTGATTCGCTGGAGCGGCGATGACGTCACTCCCGCGCACGAGAGCGGCATATCGCCGTGATCTCGGCATGCGCAGTGTGCCTGCGCGCTGCTGTCTACGGCGCATGCGCCGTAGATAGCGGTGCCCTTTCTTTTCTAAATATCTCCTAAACCATGTAGGTTTAGGAGATATTTATTGGACCTACAGGTAAGCCTTAATCTAGGCTCACCTGTAGGCCAAAGTTGTCCCAGAGGGTTTACTTCCTCTTTAAGAGCATGGCAAGTGCTCTGCAAACAAATGTGGATAGGGAAATAACTTAAAATAACATAAAAAAATATAAAAAATAAAAATAATATGCAGGAGGCCCCCTTCTCAGCAGAAGAGGTACAGGAAGTCATTAAGAACCTCAGAAACTCAACGGCACGATGCCACACATATGGTGGGAATGCCCCAGAATACGCCCTTTCTGGAAAAAAATGATTGGTGGTTATGTGTCGAATTCTGTCCCCCGTCGCATAGTGTCCGCCCTGTACTGCGCTTGCTCAGTACGTAGGACAAGGGGATTTTGAAACTCTCGGAAGACGGTGCGCGGTGAGTCCAGGTTCAAGCCACGTCATCTGAGGTTGAAGCTGAGCCAAGCGAGGCCGTGCCCGAAGCCTGGCGAGTGAAGCGAGCACGTGAGGGGCCCTGTTACTATGTGCTACCGTATGTCCACTTGGATGGTGGGGCTTAAACCTGCACTCACTGCGCAGGCACCGTTCATCTTCAGAGATTTTGCCGCAAAACTGCAGAAAATGCTATGAAAAAAATAATTTTTCACTCAAATTTTTTTTTTGGAATAGCCCAATAGAAGAAAAATAGATCGATTGAATATGTCACACACTCCTGCAAACATGCAGAAAACACTGCAAAATTGTATTTTTTTGCAATGTTTTTGCAATAGCAGAATACACCTACAGACAGTATGTACAGGGTGTATCTCTCAGTAACATATGCAGTGCTGGTGCACTGAGCTTGCAGATAAAAGTTATATTTTGTCTGGCACTGGGCTCATGGCAGTGTAAAAAGACTGTGCACTGCAACCCAACCAGGTCTTAGAATTGATTTCTAAATCTGGATAATTCTCTTTCCCTCAAAACAGACACAGGAACCTTGACCTAAACTCTAGCTATGTAGATCGCTTACTAATTAGAAGATATTTCAGGAATGTGGACTGACTCCTAGCATGTAATTCTCTCCCTCACAGCAGCCAAGAAACTTTCCCTACACTGTGTAAAGCAGAGTGACGTGCTGTGCCGTGTGCCTCTAGCTTATATAGAGGCTGGGTCACATGCTGCACTGGCCAATCACAGCCATGCCATTAGTAGGCATGGCTGTGATGGCTTCTAAGGGCACACTAGTGAAACTAACGTGGATTGGCTGCCCTGCAGCTTTTAAAAAGGCGCCAATACATCGCCGAACACCGGACCCAAACCCGAACAAACAGTCAATTGTTCCGGTTCGGATCGGGGACCCGGACACCCAAAAGTCTGGTACCCTACTTGTAATGATGAAACTGCATCTGACCACAAAGATGTAGATGCTCATGCAAGTACATGTTAGGTATGTCTTAACATTGCATGAAAATATCTACATTGAACGTTAGAAAAATACCAGGTAACAAGCAATGGGTTATACTGTTTAAAATGTGATTAAAAAAAAAAAAACATAAATGTGGGTCTACCTTTCAGAATGTCTCAGATTGCCAGGAACAAAACTGCATATGTTATACTCTATAGAAAACTTGATTATGTGCTCATAACTTTTACTTTCTTTCAGCTTGATTAATTGAAGTTGTCAGGCACTGCTGACCTGCTGTGCAACTTCATAGCATGATGAGTGCATAGCTCCCAACTGTCCCTGATTTCGAGGGACTGTCCCTGATTTGGAACAATGTCCCTCTGTCCCTCATTCCCCTCATTTGTCCCTCATTTTGGTCTGATCTATATAGTTGTATATAAAATGTACTATTTATTTCTCAAAAAGTGTTTCCCAGTGCTAAACCTTTCATCCAATCTCTAAATTGCTGCATTTGTAAATACTAAAAACCAATCTAAAGGAATAGTAGTGGGAAGAAGCACTTCTGGGTTTAACCAATCATTTTTTTTTTGTACAATTCTCCTTTAAGGGGGGGGGGGGGGGTGGCAGGGGGTGTGTCCCATGCCTACATACTTTTGCTAATAGGTGTCCCTCATTCCCCTTTCAGAAAGTTGGGAGGTACCGTATGTGAGTGGTTGGAATCTTTTTAACGTGGACTCCCCACTTTTATGTTGGATTCCCCATATGGATTTTGACAGTACTTTGATACTTTTTTATGAGGCTATGATGGACATTTGCAGCATTTTATGCATATTTAAATTATGGAAGTTAAATACCTTTTTTTGTCCTTTAATGATTATGCCAAGCAGGTCCACAATGACATTCAAAGTCTTCTGCACTGATTCTGTAGCTCAGCATCAAAAACTGAGCTTGGTGTTGCAGTGCTGTCTATAGTATTAAGAGTCTGGTGGAATTTGAACTGGTAGTTGTTCTGGTATGACAGTTTACCCTTATATGTACTTTTCATACATGGATACTTTCCTACTTCTGTTCAGGATGTAATTTTCCTTGCTCACCAGTAGATGGGACTGGTTCCTGTTTATATATATATATATATATATATATATATATATATATATATATATATATACATATATACATATACATACACATACACATACACATACACACACACACACACACACACACACACACACACACACACACACACACACACACACACGTCTATAGGTAGTCAAGTGCATTGAAATAAGGATTTACTGCAGGAATTTCAGTAGGCTCCACGACTGATAAATCATGTTGTTGCTAGCAATGTATATGTTTATTAACCACTTTCAGACCGGACCAATTTGCAGCCAAAGGACCAGGCCCCTTTTTGCGATTCGGCACTGCGTCACTTTAACTGACAATTGCGCTGTCGTGCGACGTGGCTCCCAAACAAAATTGACGTCCTTTTTTTCCACAAATAGAGCTTTCTTTTGGTGGTATTTGATCGCCCCTGCGGTTTTTATTTTTTGCTCTATAAACAAAAAAGAGCGACAATTTTGAAAAAAAAAAAACGCATTCTTTTTTTATTTTTTGCTATAATAAATATTCCCAAAAAATATATATAAAAAAACATTTTTTTTCCTCAGTTTAGGCCAATACGTATTCTTCTACATATTTTTGGTAAAAAAAAATCGCAATAAGCGATTATTGATTGGTTTGCACAGAAGTTATAGCGTTTACAAGATAGGGGATAGTTTTAAAGCCCTTTTATTAATATTTTTTTTTTTTATTAGTAATGGCGGCGATCAGCGATTTTTATTGTGACTGCGACATTATGGCGGACAGATCGGACATTTTTGACACATTTTTGGGACCATTGTCATTTATACAGCAATCAATGCAATTTAAATGCATTGATTCCTGTATAAATGACACTGGCAGTGAAGGGGTTAACCACAAGGGGGCAGTGTAGGGGTTAAGTATGCCTAGGGGGTGTGTTTCTTACTGTGGGGGGGGCGTGGCTGTCAGCTAGTGAATGCTGATCTCTGCTCCAATCACAGGGAGCAGAGATCGGCGTCACTAGTTGCTAGGCAGAACGGGGAGATGCTGTGTATTTCCGCATCTCCCCGTTCGGCCTTCCCGTGAGACGATCTCGGGTGTCCCCGTGGCGATTAAGTCACGGGGGTCCCGACCGGCATGGGAGCTCGCCGCTCCCGATGGCACGGGCGGCATTAAGGAGGGACTTATATATACGCCCTCCTGCCTGTCCGTGCCATTCTGCCGATGTATATCGTCGTGCGCCGGTCGGGAACCGGTTAATGCTGTCAATGCTAGTCTTAATACCAGGATTGATTTATTATTAATTATAATGTTCCCATGTTCAGGCAATGCAAAGTAGTGGTAAATAATAAAGGACACTTGTAGCCCTCATGTGCAATTCTCTATTAGGCCTTGTTCACTTGGGTGTACTTAAAGTGGTTTGCAAAGGCAGAAGGTTTTTCATCTTCATGCATTCTATGCATGACGATAAAAAGCCTTCTGTGTGCAGCATCCCCCCTCAGCCCCCAATACTTATCTGAGCTCCCTCTCGATCCAGCAATGGTGCATGAGAGACTCGGCTGTCCGAGACTCTCCCTCCTCATTGGCTGAAACAGCAGCAAAGCGCCATTGGCTCCTGCTGTTGTCAAAGTCAGTGAGTCAATGAGGAGAGAGAGAGAGGGTGGGGCCTGGCTGCGGCTCCATGTCTGAATGGACACACAGAGCTGTGGCTCGGCTTGGTTGCCCCCATAGCAAGCTGCTTGCTGTGGGGGCACTGAACAGGAGGAAGGGGCCAGGAGCGCAGAAGAGGGACCCCAGAAGAGGAGAATTTGGCCTACGCTGTGCAAAACCACTGCACATAGCAGATAAGTATAACATGTTTGTTATTTTTAACAAAAAAAGAAAACTTGAAGTATCACTTAAGGCGTACACTCGTATGAGGGTTGTGTTGGCCTGGATGGGATGCACAGGTGATCCATGCATCCACATGCAGGCAGTCTCATTCATGTCAATTGTGACCCAGCAGTTACACTGATGTAGAAGCTGCTCCCAATCTGACATACATACAGTATGTGTTTGTCCTCAAATGCAAACAGTGTGTGATTGGGGACACGCACCAACACAGATGTCAAATTGGAAGCAGCGCCTGTGTCTGTACAGGCTCTTAGTTCCAATTGACATGAATGAGAATGCCTGCATATGAATGCACAGGAACACCAAACACGGCCCTCTGATGGGTGTACACTTAAAGCAGATCTTCGCCCTCTGAGTTTACATCCCTCCAATCCACCCCTCCTCCCCTCCGCTACATAAATAGCACTATCTTTTTTATGTTTTGTTTATTTACCATTTTTAATGAAAAATGTACAGCCCCGACCCCCATGCATGTCACTCACCTAAGTGAATGACATGCGCAATGCTCTCTGTGCCTTCTAAGATATGCACATCACGTATCCCAGGAGGTATAGCCCTTCATTCAGAAAGTAGGAGAGGGGGTGTGCCTAGTGCCGCATCACTGGGAGGTGTGCTTGCTGAACCCAGAGGAGCCAACAGGCCTTTCCAGTGATGTCACAAGCAACATGGTGGCACAGGGCTGAGTGGTGACAGAAGACAAGAGGACCTAAGCAGGAGAGTGCTGGATCCTCAGGGTGGGTAAGTATCTGAAATGTGCACAACACACCATGGGTAAGTGGTGTTTAAAAAAAATTAGGGGGGGGGGGGGGGGGGGGGGGGTTGGGTTAAAATCTGCTTTAAATATGCCCCTGTGAATGAGGCCTTATAGGTCAATAATAGAGTTGAGCGGACACCTGGATGTTCGGGTTCGGCGGGTTCGGCCGAACTTTGGCAAAAAGTCCGGGTTCGGGACCGAACTTGACCCCGAACTCCGAACCCCATTGAAGTCAATGGGAACCCAAACTTTTCAAGACTAAAATGGCTGTAAAAAAGTAATGGAAAGGGCTAGAGGGCTGCAAATGGCAACAAAATGTTGTTAAGAGCATGGCAAGTGCTCTGCAAACAAATGTGGATAGGGAAATAACTTAAAATAACATAAAAAAATATAAAAAATAAAAATAATATGCTGGAAGCCCCCTTCTCAACAGAAGAGGTACAGGAAGTCATTAAGAACCTCAGAAACTCAATGGCACGATGCCGCACATATGGTGGGAATACCCCAGAGTACGCACTTTCTGGAAAAAAATATTCAATTTAATGGATAAGATAGTGGGAAAATAAAATACTTGGAAATTAAAAAAAATGAAAAAATTATAATCTTGACCTAGGAGGACGAGGTCCATATGGAGTAGGAGGTTGAGGTGGAAGCGGCGGTGGAGGAGGACGAGGTTCATAAATACAACAATGGCTGGGTAAGGCTAGTGGTGAATGATGTGTCAAATTCTGTCCCCCGTCGCATAGTGTCCGCCCTGTACTGCGCTTGCTCAGTACGTAGGACAAGGGGATTTCGAAACTCTCCGAAGACGATGCGCGGTGACTCCAGGTTCAAGCCACATCATCCGAGGTTGAAGCCTAGCCAAGCGAGCCCGTGAGGGGCCCTGTTACTATGTGGTACCGTATGTCCACTTGGATGGTGGGGCTTGAACCTGCACTCACTGCGCAGGCGATGTTCATCTTTGGAAATTTTGTGAATCTCCTTGTCCTCCGTACTGCGCAAGCACTGCGCCTGCGCAGTAAGTGGCCGGACACTGTCCGATGGCCAGACAGTTTTTGTCAGAACACCGGTATACGTGTCTATTCTGCACAAGGTACGGACAAGTCCTGTGGGATCCATGCCTGGTTCATTTTAATGAACGTGAGCTTGTCCACATTGGCTCTGGACAGGCGGCTGCGATTGTCTGTGATAACGCCCCCTGCCGTGCTAAATACACGTTCAGATAATACACTGGCTGCAGGGCAGGCCAGCACCTCCAAGGTGTAAAGGGCAAGCTCAGGCCATGTGCCCAATTTGGAGACCCAGAAGTTGAAGGAGGCAGACCCGTCATTCAGTACGTGTAGGCGTGTGCACACATACTGCTCCACCATGTTGGTGAAATGCTGCCTCCTGCTAAGACGTTCCATCTCAGCTGGTGGTGCTGGTTGTTGTGGCGTGCTGACAAAGCTTTTACACATTTCGGCCATGCTAACCCTGCCTTCCGAGGTGCTGGCGGTGCCCCGGCTGCGTTGGCGACCTCTTCCTCCTCCTCTGCCTTCGCCTTGTGCTTCCACCGTACCCCCGCTGCCAAGTGGGAATGCCACCATCAGCGCGTCTACCAGCGTGCGCTTGTACTCGCGCATCTTACAATCACGCTCCAGTGAGGTAATTAAGGACGGCATGTTGTCCTTGTAACGGGGATCCAGCAGGGTGGCCACCCAATAATCAGCACCAGTTAAAATGTGGGAAACTCGGCGGTCGTTGTGGAGACACTGCAGCATGTAATCGCTCATGTGTGCCAGGCTGCCCAGAGGCAAGGGAAAGCTGTCCTCTGTGGGAGGTGTATCTTGTGTCCTCTGTATCCCCCCAGCCACGCACCAGTGATGGACATGAGCTGGTCTGGGTGCCACCCTGCTGTGAACATGGTTCCTCCTCCTCCATCTCCTCATCATCCTCCACCTCGTCATCCTCCAGAACTGTGCCCTTGCTGCCGGACAATTGTGTACCTGGCGCTTGTTGGTGCAGGAACCCACCCTCGTAGCCACTTGTAAATGACTGCCCTAAAAGCCTTGGAAATGAACCCTCTTCCTCCTCCTCCTGTGCCACATCCTCTTCCATCATCGCCTAAAGCGTTTTTTCAAGGAGGCATAGAACTGGGATAGTAAAGCTGAGAACGGCGTCATCGGCACTGGCCATGTTGGTGGAGTACTTGAAACAGCGCAACAAGGCACACAGGTCTTGCATGGAGGCCCAGTTATTGGTGGTGAAGTGGTGCTGTTCCGCAGAGCGACTCACGCGTGCGTGCTGCAGCTGAAACTCCACTATCGCCTGCTGCTGCTCGCACAGTCTGGCAAGCATGTGCAAGGTGGAGTTCCACCTAGTGGGCATGTCACATATGAGACGGTGAGCGGGAAGGCCGAAGTTACGCTGCAGCGCTGACAGGCGAGCAGCAGCAGGGTGAGAACGCCGAAAGTGTGCACAGACGGCCCACACTTTCTGCAGCAGCTCTGGCATATCGGGGTTATTCTTAAGGAACCTCTGGACCACCAAATTCAGCACATGCGCCAGGCAAGGGATGTGTGTCAAACCGCCTAGGCCCAGAGCTACTACGAGATTTCGCCCATTATCGCACACCACCAGGCCACGCTTGAGGCTCACTGCCACCAACCACTCATCGGTCTGTTGTTCCATGTCCCTCCACAACTCCTGCGCGGTGTGGGGTTTTTCCCCCAAACAGGAAAGTTTTAAAACTGCCTGCTGTCGTTTAGCCCTGGCTGTGCTGAAGTTGGTGGGGAAGGTGTTAGGCTGACCGGATGAGGAGGCCGTAGAGGATGAGGAGGCGGAGTAGGAGGAGTTAGCAACAGGAGGCAAACTGAAGTGCCCTGCAATCCTCAGTGGGGGAAGGACATGCGCCAAACTGCTATCCGCCTCAGGCCCAGCCGCCACTACATTTACCCAGTGTGCTGTTAGGGAGATATAACGTCCCTGACCGTTAAATCTGTAGTTAGGTGGACCTTGCCACAGATGGCGTTGCGCAGTGCACACCTGATTGTGTCCCCCACTTGGTTGTGCAGGGAAGGGATAGCTCGTCTGAAAAAGTAGTGGCGGCTGGGCACGACGTACTGTGGGACAGCCAATGACATCAGCCTTTTAAAACTCTGCGTCTCCACCAAACGAAATGACAGCATTTCAAAGGAGAGAAATTTTGAAATGCTGGCATTCAGGGCCAGGGATCGCGAGTGGCTAGGGGGGTACTTCCTCTTCCGCTCCAGTGTTTGGGAAATAGAGAGCTGAACGCTTCCATGGGACATTGTGGAGATGGTTGGTGACCCAGGTGGTAGTGTTGCTGGCAGATCCTCTGTTTGAGGATTGGCAGGTGCCACTGTCACTACAGAGGTGGATGAAGAGGCCGAGACTGCAGCAGAAGAGGAAGCAGGAGGAGCCAGAGACCTTTCTTGGTTTTTGAGGTGTCTACTCCACTGCATCTCGTGCTTTGCACTTAGATGCCTGGTCATGCAGGTTGTGCTCAGGTTGAGAATGTTTATGCCTCGCTTCAGGCTCTGATTGCACAGCGTGCAAACCACTCATGTCTTGTCCATCAGCACATTGTCTGAAGAACTGCCACGCTAGGGAACTCCTTGGACCTGGCTTTGGTGTGCTCGGTCCCTTGCTGCGTTGGGCAGTAGCAGACGTACTGTCTAGGGGACAGACGCTCCGCTTTTGCACCCTGCTCCCTCTTCTGCTGTGCTGGTGGCTCTGTGCGACCACCGCCTCTTCCTCTGAACTACACTGGTCACCTGCATGACGTTGATTCCATGTGGGGTCAAGGACCTCATCGTCCTCCACATCATCTTCCACCCAGTCTTCACCCCGCCCTCCTTGTCGGTCTGCACAATGGCGAAAGCAGCAGCAGTTGGCACCTTCCCCCTCCCCCCCCCCCCCCGCCCCCCCCCCCCCCCCACCGCCCCCCCCCCCCCCCCCCCCCCCTCCCCCCCCCCCCCCCACGCCCCCCCCCCCCCCCCCCCCCCCCCCCCCCCCCCCCTCCTCCCCCCGCCCCCCCCCCCCCCCCCCCCACCGCCCCCCCCCCCCCCCCCCCCCCCCCCCCCCCCCCCCCCCCCCGTCCCCCCCCCCCCCCCCCCCCCCCCCCCGCCCCCACCCCCCCCCCCCCCCCCCCCCCCCCCCCCCCCGCCCCCCCCCCCCCCCCCCCCCCCCCCCCCCTCCCCCCCCCTCCCCCCCGCCCCCCCCCCCCCCCCCGCCCCCCCCCCCCCCCCCCCCCACCCTTCTCCCCCCCCCCCCCGCGCCCCCCTCCCCCCCCCCCCCCCCCCCCCCCCCCCCCCCCCCCGCCCCCCCCGCCCTCCTCCCCCCCCCCCCGCCCCCCCCCCCCCCCCCCCCCCCCCCCCCCCCCCCCCCCCCCCCCCCCCCCCCCCCCCCTGCGCCCCCCTCCCCCCACCCCCCCCCCCCACCCGCCCCCCCCCCCCCCCCCCCCCACCCCCACCCACCCTCCCCCCCCCCCCCCCCCCCCCCCCCCCCCCCCCACCCCCCCCTGCCCCTCCCCCCTCCCCCCCCCCCCCCCCCCCCCCCCCCGCCCCCCCCCCCCCCCCCGCCCCCCCCCCCCCCCCCCACCCCGCCGCGCCCCCCCCACCCCCCCCCCCCCCCCCCCCCCCCCCCCCCCCCCCCCCCCCCCCCCCCCCCCCCCCCCCCTCCCCGCTCCCCCCCCCCCCCCCCACCCCCCCCCCCCCACCACGCCCCCCCCCCCCCCCCCCCCCCCGCCCCCCCCCCCCCCCCCCCCCCCCCCCCGCCCCCCCCCCCCCCCCCCCCCCCCCCCCCCCCCCCCCCCCCCCCCCCCCTCCCCCCCTCCCCCCCCCCCCCCCCCCCCCCCCCCCCCCCCCCCCCCCCCCCCCCCCCCCCCCCCCCCCCCCCCCCCCCCCCCCGCCCCCCCCCTCCCCCCCCCCCCCCCCCCCCCCTCCCCCCCCCCCCCCCCCCCCCCCCCCCCCCCCCCCCCCCCCCCCCCCCCCCCCCCCCCCCCCCACCCCCCCCCCCCTCCCCCCCCCCCCCCCCCCCCCCCCCCCCACCCCCCCCCCCCCCCCCCCCCCCCCCCCCCCCCCCCCCCCCCCCCCCCCCCCCCCCCCCCCCCCACACCCCCCCTCCCCACCCCCCCCCCCCCCCCCCCCCCCCCCGGCCCCCCCCCCCCGCCCCCCTCCCCCCCCCCCCCCCCGCCGCCTCCCCCCCCCCCCCCCCCCCCCCCCCCCCCCCAGCCCCCGCCCCCCCCCCCCCCCCCCCCCCCCGTCGCCCCCCCCCCCCCCCCCCCCTCCCCCCCCCCCCCCCACCCCCCCCCCCCCCCCCCCCCCCCCCCCCCCCAACCCACCACACCCCCCCCCCCCCCCCCCCCCCCCCCCCCCCCCCCCCCCCCCCCCCCCCCCCACCCCCCCCCCCCCCCCCCCGCCCGCTCCTCCCCCTCCTCCCCCCCCCGCCCCCCCCATCCCCCCCCCCGCCCTACCCCCTTCCCCCCCTGCCCCCCCTTCTCCCCCCCCCCCCCCACCCTCTCCCCCCCCCTCTCCGCCCTTCCCCCCCCCGCCCCTCCGCTCCCCCACCCCCCCCCCCCCCCCCCCCCCAACCCCCCCCCTCCCCCCCTCCCCCCCCCCCCCACCCCCCCACCGTCTCCTCCTCCCCCCCCGCCCCCCCTCCCCCCCCCCCCCCGCCCCCCCCTTCCTCGCCCCCCCTCCTCCCCCCCCCCCTCCCTGCCCCCTCCCCGCCCCCCCCCCCCCCCCCCGTCCCACCCCCCCCCCCCCCACCTCCCCCGCTCCCCCCACCCCCCCTCTGCTCCCCCCACCCCCCCCTCCCCCTCTCCACCTCCCCCCCGCCTCCCTCCGCCCCACCCCCCCCCCCCCCCCCCCCCCCCCTCCCCCGCCCCCCCCCCTCCCCGCCCCCCCCCCCCCCCCCGCCCCCCCCCCCCCCCCCCCCCCCCCCCCCCCCCCCCCCCCCCCACCGCCTCCCCCCCCCCCACCGCCCCCTCCCCTCCCCCCTTCCACCCTCTCTCTCCCTCCTCCCCCCCCCCTTCCTCCCCGTCCTCCCACCCCCGCACCCCCCCTTCGTCATCATCCAAGACGTGCTGCGATGGTCCTGCCATGTACTCATCATGAAACATAAGCGGTTGGGCATCGGTGCACACAATCTCTTCCACTTCTGGGGCAGGGCTAGGTGGATGGCCCTGGGAAACCCTGCTAACAGAATCATCAAAAATCAGAAGAAACTGCTGCATGATTTGGGGCTCAGACTGCTTTGCTGATTTGCAAGGGGGTGAGGTGAAAGACTGATGGACATCGACTGCAGGTGCCAACTCTCAACTTTCATCAGGTGACTGGGAGGGAGACAATGTGAAGGAACCGGAGGCACTGTCAGCAACCCAATCTACTATCGCCTGTACTTGTCCTGGCCTCAACATTTGTACAGCCTCATTAGGCCCGCCGAAATACCGCTGCAGGCTCTATCGCCTACTCGCACCTGAGGAAGGTGTTTCACTAGTGCGTGTAGCTGGCACAGATCGACCACGTCCTCTCCCTGCAACAGGAGCTCCACCAGCAGCACCACGACCGGGGCCACGTCCCCTTTTTGATAATCTCCTCATATTTTCAAAATGTATGATCTTGCCCTAAATGGGTGTTTTTGCAATAGCAGAATACACCCACAGTATGTAAAGCGTGTATCTCAAAAACTGCTAAACTGCAGAAAATGCTATTGGGAAAAAAAAATGTCACTACAATTTTTTTTTGGGATAGCACAATAGAAGAAATATCAATCGATTGTATGTCACACTCCTGCACACATGCATAAATCACTGAAAGATTTTATTTTTTGGCAATAGCAGAATACACGCACAGTGTCTAAAGCGTGTATAAACATGCAGAAAATGCAATTGGAAAAAAAAAATGTCGCTACAATTTTTTTTTTTGGGATAGCACAATAGAAGAAATATCGATCGATTGTATGTCACACTCCTGCACACATGCACAAAGCACTGAAAGATTTTATTTTTTGGCAATAGCAGAATACACGCACAGTGTCTAAAGCGTGTATGAAAATGCAGAAAATGCTATTGGAAAAAAAAAAAACATGCACAAATCACAGCAAAATTAAATTTTTTTTGCAATGTTTTTGCAATAGCAGAATACACACAGAGTATGGTGTATCTCTTAGTAAAATATGCAGTGCAGTGATGCTGCACTGAGCTTGCAGGTAAAAGTTATATTTTGTCTGGCACTGGACTCATGGCACTGTTAAAAGACTGTGCACTGCACCCCAGCCAGGGTACAATTGATTTAGGAATCTCTTGAATAATTCTCTCTGCCTCTTTCTTTTCCTTAATAAAGACACTCTCTAGTCTCTACTCTAGCTATGTAGATCGCTCACTGATATAACTAATTTGAAGAAAATTTAAGGAATGTGGACTGACTGACTGTATCAGACTAACTCCTAGTGAAATCCTCTCTTAGCAGCACAGGAACCTGTCTATAGCAGAGTGAGGTGCTGTGCTGTGTGCCTGTACCTTATATAGAGGCTGGGTCAAATGCTGCACTGGCCAATCACAGTCATGCCATTAGTAGGCATGGCTGTGATGGCTTTTAAGGGCACACTAGTGAAACTAGCGTGGATTGGCTGCCCTGCAGCTTGTAAAAGGCGCCAATACATCGCCGAACACCGGACCCGAACCCGAACATACAGTCAATAGTTCAGATAACCACAATGTGTAGCGCTAACAAAAAATAGAGCCAATAGACTCATAAAGTGAAAGAAAGTCCGGTGCAATATAATATAGTGAAACAGTGATAAAGTCCTTTGTTCAAAGAAAATTGATCATATGACATGGATCATCCTTGCACATGAGAGGTATGTGGAGAAACTCAGCAAACACAGATTCTAATGTGTATAGTTGAGTATATAAACCCTCCAATGGTTATGGAATGCATACGCTTACCAGCGATGTTGGACCCACCTACCATACGGCAGTGGGTCAGTAAGGCTTATGGTAACTCCTGTAGGTGACGCCCAAGGGATGAAAGCTGGATTCTGGCAGCACTCCTCCAGGTCTGGGATGGACTCTCAGCTGGATATTCCGGAATCCTCCAAAACGACACACGTGTGGGGCACGACACCAGGAACGAACCAGGAAGCAGGAAACGGAAAAAGGAAAAAGGAACTCCAATAGTGTGATACCACCACTAATTTATTGGGTATGGGGTATAAATAATGGTACAAACAGGGGAATTCACCCAAGCAGTACAGAGCATATATTGATAAAATCAAAAATAAAACAGAGTAAAAGCAGTATAAGGGTCTCAAAATCAGCAAAGCCCGACGCGTTTCGACCAATAGGTCTTCTACTGGGGCAGGTGCATGCCCCAGTAGAAGACCTATTGGTCGAAACGCGTCGGACTTTGCTGATTTTGAGACCCTTATACTGCTTTTACTCTGTTTTATTTTTGATTTTATCAATATATGCTCTGTACTGCTTGGGTGAATTCCCCTGTTTGTACCATTATTTATACCCCATACCCAATAAATTAGTGGTGGTATCACACTATTGGAGTTCCTTTTTCCTTTTTCCGTTTCCTGCTTCCTGGTTCGTTCCTGGTGTCGTGCCCCACACGTGTGTCGTTTTGGAGGATTCCGGAATATCCAGCTGAGAGTCCATCCCAGACCTGGAGGAGTGCTGCCAGAATCCAGCTTTCATCCCTTGGGCGTCACCTACAGGAGTTACCATAAGCCTTACTGACCCACTGCCGTATGGTAGGTGGGTCCAACATCGCTGGTAAGCGTATGCATTCCATAACCATTGGAGGGTTTATATACTCAACTATACACATTAGAATCTGTGTTTGCTGAGTTTCTCCACATACCTCTCATGTGCAAGGATGATCCATGTCATATGATCAATTTTCTTTGAACAAAGGACTTTATCACTGTTTCACTATATTATATTGCACCGGACTTTCTTTCACTTTATGAGTCTATTGGCTCTATTTTTTGTTAGCGCTACACATTGTGGTTATTTGCTTGTTTGACTTTGTCTGTTAGAGTGTTGGCTGCTTTCACATATATTTTCAGGATATTCACTGTACACAGTACACTTTTGATTACAGTATTATTTTTTGGATTAATTTCATTATTATCACTTTTTGAGTTAGCGCAGTGTTTCCCTCACTCCAGTCAATAGTTCAGGTTCGGGTCCGGGACCCGGACACCCAAAAGTCCGGTACGGACCCGAACTTTACATTTCGGGTTCGCTCAACCCTAGTCAATAACTGTTGTCTTTCAGTTAGGCTCAGATACTCAAGCACTTTATTGCAGGAATGTGGTTATACTTTCCTTTCTTTATGTTTTTATCAGTTTTTTGTGACCCTATATGGTCAGAAACACAAACTTTAAATACTGTTTGTAAGAAAGTATTGTGCTGATTTTTAATAAATCTGTACTGTGTCTTCATTTAAATATTGAGCTTATTTACAGAAACTGGAGGTGAAATAATGCCCCCCAGTGATCTGCTGGGGTCTCCCTGAACAATCAAATTCCCCTTTCATACATCTGCAGGTATTCCAAGCCACTTTTGTTTATTAGGATCAGTAGATTAAATGTTTCCCTTGTGTAAAATAGTATTTTAAGAGCTCCAATATGTTTAAATGGCCCTGTCACAATGCCAGTTTTCCCCTGCAGGCAGGGCTATATTTAGACAGTATAATAAGGAAAAACATAAATTGCAAATGTTGAAGCTTGATGCCTTCCCCTTTATTCAAGCTTCCCCAGGCAATAACCCACAAGTTCTTCAAAATTCAAATGTAAAAGTTATTTTAAAGTGGTTGTAAGCCTCAGAGATGTAATATGAAGCAAATCCTTCTGCATTATGTACTTTTCTCTCTCCAAAGCACTTAATATTATTTTTCTCCGCTGTCTTCTCCCTCTGCTATTACCATGAATAACTTCTGGCAATTTTTCATGACACCAAAAGATAAAAAGGTGATGGGAGAGGAGAGCTCCAGCACACAGCCTGTGATTTACAGCCACAGCTCTGCATTGTTCCATTGTACTCTGAGGAGGTGTGTCCCCTCGCTCCCTCCAGTTTCAATCAGGGCTCAGAGCTCCCCTCACTGAGATCTGCACTGAGAGACTTCAGCCCCACCCCCTCATCCCAAACCCCCTCCCAGTTGCTAAAGTGGAGAAAAAAAATCCTTTGTGCTGTGTGTTTTTAAAATGATCTACAGAAGAAATTATTGCAGATAATCATGTACAACTTTTGTTGGAGGATTTTTTATTATCTCTGTGGATCACATGAGGCTAATCACATCACTGGGTATATGTAAGGGTTTTTCTTTTAGTAGAGTTATCAAAAAGAGCATGGAAGTACAAAACAGTACAACAATCATTCTTTGGTCAATACAATACTGGTTACAATAAAAGGAACTTTGTCAATAGCATATAACCTATAAGTAACCTATTATGTAGTCAGGTAGCTGAGCCATAAGTTACATGATTCTTAAGCAGGTTATAGTTTGAACACATTCTCCAAGGAAAAAAAAAAAAGAACTCTTAGAAATATCAAATGAGGACATGTCCATGTATGTATTATCAGGTAATTAACAGCAACTTATTTGACTCTGAGGACTTCTTCAAACCCTTCACCAATTTAACTGGTGAAGTAGTCACATCGGACCAACAATGGCTTAGACGTTATACCAGCAACTACAATAGAAGGCATAGAAAGTAAAAAAAAATAGAAGAAAAAATAGAAGAAAAATCTAGTGAAGTGGGAGAAAGAAAAGCAGAAGAAAAGGTGGAAAGGACTAAGTACAAGACGTGCACCCTCTGTGTGTTGTACAAATATCCCTCTGTCCAAATCAGGAAGCCTCCAAAAGGTATTTTATCCTAGGATTCCATGTTTTCTCAAAGTAGACCAGCTTATCCAGGAAAATAGCCACCATTCGTTCATTGATCATGATCCATGTCAATTCGGCCATTAAAAGGTCAAAGGGGACCGTGGGGGACTTCCAGGATCGTGCAATAGAAATCCTTGCTACGGTGAATATAAATGCAATCAGGCATCTCATGTGTCCCGGTATGCCCTCCACCGACATCCCCAGAAGGGCCTTTTGTGGGGTCTTGGATAGATTATATTGGGTGAGAGAATAGATGCAGTTATATGTGCAGATCCAAAACCGCCTCACTTTGCTTTATGTCCACCAGGTATGGAGGACTGTTCCATCCTGACCGCAGCCATGAAAACAACCAGAGGCGCCCCCCGGGACAGAGGACGCCAAATGCACTGGTACTAAATACTACCGCAGGAAAACTTTATAATTTGCCTCGATCCGAGATGTATTGATATAAGATTTCAAATTGAATTGGGCTAATTTCCCTCATTCTGCTTCTTCGAGCTCTCCCCCCCCCAAGTCCTGTTCCCATTTTACCATATAAGGCAGTTTTGTAGGACCTTCATGTAGTATTGTGTATATCTTAGATATGTTACCAGTATTCTTATCTATAGTTCTGCACAGATACTCCATAGGGGTTGAGGAAGTCAGATCACTAATGTACTTGAGGGTTTTGAAGAGATGCATTATGTGAGGGTTTTTCAACCACTTTGAATACAGCCCTACTTGCAGGTGGTTGTGTTTGTGAAATTGCTACCCGCTGGCAGCCCTTTACTTACATGAAAGGTCAACAGCAATTTATGGTAAAACTAGAGAGACATTTTATTGTCAGATTTATGACTTCATCTCTTCAATTGCCAGTGCAAAGGCAGACTTACTGTACTTCCGTCTGCCAAAATTCTGTTCCAAGTATGGCCATAGCCCACATTTATTAACCACTTCAGCCCCGGACCAATTGTCAGCTTAACCTCCCTAGCGGTAATCCCGAGTCTCGGGTCCAGTTTTTTCTGCTGGGAGGGGTAACCTCGAGCCAGACTCGGGCTTGCGTGCAGGATACAGGGGGGAAGTTACTTACCTTTTCCCCTGGATCCTGCGATGTCTCCCCGCTGTGTGAGTGAGCCGTCCGCTCGCTCGATTCACACAGTGCCCGAGTGCCGCCGATCTCCGTTCCCTGCGACATTCCAACGCACGGGAGTGGAGATCGGCGCCAAATTTAAAAAAGTTTAAAAACACAACACACATACAGTACTGTAATCTTACAGATTACAGTACTGTATACAAAAAATACACATCCCCTTTGTCCCTAGTGGTCTGCCCAGTGCCCTGCATGTCGTTTTATATACTAAAAAGATTTTTTTTTCTGCCTGGAAACTGGAGATTGTCCATAGCAACCAAAAAGTGTCCCTTTATGTCAAAAGTGGTTTTAGACCAGCTAGAAAACACCGATAAAAAATTAGAATCACAATTTATCATCAAACAATAAATTTAATGACAGCGACTATTCTGCAACTGAGCAAATTTCAGTGTTTTTGATTTGATTACATTATTGAATCATTTTTATATATATTTTTATTATATTATAATTTATTATTTTGTGTTTCAAACTTTATCATACCCGGGATGTCTACTAGACTCTGGTTCGGACAGATTTAAGTGAGTTATTCATAAGAATTGCATGCCTACAATATAAAAACGCCAAATTTCCATGCAAAATAATTGTACCGCTTTCAGCACAAAATTTCAGCCAGAATCATACCGCCAGGGAGGTTAAGGACCAGAGGTCTTTTTTCAATTTCGCACTGCACTGCTTTAACTGGTAATTGCGCGGTCATGCAATGTTATAACCAAACGAAATTTGCGTCCTTTTCTTCCCACAAATAGAGCTTTCTTTTGATGGTATTTGATTGCCTCTGTAATTTTTATTTTTTGTGCTATAAATGGAAAAAGACCGCAAATTTTGAAAAAAAAAGATATTTTCTACTTTTTGTTATAAGAAAAATCCAATAAACTCAATTTTAGTCAAACATTTGGGCCAAAATGTATTCAGCCACATGTCTTTAGTAAAAAAATTGCCAATAAGCGTATATTTATTGGTTTGCGCAAAAGTTATAGCGTCTACAAACTAGAGTACATTTTCTGGAATTTACACTGCTTTTAATTTATGACTGCCTATCTAATTTCTTTAGGTGCTAAAATGGCAGGGAAGTACAAAACCCCCCCAAATGACCCCATTTTGGAAAGTAGACACCCCAAGCTATTTGCTGAGAGGCATGTTGAGCCCATTGAATATTTTTTTTTTTTTTTAGTCCCAAGTGATTGTGATTGTCACTAAATGATATATTGCTCACACATGCCATGGTTATATGTGGAATTGCACCCCAAAATACATTTTCCTGCTTCTCCTGAGTACGGGGATACCACATGTGTGGGACTTTTTGGGAGCCTAGCCGTGTACGGCACCCCGAAAACCAATCACCGCCTTCAGGATTTCTAAGGGTGCAAATTTTTGATTTCACTCCTCACTACCTATCACAGTTTCGAAGGCCATAAAATAGCACAAAACCCCCCCAAATGACCCCATTTTGGAAAGACACATGTGGTATCCCCGTACTCAGGAGAAGCAACAGAATGTATTTTGGGGTGTATTTCCACATATGCCCATGACATGTTTGAGCAATATATCATTTAGTGACAACTTTTTGTAAAAAAAAAATATATATATATATATTTTTTTTCATTATTCAATCTCTTGGGACAAAAAAGAAAAATATTTAATGGGCTCAACATTGCTCTCAGAAAATAGCTTGGGGTGTCTACTTTCCAAAATGGGGTCATTTGGGGGGGGGGGGGGGGTTGAACTGTCCTGGCATTTTATGCACAACATTTAGAAGCTTATGTCACACATCACCCACTCTTCTAACCACTTTAAGACAAAGCCCTTTATGACACTTTTTGTTTACATGAAAACATTTTTTTTTTTTGCAAGAAAATTACGTTGAACCCCCAAACACTATATATATTGTTAAAGCAAAGGCCCTACAGATTAAAATGGTGGGTTTAAACTTTTTTTTTTTCACACAGTATTTGTGCAGCGATTTTTCAAACGCATTTTTTGTGGAAAAAATACAATACATTTTTTTTTTTAATGCACTAAAACACACTATATTGCTCAAATTTTTGATGAAATAAAAAATATGATCTTAGGCCGAGTACATGGATACCAAACACGACATGCTTTAAAATTGCGCACAAACACGCAGTGGCGACAAACTACATACATTTTTAAAAGCCTTTAAAAGCCTTTACAGGTTACCACATTATATTCACGGAGGAGGTCTACTGCTAAAATTACTGCCCTCAAACTGACCTTCGCGGTGATACCTCACATGCATGGTGCAATTGCTGTTTACATATAACGCCAGACCAACGCTTGTGTTCGCCTTTGCGCAAGAGAAGGGAGGGCAGGGGTGCTTTTTTTTTTTTTTTTAGTTTTTTTTGTTTATTTAGCTATTTTATTTTTAAACTGTTCCTTCCATTTTTTTTCTTAGTTATCATTTTTATTGTTATCGCAGGGAATGTAAATATCCCCTATGATAGCAATA
Source organism: Lithobates sylvaticus (assembly GCA_028564925.1). Classification (NCBI taxonomy): domain Eukaryota; kingdom Metazoa; phylum Chordata; class Amphibia; order Anura; family Ranidae; genus Lithobates; species Lithobates sylvaticus. The sequence goes on from CM053034.1 coordinate 94,489,306, forward strand.
GGCAGTGACAGGTACTCTTTTTTTTGAAAAAATTGGGGTCTATTAGACCCTAGATCTTTCCTCTGCTCTCAAAGCATCTGACCACACCAAGATCGGTGTGATAAAACGCTTTCCCAATTTCCCAATGGCGTGGTTTATATCCGGGAGGGGGGACATTCCCTCCCACTGCTTGTAAAAGCAGTCTAGAGGCTAATTACCCGCTAGAATTGCTTTTACATGAAAGCCGATCACTGGCTGAAAGGAATGATACCAAGATGATATTTAAACCTGCAGGCATCATTCTGGTATAACCATTCAAAGTCCAGCAACATACTGGACATATATTGTAATCTTTTTTTTTAATGCAGCCTCTTGGCTGAACGAAAAAAAAGAGATTGATTGGTGGGTATGCCCACCATTAGAATACCTCCCTTCATCCAGCCACTTCTAATGATGGGCATACATGCACCATTTATATATGCCGAAGCATGGGGGCATCCGCCCGCAAAAAAGTTATGCCACGTACACATGGTCGGACTTTTCCACGGGCAAGCCTCCGTCGGAATTTTGACTGTATGTACGTGGCATTAGGAGCAAATCGCTCCTCCGCCCCTGCTGCCCCCATGCTTCGACATATGCTCTTTTTTTTAACTGTGGTGGTGAAATCACCTCCTACAGCATTGGAGTCGCGGCTTTATGTATCGTGGGAGCAAACGCTGTTGCTGTCAAGATAAATAAATCCGCGCTGCAACTGAATGGCGCACCTGAAAACAAAAAAATGGTTAACAATAAAACACAGTAAACAAAATTACATGCCTGAAAAGCAAGCATGATAAAACAAAAACATTGCAGAATAGAGTAAAAAAGAGCAACAATAGAGAGAGAATAGAGAGAGAGAGAACAATAAAACGACAACTATTTTTGTTTTTTTTATTTAATATTTTTTTTTGGGGTTTTTTTTTTTTTTTTTACTTTTTATTTTTTTTATTTTTTTTACACTTTTTTTTTAAAACTATAACTATAATTTTAACTGTAATGGTCGGGTCTCAAAATGCAATGGCATTCTTGAGACCCTGTAACTATAATTTTAACTGTAACGGTCGGGTCTCAAAATGCGATGGCATTCTTGAGACCCTGTGAAAGTGTATCCTAGCCTGTGAAATGCTGTACCCTATGCTAAAACCTCACTAGTGAGTGGTAGCGTTCAAAACATTCACCAATGCAGAGACCAGGATTGTCAGGACAGCGTGGACAATAACGGGTGTCACGCCTAAATCCGCGCTTGCTACAGACACGACATCTTTTTTGGGGGGCTCGTGGGTAGGGGTACTCGGGAGGACATAAGAATAATGCCTCTCATGCAGCTGGCTTACTGCATTTGGTAGGGAATGGTGAGGTGCAGAACCGTCTGGATACAGAAGGTCTGTGACAACCTCTTCCTGGAATTCAAGGAAGGGTAAAGTCCCACCTGAAGCTCCGGATAGCACATGAGCATTCAGCAAAGCCAATTGGAACAAATAAATAGACACTTTTTTGTACCAGCGTCTAGCCTTACGGGCAACTAGGTACGGCGGCAACAACTGGTCGTTGAGGTCCACCCCTCCCATATTAAGGTTATACGCGTGGACACAGAGGGGTTTCGTCACAACACCAGCCGCCGTACGAATTTGGACTGTCGTGTTTTGTAGAGCCGATCAAATTCAGGGTCTCCACGAGGACGACAGAGTTCATTGTCACTCAAGTGCATGAACCGCAAGATCTGTTCATATCGTGCCCTGGACATGGAGCGAGAGAACACGGGCATATGGTGGACTGGTGAGGTGGACCAATAAGTCCTCAGAATCGGAAATTTATGCATGCCCATGTTGAGGGAAAGGCCCAGAAAGGACTTAAATTCGGAAACCGTAATTGGTTTCCAATCTCTGGCAAGGGAAGGCAACTGGGGATTAGCGGCGATGTATTGACCAGCGTATATATTACTTTGGTCCACAATAGATCTATAGAGATCTTCCGTGAAAAACAGCGATAAAAAATCGGATGGCTTAAAATCAGCTGTTAACACCTGAATACCGGGTTGGCCAGTGAATGGGGGAAGTACGGGTTCTGCAGAAGTGGTGGACACCCAATCAGGATTGGCGAATTCTGCAGGAAGGACACTATGTGATCGACGGGCCTGCCTTTGTCTTCTTCTTGGTCGCAGCGGGACACTACGTGTGCTTGCCACCTCGCCAGCTTGAACTGCACTTATGGGACTAGAGCTATCTGTCATGGAGCCGCTGTCGTCTACTGGATCGTATTCTGAGCCTGATTCTGACAGATGAGTGACCTCCTCTTCACTATCTGACATACTCAGAAACAAGTAGGCCTGTTCACTAGTGTACTTTCGATTTGCCATTTTGGGCTCTAAATTTAGTAGTACACTAGTGAGATTCACAGGAAAAAAATCTCCTAGGCTGTTAACGACTGAATCAAAACGATACAAAAAAAAACTGTTATCGATCGCAGGGATCAGGCCTGACTCTGCGAACGCTGCAGTTATGTGTGCTTAGTGTTTTGTAAGTGACAGTGATCGATCGATACTGCACTTAGGTGGGCTGGGCTGGGCGGAGGGGGAAAACGCAGGTGCTAGCAGGTATCTGGGCTGATCCCGCTAACAATGCGTTTTTTGGAACCCTAAACTGCTGGAATGCTAGTATAGATCTGATCAGATCAGATATTGATCTGTTCAGATACTATACCACTAAGAGAGGTGTATAATTTGCGCGTGGGTGTTTGCGGTACTGGCACTAACCTGGGGCGACGCAGACCTTATTTGACCCTATAACCTAATTGATATCACCCGCTGGGCGATCAGGGGGTTAAACCGTTATTGGGTAATAAATGACGGGTGCCCTGACAGTATAAAAAGCAAACTAACTAACCAGCGTCACCCGTAACAGTTATACGGTGATCACTGGTGAAAGGGTTAACTAGGGTCAATCAGGGGGTTAAAACCTTTATTAGGTAATATATGGGGGTACCTGACGCTATATAAAAACCTGACGGAGAACCTAAATAACTAATTGGCTAACCAGCGTCACCAGTGACACTTATACGGTGATCACTGGTGAAAGAGTTAACACTAGGGGCAATCAAGGGGTTAAAACTTTTATTTAGGTTGTAATATGGGGGTACCTGACCTATAAACCTATTTATAAACCTATATAAACCTGGCGGTTAACCTAAAAAAAAACTGGCTACCTAGCGGCACCAGTGACACTAATGCAGCGATCAGAAAAACGATCGCTTAGTGACACTGGCAAAAGGGGGTGAAAGGGTTACCTGGGGGGCAATCAAGGGGTTAAACCTTTATTGGGGGGGGGGTAGGGGGCTACCTTAGACCTAAAGGGTCCTAAAACTAACTGCCCTGACAGTTATTTCAGTCACAACTGACACTAAATGCAGTGATCAGTAAATAAATGATCACTGCAATCAGTGACACTGTGACTGGGGGGGCAGGGGGTGATCTGGGGGTGATCAGGGGGTGACAGGGGGGTGAAATGTGTGCCTATGTGTGCCTGGTGTCAGTGTAGTGTTGGTGCACTAACCTGATGTCTTCTCAGCTCGGCGTCCCGGTCAGAAAGACCGTCACGAGGAGGGTGACATCACTTCCTCTTGCCTGTGTTTCAATACACAGGCAAGGGAAGCATTTGATTCGCCAGGAGCGATCGCGAGGGGGTGGCCAGAAACCACTGGCCATCCCCTCATCCCGGATCGCTCCTGAAGCGATCCCGACCGTCCCCGCCGGCGGAGGGGGGTCCGATCGGACCCCCCAACCGCCGGAAGAATGTCACGTAAAGGCACGGGATTTTGCCTGTACGTGCCATTCTGCACACGTATATGTACATGGGGCGGTCGGCAAGTGGTTAAGACTGCCAATTTAGATATTGGAACCCCTTTAAAAAAAAAAATCCAGGTTGGCATGTTTTCAGACAGTTGTTTTTTACTTTATTGACATCTAGTTATTAGAGACTAGAGTTGTAGATGAATGTCTTACAATCAATAAAAACATGAAATTCTGTGCTTGGTGTCACGATAACAAAATCAATCATTTATTTTTGTTGTTACAATAAAAATATGGACTAATCTCTGCCTGATTTTATATGATTTTTGGTTGCAGTGGGCAGCTGTGCCTATTTTCTTTTCCCCCAGTTTATAAAATCCTCCATTGCTTTAGTGGCAACCATTGCTATTAGAGTCAAAGCTTGAGTACATTGGGTCTGGTGTAGGAAAAGCATGCTAAATGTAAATTTTTTATTTTTTTTCCCTAGCAAACAATCAGCCAAAAAACTCAAGCTATTGAAAACCTGAAATGTATAAATAATCATAGTAGAGCAATAGGCATGCATAAGAGCTTGCTATCTTTACACGAGAGTTGCTAGCTTTTTTCTTAAAGCGGAAGTAAACTGTCACATTGGTTGTACTCTCAACCAAACTGTCAAACCATCCAATGGCTGGTGTCATAACTGATCACATGTGCAGCTTCATGGCAGTTAAAGATTAAACGGAGGCCAAGATGGCAGCTTCCTTGGCTGAAAACAATAGGAGGGTTTACTTCCACTTTAAGCCTCATGTACACTGCTACTGCTGCTAAACGGATGTTTAGGAGCAGTTGGGCACTTTTTTCAACTGCTCCTTTATGTTATCTTATCAGTACATGTACACAGGGTCCTTTATAGTCGTTTCTAGGCAGTTGAATTTTCGGGGCCTTTTTTGGAAAGCAAAAACATGAGTTCAGACTCTGAGTTTAGAGGCGTTTCAAGCACCAATCGCTTCTAAGCGTAGCTAAATGCGGTAACTCACGTTTAGCCACGTTTTGTTTACAGGCGTTTTCATTTTTGGCTATTTTGAAAAAAATAAATAAATCCAAATGTCTTATTTCAAACGCAAAATCGGCAAACCGCCGCTAAACGCGGATGTTTTAAATGTGGGTTACTATCTGTCGAGTGTTAAAATCGTTCAAGAGAGGTTGTAAAAACGTCCCGTGTTCATTAAGCCTATCCTGTTAGCTCTTTGGGACTGGCAGCTGGAGGGAGGCATCTGCTCTCTGCTCCCTCCCATAAGAGCAGGCAGAGTGGGCGATCTCTTGAGGATGAGGGAAGACTGCTCAGAGATCTGTCTTCACTCTCTCTTGCACCTATTATGAGACACATGGAACTCCAAAACTCTCAGACAATGTTTGTTTACATAGAGGAAACTGCAGTGAGGAAGATGCAAATCAGGGATAGAGGCATGTACACAAATAGTTACTAACCCCCTTCATACTAAGAGGTACATGACAAAAAGGAAAGGGGGTTGAGTGAAGAAAGAGGTAATGCTCACACCTCCCTCTCTGAGACTTCACAGACTGCTTATATTGTAGCTAGCAATAAGAAAGTCTGTACTTCCCTGGCCTGGCTTCCAGCTTTATCATTTTGATGAATTTGGATTTCCAGCACTAGCCAATCTGGGAAGTTAAAGGAGAAGTCCAGCCTAACACTGATGGGCACTGTAGTGGCATGAATGTGCCACGGATGAGAACTGATGGGGCATGTATGTGCATGAATGAGGCATAAATGAGCCATGGGTATGGCTGAGCCATGAATGTGGATGGCTGAGTATGGATGGATGAGTATGGCTGAGTATGGATGTATGGATGGGATGGCTGAGTATGGATGGGATGGCTGAGTATGGATGGCTGAGTATGGATGGCTGAGTATGGATGGCTGAGTATGGATGGCTGAGTATGGATGGCTGAGTATGGATGAGTATGGATGGCTGAGTATGGATGGCTGAGTATGGATATGGATGAGTATGGATATGGATGGCTGAGTATGGATATGGATGGCTGAGTATGGATATGGATGGCTGAGTATGGATATGGATGGCTGAGTATGGATATGGATGGCTGAGTATGGATATGGATGGCTGAGTATGGATATGGATGGCTGAGTATGGATATGGATGGCTGAGCATGGATATGGATGGCTGAGCATGGATATGGATGGCTGAGCATGGATATGGATGGCTGAGCATGGATATGGATGGCTGAGCATGGATGGGGATGAGAGCAGGAATTGTCACCGGTCAGTGCTGTGGGCACTACAAATCCAGCCCACAGCACTTCTGCAACCAAGCTCTCCCCCTCTCCTTTCACACTGTATTGATCAGTACAGAGAAGGGAAGAGCTAAGCCGGGCATGTGCCAGCTTGTTAACAACTGATCGCTCCATCATTTGATGGAGCGATCACGTGGTAAAGGGCCACTGTCATCGGCCATTTACCGTGATCTAGTCACGGATATTTCCAGGTGCACGCCCCAAGGGGGGCGCGCTGAAGCGTGGTTCTGGGAGGACATCATAGTACGTCCTCCCAGAGTTATCCGACCATGCTGCAGCCGTCATTCGGCTATGGCCCGGTTGGCAAGCTGTTAAAAATTCTTGACAGTATGAGGATTTACCCTGTGTTTCATGTATTCTTGCGCAAACCATTTAATATAAACCCCTTCTCTAGGAAAATTCGACCACCCCCTCCACTTGTTACGGTACAAGGCAAGGAAGAATTTGTGGTTGGGAAATTTTTTTTATTCCAGAATCTTTTGGAACAAATTGCGGTATCTGGTTTAATGGGAAGGATATGGGCAAAAAGAAAATTCTTGGGAACCTGAGAAGACTATTCATGCCCCTAGCCTAGACTAACACAAAAAATGTCACCAGAGGTTTCCTCGCAAACCTGGCCCTAAGATATCCAGGGGACACCCTGGGAGGAGGGGAGTACTGCCAGGACCGTGATCTGAACGAGTAACTTCTGCTCCGTCCGACATTGTCTCTTCTTGCTGAGCCACTGGAGATTCTGGACAGCTCCCTGTCTGATCCTTTGAACCCTTTTTGCCTTGTCTCTTGTTTTTGGTGAGTCTTGAACTGTGACGAACTAGGAGCCCAGAGAGAGCACACAAAGGCAGATTACACGAAACCTGAATATCGGACGTTTGAGAGATTTGTCTGTACAAGAGGGGTGGTGCTGGGAAACGCAACGAATAAGCAGTTAAAGGCGTAGCAGTGGGCACACCGCGGATAAACAATTCACGGGTACCAGTGCGCACAGCACGGATAAACAGTCCTCAGAGTAGCAATTGGCACTGCACGAGTACACACTTCAGGGGGTAGCAAGGAGCACAGCATGGATAAACAGTTCCTGGGGTAGCAATGGGCAGAGCACAAATAAACAGTTCTCGGGTAGCTATATGGCACAGAAAGGGGAGATGATCCTTAGGGCAGTAACAAGGGGGACTCTGGGCACACAGCAGAGAGCGAAGGCAGGGAAATCTGGGAGGGCTCTGGACACACAGCAGGGAGTATAGGCAGGACACTCCAAGGGGGACTCTGGGCCCACAACAGTTCTGTGTCCTCACAAGTTCTGGCAGCAAGTGGGTACCGCAGAAAAGGATCTACAAAATAGGAAAAAGGGGGGTTCCAGTGTCTGGAGAGCTCAGATAATATGGAACTATAAGTCCCAGCCATACCAGTGTGCAGAAAGTAACACACAGTCTATACTGAACCATCAGACTTAGCAGTTCTAAGCACCACCTAGCTTCCTCCTAGTGGGGTATGCAGCCATCAGCTCCTCTCTCTGTGTCCATCGTGGGAGTCAACTTAGAAAAGTAAAAGTAAAAAATAAATTCTGACTTCCGTTACATTAACTCTTTGCTCCTCCCATGAACTTCCTGATTTAGGCCATGTCTCTGCACTTCCTCTTTGCCAGATTATTGTGTTCTCTCCAGCGGATATCTTGCTCCTTTGCGTACCTGCAGCTGTCCTTCTCTCCACTACCACTTGTTACCGACTTTTGGCTTGTTCCTTGACTATGCTTCTGCTTGATCCCAACCTGCTATATCTGCTACTGGACCCTGGCTTTCTCGCCTCCTGGTGGGGCAGTCTTGAGGACCATGACCTGGTACTAACAAATAGCAAAACCCATCTCCACCATTAGGAGCTCTGGTTAATACCAGTAAGTGTTTAGACCCCTGCACCTTGGGTGAGCCCGTGTCATCTGCCACGGTGACCTGCTTGTTTACTTATCCTACTGGTCGGTGGGAGCCTCTCTACTGCTATAGTAAATGGACTCTGCGTCTGACCCCTGACCGTGACACCCCCCCCCCCCCCCCCACTTCTCTAGAACCACACAGAGCCCTTTAGTTCAGTACACCCTAAAGAGGCCCTAGCCTCCCCTCTCCTTCTTCATTCCACTGATATGGATGCCAAGTCAGTCCTCTTTGGACTGATACCACCAATGCAGCAACATTTGTTCTGCTCACTGACACCAACACAGCTGTACTTTTTCCTCCCACTGGATCTGATGCAGCAGCATTTTTTTCAAATAAACAAATAAAATGCAGGCTCCTTAATAGGGTACAGCAGCAAAGTGCACATTAATAACACAGATACCATATAAATCTGGTATAACCTTTCCCGAACCACTGTTAAGATTTAAAGTTCTTACACAATTCTTCAAAGTTGTTACAGTGCTTGCAAGTGTGTGGCTTTATATTCCCAGCATGTTTCGCAGATCTGCTTCACTGGAAGTCACATAAAGAAAGTATCTAAAAATAATATAAGAAAATTGCATTGTGCATATATGAGGGGAAAATATCTGACATTAACGGACCATTTTTGCCATATGTACTTACATGTGATGCCATGTGCCAGCAAGGGTGTATAGCCGGAGAGGAACTGCAGGGGATAAAAAAAGCAGATCGGTTCCATTTCAGCAAAATGGAATCCTAAAATGTTCACAATGAAACTATGTTGGAAAATACCCTACATCCTACCTATACCAGTTAAAGGTTAAAAAAACACTATAATTAAAGGTAACCTTTTTTTTTATTTCTAGCAAGTCAGGATTTGGGTGTTCCCTGCACATTGTTGTGAAGATTATAAACAACCATCCATCTATTACACTGAGAAGAAGGAGAAAGAGATAGTTATTTTATATACTGTAGGTAAAAAGAAGTAAACAGGATCAGTAAAGTGCAGCTTGTGCAGACATGCACTCCAGGGGCGAATGCCCAAAAGAGACCGTTTTGGACCACTGCCTCCATGTACTGTATTTATATCCCCTACTGGGCAATGATTCACCTGCTGTCACCCGGAGAGTGGGTGACGTTATTGTGTACTGCTATTAAAGTGATATTAAAGTCCTTGTTTTTTTGGTTTAAACATAACAAACATGTTATACTTACCTACTCTGCGTAATGGTTTTGCACAGAGCAGCCCTGATCCTCCTCTTCTCGGGTCCCTCTTTATTCTCATTGGTTCACTGACTTTGATAGCAGCAGGAGCCAATGACACCACTGCTGTGCCTTAGCGAATGAGGAGGAGAGTCCTAGACAGCCGAGTCTCTCCTGCAACATCGCTGGATCGTGATGGGCTCAAGTAAGTATTAGGGTTGCTGAGGGGGGCTGCTGCACACAGAAGTTTTTTTTTTTTTTTAATGCATAGAATGCCTTTACAACCCCTTTAAACTCTTCAATTTGCCATGGTGTGCTACAACCATTGGCACTTTTTCAGTGCATGCCGCATGGCGAGCGCCACTATTAGTCCTGCCCCTAGTCTCTCGTTATTCCTCCCTCTGTCCCACCCACATATTTAGGCCCACTGATTTTCAAAAGTTCCCAGGTATGACACCAGAAAATCTCAGCTTTAGCACCTTATGATTCCCCCTTTACATGTTAATATCGATGACTTCAATTGTGTTAGTAATCGTTGTGGATAAAATGCCTGTAGTCCACCTGCTGTAAGCTCTATTTGAAGCAAGTGGAGCAGGGTTGTTTGTTACTGGCTGTGAGGTTCATTCAGCCATGTTAATTTTCAACATTGAACTTTTGGCTCTAAAAAAGAGCTTTAAGAATTCAGTTTTACCAAGTGCAGCTAACTCTTGACTTGTCCCTAACTGTTAAGCAGACCATGACACTCCTCCCTCCATCCACCCTGCACCTTGGCTTCTGGCACACTCAGGAAGGGTGAAGTCACTGCGCCTTCTTGTGGGATCCTGGGAAAGCTGAAGATCCCAAATCCTGCCTTTAGTACTAGCGCCCCAGGGGATGGGGACACTTGAATTTTTTTTTTCAACAGACCATTTTTGCCATTAGTACTTACATGTGATGCCATGTGCCAGCAAGGGTGTATAGCCGGAGGGGAACTGCAGGGGATACTTTTGTTACTGTCACAAGGAATGTAAACATGCCTTGTGATAGCAATAGGCATGTAACAGGTACTATTTATCCTTCTTAACATATACATATATATATACACAAAAGGTAATGTAGATAGTTTACAAAACATATCATGACGTTGTCAAAATCACTGGGTAGGCAATATGGATCTATATAAAAAACAAAATAAATTGAAATGAACAAAATCAACTATTTAAAGCAAAAAATACCACAAGAATACACAGTTAACGAAGAAAGAGATCAACGTCATATCATTATAAGTTCATACCAGATGGTATCCTGGTCTGAAGATTAAAAATCCACCAGACTTCTCTTTCGAGAAGCCTCTGGTGCAAATCTCCACGAGTGGATTTTTAACCTTTTCCAGACCATAAAAGACAAAAGTTGACATGTTACCCAAATGTGTGTGTTTAAAATGTTTAGACACACTGGATAGTCCTTTATCACAGGGATAAGAAGCCCAGTGTTAATGTTCATTTATTCGTGTTCTTAGGAGTCTCATAGTGCACCCCACATAATGTAATTTGCAGGAAGTATATTCTACAGAGTAAGCTACATTACTGGTTCCACAATTAAAATTGCGTATCGTAAAATCTTTTCCAGTGGAACAAGATCATACTGTTTTAGACCCACAGAAACGACAAGTATTAACACCACAGGCATAAGATCCTGTGGTGTGTAAACATGTTCTTTTGGAGCCTCCTGACTGATACAAACTGGGGGAAAGGATACCACCCCAGAGTATTAGCACGTCGGCTCGAGAACCTACAGCCAGCCTTCATAACAGGTAGCGCAGATCCTTATCCGTTGACAAAATGGGGAACTGTTTAAGAATGATATATATATATATATATATATATATATATATATATATATATATATATATTTATTTCTTTTTTTTAAATAGATTTTTATTTTTTTATGACTATCATTACAAAAGTTGTGCAATACTAAACATCACTTAGAAGGATTGATCATATTACTTATTCAACAGATATTGTATGAAGAAAACTAAAACAAGGCACTGCAAAAGAATAACAGATATTTATGTGTTCTTGTTAGTCAGGCCCCGCCTACCCCGGATGGGATCAAACTGTAAGAAGGGTCTGTCCAACAAATTTTAATATCAACAAGGATCAGAGTTTGTTTTGTTAGCTAATGAACTACATCTGAATTCCGCACTATAAAAAAATATTTAAATTAAATATTTAGAAGCTCAAGGATGAGATAGCCAGGCTTTCCATTTCTTTTTAAAGGTAATAGTGGAGTAATTTTTATATGCTAGCATTAGTTCGAAGTGAGCTTGAATGTTTAATCTAGCGATCACATTAGATAGGTTAGGTGCTTCAGTAGATTTCCACAAACCAGTTATTGTATGTCTTGCCGCTATTTATATGTCAACCACTATTGTTTTATAATTTAGGGGATAAATATCAAGATTTATACTTAGTAGAGCCATCTCTGGAGTACGTTTAGCCTGGGTTCAGACTAGTGCGTTGCGTTTTCAGGGCCCTGCGTGACTGCGCAGTGAAACGCCGGCTGTTCTGCGGATTGTCCGCGTTTTAGGTTGCGAAGCCGCTGCTAGCTGAATTCGCAACTCATTTTACTACTTCTGAGGGGGAAATCCACGCCAAATTTTTTATAAAAAAAACTGGCATGGGTTCCCCCTCCAGAGGCATACCAGGCCCTTAGGTCTGGTATGGATTTTAAGGGTACCCCCTACGCCGAAAAAACGGCGTGGGGGTCCCCCCAAAATCCACACCAGACCCTTATCCGAGCACGCAGCCTGGCAGGTCAGGAAAGGGGGTGGAGATGAGCGAGCGCCCCCCCCTCCTGAACCGTACCAGGCCGCATGCCCTCAACATGGGGGGGTGGGTGCTTTGGGGAAAGGGGGCGCCCTGCGGCCCCCCACCCCAAAGCACCTTGTCCCCATGTTGATGAGGACAAGGGCCTCTTCCCGACAACCCTGGCCGTTGGTTGTCGGGGTCTGCGGGCGGGGGCTTATCGGAATCCGGGAGCCCCCTTTAATAAGGGGGCACCCAGATCCCGGCCCCCCACCCTATGTGAATGAGTATGGGGTACGATGTACCCCTACCCATTCACCTAAGGTGTAAAGTGTAAAGTAAAAAAACACACATTTTTTTTTAAAATATTTTATTGCACTGCTCCGGGGGTCTTCTTCCGTCTTGGGGGGTCTTCTCGCCGGACTCCTCCGCTATTTTACCTAGCTCTTTTACCGAGCGGAGAAGTCCGGCTTTCTTCTTCTTCGTCGCCGTCGTCGCCTGGGGGTCTCGATCCGCCTTCGGGGTCTTCCGGGTCTCTTCTGTTCTTGCCGCTGTCGTAGTTTTCTGCGCCGCCGCTGCCGCCTTCTTCTTCTTCCTCTTCTTCTTCTTATGTTGACCCGTCGCTCTCTCTGGCCGGCGAGAAGACCCCCCAAGACGGAAGAAGACCCCTGGAGCAGTGCAATAAAATATTTTTAAAAAATTGTGTGTTTTTTTATTTACACTTTACACCTTAGGTGAATGGGTAGGGGTACATCGTACCCCATACTCATTCACATAGGGTGGGGGGCCGGGATCTGGGGCCCCCTTATTAAAGGGGGCTCCCGGATTCCGATAAGCCCCCCGCCCGCAGACCCCGACAACCAACGGCCAGGGTTGTCGGGAAGAGGCCCTTGTCCTCATCAACATGGGGACAAGGTGCTTTGGGGTGGGGGGCCGCAGGGTGCCCCCCTTCCCCAAAGCACCCACCCCCCCATGTTGAGGGCATGCGGCCTGGTACGGTTCAGGGGGGGGGGGCGCTCGCTCGTCCCCACCCCCTTTCCTGACCTGCCAGGCTGCGTGCTCGGATAAGGGTCTGGTGTGGATTTTGGGGGGACCCCCACGCCGTTTTTTCGGCGTACGGGTACCCTTAAAATCCATACTAGACCTAAGGGCCTGGTATGCCTCTGGAGGGGGAATCCATGCTGTTTTTTTTTTTTCAAAAATTGGGCGTGGACCTCCCCTAAAGAGGTGGTACAATGACTTGCGAATTTCTGTTAAGAACGCAAGCCAGGTGCGAATCAGATGCGTGCCCATAGAAGATAATGGGCCTGAATTCGCACCTGATCCGCACCAAGGACGGTTGCGTATTTGTGTCAATTCGCATTGCGCACCCCATTGAAAACAATGGGTTTTCAAATGTCCTGCGAATTCGCAATATTTTGCCCCGCTGCGAATTCGCTATAGTGTGAACCCAGGCTTAGTTAGGTTGCCTGTGAGATTGTGCATGAAGGTGGAGATAGATTTCCAAAAACTGTGGAGGTTTTTACAACTCCATAGAGCGTGAAGAAGGTTGCCAAATTGTTTGTTGAATCTCCAGCATATAGGGGAGGAGGAAGGGTGATATTTTTCCTTGTTCAAAGATTTTTATTTTTAAACAAACAAAAAAAACAGAAACCATAAAGAACATACAAGAAAAATAAAAACAGTATATATCACATATATTCACTTGCATACATGTTGTATCTTGAAAAGGAATAAGTTGAAATGTCAGCATGGGTTTAGTTCATATTACAGTATATATAAAACGTACATAAGTCGAACACTGATGGAAAAAAAAAAAAAAACGCCTAAAAGGTAATGTTATGTGGTTATAGCAAGTAACCTCGAATCATATCCAGAGACATTATAGACATGCCTCCAGACCGCTTTACCACCCCATATGGGTTCATGCTGTGGCAAAGCGGGGGCAATTTGAAGTAAAAAAAAAGAACAGGTATACCATAGTAACGAGAGTATATAGGTATTACTTATCTTCACTACAGAACAAATGTATGGAAATAAGATCATACCCTGATAACTTCAGTGTTCTGAGGCTGCAGAATAAACTATCTGTTCGACTTAACATGCTGGTTATAATTATAAAAAATGTGATATAGAAACAATAATAATGAAAAAATAAGAGATTGAAGAGAGAAAGAAGGAAAGGAAGGAAAGAGTCTCTCCAGGTGATGATTACACTGCAAAATAGGATATTGAAAGATATTTGCTAAAAGAAAACCAAAGTTCTATTGAGGTAACAGTAGTGACTGGTCGAAATCAGGGGGCAGATAATGTTTTACCCATGGTTGCCAAATCTGTTTAAATTTATCAATATTATTATCTTCTATGGCCGACATTTTAGCGTAGGTCAAAGCTCTATTCATTCTGTGCTTAGCTTCCGCTACTATAAGTGTATTGGATTTCCATGCTTTAGCTATGGTTTGTTTGGCCGCTGTGCTGAGCTGAAGAAATAGCTTAAACTGAGGATGAGTCAGTGAAGAGGGTTTCAGGTTCAGCAGAGCCATGGCTGGATCCGGAGGTATAGAGCGTTCTAGAGCTTTGGAAGCCATAGCGAAAATATTCGACCAGAATTCTTGAACCACCGGGCATTGCCACCAAATATGGAAATGGGTACCTTGGGAAGTGCAACCTCTGAAACAATTAATAGGATATGTCGGGGAAAACTTGGCAATTCTAGCAGGTACTAGGTACCATCTTGCTAAGACTTTAAAGTTAGTTTCAAGAGCATAACAATTCGGGGAAGAGCTTTTAGTTGCATTCCATACATTAGACCAGTCATTAATGTCAAAAACCCGGTTCATATCTAATGCCCATTTCTCTGCATAAGAGGGTAATATATCTTTGGGAAGAGTAGTAAGCTGTTGATATATTAATGAAATAACACCTCTAACATGTGGGTCGCTTTTGCATATACGCTCAAATTGAGACATTTGATTAAGTGGTGTACCAGAATTTAGAAGCGGGGTGTAGAAATTTTTTACTTGCAAGTATCTAAAGGTTTCAGATCTTGGGAGTCCGTACGTGTCACATAATATTGGGAATTCCAGAATGTTGGAGTTATTACATAACTGGTATAATCGTGATAATTTTAAGGTGGACCAAACAGAGAATGATTTCGGATAACGCCAAGCTGGATAGAAGGCTGGGTTCCTGAGGAAAGAGAGAAGAGGATTATGTGGGGATTGGAGGTTGGAAGGTTTACCAAATTTATCCCATATAGATAAGGAGTGTTTCGTGATGGGGTTAGCAATATGTGTCCTATCTTTGGGATGAATCCATAAGAGATTAGCAATAGAAATAGGATCGCATTCTACAGACTCAATTAACATCCAAAGGGGTGATTCTTCTACAGAGTGGTATTTCGTAAGAATTGAGAGTTGTGCAGCAGAATAATAGGAAGCAAAGTTTGGTAAGCCTAGCCCTCCCTTCAATTTGCTAAGATATAATGTGGTTAATGGAATCCGTGGTTTGGTTTTACCCCAGATAAAGGCCAAGACCCTACGTTGTAGTATTCTAAAGAAATAGGCTGGTATTGGGATAGGTAAAACCCTAAATAAATAAAGAAATTTTGGTAAAATTGACATTTTTATTGCATTAATCCTACCCAACCAAGACAAGGGGAGAGAAGACCATAGTTTCATATAGTTAGTAACCTGTTTTAATAATGGGAGATAGTTAACTCTGAATAGTTCTTTGAGTGAATTTGTGAGTTGAACTCCTAGGTAGGGTAATTGATTAGATACCCAGTGAAACGGTAAAGTAGATTGGAGATGCAGGAGCTCAGCTTGTTCTCTAGAGATATTAAGCACATTCGATTTGGTGGGGTTAACTTTAAGTCCAGAGACCGCAGCAAATTTATCTAGTATGTTCAATAAATTTGGGGCAGATATAAGTGATTGGGATAAGAATATGAGAATATCGTCAGCAAAGAGACATATTTTATGTTGATAACCACCTAATTCAATACCCTTGATTTTTATATTTGTCCTAATTATTTGTGCTAATGGTTCGATGAGGAGAGCGAAAAGTAAGGGAGATAAGGGACATCCCTGTCTCGTACCTCTACAGATGTTCAACATAGCGGATTTATAGCCAGCATATTTAATGTATGCTTTTGGGCTATTATATAACGAGGAGATCCATTGTAAGAAATGATTCCCAAATCCCCATTTCTGTAGTGTATACTGCATATAAGGCCAGGTGACAGAATCAAACGCTTTCCTAATATCAAGAGATACTAGGCATGAAGGAATGCGTCTAGATTTAGCTGCGTTTATGAGCAGTAGAGCACGTCTGATGTTGTCACCTGCCTGTCTTTTTGGCATAAAGCCGGTTTGATCGCGGTGTATTAATTGACCAATGACATTGTTGAGACGGGTGGCTAATATTTTAGCCAGTATTTTTATGTCAAGGTTGAGTAAAGATATATTCAAAGGACAAAACGAGTGTGGGACTTTAAATGAGGCAGTTCGAAAGCAATGTAAAAGTAGAGATTTTATTAACAATTATATAGAAAATGTCCATGATCGTCTGTATGTGACAGCTGGGTATTCAAATGCATGTACAAACATGACATATTAGTAAACATAATATAGAACTTAATTGTCATAGCAGGGAAAGAAAAATAAAATCCATACAGATTACATAGGAATGATACAGTACTGATATACAATAAAATTCATAGAAGTGTAGTAAAATTGATGGAAATTATGAGGGGTTGCATCCTCAATAGCTCGACGCGTTTCGTATATTTCCCTCAGGGATGGATGGGATCTTATTCCATGATTCCTACCCTCCGGGTGACATTTATTAACTATATATATTTGCTACAAGTATACATCTTCCCTATATGTGACCTATTTTTTATACATTCATGGTCCGTAGCTTTTGTGCCCCCTGTGGATGCTGTCCGCCATGCCTGTTTTGCTTTGGCTGCCGTCTTTCCTCCCCGGGAGTTGCGATTCGCACCAGGCGCCGCCCCCCGTCACCCATTGGCTTGACCAGGTGATGTGGGGGTGGCTTGCCTCGTGCGTATCGACGCCACGCTTATGCCGTACCAGTGACGTTTCTTGTAAGCGCCACTGTTTGATTACGGAGTGTTTCCATCCAGCTGTTGCATGGCGGGAGTTGTTTTTGGCGCCATCGGCGGCCGGACGACTCCCGCTCGTCATCACGCTCGTGACGTAGGCGCACGCCCGCCCTATTTCCACCGGCCTGATTGGGGGCCCCCATTCACAACTGACCAGATGACCGGTTTACACTGCCCACCTTAGTTCACGTCCAGACTTAATATCTACTACCCAAGGTTATCTTCTTATGGTTTTTCCATATTTGTTCTGTCCAGCACTTTTTCACTTACACCTATACTGATCGATCATGATCATCACTGTACATGACTCTACATGGTCACTTGTTTATTCCACACTTTCTCTGGTTCACCATTTTTCTTTCACTGTGTACTGTTTCATTTTTATGTTACTTTCTGTGCACACTTTGTTTGTTTTCTTCTTCTCCTTATTCTACTTTTACATCACCTTTTCACTCTATCTCTTCTTCTCTTTATGCATTCTACCCCTTTGGTGTTCGGCAGTGTTACCGTGTCCATTACATAAAAAATATACTTTCTATTTAATTTATAGATTTTACTGCCATCATTGGCACAATACTCAAACTACTCATATTGTTTGCTGGCTGGGGGCTTCTCACTTTGGATCCGGGGTTCTGGGCGGACCTTCTGCGCCTCAGCTCCCGGGGGAGGCTTGATGTGGCGGTCTATGCATACCGGGACTATTGGTGCTCGACATTCCCGTGGGGTGTAAGTTCTACGGATTCGATCAACTTTTGTATATATATATATTTTTTTAAATATATTTTTTTATATACATAATACTTTTCATACCATGGGCTTCTTAACTTAATACACCTTCTATTACTTACAGACAATACATATTTGCTCCTGATGAGTCGGCATACCGACGAAACGCGTCGAGCTATTGAGGATGCAACCCCTCATAATTTCCATCAATTTTACTACACTTCTATGAATTTTATTGTATATCAGTACTGTATCATTCCTATGTAATCTGTATGGATTTTATTTTTCTTTCCCTGCTATGACAATTAAGTTCTATATTATGTTTACTAATATGTCATGTTTGTACATGCATTTGAATACCCAGCTGTCACATACAGACGATCATGGACATTTTCTATATAATTGTTAATAAAATCTCTACTTTCACATTGCTTTCGAACTGCCTCATTTAAAATCCCACACTCGTTTTGTCCTTTGAATTTATTATAGGGATGGAAGCGCACCACCCCCCCTTCCTTGTGCGCTTCATTTAAAGTCCCAGTATATGGAGATATACATTCCCCCCCTTCTTTGCGAGTAAAGATATAGGACGATAATTTGTCCAGGAAGTAGTGTCTGAGTGTGGCTTGGGAATCATCACTATAATAGAAGTAAGTGTTTATGTACGGAAAGATTGGTTTTCAAGTAAGGAATTGAAGGCTCTGGTCAAAATAGGTGCTAATAAATGTGAAAACTGCTTATAATATAAAGCTGAAAATCCGTCTGGGCCTGGTCTTTTATTAAGTTTCAAGTGTTTTATTGCATGTAGGACTTCGGAGGTAGTTATAGGTCGTTCAAGGTTATCGTGTTGTAGTTGATCTAGGGTAGGAAGGTCTATAGTAGAGAATATGCTATCAGCTTTCGAAGTATCAAACTCTTGGTTTGAAGAGTATATTTTAGTTAATTTGGAGTGAAATACTTCCAGTATTTTAACCGGGTTACTAGTGTATCCGTCTCTTGAAGTCTTAAGCCTAAAGGAGGATTGTACTTTTTGTATCGTTTTCAAGCAGCGGGCCATAGGAGTGTCGGGCTTGTTGGCTTTGAGATATTGGATATGTTGGCGTTTACGCATTAGTTTGTCTGCAGAGTCAGTTAAAAAAAGGTCAAGGTCGAGGCGTGCTTTCTCAAGTTTCGTGTGATTGGCAGTAGTCGGTGAAGTTTGGAAGGTTGAGTGGCATGTGTTGAAGGCAGTTTCCAGTTTTGCAAACATAAGTTTGCGTTCCCTTTTGAGTGAGGATGATAGACGAATCAAGTTTCCTCGAATCACAGTTTTGTGTGCTTCCCACAACGTTAAGGAAGAAACATCGTCTGTATCATTAGAGGAGATGTAATCAGATAACATTTGCTCTATTGACTGTTTGTGAGATGGATGGGTTAGCAAGGTATCGTTAATATTCCAATTTGTATCATGGGATCTGGGTATAGTTGAGGCAAGGGTGGTAAAAACAGCACAATGATCAGACCATGGTAATGGGACGATTTTGGATGAGAGTATTTCTGGTAAAATACTAGATGGAACAAAGATATGATCAATGCGAGAGAAAGATTTGTGTGGGTACGAGTAATGTGTATAGCGCCTATTGGTAGGATTTAGTTCTCTCCATGTGTCTACTAATTTGTGTGTTGAAAGCAGGGGTTGTAGGGTCATCTTGGCAGAATTCGTATTAGGTGTAATCGGGGATTTGTCTAGGAAGGGGAATACGGTAGCATTGGAGTCTCCACAAATGACTAATGTGCCAAATTTATGGGTATCAATAGTTTGAAAAAGGTGAGACATAAAAGCTAATGGTCGCTTGTTAGGGGCATAGTAGGAGACAACTGTAATGGGGGCGTCAGCAAGATAACCAGTAACCAAAATGTATCTACCTTCTGGATCATTCAGTTGCGACACTAGAGTAAATGGGGTGCTATGGTGAAAACCTATAAGGGTACCCCTTTGTTTAACAGAAGCTGAGGAAACATAATACTGCGGATAATTAGAAGATAGAAATTTCGGATGAGCCTTTTCTATAAAATGAGTTTCCTGCAAACATATAATATGTGCTTTTTTTGCATGAAAAGTGCGCATAGCTTTTGAACGTTTGTGGGGGATATTAAACCCTTGTACATTTAAAGACAAAACATTTACAGGGGCCATGTCTATGCAGTATTAGATACTATATAGATAAAGATATAACTTACTTCCAAGTACGAGATCATCACCTGGGGAGAGAGAGAAGTAAAGGGTGCAGGAAGGAAGAGAGTAAAATAAGAAGAGCAAAATCGATCAACCCTATTATAATAGCACATTAATGATAAGTAAAGATAACAACTTAGGGTGTAGGAACGTCTACGGTGCATATTCTGTATGCTCCGTGAGGTTCCAGAACCATCGTCAGAGACCCGCATAATCCTAGCGGGTGTCTGAGGATGTTACAGGGGGCAGCAAGAAGTTCCTGAGGGAGGAGCATCACCGAAGGACCCCGGGATTATATAAAGAAAATATATATTAACCGAAAGTCCGCTTTGTTGAAGGACCTAGATAAAAAATAAGAGAAAAAATAATAATAATACATAGAAGCGGTTCTTTGTTCTATTAGTATAATTACTAATATAAGTGAAATAAGAGAATTGGGATTAAAAAATAAAAATAAAAAAAGCCTTGAGTTGCTACTGATATGCAAGGACTTAGTAAATACATTTGAAAAAGAATTTTGAGAGAAAAAAAAGTTTGTAGAAAGAAAGGTCAAGTTTTGGCAAAAAATTTCCGTATGAAAGTTAGAAAGTTTCGTGTAGATATTAGAGATTTTTAACTTCTCAACCAGCAATTAAAGCTGGGGGCAAGTAGAAGCAGGACGGATTAAATTAGTACATCAGTCCATAGAGTCCTCATTAGAGGGGGTTTGATTTTCAAAACGTCCTCTCTTGTTTAAGTGGTGTCGAGAAGAGGAAGAGGCTCCTGCAGAGGTTGTCGTGTCTTTTTGCTGAGGTGATCTTGAGGCCGAACGTCTATGGGGATGAATATTTAGAGTGGATTTGTCAGCGATGCCCATTTTGACCAAGGCAGATTGCAAATCTTCAGGAGATCTACAGGTGTATTTAGTTTCCAGAAATGTAAATCTTAGGGAAAAAGGAAATCCCCATTGGTATGCAATTTGATGCTGTTGTAGGATTTGTAACTGGGGCTTCAGTGCACGCCGTTTAGCGACTGTAAGAGGAGATATATCGGCAAAAAGCTGGTATGAATGACCCTGGAATTGAAGGGAGACTTTGTCCCTAGCAGTCGCCAATAATTGCTCTTTGGTTCTGTAATAGTGAAATTTAGCAATAATGTCTCTGGGTGGGCCATTTGCTTTGCGAGGGGCTAAAGCTCTGTGAACTCTATCAAGTTCTAGTCTTTCCAAGGGTATGCCTGGCTGTAATTCTTGCAATAGGGCTGTTATGGTGGCTGGTAGATCAAGGACTGTCTCAGGAATTCCTCTAATTCTCAGGTTCGACCGGCTGTCCCTATTTTCCTGCTCTTCTAAACGTGACTGTAAAAAAAGATTCTCCTCCTTTAAATTTTCAAGCTCTGAGGTATTTTGTGATGTAAGGCTATCCAGGTCATCCACTCTGATTTCTAACTCAGCAGTTCTTTGGCCCAGCTCCCTAATCTCTTTAGTCAGTTTGTCAGTAATTCTGTCAGAAGTTTTCTTTAAGGCTTTGTGTAACATGGTTTCAAATTTTTTAAACATATCTGCATTCGTTTCTAGCTGAATTACCTCAGCATCTGAGTCTGAGCCTGAGCCTGCCGTTTCTTCTGTAGCCTGTGAGGGAGCTGTTTTACATCTCTGTGCTGTAGCCTGTGAGGAGACTGCCGCTGCCATCTTCAGCACCTGCCTGGCCGGAGCTGTTTTAGTAAGGGACGCTTTACTTTTTGGTTTAGTGCCCCTCAGAACCATTGTTTATTCACCTGTGGTCTAGGTGGAGCTTGTGGAAATGTTTTGTGCCGTTAGCGGAGCCGCTGGGACCCGTAGTCCTCCGGTTCTGTCCTCCCACGGAGCGGAGCTCTAAGCTAAGACATCCTCCCGCTCAGGCATCCGCGCATGCGCCCCCGGAAGGGTGATATTTTTAACCAAATTCAATTCTTGTGAATATGTTGTCACGAAAGTGATTGGATTATCCCATTTAATTTTATTTTTCTTGTGTTGTGGGTATCTTAAAAAAGTAGATCTGTCCCTATTTTTAGCCACACATAGCCCTATTGATATCTCTCTGTTTATATTTACGTGGCAAGAGCCTAGAGGCCAGCATTCCTCAGAAAAGCACTCCACTGTGGAGCAATTTCGCTTGGCCCTAATACATTCCCCTACTGGGACTGACGGTATTGTATGTCCCGGATGGCAGCTGGTAGATAGTAACAATGAATTACCAGCACACTGGTAGGTCTGAGTGTGTACGCTCTCTGAACAAACTCCCTCCAAACTAATATCCCAAAAGTTTATACATTTATGGTGATTATCAAAGCTGAATACTAAATTAAGGGTATTACAACTGGCATATGTAACAAAAGACACAATGTCCTCAAGAACACTTTTCCCCACCAGAAGCAGGTCGTCTATATAGTGACCATACCATTTTAAATGGTCAGTAAAGGAATTCAAGGGAGAAAATCATCCCATATATAAGTTTGCTAGGGAAGGAGAAAATTTAGCTCTCATAGAGGCACCTCTACCCTAGAGAGCAAAAATGTTATCAAAAGTAAAATAGTTGTGCCTCTACAAAAAAACAACTGCCATGACAATAAATGGCCTTAATTCCAAATCATAGAGACTATAATGTTGCCTATGAAATGTTTGTTTCAATTGCCAACTCATGAAGGATACAGCAGTACACGGATTTGACATCCATAGTAATCCAACTGGATGTATCTGTCTATTTGATATCCTATGTACTAGCCAGAACTACTGAGGTATCTTAAATATATACCTGGAAGCCTCATGACTAGGGGCTGTAGATATTGGTCAACCCAGTGTCTCAGTCTTTCGAAAAGAGACCCAATGCCCACAACTATAGTGCAACCCTCAATGGGTACAACATTTTTATGTAGTTTGGGCAAATGATGGAAGAAAGAAACCACTGGATTGTCAACAAGAAGAGACTCGGCCGTTCTGGATGACAATGCACCCATTTAATTTTGTAAACCATCACTCCCCAGGGATTTTACACCTGCAGCGTTGTCTCTCGTTTACTTCAATTGATGACATCATCTAATTAGTGGAAGAGGTCTACATTATCTTTTCACCCTTTGTGTGTGTGTGTGTGTGTGTGTGTGTGTATATATATATATATATATATATATATATATATATATATATATATATATATATATATATATATATATATATATATATATATATATATATATATATATGTTGTGTTTTTTCATTCTAACTGTGCTGTGAACAAGGTTTGTCCAGGAACGCGTTAGCTGTTACTTTTAACATAGTCATGTTGCAATAAAGATTTCAGATGGAATCTCCAGAGTTGCAGGCCTTTTTGTCTATGTGCTTGAATTATCGTTTATGGCTGTAAGGAAGAAATCTGAGCCAGAGCACCTGGAGCTGGTTTGCCGTTGTTAATTTTTCTACCTTTGGCTTCACAGCTCAGAGTGGTGCTTTTCTTGTAATTCTTAAAGAGTAACTTCATTTTTGTTGAGAAAAAAATATTCAGCTCTGGGTGATCTATGTAAATTGCTGTGATTTTAACCACTTGCCATCTGGGCCATTTCTGACACTTCGCTCCTACATGTAAAAATCGAATAAAATAGTGGGCATTGCAATTTTTTATGTCACATGGTATTTGCGCAGTGGTTTTTCAAATGCAATTTTTTTCAGGGAAAAAACACTTTCATGAATTAAAAAACAAAACACTAAAGTTAGCCACATTTTTTTGCATAATGTGAAAGATGATGTTACGCAGAGTTGTTTCTCTTGCTCTGACGTTCGCAGCAATATGTCACATGTGTGGTTCGATCACCGTTTACGTATGCGTTTGTATTTGCGTGTAAGCACGGTGGGATGGGGCGCTTTGTATTCATTTATTTTTATTTTACAAAAATATATATATTTTTTTTACACTTTTTTGTACTAACTTTATTGCTCAAGAGATGAACAACATGGGGTCTATTAGACCGCAAATCTCTCCTCTGACCTCCCATGTAGCCGATCAGACACAGATCAGTCTGATCGGCTACTTACCTGGCCGTTGCTGGCCAGGTAAACAAAGGGGTGGAACCGGAAGTGACAAACTGCTCGTGCAAAGATACATACCGGGATGATGCCTGTAGGTGCAGGCATTATCCCAGTTAATCCACTGAAACGGGAGGACGTCCATGTGTGCCCTCCCGGCGGGAAGTGGTTGACAAACTTTGTTGCAGATATCTACCTTTTGATATTCTGAAGGAATAGCTATTTGTCTGTGTCCATGTGCCAAGTGAATATGTATGGTAGTGGTTTTGTAATTATCAATCAGCCACTGCACCTGCAGAGCGCTAATGAAGAAAGTTGCAGGGTCCTTAAGGCTGGGTTCAGACTACTGCGGTGCGGGAATGCTGCGAATCTACTGCTGGTTCCTGCATCGCATGTCTCCCGCCGGCAGTTCACACTGCCCTATACGAGCTGCTGGGAGTGTCAGTGAAATGTTAATGATACCCCCATATCAGCTCGCATATCGCAGTGCGATCTGCAAACTCGGACAGGAATCGAATCGCATGGTGAGAACACCATGCGATCCGATTCTGCAACGGACCGGAAAAAAGGGTCCTGTGCGAGTTTGGGCAGAATGCGATGCGAATTCAGCCATACTATCTGTATGGCTGAATTTGCATCGCACAGAGATCGCATATGATTTGAACTGCAGTGCAGTGCGAATCATATGCGATCTCCCGCACCGCAGCAGTCTGAACCGGGCCTTATACTTAATTTCACTTTGGGAGTATCTCACCAAATATGCCATTTTTGTTGCAAGGTTGCTCAGAATCTCAAAGGGAGAAATAAAATGTTTCCTGTAAGGCCCCTTTCACACATGCGGACCGTACATTAGATCAGTTCAGTCACGTTTTTGTATCATCAGTTGTTGTCAGTAAACATCAGTTTTCATCCATTTTCATTTCCGTTTTACATCCGTTGTCATACGTTTTTCGTCCGTTTATGTCCGTTTTCATCCGTTTTTTATCTGTTTACGTCCGTTTTTTTATCCGTTTATGTCCGTTTTTTATTTGTTTTTTTTACTTTTTTTAAAAAACTTTTTCATGAATTATGGGAATTTTCCCATGATTCTTTGTTTTTGGGTTATAGGTTATTTGTAATGTATGCATATAAAACTACATATTTTGATGAAAAACTGATGTCAGCGGATCGGATGTGAACGGATCGTCTGCTAACGTCCGATTTTCGTCCGTTCAGTTTTTTTTTACGGAAGACAAAATAGGGTTTTCTTCCGTCCAGAAAAACGGAGCTTAACGGAGACGGATGTTAACGGACGTTGGCGGATGATCATCCGCTAACGTCCGCTATCGCATAGAGAAGCATTGATGTCCGTTTTGATTCGTAAACGGACGTATGAAAAAACGGACGAACGGTCCGCACGTGTGAAAGGGACCTTACTGTCTATAAAGTGTAAGCTGGAGATGGCTTCAATTTGTTGGTGTATCTAAATCTGTTAGATGGACTAACACTTCCCTCCCCCCAGACTGACAATGCTGTTGTCTAAAGGTGCCCCCTGTTCTCCTTTACCCAGAGTGGTGCACTTTAACTGCTTCTGGACTGCCCACTGCATACAAACTGCGGCAGGGCAGTCCCGCTGCACAAAATCACGTACCTGTACGTGATTTTGTGCACAAGATCTGGGGCGCACATGCGATGGCCGCCGAGACACGCCGATTGTTCCGAGGAGAGGCACTTAGTGTCAGATTTGTCCACCACAATGTTGCAGTCCCGCTAAAAAACGCTGATTGCCACCATTAATAGTAAAAATAATTAGAAAATAAAAGTCCATAAATCTATCCCATAGTTTGTAGACATGATAACACTTGGGATTTTTTTTTACCAAAAATATGTAGAAGAAATTATATATTGGCCTAAATTGATGAAGACATTTTATTTTTGGCATTTTTTGATTGGGTGTGTTTTATAGCAAAAAGTAAAAAAAATATTGGTATTTTTTTTGTTTAAAGCGCAAAGAATTAAAACCCAGAGGTGATCAAATACCACCAAAAGAAAGCTCTATTTGTGGGAACAAAAGGACATCAATTTTATTTGTGTACAGTGTCACATGACTGCGCAATTGTCAGTTAAATCAACGCAGTGCCGTATCGCAAAAAATGGCCTGGTCAGGATGGGGGACCGGAGTTAAATAGTTATAGTTAGGTTGAAAAAAGACACAAGTCCATCCAGTTCAACCACAAATAAAAAAAATTAAATAATATCATACAATCCCATATACCCCATTCTATACCCACAGTTAATCCAGAGGAAGGCAAAAAAAAAAACAGCAGCGCATGCTCCAATTTGCTAAAGCAGGTGAAAAAATTCCTTCCTGATCCCCCGAGAGGCAATCAGATTTTCCCCGGATCAACTTTACCTATAAATGTTGGTACCCAGTTATATTATGTACATTTAGGAAAGTATCCAGGCCTTTCTTAAAGCAATCTACTGAGCTGGCCAGAACCACCTCTGCAGGGAGTCTATTCCACAATTTCACAGCTCTTACTGTGAAGAAACCTTTCCGTATTTGGAGATGAAATCTCTTTTCCTCTAGACGTAAAGAGTGCCCCCTTGTCCTCTTTGTTGACTGTAAAGTGAATAACTCAACACCAAGTTCACTATATGGACCCCTTATATACTTGTACATGTTGATCATATCCCCCCTTAATCTCCTCTTATCAAGGGTGAATAAATTCAGTTCCTCTAATCTTTCCTCATAGCTGAGCTCCTCCATGCTTCTGATCAGTTTTGTTGCCCTTCTCTGCACTTTCTCCAGTTCCCCGATATCCTTTTTGAGAACTGGTGCCCAAAACTGAACTGCATATTCCAGATGAGGTCTTACTAATGATTTGAACAGGGGCAAAATGATATATCTCTCTCTGGAGTCCATACCTCTCTTAACCACTTCCCATCCCGCCCATAGTCATATGACGCCCACAAGGTGGATCTTCCATCCTGGGTGGGCGTCATATGACGTCCTCCCATTCCCGGCCGCCTAGGGGGCGCGCACGCCCGCGGCATCGCTCGGGACCAGGTGAGCATGCCCGGCGGCCGTGATGTCCGCCGGGCACCCGCGATTTGCCCGTGAAAACAACGGGACCGTGCGGGACCGTGGAGCTGTGTGTGTAAACACACAGCTCCACGTCCTGTCAGTGGAGAGGAGACCGATGATGTGATCCCAGTACGGAGGAACACTG
This sequence comes from Lithobates sylvaticus, assembly GCA_028564925.1. Classification (NCBI taxonomy): domain Eukaryota; kingdom Metazoa; phylum Chordata; class Amphibia; order Anura; family Ranidae; genus Lithobates; species Lithobates sylvaticus. The sequence goes on from CM053034.1 coordinate 94,516,631, forward strand.
ATCGGTCTCCTCCCCCTGTGAGTCCCCTCCCCCCACTGTTAGAATCACTACCTTAGGGAACGCATTAACCCCTGCAGCGCCCCCTAGTGTTAACCCCTTCTCTGCCAGTCACATTTACACAGTAATCACTGCAATTTTATAGCAACGATCGCTGTGTAAATGTGAATGGTCCCAAAAATGTGTCAAAAGTGTCCGCCGCAATGTCGCAGTCCTGAAAAAAAAATCGCAGATCGCCGCCATTACTCGTAAAAAAAAAAAAATGCAATAAATCTATCCCCTATTTTGTAGACGCTATAACTTTTGCGCAAACCGATCTATATACGCTTATTGCGATTTTTTTTTTTACCAAAAACATGTAGAAGAATACGTATCGGCCTAAACTGAGTAAAAAAATATTTTTTTTAAAAAAAAAAATGGGATATTTATTATAGCAAAAAGTAAAAAATATTGTGTTTTTTTTCAAAATTGGCGCTCTTCTTTTGTTTATAGCGCAAAAAATAAAAACCGCAGAGGTAATAAAATACCACCAAAAGAAGGCTCTATTTGTGGGAAAAAAAGGACGTCAATTTTGTTTGGGTGCAACGTCGCACGACCGCGCAATTGTTAGTTAAAGCGACGCAGTGCCAAATCGCAAAAAGTGCTCTGGTAAGGAAGGGGGTAAAATGGCCCGGTGCTGAAGTGGTTAATACAAGAAAGGACTTTGCTCGCTTTGGAAACTGCAGCTTGGCATTGCATGCTCTTATTGAGCTTATGATCTACCAAAACCCCCAGATCCTTCTCCACTACGGATCCCCCCAGTTGTACCCCCCCTTGCATGTATGATGCATGCATATTCTTAGCCCCCAAGTGCATAACTTTACATTTATCAACATTAAACCTCATCTGCCACATAGTCACCCAATTAGACAGAGCATTGAGGTCGGCTTGTAAATTGGAGACATCCTGTACGGACGTTATTCCACTGCATAGTATGGTGTCATCTGCAAAGACAGAAATGTTACTTTTGATCCCAGACCCAATATCATTAATAAAGATATTAAAAAGTAAGGGTCCCAGCACTGAACCTTGGAGTAAGAATCATTAACCACTACTCTCTGAATTCTGTCTTTTAGCCAGTTTTCTATCCATTTACAAACCGATATTTCCAAACCTGTAGACTTTACCTTACACATGAGCCGTGTGTGCGGAACTGTATCAAACGCTTTTGCAAAATCCAAGTATACCATGTCCACCCCTCTGTCCAAGGTTTTACTTACCTCCTCATAAAAAGAAATCAGGTTTGTCTGACAACTTCTGTCTTTCATGAATCCATGCTGTCTGTTGCTTAAAATATTTTTTTCCTGCAAGAACTCGTCTATGTGGTCTTTTATTAATCTCTCCAGTATCTTCCCAACTATAGAAGTTAAACTAACAGGTCTATAGTTACTTGGTAAAGACTTTGTTCCTTTTTAAATATAGGCACCACATTGGCCCTGTGCCAATCCAGTGGTACTATTGCTGTCATTAATGAGTCCCTAAAAATTAGATACAATGGCTTTGAAATTACAGAGCTCAATTCTTTTAGGATCCGTGGGTGGATGCCATCAGGTCCAGGTGCTTTATCCACCTTTATTCTGTCTAAATATTTCTGGACCATATCACTTTTGAGCCATTGTGGATTTGGGGCTGTTTCACTACCACCCCCATTATGGACATGAGCTCCCCCATGCTCCTTTGTATACACAGAGCTGAAGAAAGTATTTAATACATCAGCCTTCTCTTTGTCCCCAGTCACCCATTCTAGATTATTTTGTAAATGGCCTACATGCTCAGACTTGACCTTTTTACTATTAATATATTTGAAGAATTTTTTGGGGGTTTGTCCTACTATCTTTTGCAATTTGTCTTTCGTTTTGAATTTTTGCATCCTTGATTTCCTTTTTACATATTCTGTTATATTCTTTGTAACACTTAAATGACACTAGTGATCCTTCATTTTTATATTTTTTAAAGGCCCTTTTCTTATAGTTTATAGCTTTTTTAACTTCGGCCGTGAGCCACATAGGTTTTTTTTTTTTTTTTTAGCCTTTTAAACTTATACTTTGCAGTGAGTTCACAAACAGTCTTTTTGAAGAATCCCCATTTCTGTTCTGTGCCCATTGATGCCAATATTCTCTCCCAGTCTAAGTCCTGGAGAGCAGCCCTCATCCTTGGAAAATTTGCTCTCTTGAAATTAAGTGTTTTTATCTTTCCCGTATGTGATTTTTGCTTACAGCTAACATCAAATGAAATCATGTTATAGTCATTGCTACCTAGATGTTCCTTTATCTGAACATTAGTAATACGCCCTGCATGGTTTGAGATTACCAGATCCAGCAGAGCATCATTCCTAGTTGGAGCCTCAATAAACTGGACCATAAAATTGTCCTGTAATAGGTTTATAAATTTTTGCCCTTTAACTGTCCCAGCAGTGCCATTACTCCAGTCAATTTCTGAGTAGTTAAAATCCCCCATTATTATCACTATCCCAGCCCTTGCAGCCCTTTCCATCTGTGCAAGGAGCTGAGTCTCCACCTCCTCATTAACATTGGGTGGTCTATAACAAACTCCAATGATTAACTTTGAACTACGCACATCTGTATGCAGTTCCACCCATAATGCTTCAGACTCATCACACTCTCCATCCTCTTTCACACTCGCTTTGAGATCACTTCTCACATACAGACAGACACCACCAACTCTCCTCTGTCTTTCTGAAAGAGTGCATAGCCAGGAATATTTATAGCCCAGTCATGTGAGGAATGAAGCCAAGTTTCAGCAATACCGATTACATCATAGCTCTCCTGATGCACCAGAGCTTCCAACTCACCTATTTTGCTTGGCAGACTTCTGGCATTGGTGAACAAACACTTTAATGCATTACTATAATTAGACCGGTCACATACTACCCTCTTGCGTGTTCCGAGATTGCAACTAGGACTTGCTACTATACTTACCTTGGGTTTATGTGCTTTGGTTACCCTACCACTAATGCCCCTAATATTACCCTCTGGAATATGTTCCACGCTGACTATTTCTATCTCTGGACCCTCCCCCCCCATCGCCTAGTTTAAAAACCCCTCTAACTTTTTGGCTATCCTTATTCCCAGCTGATCTGCACCCTCCTCATTTAGGTGCAGTCCGTCCCTTCTATTGTACCGGTTATCGACTGAGAAGTCGTCCCAGTCCTCCAGGAACCCAAACCCGTCCTTACTACACCAGCTCTTCAGCCACTTGTTTACTTCCCTAATCCCCCTCTTCCTTTCCCTTTGCTCCCCCCAATCTCACTGGAGGAGTTCTTCCCCCGGCAGCTAGGAGAGTTCCTCAGCTCCAGCAGTGCTGGTCCCTGACTGGTATCACCAATGTCACTCAATGGAGCATACTTATTGGGATGCTCCAGCCCTGGATCGGCCTCCCTGGCACTTCCCCCTGTACCCTCCCTGACTGTCACCCATCTACTATTTTCTAGTGCCTGCACCTCTTTGTCTCCACCCACCTCTGTGCTGGCCCCTGTTGAAGTGGTTAATACAGGAGGTGTGTTACTGGCAGGATCACCGGGTGAAAAACATAGGTGAAAAAGCCTAGTACAGCCTCCACATCTAATGATTGGTAAGCTGCAATATATTACATTTTTATGCTGCTTCAAACCTAACTGTTCTACACTCTGGGCTGTCCCCCTCCCCAACTGCATCTAATTTCTAGCGTTAACAGTAAAAAGCCTAAATACAAATTTTACTGACCTAATTCCATGGTAATTTGGTGTTCCATTCCTGGGTTTCTCTTCTTGTATGCACAGGAGGAGGGTCATTCTTTGGGTGTATATGTCACTGCCTGCATTACGTGGACACTTCCTATTGACTGTTAACCTAATATTGTTGCGCTGTGCATAATAATACTACCAAGTTGTGCAAAACAATAAATGTGTCAATATGTAGCCAATAAGTATCAAATATTTTTCTTTAAGAAAAATATGATCACCAAAAACTGAACAGTGACGACAACATAAAGTAAATTGTCCATAAATGTATAAATTCAATGTGAAAATAAATGAATGTCCATCATATCCCGTCAGTCAATGATGCATGACCAGTGAACCCACCACCGCAATCCACACAGCCTCTTACCATATTGTCAGACCCTAAATTATAAGTGATCTAACAAAGCGTGAATCTGCATAAATCCCACCTCATGGATTTGTTTGTGTATGGAACACATGCAGTATCCCGATGTGTGATATTGGGGGTGTTAAGCTCAAGTGATAGATGCATTTCTTGTGCAGTGAGTCCATATCAGGCGTTTATAGTTAAGGGCCTGGTAGCCCACGTTTATTAAGCAGAAAAAAAAACTAAACAGAAGTCCATTCAGGATTCCCACGCAGGGGTTTAAGCTTCATTTATCACTCACGAATAACAAAAATTTACAGAGCCAAGTCTCTTGTCAGCAGTTCCTCTGCTTGCTCTCAACAGACTTGATTCTTTCCAGCCCCCTGGACCATTTGGTAAAAATTTCCTTTTTCAAATGTACTATGTGACTTTAATAGAGAGTGATCTGTTAATTCAGTCCGCTGCTCATTTATTGGACATTTCTTTTGTTGTGCATGTTTATTATATTTGATGTTTTTCTAATCGATTTTCAACTTTATGTTGGTACATATGTTGTTTTATTTGGTCTTTCGTCTCTCTTTTCCCTTGTTGATCGTACCCCGGTTATTCCTTTGGCAGTCACTGGCTAATCCCAGCACTATGCTGCTGACCAGCGGCACATCCTACATGCTTTTTAGTTTGCAGGATGTGGCACGTTAAGGATCAGCTGGGGGCGCTGTCTTCCTTTCTGGTCCTTTTTACGTTGTCAGGGATCTTCAGACTAAAAATGTCTGAACCGAGTTATCTGCACCTGGTCTAATTTCAAAGTATTCATGCATGAATGGTAAAGTGACACACTGACACGTTGTTCAAAGTGAAACTTCTTCCTTTATTGCCCGGGCTCATAGCCCCCCTTTATAACAAGAAGATGACTCATTGTTTGCAAAGACATATACAAAGTCTAAATCGTGTTGTCGTCTGTGGATTGGAAGACTCTCATCAAGGTGTTTCATTGTCCAGTAAAATCGCTCCAGGTCTTGTCTGGTGTTGTTATCTGTGTCTTGGGCAGTAGGTTTTTCCTGCTGATGTCAGGTTGTGGACTCCTGAACCCACTCGATGGGAGGGGGTCTCTGGTTACTTCATTTTGAGTAAGGAGTTGTCAGCATTATATGTATACAATAGAAATAGTCATTTTATCAAAGCATTAATAAATCCACAACAGTCCCCCCTTAAAATGTCTATTTGCTATTCTGTCCCTAGTAGGTGGTCTCGCTCATCTGTCCTCATGTGCCTTGGAACTTTTTTCCTGCTGTACGTTAGACGAGTGATGGCTAGCCCATCACCCCCCTTGCCACAGTCTGTGCACATGTGGAAGTCAGATGCTATCCCTATGGCTAAATGACCTTATAATTTTTAGATATGGGGAGGGACTGTAATGGGGCGTAGGGCTTTTCAAAGTCCTCATCTTCTGCGTCCTGTTGCATCATTACTGGGGTTGCTTGGTCAACTGTTTTGCCTAGGAGTTTCTTTACACACGGGATAACACAACATACTATAATAACTAGAAAGATCAGAAAAGTGGGCTTTACCACTACTACCATATCACCTAGGGTGCGGATGGAGGGTCTGAGAGGGTTAGTGATTGACTGGGTCGATTGCCTGTCTGTCGAGTTATACATGTCCTTTAGTTGGAACTTTCCCAGCGGCCCTCCCATACCCCCTGACATCCATGCTCCTAACACATATATACCAGTGTCACCGGGGCTAGGGTTCTCTATAGTCAGGGTAAGGGGCATGTTGTAGCCTGTTCTCCCAGTGGATTTGCATGTACCTGGTTTCAACAGAGTCATTCTTTTTAACAAGGATTTCCCATTCTTATCTGTTCTATTCCGTGCACTCTGTGGTTCGTACCCCCAGTCTGCTCCTGTATTCCAACCTACTGACCCCCAATAGTCACAATTCTGTCCCCAGTAACTATCTGTGACACATATATATATATGGATGCAAACTGAGGTCCGCGTCCAAGGGTGTTATACCAGTGACATTGCCAGAAAACATCTAAGGGACAGGAGGCTATATTGCAGTAATCAAAAGCAAAAGTGGCCACGTGTGTGTTGGATGAGTTGTACCAAAATTGTGTAATACCCTCTTTTTTTTATAATGGCCACTTGTTGAGTTCCCACCAGCCCCACCAAGAAAAGGATATGTAGCGCTGTCATCCTGGTGTACCCTGGGACTTGTCTTCAGGGGTTGGAACCTTCTTGCAATGGGAAGCGTGGATCCAGGAGTTCTTTCCTGCGACTTTAACGGAGGTGGCAGTAGTTATCAAGACCTGGGATGGTCTGTCGAATCTTGGTTCCAGTGAGTGTTTTCTTATAAACTTTTTATTAGTACCCAGTCTCCGGGCAACAGCTTGTGGGTTCCTGTGTCGGAGTCTGGGTCTGGAATTAAAGAAAACACTTGTGCATGGATATGGGTTAATTCACGAGACAATGCGGTTACATATTTAGTCAATACATCAGATTGCAGTTATAACTGTTTTAAATAATAACAACCAAGTCTAGGGGCTAAACTAAACAAAATCTCATAAGGGGGTAGGGGAGTGTTCTCCCCTTGGTGTGTATCTGATGCTGAACAGGGCACTGGGCAGGCTGTCTGGCCAATGCATACCAGTCTCTTGGGCCATTTTTTACATTCAAGTCTTTAATGCGTCATTCATTCTTTCTACCTTCCCGCTACTCTGGGGGTGGTAGGCTGTGTGAAACTACTAAGGCGTACTCAAATCGTCCATTCTTTGGCATTTGGATGTGGTTAATTTGGATCCGCTGGTAAGGGTACAAGGGCTTTCTCTGTATCCCGGGTTACACTCCTCACACAGAAGTTGCTAGTCAATGGACTGATTCCTGCAGCTACATAGAATTTGTTGATGAGGGAATTCATAAGAGTCTTTGACAGATGGGCAGCTCCATATGCCCATTGTACCACCGCAGAGTACATATTCCTGGGTAAGCAAGGTTTCTTGTTGCACTCAAATAGTTCATCCTTGAGGGTTGCTCCCCTCTGCTTCCAGCTTTCCTTTTCATCCGGACTTGCTGCTTCCTGTAGTTCTTTCGGATAAAACTCTGTCCATTGGGAAAGTATGTAGGGCAAACACGGGGTGGTCTTCTTCCACTCTACTTTCCACTTCACGCTGGCTGCCTATTTGACAGTTGAATCGGCTGGATGATTGTCTCGGGCTTCCTTCGAGTTCAGTTTGCCGTGTGCTTTTACCTTTAGAATAGCCACTTGGGTTGGAAGAAGTAAGGCGTCCATCAGGTCTTTGATAGCTGAACTGTGTGTCCGGCAGCTGTCAGGAACATCAAAGGCATTGGCAATGCTGAAAGAATGTTGGCTCTTTTTCCCTCCTGCCAGTTTCCATGCCGTAGTGAGTGCTTGCAGCTCTGTCTCCTGTGCAGACATCCCCGGTGGTAAGGCTTCAGAGAACCGTGTTAGATCTGGATTCTGCAGGGGTATTTCACTCACGTTGGGGAGATGTGCGATTTCCAGTCGCATTAAACAATCATGGGGTAGACACGGCTCCTCTTCTATTCCCCCCTCGGGAAGTGGAAAAGGGGTTGAAGGAGAGAACATTGGAAACTCAAATGTCTGGTTCTCCCTTAGGGGTTCTCTTCTTTACAGGGAACAGAGGTGTTGGTATCAGGGCTCCATTTGACACGAGCGCCTTGACATGCTGTGAAATAGCTGCAGATTGGGCTAACTTTTAGAGGGCATTGTGGCTTCCGGGGCAGGGGAGCTCCAAGTTTTCAACCGCACCATGACTGGTGGCATCTTTAAGTGTCCTTCATCCTCAGCTAAAGCCCAGTGGAGAAGAGACAATAACAGATCCATCTTCAGAGAAGACAATAGAAGCCTGAAGTCTGGACAGTACATCTGCTTCCAAGAGATCGAGTGGACAGGTGAAAGAGACAACAAATCGAGCAAGAAGGTCTGAGTACTTTCCAACTTGTAGGGGGCGGGTCAACGGGTTAGTTCTGAGAGTTCCATCTGTGTCGCTTAAGAAAGTGGTTGATGTCCCTCAATGGGTAGGGTCACCCTCACTAATGGGCCTTCTGAGGTCTTTGAAGCGGTTGCCCTGACATGGGTTAGTGACACAGGCTTGCCAAATTCCTAGCATAGGAGATCCAGGTGTTCCGAGGTGGGACGTCCAGGGTTTTGATATTCTTGCTGCTGCACACGGTACTCTGGTTGGGCCATGGTGAGGCCTTTTCGGGTTAACTCCTTGAGGCCTGCCATGAAGGCTGGAGACAGCATCCGCCTGTGTGCTATAGTGATGAATCCCAAATCTGAAAAAACTTGTGACAGTCTGGTGAAAAACTTTTCTAACATCTTTGGATACCTGTAGCTTGATCAGCCAGTCTGCCCCTTGCCCACTCGCACAGCTACTCACAGAATTCCACACCCTAATTAAAGGTATTGTCATCGACAATCCTTGCATCACGGAGACTTTTCTCCATGATGGGCCAGTAAGCGTTTCCATATTTAATATCACATGAAATGACTAGACTTCCCCATGCTGTAGTAGGTTTTTTTTTTTTTTTCCACTGCCTATTACTCGGCAGCTTTCGTTAGGAGACTTATTTTCCTGCAGAAAATTCTCCATCTCTTTTATTAACTATTTCTTTTGAGTGGTCTTTGTCATATCTAAAGTAATCAAAACATTTACAGCTTTTTCTTTCATTAACATTTGCATATTTCCTCATAACATCCATTCTAAACATATCTTCTCTTTTGTACTTTTTCCTTGTCTAACTACTATTTTTCTCAACTTGCACAACCTTTATTATTCTAGCCTGCTAGAATAATAACTAAATCAATCCAGTCTTCTATATCCCACACATATAAACATCACATTTTATCCTAGTAATTCACAGTTTGTCAACAGTCAACATCCCTTCACAGACCGTCTTTTCACACAGAAATCTGAAGGGAGGGGCCACTCCACCTTCTGCAGTGACATGCAAGGGTGGGGGTGAGGAGCATAACTGCAGCGTGTGTCCCTCTGATAGTGAAAAGGATTTTTCAAACTTTTTGACCAGGAATAGGGGTATATTGCACAGGTTAGTGCAAGGGATTAGGGTTCCTTTCTTTGCCTAATGTTTCTATTTGAGAGGGAAATTAGCCCGGTTTGTGAGGGCTTTTAATGGGTAATGGGGTTTCCTTGGGATCGGAGTAGACTGTCTGGACCCCATTGGGGTCTTTGTCGTCTGGGTGCTTTGCATTTGTTCCTAAAGTGACCCTGGCATCCACAGTTAAAACAGAGGCGCGGGGGTCTCTGCTGGGGGGGCAGGTATTGGGTGTCAGAGGTCATCATGAGAGAAGTTATTTTCTTGATATTCTCACTGGATTCTAGCCCTTTTGCTACCAATAAAAGTGAGTCTAGGGAAATCATACAATATTTGGGTCGAGATACCAGCAACCTCTTTTTATGGAGTCTTTTAGGCCTGTGACAAACGCTGCTGAGAGCATTTGTGCATGTGCCTTCATGTGCACATCAAAACCTAGGTCAGTGAATGTCTGTACTAACCTGGCATGGTATTTCTCAACAGTTTCTGTCTTACCCTGTGTTATGTCCTGTAAAGTTGTGGCCTGGTCTGCCAACTTGTCCTTAGCCCAATTGTGTGATTGGGCACAGAATTCTAGGTCTGATTTATAGTCAGTGTCATTAAATGTTTTACATACATACAAATTTTTCTCTATGATAGGCCAAGAGGCGTCACCTGCTTTTTGTACAGGTCCCTCCAAGCCACAGCATAGGTACGCTGTACCTGTATTATGCATACAATAAAAGGGTATTGGCTGCTTTTCTGGGTCAGGCAGGTTATTTACCAATGACATTACTTGGGGCGGGGTAAAGGTAACGTACATTATTGGGGCACCTTCCGCTGCTCTAATGCCCCTCATTACTACGGGGGCTGGCGGGTGTTGGAGGGGGCCTGGCTGGTTGGGGATGTTTGCAGCTAGTGGTGTGCCAATGAACGGGTTCTGTGTTGTGGGCAAGACATGAATTGAGCTGTCTGGGAGCTGGGCAATGGGAGGCGACGCAGTGGCTTGGTTGCTGCCAGCTGCAGATCCCCCCGTCACAGACCCGTTCAAGCTTGGCATTAAAGTTACGGGGGTGTTTGGGCTAAAATACGAATCGTTAGTATTCAACACAGGGTACAGGGGTGTTGGTGTGTTTCTAGGCTCAGCTCTCTTCCCCTCGCATGGGGGTGGTCCAGGTAGGGTATCAGGGACACTTTTTCCTTCATGGTACACATATATAACATTACCCCCCTGCTGGGTTTCCTGTTCTACCCAGTTCTCCCTTTGGATTGCTCTTGCCACATTAAACCAAACCTCTGCAGTTTTTAATAAACCATTGTCAGATAACACCCCCCGTTTATCCTTCAGTATTTTCTGCCACTCCTCTGGCTGCAATCTACCCCCTGGAGGAACGGTGATGCTACAGATCTTAGCTAATTTTTTTGCTTTCTTAACATAATTCCCCCCCTCTCTCTCCGTGACTAAGTCACAGGCGAGTTTTCCTTTCTCTGGCTTAACCAATTTATGCCCCATTATTTCTGTCTTGATGAGTGGGATATTTATATATCTGCTCAGGTTTTTTTGACGGGTCACAAGGTTGCCTTGGTTTCTGAAAGGGTCTGGCAATTCCTCTATTCGTCACCTGGTACCGGTTCAGACTATATCCCAATCTCAAGTTAACGAGGACAAAACGGATAGTAAGATAAAGAGAGGTTTAGTCTACAGTGTTCGACTGCCACCTGGGTCGCCCCTGGTGCGTCTTCCCAAAACGTAGACTGAGTCACGGTTCTGCCCGTCCGAGACGGCCACAGAATATGGGTCGGGTAGTGCGTGACCACTCACTTCCCTCAACAAGGAGAGGATTTGTCTACAATGCTCGACTGCCACCTGGGTCGCCCCTGGTGCGTCTTCCCAAAACGTAGACTGAGTCACGGTTCTGCCCGTCCGAGACGGCCACAGAATACGGGTCGGGTAGTGCGTGACCACTCACTTCCCTCAACAAGACATTTAACAGACAGATAAGTACAGCAGTTAATATTTAACAATGAGGTTCTCAACTGTTCACTTTCCTCTGTTCTAAATCACCCAATTAACCTTCCAACCTCCTTCAAGAAATGCTGAACACCAATCCACAAACACAGTTATGACATGACATTTGCACGAATTGTAAAAGATGTGTATGTTTGATTTATAATGACCACACAATATTTGCTGTCACGGGATCCCACACGCCACTGTGCGTGTATCCTGACGCCTTCTCCTGGTGTTACCGTGCTTTACCGCACTTTCCAGGAGAAGTTTTAACCACGTCCTGACGCCTCCTCCTGGTGTTCCCGTGCTTTACCGCACTTTCCAGGAGAAGTTCTAACCACGTCTTGACCCGTGCTTATTCCCCGACGCCCCCTCCTGTGCTACACACTAAAAGGGGTTTTAACCACGTCTTTCTGCCTGACGCCCCCCTTCTGGGTGAAATGCTACACCACATTAACACCTTTCCGAAAGGGGTTTTATCCACGTCCCTGTGTGTCAATACTTTTCAACATTATACATAACATCAATCCACAAACACAGTTATGACATAACATTTGCACGACTTGTAACAGATGTGTATGTTTGATTTATAATGACCACGCAGAAGCCTGACGCCTCCTCCTAGGTGAAGTGCTGACGCCCCCTTGTGGGTGAAAATGCTAATTTACACCTTTAAGGAGTTTACCAACGTCACCACACCTACACCTTTCTGAAAGAGTTTATCAACGTCCATCTGCCTGACGCCCCCTCGTGGGTGCTACCTAAAGAGGTTTAACTACGTCCACCTGACGCCCTCTTACTAAAGGGGTTTAACAACGTCTACCTGACGCCCCCTTACTACACCACACTAAAGGAGTTTAACAACGTCTACCTGAGTCAATATTCTTCAACATCATACATTATGTATCACAGACTCATACATTATGTATCACAGACTCATACAACACAATCACGGGCCCATACAACACAATCAGAGTCATACAACACAATCACAGAGTCATACAACATAACACAATGTCATACAACACAATACATTGTCATACAGGCTGCAGATAAGCGGAATACAGGTTCATAAAATGGACCTCGGGCAAGTATTACCTGTCTTTTGTTGACCTTCAACAGCCGTCACGGACACAGAGATGGACCCACACGGGAACAGGATATACTAGCAAGATATGAATGTGATATCTCACCTTGTATCAGAATTGATCAGGTTCTGTCCCGCCCGTGGTGGTTCCTTCTCAGTGGCCTCTTGGTCAGCTGTTGTTGGTTCATAACCCGAGCACCCCGCGTTGGACTACAAGCTGTCAGGGATCTTCAGACTAAAAATGTCTGAACCGAGTTATCTGCACCTGGTCTAATTTCAAAGTATTCATGCATGAATGGTAAAGTGACACACTGACACGTTGTTCAAAGTGAAACTTCTTCCTTTATTGCCCGGGCTCATAGCCCCCCTTTATAACAAGAAGATGACTCATTGTTTGCAAAGACATATACAAAGTCTAAATCGTGTTGTCGTCTGTGGATTGGAAGACTATCATCAAGGTGTTTCATTGTCCAGTAAAATCGCTCCAGGTCTTGTCTGGTGTTGTTATCTGTGTCTTGGGCAGTAGGTTTTTACTGCTGATGTCAGGTTGTGGACTCCTGAACCCACTCGATGGGAGGGGGTCTCTGGTTACTTCATTTTGAGTAAGGAGATGTCAGCATTATATGTATACAATAGAAATAGTCATTTTATCAAAGCATTAATAAATCCACAACAACGTCACTGCCAGCCCACCACCCACGTCCTGCGTTGTGTCATAACACCTGACCTTTACGCAGGCTGTGCCAGGCGCATGTGCAGTTACGAATTGCGGCCGGTCCGGATGATGTCACCTTGATTAATCGCTGATTGGTTGATTACGGGCTTGGCGTGCATACTTATGCACGCTGCTTCAGGGCTTCATCTAGCTACACGCATTTGGTGTGCCTTTGCAGCGGCGACTGATGTTCCTGAGGGGTTCTCTGTGAGCAGGTATTTCCAATCTGCAGGATGTTATTGTCTGCTCTCACTTCTTTGATCCTTAATTAATATTTTTTTATGACAGTGACTTTCGCCTTATCTCTTTCCTTTTATAGATTACATAGTATTCTACCTGGCTTCCTGGATTGTGTGGGGAGGTTGTTGCCATTGGCCTCTTATAAATCAGCGGTGATAATTACCTTATAGTCAGGACCCTGTTTATGTCCTTCCCTATCTGCCATATGCTTTATTTACCGGTGGTCCTATGACAACAAATTCTTTAAAATACCTCCCCCATCTGTAATTGCCAGCCATTTGTGAAATTGGTGAGTTTTTGATACTGGAGTTTTGGCTATATCTGATCCTGTCCTCAAAAACATTTTGGGACATGTATAATTTTTTCATCTTTTGATTTATCTTTATCTCATACTTCATATACTTCATATTATGTAGTAAGTATTATTTTTTTTTTATTTTTTTATCCAACTGGTGTATCATACATATTCTAGTTTCCCTGTATATGACTTATTCACAGTTTAGTCAATGTACAAGATGCTATTGGCTCCCCTCACCAAATGTAGCATACACCTTATTGACTTTATGGACACTTTGTCTATGTCTTTTCGGTATACCCTGGGACTATACAAGATATCATGTTATGTATGCCCCCATAGTTACCGGGTTTGCTCGTACTGTCCCTATGAATGCCCTGTGGGCTGATCACATTCAGCATATGTGAAACGGAATGCTTTATTACCTATATTGTACTATATACTTTCTACATGTTTATATTGTATTCTATTTGTTTTTTATTTTCCACATTTGCTAGTCATTCTGATGCTCCTGAAGAAGTGCAAGGCACGTAACATGTAGAGCCAAGATCCAGTCTACATTGCTTTACTGTAATATAGCCCCACTCTTGGATTCATTACTACAATGAAATTATATTTCTCATCTTTCAGATTCCATATAGACGCAAGTTGGTTATATACAGTTGCATTACTTTAAACAGTATTTGACTCACTAAGGTGGATTTTAATATATGTTGTTTTTTATGTTTATACAATAAAAATATATTTTTATACATCCTGTCATGCCTAAAAAGTCCAAGCCTTTTTTCCAATCTTTCTTCAATCCTAATAGGACGTGGCACTGTTCATCTATACAGTATCCACAGTACCACTCTGTGTTGATACAGTTATTATCTACTATGTTTATTGTGGTATTACTGGAGTTTTTGTTACAGAACAACAAATTCCAATTTGAGGGCAAGTACTACCCTAAGGCCCAAGGCACAGCCATGGGCACTAAATGTGCCCTGGCCTATGCCAATATCTACTTGAGTGATTGGGAGCAATGGCTCTATGATGGAGGGGGGTGTCGTTCTCATGCCTGTCCAGGATTTTCTCCTGGTACAGGTACATCGACGACGTGCTCATGTTGTGGTCTGGCAATGAGGAAGAGTTGCAACCTTTTATGGACACCTTAGGGGTCAACCCCTACAATTTGAACTTCAGATTTGAATTTCATAAGTAAAAAAAATTACTTTTCTAGACTTGACGGCTTTCCAGGACAAGGATGGTCACATTGGGACCAAATTGTTTAGGAAACAAACTGCTGTTAATAATTTGCTACACACAGATACTTTTCATCCAAAAACATTGATCAAAAATATGCCGGTAGGGCAGTAACCAAGAGCCCGCCGGAATTGCACAAATGAGCAGGAAGCTGTGCCCCTAAGAGATCAAGGGGTATAACCAAAAATAGAGCAAAGGACAGTGATAGAGAATCCCTTACCTTTCATCGGAGGGGAGAACAGAGCCAAGGGCAAGGACCCACAAGATTGAGCATACAATATACCCAACAATAAAGTCAGGGATATTTGCTCAACACACTGGCATTTATTGAAAGAGGATAATTCAGTGGGCAAATATGTCTCTTGGGATTCTTAGTTGGTATACAGATGGGCCGGTTCCCTTAAAGACCTCTTAGCACACAGTGACATTTCTTGGACCCCCCCCCCCATGTTATATAGTGCGTGGAGGTATGGCCTGCTGTGGTAGCTGCGATTTTCGCCCCTATGTGTTAGAGGGCAACTAATTATGGTTACCAACGGGGAGACGTCTCCTGTGTAGACAGAGAGCCAAATGTGACACCATGGGGGTCATTTATGTCATTATGTGCTCCTGTGGCTCCTTTTATGTAAGAAAGACCATCAGACCCATATGCAAGCGGTTTTTGGAACACATTTATGAAGTAGACACATACCATCTGAAAGCCCCTGTAGCCAGACATGTATGTCTCAAACATGACAGGGATCCCTGTTGCCCTAAAGTGGTTGTACACCCTCCACTTTCACTTTAGATCATTGTGATCTGTATAAAACAGGCAGCTAATCGCTGCCTGTGAAATTTCACTTACCCTTTCTGTTTTCTCATAATCAGTCCTGCAATCAGTAGTGACGTCAGCGGCACTTGCGCATTCCATATTTTGTTTAACGGCACGCTATGTGTGCCGTTTCACTATCCTTTGCATGCCGGGTCAATACTGTCATTAAGAACAGCACAGAGTAAGCCTCGCGATACTGTGCTCTCCTCTCCTTCCTGGTTATCCTCTTGTGACTGTAAAAGATGTCACACAGGGGGAGTGCACCAGAGCAGCACAGAGACGTTCGGAGGAAGCAGCTGTTGTAATACTGTTTAGACGCGATTTTCAGATATACACAAGAAAAGTAAGGGCGGAAATGACATCCACAAAAGATTCAGCAATCACTAGTAAAGATGGCGCGGCCAATATCCGGAAGAAAATAAAGGTTACAAAAGCTAAACCTTGTTTTAGTCAGCTTTAAATGTGTAAGGCTTAGAAATATATTATTGGATCATTATATTTAAAAAAACAAAAGAATTGGGTTTACTTCCTCTTTAAGTGTTGGGTCCTTGAAGTGGTCCCCCTGGACGGAAGGGGGGGGGGCAGTTTGGACCAGATTGGTACAGTGAGAGGGAGGTCATGGAGGACTATGTTCTTATGGTTCCAGTGAGCCATACATCACTTTATTGGACACCTTTTACTCATTACCATTCCACTTGCACACCTCCTCTTGACCACTGTAACCCAGCAATGCTTCCCCATTTCTTCACAGCTACCTTTTACCCTAATACAATCGTCTACTTGTCCACAGTTTTTTCCAATGCAGATAGGGAGAACCATATATATTATCTTATAGCTTCTACTTTTGTGGTTTGACATCATTCATCCTCCATTTTTGAATATCAGTTCAACCTTGATTTAACACTTGGGTCACTCTTTATAGGTCATTTAGACCTGGGGATATCATCCCAGCTGTACTACAGCATTTTTACAACTCCTGCAACTTGGGTGGAATTGCACCACCCATCCAGAGATGGTCCTTTTGTTTTTATAGCTTCAATACTAATGTATGTATGATGTTTTTTAAATGTTTATTTTTTATTTTTGACACCAAATAAATCTTTTTTGCTAATCATGTTTGTATGGTGAGCGAAGTTCCATAGATATGTGCTACCATAGGGTTGGTTGAGCTACTTCAGGTTTTTATTTCAAGTTTGTCACTGATAGGTGGCACTGTGAGTCATTGATTAGCACTGATAGGCAGAACTCATAGCCTGCACTGATGGGCACTGATGAACACTGATAGACAGAACTCAGACAGCATTGATAAGCTCTGATAGACAGAACTAATAGGCAGCATTGGTCAGCACTGATAGGTGGCAATGATAGGCAGCATTGATGAGCACTGATAGGCAGCGCTGATGAGCACTGATAGGCAGAACTCATAGGCAGCATTTTGAGCACTGATAAATGCTGATAGGCAGCATCGATGAACACTGGTAGATGGCACTGATGGGCAGCATTGAAGAGCACTGATAGGTGGCAGTGATGGACGCTGTTAGGTGGCGATGATGAGCACTGATAGGTGGTGCTGATAGACAGAATTGATGGGCACTAATAGGTGGCATTGATGAGCACTGATAGGTTAAACTTTTAGGTGGAATTGATGGGCTCTGGTAGGCAGCACTGATGAGCACTGATAGGCAGCATTGATGGGCACTAATAGGTGGCATTGATCAGCACTGGTAGGTTGCACTGATGATTGGGGCACTGATTATCAGTGTAAACAATTTACTGACATTCTTGATGGTTAATGGCAGTCCTTTCCTCACACAGACACAGCATGGGAGGAAAGGGCTGCAGATAACTGGCAAGTCTGTTTACATGTGATGAGCTGATCACATGGTAAAGGGCCGCTGTGATTGCGCTGGATGCACATCCCAGGGGACACGCAGGAAGCAGGGTTCTGGGAGGATGTCCATGGACACCCACCCAAAATTGGAAGCCCAGAGCTCAGATGAAAGGGGGGGCAGGGGGGCCTATCGTGGTTTCTTGCACCGGGGCCCTGAAGATTCTAGTTACGCCTCTGCCCCCTACAGCAGCATGCTTATCTTATCTTGACATTAGAAGCATAAGGTCACAAACTACTAGTCACACACAGATATGGTGCTGAAAACTATCCTTGCAAACGTTTACGGTAAACAGAGTTTCATACTGTCAGCACCATGCTCATTTCTGTGTGCCAAAATGCAGTCTGTGTACACATGGGTTCTATGTTTCCCTGACTTCTACAATATGTTTACCACATCTTAACCACAGGCATTTGATGATTAACCAGGCGCAGTCTCTTGTGAAAATTCATAGGTTTATTTCAGTTATGCAGATTGGGTAAGCACTGATGCTTTTCTGCACTTCTGTGTAGACAGTGTGTATCTATGGACAGTCTGGCAATAAACTGCTGACAGGTTCTGCTATCTCGTTATCTAAATCGCAGGGCTGCGCTCAGCTTTTCCGCTCCCTTGGCTTCTTTGTATGCTGCTTTCTTTCTGGCCTGCAATAAAAGCTTTCACAGAGTGTTACATTTTTATCTCAGCAACACACGAGAGAGTGAATGCAAGATTTTTTTTTTATTTTACTTGCAGGAATAGGACAGGTTTTATGGAGTAAAATAAAAAAGGCCCTTCTGCCTACAATATCGATTGTCTCTGTTCCAGGGTTGGCAAATAGATGAGCTCATATACTGTTTGTACACATTTACCAAATATTTGTGCACATGCTGTTGCCTAATTTTGTTTATTAAAAATATAGTGCTTTTATTTTCAGTGGGCAAGCTTCCAGGGCGCCCCCAGAGCAACTTATTTCTTATTGGTAAAGTAGCCACGGAACAAAATAAAATAGTTAAATTCTCCTGATCCTACAAATCCAACACTTTCAGGACCACACTCCCTGCCAACCCAGTTGCAAAAAATACATCACTGCTACCGTAAGTGCTTACCAGCAGAAAACAAGTGGTTCTGTTTTTTTCTTTCTTTTTTTTTTTTGTTCCAAAATGTTTTATTGAAAAAAGAGGTAAGGTTTACAACATATGTAGGCAAAGTGTTTGCGGCAGTACAACAGATATCACAATAACTGTTAACAGAATTAGCAAGCAATGATTGTCACAGTACATCGTTTGATTTGAATCACTGGTATATACATTTGAAGAGAAACATGAGTTATTCTTACACCTGGCCTGTTTGCTGCAAATGTCTATCATATTCCTAGCCCATCTTTCTGAACCTGAGTGTGTCTATTCCGCGGGGTAGGGTTGGACATTTGCTAGATCTTGAGAAGATAGCCAACTTTAAGTAGTCAGTTGTATCTATAGCCTACATTGCCTAAGTTGGTTACAAAGCAGTGTTTTAGGCGCGTGGAGTTATGTTGTGTGTAGGAGATGATTTATGGTGTAAACCGAAGGAGGGAGGGAAGAAGGGGGGGTAGAGGGGGGGAGGAGGAAGAGAGGGGAGAGAAGGGTGGGGGTGAGTTGGGTTTGGGGTACCTCACAGACTCTGCCACCGATCGCGAAGGGTTGGGGTATTCTGGGTAGAGAGATTTAATCTGGTAATATTTGGGTGCATGTTCAGTTAATTTGACAAGGGGCCTCCCTCAATCTTCCCTTGTTTAGGTGAGGGAGGGCACTTGTACTATGCCTTGATGGGGTCAGTTTTATGAGTGACGTAAGAGATTCGTTAAGAGTTGTCATCATCTCGGGGAGTGTGGTTCATGGTATTTTGGCTCATCAATACTTTGTATTGGTCGGTGGTGCAGAAGTGGGTCCAACAGGCCCATGTGTGTGAAAATTTGGTCGGGCAATCTTTGGCTATGGAGATAAGTTCCTCCATTTCTGCGATTTCACTAACTCGTTTGAGCCATTCAGGGATGGTCGGAACATGGGTTGTTCCCCAGTGGATAGGGATACAGATTTTGGCTGCATTTATTAGGTGTGGTAACAGTGTTTTGCGGTATTGATGTGTCGGCATGTCTGAGTGGTGGAGGAGGAACTGTGCTGGGGTATGTTCTAGGGTGTACGTAGAAATTTGTGATGTCAGTTCCCGTACTTGGGTCCAGAATGGCTGGATGAGGGGGCAGGACCACAAAATGTGCTCTAAAGTACCTGTGTCCCTGACACATCTCCAACATGTATTTGAAAGGGCAGGGTTGAATTTGTTAAGAACTACTGGAGTTCTATACCAGCGCATTAGAATCTTATAGCTATTTTCCTGTATCGAGACATTTAGGGAGCCTTTATGTGTCATTCTAGAGATGTGTTCCCATTGTGCTTCTGTCATTTCTGTTTGTAGGTCTCTTTCCCAGCTTAGGCAGGCTTTGCTCGTTTTCAATAGACTGTCAGAGCATAGTATGTTGTGAATGTTGGAGATCATGTGTTGCTGGGGTGTAGTTTGAGAACACAATTGTTCAAATGGCGTAAGCATGCGAGAGACGGAGGATATACGGTCAGCGCTCTTAAGGAAATGCCTGATCTGAAAATATGTCCATAGTGGAAAGTTATTATTGTCTGTGTTGGCTGGTAGGGAGGAGCGGCTAAGAAATATACCCGATTTATAAAAGTGATGGGCTAGAACCTCTGCATGTTGCCAAGTATCCGCTAGAAAGTTGGAGGACATGCCAGGTGAGAATGCTGGGTTGAGTTTAACCGATGTAAGAGGTCCAGGGGTAGAGGAAATGTGCAGTTGTCGACATGTGTCTTTGAAACAGCGGAGCGTCGGGGTAATTAGGGGATGGTTAGCGAGATCTTTCGGGATGTGTTCGGGTAAAGTCCAGGGTAGGAAACGCAAAGGGAGGGGGGAGAATGTGTGTTCAAGGACTACCCAATCTTTGCATTGGCTATGAACAGACCAGTCTATAATTCTAGAGAGATGGCAGGCCCAGTAGTATCTTTTGAGGTCTGGTAGGCCAATGCCTCCCTTCGTCTTTGGTTTCGTCAGTTGTTCGTAAGCTATCCTAGGTCTTTTCTGTCGCCATAGAAACCTGGTAGTCAGTCGTTTGTAGAGCTGAAAGAAGGATGGGGGGATGTTGATGGGTATGGTCTGTAGGATATATAA
The DNA here is from genome assembly GCA_028564925.1 of Lithobates sylvaticus. Taxonomy (NCBI): domain Eukaryota; kingdom Metazoa; phylum Chordata; class Amphibia; order Anura; family Ranidae; genus Lithobates; species Lithobates sylvaticus. Next base: position 94,537,318 of record CM053034.1, read on the forward strand.
GATGCGGGGGAGGATGTTCATTTTTAGAATTGCTGCCCTTCCAAACCAGGAAAAATGGGGATTATTCCATTTATTTAGGTCATTCTGAATAGTTTTGAGGATGGGTTGATAGTTTTTGGGGAAGATGTCTGAAAGGTTTGCTGTTAAGTATACTCCTAGATATTTGATCTGATCATGTTTCCATTGAAAGGGGAAGTTGTTTTTGCACTGTGTTACTTTTTCTTCTGGTAGGGAGATATTCAAGGCCTGGGATTTTGCAAAATTAATCTTGAAGTTGGAAATCTTATGAAAATTGTCTAGTTCCTTTAGAAGATTCGGGATTGAGATGTGTGGGTCTTGCAGGAATAGTAGTATGTCATCGGCGAATGCGGCTATTTTATAGGTGCGGTCGCCGATGGGGAAGCCTTTAACACTGTTGTTGGATCTGAGACATTGGAGAAAGGGTTCAAGGGTTAAGATGAATAGGATTGGGGAGAGTGGGCATCCCTGTCTTGTCCCATTACTGATGGAGAAGGCGTTCGACAGGTGGCCGTTTACACGTACTCTAGCGGTCGGGGTTGTATAGAGGGACATGATGGCGTTAAACATGCGGTTTTGGAGCCCAATATGTCTAAGGACTGCTCCCAGGTAGTCCCTTGCCAGCCTGTCGAACGCCTTCTCTGCATCCAGCGATAGAAAGAATCCTTCTTGTTTATGTGTTGTAATCCAATGATGAATATTCAGGGCCTTGATCGTATTATCCCTGGCTTCTCTTCCAGGGATAAAGCCTACTTGATCTCTTCCTATCAGAGAGGGCAGGAAAGTTAGTAGACGGGAAGCTAGAATTTTGGCGTATATCTTTATATCTACATTCAAAAGGGATATTGGCCTATAATTACTGACTGATGTGGGGTCTTTCTCTTCTTTTGGGATCACTGTGATGTGGGCTTCTAGTAACCTATGGAATGGGAGAGTGGACGATGTTAGAGAGTTGAAGGTCCTAATCATGTGTGGGGTTAATATGTCTGTAAAGGTTTTAAAGTAAGCAGCTGTAAGCCCATCAGGGCCTGGACTTTTACCATTTTTAAGTTGTTTAATTGCCGATTTAAGTTCTTCTTCTGAAATGGGGTCCTCTAACTGAGCGGCAGCTTCTCTATTTATAGGTTTGGGGCCAAATTTGTTTAGGAACGACTTGATTGAGGCATGTCTATTTTCAGTTCTATTATGGTTTGTAGTATGCTTAGGGAGATTATATAGATTTGAGTAGTAAGTTTCGAATTGGGCTGCTATGTCTGTTGGGGCGATATGGGCCTTCCCTTGAGAATCTTTGATGGTGTGAATGTTTGCGTTTGCTTTCCTGGTCTGGAGGGCTTTAGCAAGATATTTCCCGCATTTGTTACCGAATTCGTAATAGAGCTTTTGTTGTAGGACAAACCTGCGTCGCGTTTTACAGTTTAGTTCTTCGCGTAGCATTTTCCTGTAGCAGGTAAGTTCATGATAGGTTTGCTGAGCTTGTGATTGTTTGTGGGCAAGTTCAAGGGTTTTGATCTTGTCTAGTAGGTCTGAAATTGTTTTTTGGTGGGCTTTCCGACGGGCTGCTTTAAGGGCGATGAGTTTTCCTCGGACTACGCATTTATGGGCTTCCCATTGGGTGAGAGGGGCTGTGTCGGGTGTGTCGTTTTCAAGAAAGAAGGTGTCTATGCAGCTACGGACGTCATTAGTGACGTCTTCTGAGGTAAGCAGTGACGAGTCTAGGCGCCAGATGTGTTTGGGGACATGTTTGTCAGGGAGTGTCAGGGTCATTGTAATTGGGTGATGATCTGAAAGTAGCATTGGTTCAATGGTGGCAGTGGATAGGAAGGGAATGTCTTTCTGGGATAGGAAAAGATAGTCAATTCTGGAATACCTGTTATGCGGGGCAGAGAAGAAAGTAAAGTCTTTTACATCAGGGTGGAGGGCACGCCATGTGTCGTGAAGGAGAAGGTCTTGGATCTGTAACCTAATTTGCCGGATAGCTTTGTAAGGCAGGGAGGCCGAACCGGAGGAGGTGTCCAATATTGGAAAGAGGGCCACATTGAAATCACCACCTAGGATCGTCATTCCAGAGTGAAAATCTGAGAGTAGTCGTGAGATTGATTTAAAAAAGCTTACTTGTGCCGTATTAGGACTGTATATGTTGGCCAGAGTCACAGGCCGTCCCTGGAGTCGGCCCTTAAGAAAGAGGTATCTGCCTTCTGTATCTATAAGAGAGTCTGTGGGTTGCCAGTCAAGATTCTTTGAGATTAAAATCGATACCCCTTTAGTTTTCGCGTGTAAGTTGGTGGCATGATATACTGTTGGAAACGTATGGTTCGTAAGTTTGGGGATTTTGTTTGTGCGAAAGTGTGTTTCCTGTAGGAATATTACGTTTGCTTTCAGCTTATACATCATATCCAGCACTTGACTACGTTTTTCGGGGACGTTGAGACCTTTAGCGTTTAGTGAGATTACTTTAAGCGTGGAGGGTTTGTTTGTTGCATGTACGTGCGACATAGTGTGCTGCTGTTTAATCTTAGAGGTGTCAGAGAATAGCGGAGCGTCGGACTGTTGTTTTTGCACGTACGAGCAGGAGGGGTCTTGCCAGTTATGTGGTGGCGGCAGAGGCTGTGAGGTAGAGAGGGGCGGGAGGGGGAGGGCAGATGGGAGGAGAAGGAGTAAGTAGGAATGAGATGGATAGAAAAGTAGCAGAGGGGGGAGGAAGAGGAGAGAATGGAGGGGAGGGGAAAGGGAGGATGGGGTACGAGCCTAGGTCTTAGGAGAGGGTGGAGTAGGCGATAGTCCGGAATTAGGGAGGTTGTATGTAACCTACCCTAAGGGTACGAAAGATATCCGGTAAGGTTAGACAGGAACAGTCACGTTCCCGTCTTGTGGGGAGGTGAAGGGTGTCGGAACGGAACAGTCGAGAGACGGTGTCTTCCGTCCACCGAGGTTCATTCTGTAGGTTGATAGAGGGAGCCTGTGTCTATGTATGTGATGCGTAGTAAATGTCGGTCCAAACTCAGGGGATTCAAACATAAGATATTTATTGAGGTCAGTTGTCAGACGTATTTGGATGAACAGCCACATTAACAATTCTGAACTATAAAACATGTTGTGTTAGTATAGAAATCAAGGGAGGGGTACAAAGTCCTCTTTACCCATAACTACTATTCTTTGTACTTCCGATCAAGTGAAGATTGGAGGGAGCTCCAATTACAGCCATTTCAACATTGGTTATAACAGTCCATGTGAACGTAATAGATAGAAGCTTTAATCAAGTCTGTATCAGAGAGCTCTCATTTCTACGTGTGAGTATGGATGGGTAGCGACCTAATTGAGGCCGACTTGGTACCAGAATCTATTTTGCGTAACATCGCATGTGGGCGGGATCAGCCTGGTTGTTTAGGGGGTGTATTCAGTATCCCAGATGTTGTAAGGTGAGATAGCCCCGGAATACCTTGTTGTTGGGATGGCAAGGAGCATTAATTAAATGCGGATAAATTGGGAGAGTCCAACTCAATCGTTTATTTGAGCTACAAAAATACATATGAGGTAACGTGCGTGAGGGCCCTCTGATACATTCCAGTTTTTAAACATTTTCAAACCTTTTCAAACATTTTCAAACATTTTAAACCTTTTTGAACATTTCTGTAACCCCCTTCTCAGGGGAGGTATCTAGAGGAGGGGCAAGACTGCACAGAGACCACTGTATAGTGGTTATGTGGGTGGTCTGGAGCTCTGAACTGTTGGGAAAGTTCCCAGTAATCAAATCAGGCCTTCCCTGATAGCAGAGGGGCGTTGATGTAATACGGAACCTGTATCTCTTTATGGGGTGGGAGTTGGTCCCTGTGCAGCATCACCCCCCCCCCCCCATCTTCTCAAATGCACCCCCTGTATAGCATCTGAAACATTAATTACATGCATCAAACCGTAGCTTAGGGTAGTAGAGTGGTCATAAGAGTCTAGGAGACCTGTATTCGAGGTGCCTTCTGAAATAGGATATGGGGGGATTAGGAGGGTGAGGGGAGGGGGGGGGGGAGAGGATGAGGTATGGGGAAGGGAGCAAGAGGGGAAGGGGGGAGTTTAGGGAGGATGGGGTAGGGTACTTGGAGATGATATTCCATTCTGGAGGGCACATATGAAATTATGAAAGTCTTTAGGTCTCCTGGTTTGGTTTAAGATATTATATTAGGGGGTATGTGATTGCCCCTGAAAGAATATCATTAACCCTAGAGGCCACTGGTTCTTTTAGAAGGGGCATGCAGGGCGTAAGGGCCTTCTAGGGGAGACAATAGACTCACAGTTTGTCCAGGAATATGTTCATTCGTTCAGACCATACTTCTAGGGGGCGTTGTTGACAGCGGTCAGGGGCACTTGGGGTATGCCGTTTCTGGAAAAAAAGGGGGGGAAAGGTTAGCAGTTCTGTGACCTTTTTAGGTCAAGTCCTGTCTTCCTGGGTGGCATGAGTGGTGTTCATAGAAAGGTTTTTGTCTTGATGAGATGCCTTCGGTGGTAAGATGAGTAGAGGAGCATGGGTGGGAAAGTTCAGTCGGATCTTTCATGACGGGCTCTTCTGTGGGCCGGAGACGCGGTTGGGCTGTTGAGCGCGGTATTCCGGGTGTCTGAAGCATTGGGATCTCTCGGGGGAGTGGATCTGCGCCTCCTGATGTGAAAGTCATCACGGACTGGGATAGCATCGGTGGAGGCTGATCTTCTCATGGTAGGTGGACGAAGGGTGTTGTACCAATCTGGGATATTGATACGTGGTAGGTTTAGGGTTTCGCAAAAGGCAGGTAGGTCTTCTGGCAGGCGTAGGTTTGCTGTGCGACCTTGGAAGGAAGCCGAGAGGCAGAAGGGGAATTTCCACCTGTACTGGATCCCTTTGGTGCGTAGAAGGTCAAGAAGAGGGCGTAGATCTCTTCTATTTTGAAGGGTAATCGGCGAGAGATCTTGGAATAACTTTATGTCAGCTCCTTGGTAGAGTAGGGAGCGACGGTCTCTGGCTCTGTGGAGAATTTCTTCTTTCAATTTGAAGTTTACCAGACAGCAGATCACATCTCTGGGTGGGTCTGTGTCTCTGCCTCTGGGCCTTAGGGCTCTGTGCAAGCGTTCAAATTCAATGAGCGTTTCAGGTGGTCTGCCTAGAAGATCATTAAATATGGCGACGGTGGCTTTAGCGACTTGTGAGTTTTCAACGGATTCCGGGATTCCTCTCACCCGGATATTGTGGCGGCGTCCACGGTTGTCCAAGTCTTCTAAATGCCTCTGGATATCCCTGAGTTGCGTGGTTTGGGAGTGAGAGGTGGTCTGCAGTTGCTGGATGGCAGTGTCGTGAAGGGTTGCGGTTTCCTCCAGCTCATTGACACGTGCTGCCATGGCCTGTACATCTCTCCTGAGGTCTGTGATGGCAGATGACAGTGTGGCTTTTATGTCCTCAGCCACAGATCGCAGGTCCTGCATGCATAAGGGCTGTGGGGCACAGGCTGCATTAGCTGATGGTTGGGACATGTGCATGGGCTGTGGGGCATATGCTGCATCTGCTGATGACTGAGACACGTGCATGGGCTGTGGGGCACAGGCTTCATCTGTTGAAGATTGGGGCAGGTACACTGGCTGTGGGGAACAGGCTGTGTCTGCTAAGGGTTGGGGCTGCGTGTGGCTTCTTCCTGAGGGGCTGAGGCTGGAGGATCGAGCGGCGTTCGAGTAGGCCCGATTAGAAGCCGGGGCCTCGCGTACCTGGGTCCGGAAGATGTCCGGAATGCTGCGGCCGGTCTGCGTACCGGGTCCTCTAGGGGAGCGGGACCTCGTTGGGGAGGGATCCTTGGAGTTTTTCCCCATGTTCGGCGGTGGATGGCTCGGCTAGTCTGATTGCTGTAACCTCCATGGACGGGAGCTCAGGGACTAAGCGGCCATTCAGGTCCGGCACCAAACCACGCCCCCTTTTCTTTCTTGACTATATTGTAATTCAGTTGACAGTGGTTGGTGTTTTCAAATGTAGGCTAAAAATGTATGTGGGTGTTCTTTGTTTTTTGTTTTTGTTTTTTTAAAACAAAAATAATGCATCCAGAATGAAAGTGCTTGTAAAGCCATACTTCTGCTTTAGGCTCCATGCACACTAGCGTTTCTTTATTAGAATTTTTATTTTTATTCATGTTATCCTATGTGTCCATGCACAGACTATTAGTGTTTTTTCAGCTTCATTGTCTAGGAGCAGACATTTTTTTTGTAAGAGTTTTTTTGGAGTGCTTTTCCAGCAGAAACGCTCCTAAACACTACTAACAGCTCACACATAGACTAGGTTGCGCGCTGGCTGCGGGAAAACGCAAAATGTGGCAAAATTGTGCCACGAATTTACCACAATTTTGATGTGTTTCCTATCCTGAACGCGATTCTTCCACATTCAGGAGAGGGAGGTTGAACCTCCCCTAATCGCAGCAGCTTCTAAACTCTTGGAAAAACATGTGTACCCGAACACGTAGGGGGTTATTTACCAAAGGCAAGTGCACTTTCAGGTGCAGTCGCTGTAGATCTGAGGGGGACATGCAAGGAAAATAAAAAACTGCATTTTTGCTTGCATATGATTGGATGATGAAATCAGCAGCACTTCCCCTAATTCCAGAGCTTCCCCTCAGATCTACAGCGACTGCACTTACAAGTGCACTTGTAGTGCAGAGTGGATTTCCCTTTAGTAAATCAACCCCATCGGCTTTTATGGAGTTGAGCTGAGAAGCTTTGGCAAAAAAAAAGCCAATAGCTCTTAAACTCAAGTTTAGAAGCTGTAGCGTACATGAGCCCTCATAGCGTTTTTTTGAGCTTTTTTTCCCCTTCAGGAACACGCTATTACCAGCGTTTTTTATCTAACATTTTTTCCACCATTTTTTTTTAGCTTAAAATATGCATAATGTGCATAGAGCCGTACTGTTATTCAGGGGCTGATTGATAAAGCGGCAATGTGACTTTTCACAGCCATACTTCTGCTTTTGTTTTGAAACACTCTTTCAGAACATAAGGGAACATAAGGGAACTCAGGGAACTTGTTTAAGGTCATGTGACAGCACTCCTATTCATGAGTGTTCTCTGCAGTTTTATCAAAGAAAACCCTGCAGAACTTCATAGGCAAGACACTGCACTCTGCATTATGTGAATAAAATGTGAATTGCACGCACATTGTGAAGTTTTAGAAGTGAAGTCCTGCAGTTGGCGATGATGAGATACCATTTTTCTTTAAAAATCAGCCCCTCTATGCTTCTGTTTTGCATGTATTTCTGCTTGTGATGATACTAAATGCACTGTGCCTGAATTGTCAATTGTGCCAGAGCATTGCCAATGCTCTTACGGACAAATGGCACTACTGCCACATTTATGAATGTTTTTTAGGTTGTATGGCAGCTCAGCATAGGAATGTCAGAAGTTCGGGTTGACAGAAGTTTGGGTTAAGCATGTGGCTTCTGGGATTATGCCAGCAATGAGTTGGCCGTCCACTTCCTAAACTAGATTTTGCATGTGGATTGTGTGAATTTCATGTATTAGGTTAAAGCGTCACTTTTGTTGAGGAAAAAAAAAAAAACGTTCTCTTCTGTACATCTATGTACATTGCAAGGATTTTAGCAAACTGTGTTACATAATAAATCTGGTTGAAAAAATTCACAAGTCCATACAGTTCAACCGAGAGAAAAAAAATAAAGAAATCCAACACATTCAAATAGAAAACCTCCATGTACACTATCGATTACCCACAGAGGAAGGCAAAAAAAAAACTATAATTCATGATCCAATTTGCTCCAGCAGGGGGGAAAAAAATTCTTCCTAATCCCCCAAGAGGCAATTCCCTGGATCAACTTTACCTATAAATATTAGTATCCAGTTATATTTTGTGCATTAAGGAAAGAATCCAGGCCTTTCTTAAAACAATCTACTGAGTTGGCCAGAACCACCTCTGGAGGGAGTCTATTCCACATTTTCACGGCTCTCACTGTGAAGAAGCCTTTCCGTATTTTGAGTCTGAATCTCTTTACCTTCAGAGGTAAAGAGTGCCCCCTTGTCCTCTGTGATGACCTTAAAGTGAATAACTCTACACCAAGTTCACTATATGGACCACTTGTATATTTATACATATTGATCATACCCCCCCCCCCCCCCCAAATCTCCTCTTCTCAAGAGAGAATAAATTCAGTTTCTCTAATCTTTCCTCATAGTTTAGCTCCTCCAGATTCCTAACTTGTTGCAGATTCCTTCCTTTTGTTATTCTGAAGAATATGATGTTTGTCTGTGTCCATGGACGGGGTGTGTCCCCATCTTCAAGGTCTAAGCAGTAACGATTCACAAAAAAGTTTTAGCAGAAGGTAAAATGTTAAAAAACAAAAGGAAAAAAAAAAAAAAAAGGAAAAATCTCTGAGGGGTAGGAAAAGAAAAACAAACACATACATATACAAATCAATAGTATGGTAATAAAGCTATCAGCAAGTGAGATAAGACAGAGGGAAAGCTATAGACTGGAGGGGGGGGGGGGGGGAGAGATCACAGTCACAAATTTCCTATTTTTTTTTTTTTAAATTGTCTTTTGTTTATAGCGCAAAAAATAAAAAACTGCAGAGGTGATCAAATACCACAAAAAGAAAGCTCTATTTATGGGAAAAAAAAGGATGTAAATTTTGTTTGGGTACAGTGTCACTTGACCGTACAATTGTCAGTTAAAGCGATGCAGTGTCGTATTGCAAAAAATGGCCTGGTCAGGAAGGGGGTAAATTCTTCTGGGGCTGAAGTGGTTAAGTCAATCACACAAGCAGGAAATTAAATTTCCCATATGCCATCTGTGTACAGAATGCCTTCTGATTGCCACATTGCATTGCAATTTACATAAAATTACAAAGCCGCGGATTGCAAAGGAAAGGTAATTTTTAATAATTAAATTACAATATGACTTATGTCATGCTTTCGGCCTATAAGGAAAAATAATATCTTCTGGACTTGCAATACCAATATTGTCCACTAGATGTCATTCTAACAAAAAATTACTGATTGGCAGTGTTCTATGGTTATTACATATTTCCTATTATATCACTGGGAACTAGTTCCACTTCCTACTACGAGTATCTTTCATCTTCTCCATTGGGACAGACCGCATGGGAGCCAGCTAAAAATCCTGGTCCTTCTAAGGCAGCATCGCTGGTATGCTAAAAGATTGTTTACCTGTATACCTAGTGGACATTTGTATATGTTCATTTAATCTGTTTATTTCTAGTTTCACCGCGCATGTACTATTCTTATATGGCTACCACCTGTTCATTGTAATAAAGATCCAAAGTTACAGACAGTCTTGTTATTTTATGATTCAAGGTTTAAGCTGTATGTTGAGCTACATACACGCCAGGGGCAAACGTGTAGCAAGAACAGAACAGTGAAGTGGGATTTAAGACAGTGACTACACAGAGGCCTGCTACCCTGTCAGCGCAGTCACCTGCATATGGCAATACAGCAGTCTCTACAGAGTCAAGCATTCCTGCAAGCAACATGTCACATAGCCAGGCATCCTCACTCAAGACAAGGTTCCAAGTTTAAGGCTCCTCTGGATTTTCCTCCTCAAGCAATGCACTCGCTATCGCACGTGCAAAAGCTGAAGTCGCCAAGGCCCGAGTAGCCTTTGCTGAGCAAGAAATGCAGATTAAAAAGGAGAAAGTGAGGCTAAAGACAACGTGCAGTTTGAGGCCAAGCAAGCCCTCCTAGAAGTAGCCCTAGAGAAACTCACTGTACAGAAGAAAGCAGCAGCCGCCATAGCCAAAGCAGAGGCCTTAGAATTGGCTGTATACCCAAGAAGTGAATGCAGCAGACGCAGCAATATTCTCGACCCAGAAGCTGAAACTCGAGATTCTCTACAACGAACTTCAGATTACATCAATCAACATTTTAAGCCATTTTAAGCCAAGCAGTGACAAAGATGAGGTCAAAGAGACAAGCCGAACACACTACACGGTACACATCAGGCTAACCACCATAGACTTTGCAAAGTTCTTTGCATGACGTGAGTTAGTCACCAAAGGACTTGAAAGTTTAATGACTGCCTTGAAAGCTACAGAGCCTGGTGGTCTTCCTTTCAAAATGCCATCAGAGACTTATATTTGTCTTGCAGTGAAGAGCTAGACCTCCTGATCAAATGGCTTGGAAATGAGTCTGCCGAACACGCCAGGCGAATCAGGACAATAAATATAAACCACCCAGACACTGGTCTTAAAACGATCTGCGATAGACTTGATGAGTGTTATGGTTCAGCAGAAGCAGTAGAAAATGCACTATTCAAAAGACTTGATAACTTCCCCAAAATACCTAACAAAGCCTACCAGAAACTTAGGGAGCAAAGTGACTTGCTAATGGAACTTCAAGTAGCTCAATCCAAGGGGGACTTACAGTACATGCCGCCGATATTGTGTCAATCTCGCCGCTGTTAGTGGCGAGATTGACACCCGCGAGCCCCCGTCTCGGAAGCCAGCACTGAGCTATGTCGCTCCTCCTGGTCACCGCCGGCGAGCGCGAGAAGCACAGCCTCGCAGCGATGATTTCCAGCAGCAGGTACTGTACAAGCACTTGCATACCTTGACACAGCCAGAGGTGTCAACTCCATTGTACAAAAGTTACCCTATAACTTGCAAGAGCAGTGGATTACACATGGATCCCGATTTAAAAGGCAGCATGATGTCCCATTCCCTTCGTTTTCAGTTTTTGTGGACTTTGTGTGTCAGCAAGCTAAAACAAGAAATGATCCAAGTTTTGATTTTACGTTTTCATGTGTTGCTCCTTCATGACTTAACCCTTGCAAACCTCCAGTAGCAGTAAACAAAACTAATGTGACTCCTCCAGATTCTTTTCACAGGTCTGCCAGCTTCTATAACTTGGAGACAAAGGTCAAAGATCCTGGTAAACTGTGTCCCTTGCATCGGAAGCCACATCCTCTCCTAAAATGCAGATCCTTCAGCGAGAAAACCCTGCAGGACTGCAAGGCCTTCCTCAAGGAGAACCTCATCTGCTACAGGTGCTGCTCTTCAACATCTAACCTTCGCCAAGGACTGTATGGTCAGTTTAAAATGCACAGAATGTGACAGCTCAGATCACAACACAGGTTTACATCCAGGGCCAGCTCCATGAACTTTACAACACTCTCTTAGCCCTAGTAAGCATGGCGGGGAGGAAGAGCACATCATTACAACTACACCAGAGATCACTTCACAATGTACAGAAGTCTGCAAAGGAGTCATATGTGACAGGTCCTGCTCCAAAATCTGCCTAGTCAGAGTCTACCAGCAGGCTAAAAAGACAAGGCTGTTAAGCTTTACACAATTCTGAATGACCAAAGTAACAAGTCATTAGCCAGCTCAACCTTCTTTGACATCTTTGGCATTAAAGGTCCCAGCATCCCCTACTCCTTAAAAACTTGTGCAACCAAGTCGAGTCCATTGATGGACAATCATGCTTGTCTTTGCCAACTCTTATGGAATGCAACAAGATCCCTGACCATAGATCTGAAATTCCTACAACAGATGTGGCTGCTCATCACCCACACTTGAAACACATAGTGCATCTGATACCAGAAATTGATCCTCAGGCTCAGATTAGCTTACTCCTTGGGAGATATATCTTACAAGTCCACAAATCAAGAGCTCAAATTAATGGTCCCAACAATGCTCAGAGGTTAGACCTCGGATGGGCCATTATAAGAGATGTCTGTCTAGGAAGTGTGCACAAACCTAACTCCGTTAGCAGCATGCTCACAAATACCCTAGAGAATGGGCGTCCCTCTCTTTTTCAGCCATGCCACAACCACAGGCCCCACTAGTGACAACTTTGCCTGTGACAGAGACCAAGACCATTTAGGGTGCACAGTCTTTCAAAGAACTAAAGATGACAATCGTATGGCAATGTCTATTGAGGACAAATTCTGCTTAGAAATAATGGAGCAAGGACTAGTAAAAGATAGCACAAACAGCTGGGTCGCACCTCTTCCCTTCAGACCACAGAAATAACGCTTACCCAATAACAAAGATAAGAATGTTGGAGATACGGGACTGTCTAAGGTACACAGTTACAAGACGTATTTGAATATGATAAAAAGAATATTTTATTAACACATAAAATCTAAAAAAGATATTTTGACTTTGTGCACAGCAATATACATATTGTGGTTCAAAGGTTATGCATACAATCCCAATTAGAACACAGAATATTAATATACTATAAGTACACAGGTCATTATACTTGTCCATTTATTCTCGACATGTTTCGCCAGATAAGGCTTCTTCAGGAGAAAAACGTAGGGTACAAGTGATTGGAAATATTGAGGATATCTTCTTGTTCTAAAGTATGCATATAGAAATGGTATAAGATTTAATTCATACAAAAAATGATATTATCGATTACAATTGTGCTGTATGAGGTTGTAGTGGTGATTGCGCCAAATAGGTCCCAGGTATGTATACGACCTCTTACCTCCAATGATAGTCTGCACATCCCCAAATTACTAAAAGAGAGATGAAATAAATTCACAACAGAATATCATCCAAACAGATCCACACAGGGCTGCACCACAGAGCTGAGACCAAGATAGGTGGCTGGAGACCCGTAGGGGGAGAAAAGAGATCCTATTGTTCTAATATTGCATCGGAACAAGGCCTGCAAGGTACAAAAAGTACTCCTTGAATAATCATATACAATATGTCACATTAGCCAAAAAATAGTTCAGCCAGGCCCCACATTTTATCAAACTATACCTACCTCTTTAGCAATTCATAAAAAAAGAGAAAATACAAAGGAGGCTCGGGTCTGCCTTCGGGAGAGGAATAGGGAAATCTGTCCTTGGTTTGGACAGTGTCTATGATGACAATAGTACTCTGAAAGTATAAGAAAGAAAAGGGAGAAAACCCCAATGAAGATACAAAAATCTGTGCTATTTGCACTAAACTTCCCAAGTGAATGTTAGCCTTCCTACCTTGTAATAGGCTGTACGGACCACCAGGGTGTATTTCAAACAGTTTTTCTGCAATGCAGAGAACCCCATATAGGGGACAAGAAATGGAGTCCGAATCCTACAGATTAAGTATAAAAGTATAGGGTAAATAAGGTGGATCTTAAAGCTTTGAAAATTTCCTTACCCAATAACAGTGAACAAGTGCTACAACGTTTCGCTTCCCTTAGACGTAATTTACAAAGAAAGCCAGAGATGAGAGAACATTTATTTTCTTTCATGGGGAAGATCTTTGAGAATGGTCACGCCGAAATAGCTCCTACCCTTATAGACTCTGAAGAGTGTTGGTATCTCCCTGTATTTGGAGTGTACCATCCTAAAAAGCCAGGTCAAATCAGAGTAGTGTTTGACTCTAGTGCCAAATTCAAGGGTGTCTCTTTGAACTATGTCCTCTTGACAGGCCTAGACCTCAAGAACAAACTCCTGGGAGTGCTCGTACGCTTCTGCAAAGATTCTATTGCCTTCATAGCCAACATCCAACAGGTCAGAGAAGAAGACAGAAACTTCCTAAGGTTCCTTTGGTTCAGAGACAATGACCCTTCCAAATACATCTCAGAGTATCGCATGAGGGTACACATCTTTGGCAATAGCCCTTCACCTGCAGACGCTATCTACGGACTCAGACATTCCACCCAAGAAGGTGAACTTGAGTATGGATCAGATATAAAACGATTTGTAGAGAAAGACTTTTAAGTAGATGACTGTTTAAAATCCTTACCTTCCAGTGAATCTGCAATCTGTCTTCTTAAAAGAGCACAGGAAATGCTCACTTGTTCTAATCTCAGGCTTCACAAGATTGCTTCCAACAGCAAAGAGGTAATGGAAGCTTTCCCTGCTCAAGACCATTCTAACGATCTAAGGGACTTTGATCTAGGTACAGACTCTTTACCTGTCCAGCCCAGTCTAGGTCTACTTTGGGACTTGAAATCTGATTCCTTTACCTTCCAAATAAACGGAGAAGAAAGGCCCTTCACTCGCAGAGGTGTCTTGTCCACAATCAATAGCCTATACAATATATTAGGATTTGTGGCACCTGTTACAATATATGTATAACAAAGGTAAAGCCATACTTAGAGACTTGATTCATGAAACATCTGACTGGAATGCCCCACTACCCCTTGATAAGAGGAACTCTTGGGTAGAGTGGAGGAACTCTCTATCAGTCTTATCTGATCTCCATGTTTCACGCCCATATGCTCCCGTGCCCTCTACAAAGACACAGAGCCAAAACCTTTGCATATTCTGTGATGCTTCTATCAAGGCAATAGCTGCTTTGGCCTACTTAAGAACTGTCGACACTACAGCACGATTCGTCATGGGCAAGACAAAGCTAGCTCCACACCCTGAGCACACTGTACCTAGACTAGAACTTTGTGCTGCAGTACTAGCTGTTGAACTAGCAGAACTAATAACCTCAGAGATGGACATTGACCTCAAGGATATCCAGCTCTACACTGACAGCAAGGTAGTGCTAGGCTACATCTACAATGAGACCAGACATTTCTGTTTATGTCAACGACAGAGTGTTGAGGATTAGGAGATCTACTCATCCAACACAATGGCGCTACATATCTACTGACCATAATCCTGCAGACCATGCTACAAGAGCTGTTGCTGCATGTAACCTTAAAGACACAAAATAGTTTACAGGACCTGCATTCTTGTACAGTGCAGAACAGACTGTTCCTAAGAGTGACACTATTGAACTAGTAGATCCAGACTCAGATACTGACATCCGTCCTGAGATCTCAACATTTCAGACTGAAACTTCAGACTGCCAGCTTAAATCTAACAGATTTACCAGATTCTTAAAATGGAAGGCACTTGTGCCAGCTATTTATTGTCTTATCCATATAGCTCACTCTTTCAAAGGTGACTCAAACAGCTATGACCGCAAAGGACGGCATCATTGTCAAAGGATCAGTTCAGCATTAAAGCTCCAGCAGTCTCAGGATCTTTTCATCCGCACTGTACAGCATGAAGCTTAAGCTAAGGAGATAGACTGAATCTTGAACAGAAAACCTATCCCTAGTGACAGTGCCCTGAGAAAACTTGACTAATTTCTTGATCAAAATGGACTATTGAGGGTAGGTGGTCGTCTAAGACAAGCCAACTTAGAATCAGATGAGAGAAACCCTCTAATAGTTCCGGGCACCACCACCACATTTCTTACTTGATCATATCACATCATCACCTCCACGTCAAACATCAAGGAAGACTGTTCACAGAGGGAGCTTTACGAGCTGCCGGCCTATGGATAGTTGGAGCTAAGAGATGTGTGAGTAACGTGATCTTTAAATGTGTTACTTGTCGCAAACTTTGTGGCATGCTACAAACACAAAAAATGGCCAACCTTCCAGCCGACAGACTTGCTCCAGACCCTCCTTTCACCAATGTTGGCCTAGATGTCTTTGGCCCTTGGTCTGTTGTCACACGTCACACCAGGGGAGGTCACAAAAACAACAAATGCTGGGCAGTCATATTTACCTGTATGGTCATCAGAGCAGTGCACTTCAAAGTTATTGAGTCTATGGACACTTAAAGCTTCATAAATGCCCCTTAGGCGCTTTATTGCTATCCGAGGCCCCGTAAAACACATGCGCTCTGACAGAGGCACAAACTTTGTTGAAGCTGCCAGGGAACTGCATATTCCTTCAAACATGGACACCAAAGGGGTAGAGAGATACCTTAGAGACCAGGGCTGTTCATGGACTTTTTTTTTTTTTTTTTACAATTCCTTTTTATTTTTATTTTTATAATAAAGACATTTACATTGTCGAATAACACTTGACATCTAATCTTAATACACTAGAGGGATCAACACCAGCCGTCTTTACAAACTTATATGCAAACAATGTTCTAATATAGGTGTATTCCCCCTTTTTTTTTCCATCACCCCCCATTGAAATAGAGCCCTTAAAACAGAGTCTATGATATTGTTCGGGGTCCTCTCTCTCTCCAAAAGGCCCAAAAGGCAGGTTTTGGCCGTTGCCTCTAGATTTAGCCTCAAAATCGCATTAATAATAATCTTTGTCCAATATCTAAACAGCTTCGGGCACTTCCAAAGCATGTGGATGAAATCTCCAACTAGGCCGCATCTAGGGCAACGGTCATTATCCCGCCAACCCAGGTTAAACATTTTACTTGGAGTATAATAAACTCTGTATAAAAAATAAAGTTGTGACATCTTATGTGCTGGAGAAATTGAGACCCGTTTTACTTGACCGATGACACAATCCCATTCTTCTGCTGACAATGGGCCCACCTCACTCTCCCATATTGCCCTAATCTTAGTTGGTCCACTACACTCCCGCGTCTTATCCCCAAGTTTGGCATACAACCCGGAGATTATTCCCTTGGTTGGTTCCGAGGACACCAGTTGCGCCAGGATAGTTATCTGCGTCCAACGCGGTACTTGCGATCTAAATTGAATCTGGGCTGCATGCCTCACCTGGAGGTATTTGTAAAAGGTGCTGTTAGGAAGGGAAAATTCCTGTTTCAAAAGTGCAAATGATTTCATATTGTCCCGGCATATATTTGGCGTACTCGAGTGAGGCCCTGGTTTTCCCAGTCCCTAGACTTGGTAATTTTAGCTAGCTCTACTAGGTTGTTATTATACCATAAAGGAGCTAGCTCTGATATGCCCTGGCATCCTAGCATGACCTTGGCTATTTGCCAGAGCTTTATTATTAAATTTACCGTTGGGCAACGTATAGAAAAAGACCTAGCCTCGAGGGCTTCTATAAGTGTGTTGTGCGGGCTACCTATCAACAACAGGCTTACACCTGGACCCCTAGCTAGCCCCCCCCCCCCGCTAGATGCTGTAGCTGGGACGCAACAAAGTACTGTCTGGGGTGCGGGATCGCTAATCCACCCTCTTCAAGCGGGAGCTGAAGCGTAGTGAGGGCAATCCTAGGTTGTCCTTTATTCCAAATCAGGTCTCTGAAAAGGGAGTCCATCCTCCTAAACCACTTCTGCCCAATCCATGAGGGAGCATTGTGGAGCAAGTACAGAATCTGGGGCAACCATATCATTTTAATGAGGTTACACCTCCCTGCCACCGAGAGGGGGAGACGACCCCACACCTCAGCCTTATGTTTAAGTTTTAATAATAACGGAGCTAGATTGTGTTTATGGAACGAGTTTATATCTCTAGTGATCCATATCCCAAGGTACTTCAATTTATCGACTGTTTTAAAAGAAAATTTGTCGAGTATTATATCACCTGGAATTGGATCTATTGGCATGAGGGCCGTCTTATCTCAGTTGATTGTCAATCCAGAGATGTTACCAAACTCGCCCATCATTTGTATTGTTGCTTTAAGTGAGGAATGGACGTCTCCTAAATAAAACAAAACGTCGTCGGCAAATAGTGCTATCTTCTCTTCAACTGGCCCTCGCCTAAATCCACATATATCCCCATTAGCTCTAACGGCGATGGCCAATGGCTCTATTGCCAGAGCAAAAAGAGGAGGAGTGTTCATTGTTAATCTTTATTTTTGCTCTTGGGCTGGTATAAAGTAGTCTTACCCAATCTATGAAGTTTGATCCAAAGCCAAATTTTCCCAATACCTTGAATAAATAGGCCCATTCAAGGCTATCAAATGCCTTAGCGGCATCCAGTGCCATAATAGCCCTTGGGCCCTTGTTGTCTACTGGTAGTTGTATATTCAGGTAGGTTCTGCGTATATTTGTGCTTGTTGACCTCATTGGGATAAACCCAGACTGATCAGGATGCACTAAGTTATGCACACATGTGTTTAATCGAGCAGCTAGGACTTTAGCCAGGAATTTTACATCGGTGCATAACAAAGAAATCGGGCGATATGAGGAGGGGTCCATGGGGTCTTTTCCCTCCTTCGGGATAACGACAATAGTCGCTTCCGTCATCGAAGCTGGAGGAGACCCCATGGAATGCACCTGGCCCAGCGTCTTAAGTAGTTCTGGGAGTAAAATTTCACCGTATCTTTTATAGATCTCAGTTGGTAGTCCGTCCGGGCCGGGTGACTTTGAATTTGGCATGTCGGCCACAGCATCGGTTAACTCCTGGAGAGTAATTGGGGCCTCCATTAATTGCCGTTCCAACTCTGACAGAGTTGGGAAATTTATATTGTCGAGAAAGGGGACCTTTTCCCCTCTATCAACCTCTATCTGTGATTTATACAGAGAGCTATAGTAATCGCTAAATGTTTTCATATGATCTTCGAATCCGAAGAGATAGCTCCCTGTATGGTCCTCACGGCCAAGACCATTGAGGGGGGCATATTTACTTTAACCAACAGGGACAGCGTACGACCCACCTTCTCACCTTCGCCGTAATTTAATTGCCTCAGGAATATGCGTTTATCCTCATTGATCCTGTTGCTGACTGACTTATAGTCTTGCTGTTTCTCTAGCCATTTCTTTTGGGTTTCCGGATTTGGGTTAAGAATATATTTTTGTTCCACCAGCATTACGGCCTTTTTAGCTTCCCCTTCCCTTTCTCGTGTCTTACTTTTAATTCTAGCAACTTGCTGGATTAGGAGGCCTCTAAGATGTGCTTTTAAAGAGTCCCAGACTACCCCAATTGGAGCCGTATCGGTATTTATGGTGATAAATTCTTTTAGGGCCATCTTTACTTCTTCAGGACTTTCAATTAACTCCAACCAGACTGGATCTATTTTCCACTCCCTATGCTGGGGCTTGTTTCCCATATTCAATGTCAGGATCAGAGGCGAGTGATCCGATATCCCCCTTGGGCCATAATCTATTGTTCCTATAAGGGGTAAGGCTTCAGAGTTAACAAAGGCCATATCAAGTCTAGATAAGGTCGAGAAAGAGGCTGAGAAGCAAGAGTATTGCCTTTCCTGCGGGTGCCGTATTCTCCAGGCTTCACTTAGCCCTGTTTCTTGTAGAAACCGAGCTAGCCTACCTTCTTCCCTCGAAGTTGTTTGTTGCGGGGTAGGAAACCTATCAATGGACTTGTCTAGTACCTCGTTATAATCCCCCATTGCTATCACCGGAATCCCAGGCTTATCTATAATAAATGTAATTAATTCGTATAGAATCTCCAACTTGAATGGTGGCGGAACATAAATATTTGCTAGAACATATGGTTTATTTTCCAATGAGCAATGTAAGAAAACATAGCGACCCTTTGGGTCTGTTTGTACTTTATAGCATGAAAATAATGTTCCCCTACCAATCAGGATGCTCAACCCTCTTGAGTAGGAGGAGTATACTGAGTGGTACTGGGCCTGCCATTTCCGACCCCGGAGCAGAGGCACTGTATCGTCCACAAGATGTGTCTCCTGGAGGCATAGGATACCTGGCCCCCTGCCCTCCAGGAGCGGCAGGACCAAGGATCTCTTGGCCGGGTCCCCCAGGCCCCGAACATTCCAAGAAATCAGATCAAGTTTCTTCATCTGCATCTAGGCTTCACTTAGATATAAACCGCCTCATATGGGGTAGCTAAAAGATGATATGTTGGAGCCGCCAGGAAATTCCAACCGCAAAATAGAACTAGATAAACAATACCTAAACATCACCGATGAAAAAAAAGAAAAGATGGAAAAAAAAGATAGAGAACAAAAACCAAAAAAGGGAGGAGACTGGAGGGGAGTGAAAGAGCCCCGAAAGACTAGCGATCAAACCCCTCCCCCCTCCGGTCCTACCAGTAGGATACATGACTGCCATTTCTACTTAACTCGTGCATTACAACATAAATAAGTGATATTCCCATACTCACAAAGTGGAAATACTAGTGAACAGACCCTTAATGAAACAATCATCCTTGAATAAACTGTTGCCCCTATATGTATACTTCCCCCTAAACTTAAATGTATTTTAACTTTCTTTTTAGTGATTGATACAAAATGCAAATCTAAACCCTGTGCTTGACCTTTACCCACCCCCCACCCTTGATCCCTAGACTCGCTCCCCCCACCTATCCCTCCCTCTCCACCCCAGCCCATTAGGGCAACCCCTAACAGGTGCGTTTGTGACCTTACCAACTCCCTCGCTTACATCAATAACTCTCTTCATAAAAGTGTTTCGTGCAAATTTGAACAAAACTAGAGGGCCAAACTGCCCCCACCCACACATACCTACATACATTTGTTCTTCCCCATTACCCATGGGCTCTCTCTATTTTCCCCCCTATCTGTGATATATCTCTTAGTTAAGTAGTCATTTCATCTCGCACCCCACTGAAACTTGACCAATAATACCTCCCACCACCTATTCCTCCCTCTCCCCCCCCCCCCCCCAACCAAGAACCACATGCCTATAACAATTTCTAGAAATATGAAACCAATGTTTGTCCTTCCTCTCCCCTCCCCCAAAAAGGCGGGGGGAGGGGAGAGGAAGAGGAGAGGGAGGGGGAAAAAAAAAAAAAGGGAAAGGGGACCGCCTCCCCCTCTCCTTTAAAAATCCTTCTTGTTCTCCTCGAACCATTGCAGAGCTTCAGTAGGGGAATTGAAAAAAAAAGTCTTGCCAAGAGCTGTGACTCTCAGCCGGGCCGGGTATAATAAAGCATAGTCTATTTTGTGGTTAATCATGCTGCGCTTAATCGGGATATATTCAGCTCTGCGTTTCTGCAGGTCAGGCGAGAAATCCGGGTAAAATTAGACTCTAGCGCCTTGTAGCCTAATGTCTCCCAACTCTCTGGCCCTCCGCAGCAAAGACACCTTGTCGTTGTAATTTAAGATTTTAAGCAGGATAGGCCTAGGGCGATCTCCCCCATACTGATTTCTTGAAATAGTGCGGTGAGCCCGTTCAATAGCGAATAAGGGACTAAAAGAGGACCCCCCAAAGATCTCTCCAAACCAGTCCTCCAGGAACTTTATTAAGTTAGGGCCTTCACTCCGTTCAGGTAGACCTATTATTCTAATATTATTTCTGCGATTCCTGTTTTCCATTTCGTCCAATTTAGCAACATGTGCGTTCATAGTGTTTTTAAGCCATTGAATTTCACGCTTTGCTGGCATCAGTTCGTCTTCTTTTGAGCTTACTCGGTCTTCCACTTCTAGTATTCTTTGTGTTGTTTTATTCAACTCATGTTTTATGGAGACTAGTTCGTCCTTAATACTCCTTAGTTGATTATCGAAGTTGGAGATTGAGTTTTTACACTCGTTTATTGCTTCTCTCTCCATAGCTTCCGAGGTAGTATCAGAGGCAGTGGTTGGCGTAAGAGTTGAGGGGCAACTATCCTCTAAATTTAGCTGGGTCGAAGACATTTTGGACCCTCCTGATCCCTTGTTTGTAGACTTTTTAGTGGCGGAGGGGGTAGATAGATTAGGTACTGCGCCTCCCTGGCTCTTTCTGTCTGGCGCAGGATTTTTTTGGTCCTTAGCCTGGAAAGTAGGTTGATTAGTTGTTTGCTGGATGTTCAGCTTGTTGGGGGAGGCTGGAGCTGTTGCTGAATGTGCAAATTTCTCCAGTTTTGTGGCCGCGGCAGCTGCGACCTGGTTATTTCGGTCTTTTGCAGCGCGTGTATTTTGGGGTGCTTCCTGGGGTGGGTGCTCCTCTGGTGGTCTTTTTCTTGACATGGCGACCTTACTAAGCAGGGTAAAGTTAGCCCCCTCCCCCTCTCTTTCCCCAGGTACGGGGAGTGTAATTAGTTCCTAAACCCCAGATAATTGGGGCAATTATCGTGGGCAGTGACACCCTTTTGTTGCCTAAAGTCCTCCTACAGGAAGGCCCTGTTGAATACACGAGGGAAAATGACTTGGTACTGGGTAATTAAGAGGAAAAAAAAAAAATGGTGGGGGTAGGAAAGGGGGCAACACACAAACTGGACACAGGCCGCAAACGGTTTAATAGGGCAAATCAAGCCTGTAGGTTCAGGCGGATCAGCAGCACTAATACGGCTAGCACACAGACTCCTAGCTCCAGACAGCTGAGCTATGCAGTGCGATACGGGCACAGCTAGTAGTGGAGAGATATTTTCTAAAATGGCATGGGGGTAATTATATTATGTTGCATTGTCCCAGTATTTTTATCCCCAGCTCTTGAAAAGTGCCCTGTGCCACTATTATAGCAGAAGTATCCCGACACGGCTTGCAATGGCTTTTTATCAATAGGATACCAGCGCTGCTCAAAAAATCCTTGGCTTAGAGCCCCCAGAAAGGAAAGAAAATAATTGCTGCTGGACAGATCTGAAAGTGAAAGTAAGCTGTCCCAGGATTTATACAGGCTTGGTGTAGTATGGTCCAGCATAGCCCACAGTCCCAAAGTCTTTTACATCTATACCTCAAGTATATTAAAATTTAAAAGTAGCAGTAGAATGCAGTGCAATAGCTCAATCCAGACATATAGCGTCCATAATGTAGTGTAGTACACCGGATCCTATGAGCTCAGCGTGGTAGGGGCATAGTAAAAAATGACTTGTGGAGTGAGTGAGACCGGTCAGCATAATCAGCATAATCAGTAGTAAGGAGTTACTTGGGTTGCATAACTCACCACCCCCGACAGCTCCGCACACTGGGACCTGACACCGCTGTAGTCTTCCTCATGTGGCTCCGTGCTAGCGTGTCTCGCTGCTAGTCTCCCGACACCCGGTGCTCTCGATGCGTCCCGCACAGCAGCGCCAGCTGATCGAGCGCCGCTAGAATTCAAATGACTCGCGTCAGTGGGCGGGCAGGGCAGCTGAGCGTCGGCTCCCGGGTCATCACCCCGTCTTCCTCCGTGCAGCTAGTCCGCCTAGAAGGCGACAGCTATCCTCCAGCCTCCCGGATCGGCACAGGTGGTGAGTGGGTGGTCAAAAGAGAAGATAGGAGATATGGGGAACAGTTAGAGTCCGGTAGATAGCGAACGCCAAGCACAACAAGCCAGCCCCTCCACTGGTACAAGTTGAGCAGGAGGCAGGAGCAGGAGGCTCCGAGACAACAGGCTTCAGAGGGGGAAGTCAGAGAGAGCCCGGCTGCATCCTCACACGTTCACCTCTGTCTCCATACTCCCAAACCTCGTTCATGGACTTTAAACCCACCTCACTCCTCTCATATGGGTGGAGCATGGGAAAGAATGATAGGCATAGCCCACAGAATTCTGGAATCTTTCTGCAAATAGGGACCTCAAGACTTACCCACGAGAGTCTGGTAACCTTCATGGCAGAGGTCTCAGCCATCATCAATGCCAGACCTCTAACTCCAGTCTCAAATGATCCAGACAAGCCTGTTTTACTCACATCAGCAGCACTCCTTACACAGAAAACTGGAGTAATCAGTGCTCCCCACGAGAATTTCACCACTAAAGACTTATACTTGCGCCAGTGGAGACAAGTACAAAGTCTGGCAAATACCTTCTATGACAGGTGGAGGAAGCAATACCTCTCCACTTTACAGCCATGTACTAAATGGTAAGACAACAAGCCCAACCTAAAAGGAGGAGACCTTGTTCATGTTAAGGACTGTCAGTCCCAAAGGAATGAGTGGCCTTTGGGTCTCATCACCAACACCTTTCCAAGTGAGGGTGGAAAGGTCAGAAAAGTGGAAGTCAAGATTCATAGAAACAAGTAGACAAAGTGGTTCCTCAGACCAGTTTCTGAACTAATTTTATTGTTGTCATCTGAGGAATAAATAGTGGCATCTGATGATACCAGATGGGGAGTGTCATGCCTTCGGCCTATAAGGAAAATAATATCTTCTGGATTTGCAATACCAACATTGTGCACTAGATACCACTCTAACAGAACACTACTGATGGGCAGTGTTCTATGGTTATTACATATTTCCTGGTATATCACTGGGAATTCGCTCCACTTCCTACTACAAGTCTCTTTCATCTCCTCCATTGGGACAGGCCGCATAGGAGCCAGCTAAGCCTGCACCACGTGTTTCCGAGGAAAATCCTGGTCCTTCTAAGGCAGCATCGCTGGTATGCTAAATGATTATTTACCTGTATACCTAGTGGACATTTGTTTATGTTCATGTAATTATTTTATGTTCATTTTATCTGTTCATTTCTAGTTTCACCGCACGTGTACATTCTTATATCGCCACCACCTGTTCATTGTAATAAAGATCCAAAGTTACAGACAGTCTGGTTATTTTGGGATTCAAGGTTTAAGCTGTATGTTGAGCTACATACATGCCAGGGGCAAACATGTAGCAAGAACAGAACAACTTATGTAGCAATTGTATATTTTATAGACATGCACACGAGGTGTGCTGGCTGTGTCTTTGCACACCCTAATAACCCCATGCAGCCCAGCCCATATTTCCCCCGATGCACAAATGAATGGTGCTACTTCAAAAACGTTGAAAAAATTTCATGTAAAAATGCACTAGAAACGTGACTAGATGTCACTATATGTGAACAGGACCTTAAACTGCCTTCCCCCTAGGCCAACTGTCTTGTGCTGTTGCTTCATATACATGTTAACTGGCTAGCCATAATATCACAGTAACTAGATCAGATGCCATAACCACAGCGCTACCCAAAGCATGCCAAGGCTGAGGGTGGGGAGACTGAAAGACAGTTTACCCTGACTGAGTTTTACTTATGCTTAGAACTGATAACTAAAAGAGTGAAGTAAAATGTCCCCATACTCTGCTGACATATTATTTCTAGGTTTACAGACCCACAGTGGGTAAACTGTAGGATCCACTAATTTTATGGTACACGGGAATGTGTCACTGACAGTAAGCAACATAATGGGATTTATTTACTAAAGGCAAATAGACTGTGCACTTTTCAAGTGCAGTTGCTCCATAGCTTAGTAAATGAGAGGAATTTCTGACTTCCATCACCCAATCATGTGCAAGCAAAAATGCAGTTTTTTTTTCCTTGCATGTGATTGGGTATTTTTTGCAAAGTGAAGCTTCACCTCATCTACTAAGCTCTGGAACAGCTGCACTTTCAAAGTGCACAGTCTATTTACCTTTAGTAAATCAACCCCTATATGTGGGTGTTTTGGCGCAGCTCCCAGCAGCCCTGCTGATGGCTATGCAGTAATTCTGGCCCTGATTTTTATGTGGGAAAAATAACATGGAATGCAGTAATAGAAGTGATATTTGTTCACTGTTCAATCCAATCAAGTGATGCCTACAGTAATGACAATTTTCTCTAAATGGCACCTCTGGACAATGCCTTTGGGTGGACTATTTTTACATCTATTGCTTTCACTGCAATAGATAGGACGTAGTTCTGGACAGCCACACTAATACATGCCACAGCAAAACGGACAGCAGAACGCACAGAAGAACTGATGCGTTTCACACTAACAAACAGTGCTTAATCATAGCTATGATGATATATATTTTTGATCCTGTATTTTGAATA
The DNA here is from genome assembly GCA_028564925.1 of Lithobates sylvaticus. NCBI lineage: Eukaryota > Metazoa > Chordata > Amphibia > Anura > Ranidae > Lithobates > Lithobates sylvaticus. The sequence goes on from CM053034.1 coordinate 94,562,585, forward strand.
AAAAGCAATCTTTTCAGGGTTCGGCTGGCCAGAACTACTTCCTATCTATTGCTATATGCATTGCCAGCACCTGTGGCTTTTAAACTGGTGAAGAGGTTTACTTTCGTCAGACCTACCTGGAGCGGTGATACCCCTCCCTCCTCATTGCTTTCACTGCCCAGGATTATTTGTCAGACATGAAATCATTGACAAAAAGGCTATCATGTGACCCCACCCTTCTTGTGCCAGAACTGCAACGAGATTTGCAAGGAGGGACTATAAGCGGTTATTTAATTTTGTGTTTTTACATACACATCTCGACTACCTGTGAATAATCTTTATAGGATTATTCCTTCACACCCTCGGATTCGTTGTTTTGTTTATCCTTTTGTCCCCCCCCCCCCCCCATTTTTTTTTCTTTTTAATATACATAGCAGTTTGTGCTTATAGTGGTACAGCTATATGTAGTGTTCATTTTGGCAGCAAATTTCTAATTAGTTTTAGTCTTAGGACTAAAATGGCATTTTAGTTTTAGTCCCATTTTTGTCTTCTGCAATTGTTTTAGTCGTATTTAGTTGACTAAATCTCCAGTCCATTTTAGTCAACTAAAACTAATTTCAGTCGTCTAAAATCAAATAGTGTAATTACATTGTAATGCATTAGTTAACATTTCTCTACAATTTCCAAACTTATTGTATACTGCTGGAGTGATATTTATTATGGCATTGCGGTATGAACGTGCACTACAGACCAATGTTAATTTTGAAGTCAAATTTCAATTTAGTTTTAGTCTTAGTCTTTTGACTAAAATGGCATTTTAAGTCCCATTTTAGCCTTCAGACTAAAATGCCATTTTAGTTTTAGTCATCTCAGTTCTTTTAGTTTTAGTCGTATTTTAGTAGACTAAAATAATATTCATTTAGTCGGCTAAAATATTTTAGTCGTTTTAGTAGACAAAATGAACACTGGCTATATGTTTACTCAGCATTTTCACTTTGACTGAGTGTGGTGCCTCTTTTTCTACTACTCACCACTATCCCACTTTTTATCTGTTAGCGATGGTCTCAGAGACATACCGGCCTTTTCCTGCATTGGACTGCTGAAGTGCACTATGTTTCATTAATCTTTCCACTGAGCATGTTTTACTTTGATCTGTTCCACGTGAGGACTACCTTGTTTTTTTAGCTAGAAAGAGCCTACTGTCATTTCATGTGTGCAGTTGAATAACGGCTGTTTGATGAATGTAAAATCCATTTACTCTCCTTGTAAAAATGAACTATGTATTTTTCTTTTTTTTTTAGTATAATCTTTATTTTAAATTTTAAGCCATATAAAATAGTAAAAAAAAAAAGGATGAGGGGGAAAAGAAGAGCAAAATTCACATTAATAAACACTGGTACAGGTAGCACAATAAGTCATTACACTTTTACCATTACGAGTCTGCCCTTGTCGTAGATATTCAATCTAAGTGGACATTCTCCTCAAACTTTGGGGAAGGGAGAGAGGGCTCGTATAGCAAACCAAAGAAAGAATCTTACAGTATCTCAGGCATACATAAAGTACAATAGGAACATGTAGGACAGTGATGGCGAACCTTGGAACCCCAGATGTTTTAGAACTACATTTCCCATGATGCTCATGCATTCTGCAGTGTGGTTGAGCATCATGGGAAATGTAGTTTCGAAACTTCTGGGGTGCCAAGGTTCGCCATCAGCAATATAGGACATGAAAAGTATACAAGTACCGCTAAAGCCTCTATAAATTAGCAAGCACGCCTGGTTTGTTGGCTGATGATGTATGACTAGATTAAGATCACTAATTGTAGTTCTATATAGATTTCTGGTTGGCCTCGACAGGTATGACTCCGCCATGAGGCCCAGATAAAGTCAAAGTGCTCACGAGTACCCTTGCATGTGGCTACCCACTCTTCTGCTTCCATGATCCCAAGCCAGTGAAGCTCGCTCGGGAACGTGCGGCATTGAGGAGGTGAGGGAAAGCACTACGTTTATAGTGAGAGGAGGGGATGTGGAGAAAAAAGTGCTTTGAGAAAGGTACGTCAATAGGAGTGTTCCCCTTTGTCCGAACCCCCCTCCAAAACAAATCAGAGACTGATGGGTAAGTTCTAATGAGGGACGTGGGCACTCGGTACGAAAAGGTTATATTACTGGACAGCCGACCACCCTTCCTTGTTAATCCACAGCGACCCCATCATAATTCTGGAGACCCCCAATGGCACACACACAACAGGCAGCTTTCAAGTCTAAAATCTTTATTCAGAATTGATAGTAACAACACATGAGGGGAGGGGTAAGCTTGCTCCTAAGTTTCTAATGCCCTGTACACACGACCGAACTTTCCAGCAGACTAGGTCCGATGGACTTTCGGCGGAGTTCCGACAAACTTTCCGAACGAGCGGACTTGCGCGCACACACGACCGGACTTTCCGGCGGACTAGGTCTGACGGACTTTCGGCGGAGTTACGACGGACTTTCCAAATGAACAGACTTGCCCACACACGGACTAAAGTCCATTTAATTTTGAACGTGACTCCAGGTACGACAGGACTAGAGAAGGAAGTCAATCTTGCCGCTTTCATCGGCGAAATTGACACCTTGCGAGCCTCATCACCTGGTATGGATTTTAAGGGGAACCCCCTACGCTGAAAAAACGGCGTACGGGTGGGGACGAGCGAATGCCCCCCTCCTTAACCGTACCAGGCCGCATGCCCTCAACAGGGGGTGGTGGGTGCTTTGGGGAAGGGGGGCGCCCTGCGGCAAAGGGACAAGGGCCTCTTCTCGACAACACTGGCCTTTGGTTGTCAGGGACTGCGGGCAGGGGGCTTATTGGAATCCCGGCCCCCCCACCCCCCCACCCTATGTGAATGAGTATGGGGTACATCGTACCCCTACCCATTCACCTGGGGAAAAAATGTGTCAATAAAAAAACACACTAGACAGGTTTTTAAAGTAATTTATTAGTCAGCCCTGGGGGTCTTCTTCCGACTTTGGGGGTCATTCTGACTTCTCTGCGCTTTCCGGTTCTTCTCCCGCTCTCCAGCCTCTTCTCCCGCTCTCCAGCCTCTTCTCCCGTTCTCCAGTTCTTCTCTGCGCTCTCCGGTATCTTCTCTGCTCTCTCCGGTTCTTCTGCCGGGCTCCTCCGCCATCTTCTTCCAGCTCTTTTACTAGCGTTGGCCTGGTCTTCTCCTTTGTCGTCTTCTTCCCTCTTCTGTTATTCCGATGTTGACACAACGCTCTCTCCCGCTGTAATGCTGTGTACAGAGTGCGTGACAACTTATATAGGCATGGGGCGGGGTCTCCGGGTGATGTCGCCTGGTGACCTCACCCCTTATGACGGCACAGTCCCAGCGCATGCCTCGGGACCCCGCCCCTTATGACGTCACCGCCCGGGGCATGCTGGGACTGTACCATCATAATGAGATCAAGGTCCCCTCTTTCTAACATAAGTGGCTGTCTGGCCCATGGGGTGGGGAATGGCCTACCCATTAGGACTTCAAAAGGAGAGTATCCTGTTTTCTTAGAGGGTGTCATTCTTACCTCAGGTAGAACTGCTGGGAGGACCTTCTTCCAATTGGTATACGTATCTCCAGTGGCCTTTCTGATTTTATCCTTAATGGTTCTGTTCATCCTTTCCACTATACCTGAACTTTGAGGGTAATAAGGTATGTGAAACTTCCAGTAAATTTTGAGCGTTTTTACTAGATCCTGACAGACTTTGGCCACAAATGCAGGGCCATTGTCTGAGTTGATCTGAAGTGGGCATCCCCATCTGGGAATGATTTCCTGTGTAAGAATTCTCACTACTGTTTGTGCATCTTCCTTTGTTGTGACAAACATTTCTATCCATCTTGAGAACACGTCCACTATTACAAGTAGTTATTCTTGTCTCTTACCTAACTTAGGCGTGTGTGAAATCAATTTGTAAATGAGTGAATGGTGTGGATGGATAGATTAGGTATTCATGTTTTGCCTTGTAAGGGTTCCTGGTATTATTCCGGATGCATGGGATGCATCTGAAAACATATGCCTTAACTGAGGAGGGAAGTCCAGGGATGAAAAAATCTCTATCCAAGAGTTCACATGTAACCTGCCACCCTCTGTGACCTACCCCATGGTATTGTGCAATGAAAAAAGCAGCACTTGCTACAGGAATACATGGTCTTCCCTCATGGCAGACACGCTCAGATTCAGAGCTTTTCTGCACACCTACTGCATTCCATTGTTGGATGTCTTTGTCTGTAGCATATGTTTGGAGATCATGCAATGTTTGATCCAGGAGTGGGATTTCAGGTGAGAGCAATGGCATTTGGATGTCTGCTGGCTGTGTGGATGCTGCCTCTCTTGCTGCTTTGTCAGCTAAAGCGTTTTGCTTGGCTATGTCATCTTGCTGACCTGTATGTGCCTTACAGTGCAATATAGCAATGGATTTTGGTAGTTTGTATGGCTTCTAACAGGCTTGTGACAAGGGTGGAATGTGAAATTGACTTACCATCCGCTGCTGTGTAGCCCCTTCTTTTCCATATAACTCCAAAATTGTGCGCAATACCAAATGCGTACTTGGAGTCAGTGTAGATGTTTACATCCTGTCCTTCAAAAAGCTGACAAGCTCTAGTAAGGGCTATAAGATCTGCAGCTTGTGCTGATTGGAATGGGACAGGGTTTGCTTTCAATATTTTATCAGGCAATTGGACAACAGAATACCATGCATGGTATGTGTTATCATTTGGTCTTGAACAAGACCCATCCACAAAGACATTCTGTGCTCCAGGGAGAGCAGTTGAAGACATGTCTGGTCTGGGGGATTTGTCTTGGTGAATGAGGTCCATGCATTCATGTTGAGGCACTACCTCATCTTCCTCACCTTTCAAGCCTAGCAAGGCATTCAGGATTGGAGCTGGGCCAGAAGTGGGAGAGGCATATTTTATCTCAAGTTTTGGGTTAGAAAGTAAAATTACTTCATAACCGCTCAGCCTCTGGACTGACATGTGTTGGGTATGGATATTCTTTAGTAGAATGGATACATTGTGAGTGGTGTGTAGTGTGGTGGCATGTCCTAAAGTGAATGATGTAGCCATTTCCACCACCATCGCACAGGATGCCAGAGCTCTGAGACACGCCGGCATGCACTGTACTGGCATAGGCACAATCCTTGAAAAAAAATGCTATTGTTTTACAGTGGTCCCTGGCAAACAAGTGAAACATCTTGCCATATTCAGGTAATCCAAGTCCAGGAGCTGTGACCATTGGAGTTTTAAGATGCACAAAAGCATTGCACATTTCATCATTCCATTTCACACAATTTGGCATGTTAGTACCTGTGGCTTGCCTCAGGAGATTATTGTAGTAGTCACAATCCGGTATCTGTTGGCAGTAATCAATCATACCAACAAAGGATAGCATGTCCTTCTTAGTGAGTGGGTGGGGCAGACCCATGAGAGCTGCAGCTCTCTTGTGACTGATTTTCCTTTCTCCTTTGGAGAGTACAAAACCAAGGTATTCAACAGTCTCCTGACACCATTTTAGCTTTTTTCTTAAAAACCTTGTGACCATTATCTGCTAACCAATGTAACAGATCTAAACCATCCTCCTTGCATGCAACCTGGCTTGGACTACACAACAACAAATCATCAACATATTGAAGCAGGACAGAACCATGACTGGGTGTCCAGGACCACAGGGTTGCCTCGAGGACCACTGAGTGGACTATAGGGGTCTACATAACCCTGAGGCATTCTACAACAGGTCATCTGGTGGTTTTTAAAACAAAAAGCAAGGATTTGCTGTGTCTCCTCGTCCACAGGGACACTAAAAAATGCATTTGTTAAATCAATCACAGAAAAATACTCTGCATTGGATGGTATGGAGGTAAGGAGTGATGGCACATCAGGCACTATAGGCGCAATGGGCACCACCAGGTTATTTACAGCTCGAAGGTCTTGAACAAACCTATAACTGCCATCCAGCTTTTTAACTGGGTTGTGTTGTAGGGGGATACAAATTATTTTAGAATGCTCTTCTTTAAGAAGTGTTCTACCATAGGGGCAATGCCTTACTCTTTTTCTTTTGACAATGGATACTTTTTGTGATAAATGGGTTGTGCCCATTCTTTAAAGGTGGCCTTGTATGGGGTACAGGAGATGAGCCCTACATCTAGAGCACTCTCTGACCATACTCTGTCAGAATCACTGGGGAGTCCTGTGTCTTTCTCTTGCACTTCAGTATTCAACATTATGGGCCATATGGGGATTTTTTTTTAGAATGAGCAATCTCACCCCCTGATTGGTTGAGGTTTCTGTATGTCAGGAAAGGTCCCCTTTTGCTGGTAATATCGATCATTTGGCGTGCAGTACTGAGGCCCACCAGCAGGTGTCTCCTGGCAGTTTGGAGCTGTCAGAAGAGCTTTTTCCTGCTGGTATTTTGTCATCTTCAGGCTGCAGTACTGGCGTCCACCAGCAGAGGGATCCTGGCAGTGTGGAGCAGGTATTACCTCCTGCAGACAGGCATCACCTGACTTGGATAACAGCTGTAGTATAAATACCCGGCAAGTGCACACACACCTTGCCCTGGTATTGTCCTTGAGCCCTGACCTGTATCCTGTTGACCTGAAACCTGATTCTGAACCTGATCCCTGCATCCTGAACCTATTTGTACTTGTTCCTGTCTGTTTCTGTATCCCCGGATCCTTGCCCTGCAGCCTGATCCCTTCCACCTTGTCCCTGTCTGTCTTACTCTTTGTCCCCATCCGCTGATCTCCTGTTTATGACCCTGGCCTGGCTAAGACTAGGATTCTGATATCCCTTTTGCTGTATATGCTGGTTAGTTTGTTGTCACTGTTTGGTTGTTTACACTGTTTGGTATTGGTGGTGCGTTTATACTTGTATGCTTTATATTAATAAATGACTTACTTTTTCACTTACGTTTGGTTCTCTCTGTCACAGTCACGCAGTTCTGGTCACATCTGATTTATGACACTGTATCTGGGCAGGGGCTTGACTATTTTGTTGTTGATTGAAAGGTTCATATGGGCATTGATTTCTCCAGTGGCCCTCCTGTCCACAGTAGAAACAACTTGTTCTGGACTGCTGAGGACCCCTCAGAGGAAGAGGAAAATCCTCTTCCTCTGCTCCTCCTTCTGCCTCTTCCCCACTGCCCACCCTTACCCTGGGGAGGCATTTGCTGTGCCCCTCCTTGGTAATGGGCACTTACTGTTTTTTCCTTTGCTATATCAAAACATTTTGCCTTTTCTGTTAATGTTTTCTGAAAAACATCCAAAGAACTTGTTGGCCATTCAGAAATAATTTGCCTGACCATTAAGCCCATCTGTGGTTTCAGGTTAGAGATGTAAGTCTGAATCAACAGACTAGTCATATCTGTCTGCAAGGATAACCCAGCCTCTTGAGTCCAGGTATCCATGAATCTCTTCCAAAAATGCAATACTGATTCACTTGACTTTTGTTTGCACGCTATAGCAGTGGGGAGGGAAAAAAATAATTTTTAAAAGCACTTGTCATTTATTTCTCAGTTTCTTCCCACATTTTCTTCCTACCATCTTCAGTGTTAAGCCCATAATCTGCTGCTTTGGTGTCACCTTCTTGTATTAAAGCTATGGTCGGAACATGAACCCAGTTCCATGCAGTTGTGTGTCCAATTATTCCATCAATAATCAGGTGCATGTCTTCCTGTGTGTAATTCCTGCCCTTGCAGGCGTTCTTTAAATAAGTTACAGTGCCTCCGGTCGAGACACTGGGCTTGGGAAAGTGTTTGATTATTTAATTAATGTGTCCTCTATGTCTATGACCTTTTTAAGCATGTCATTCCCTATTGTCATAAACAGGGCTTGAACATCTGGGGCAGTTTCCTCCCTATCATCTTCTCTATCTTTCTTCCCATATAGTCTTACACTCTTAAGCCCCATACACACGGTCGGACTTTTTCATGGATTCTGTCCGATCGGACAATGTTGTTGAAAAATCAGACCGTGTGTATGCACCATCGGACAGTGTACGTCGGATTGTCCGACGGACAAAGTCTTATCTCCTGCTGGAAAGATTTGCCGACAACACGGTCCGATCACACCAAATCCGATCGTGTGTACGGTTGTCCGACCGGACAAAGTGCTACGCATGCTCAGATCACATTACAAGACCAAAGCTATTGGCTACTAGCCTCTACGTAGTCCCGTCGTAGGCAACAAACGTCACCATGTTCAGAATGATCGGATTTTCCGACAACTTTGTCCGACCGTGTGTACGCAAAACCAACATCATACAAAGTATGACGGACAGGATCCGACCGACCTGGTCCGCGGATTGTCCGACCGTGTGTATGGGGCTTGAGAGGGGGTTATCTGTTCTTAAAGCTCGTCTGATTTCTCTTGTAACTCCTTAAGTATTGCATGAGCTTCCTCCAATGTCTTCTGATAATGTTTATTTTTCTGCTTTTTAGTTAGTGTGGTTCTATGTCCCCCTGAAGCTCCCTGCTCTCTAGTTTCTGTGTCAGAAACCACCAAAACATCAGAACCCATTTGACTGACAGTCACTATGGGACTTTCTGACCTATCTTTTTGTTGCTGCTGTACTTGCAGAACTTGTTGCTGCTGAACCGGGGCAGGGGCTTGTTGCTGCTGAACAGGAGCTGGGGCTGGGGCCCGTCTCTGGCTAAGAGCATAATGACCAGCTAACAGATCTATATCTTCTTTTGTGATACTGGGATAGATTTTGTTTGTGTATGGTGGAGGGTTAAATGGAATGAGGGGGGCAGTTAGGCCTGGTCTCTGTTTATCTGCCTCTTCCCTGTACTTTCTCTCATAATGCTCCTTAAACATTTGTTGGGTTTCTTTTTTTCTTATCTCTCTGGAACCAATATGGGGCATATTTTAACCAGTTCTCCCCTCCCTGTCTCATATAAGTCATGTCCCATTGTGGGTCCTGGAGTACCAGGGAAATGCCTGTTTATCTCCTAGACATAATCATTTTACTATATCCATATGGAACTTATTATCACCATCCCGGGGGGAAAGGATCAGAGCTTTGCATAGTTTCAGTCAACCCTGATAGATTTGATACCCAGGGGACTATGAACTCACAATCCGTACCACAATCCCTAGCTACATAATCTTTACATGTTTCCCCAGGATTGGGAGAAGGGGAAGGAACTTCTTTACCATATTTTTGGACAAGACAACTGTCTTACCCTACAGTCTTCTGATCCATACAAAAAAGTATCTTAAACTTCTAAGCGACAAAAGAATAAGCAGAAACGTTTTTGATCGTGGAGGATTTACCTCAGACTATTCTCCTTCCCACAAGGAGAAATCATTACTGTTTAGCTATTTGTGTCTTCCCAAAGGACTGTCTTAGGTCTGCCAAAGACCTTTTCCTATTAGTCTATGTAGGCATGGTCCGTCTCCTTTCTATACAATTTAAACGGTACTAAAGCTTTATCGGAGCCCCAGGAAGAAAATTATTTGTCAGATAAGACAAAAATTCACTTACCGTGGAATGACTGCTTTAACCCAGACGAGACCCCATCTGAAAGGATATATTACTGGACAGCCAACCTCCCTTCTTTGTTAATTCACAGGGACCCCATCAGAATTCTGGGGACCCCAATGATGCACACACAACAGGCAGCTTTCGTGTGCAAAGTGAGTCTAAAATCTTTATTCAGAATTGATAGCTTTTATATGCAAGTAACAACACAAGAGGAGAGGGGTAGGCATGCTCTTATGTTTCTAAGGGTTAACCAGGCTTCTGCAGAGAGATTCTTTCATCATTAGTTTAGGCAGCTGGAGGAATTTACAAAGATAGCTTATCTGCAAGGACATAGACTACCGAGAATCGGCCTAAACACAATGAGTCATACAGAGGGGGTTTTAATTCTAATTTGTCTAAAGCAAAAAAGTCAAAAACTCTAACGAGAAAGAAGTGCAAGATAAGGCACGTTCATTCCTTTAAAAACAAGCTTATAAAATGGAGTTGAGATTACAAAATGGAGTTGCAGTTGATCATATAGCTCTATTACAGGTACCACCATGATAGCAGCTTATAGTTATTTTCTTGCGTTTTGGAATCCACTGAGCTAGAATGTGTGAGATGGTACAAGTGATGTAATTGCTCCTCAGCAAACTCATACCTAAGATCACGCTCTGTTTTGCTTTGCGTCTATCTAGCAAGGTTACTTTGCGGTATAGAGATAAATTGTGTAAAAGATGGATCTCAAACTACTGGTAATTTTAGGCAACAGAAACCAATTTGTCTTTTTAGGATGGGGTACCTCCACAACTTGGCTATAAGATCAATAGGATTGTGGGGGAAACAGACAGGGAAAGGGTAAGAAGTTGAAAGGAGGACCAAACCATTGTATTCATATGCCAAAAAATCTTTAATTATACAAAAATTTACTTAGTGAAAAACCACCCTCTAAGTACCATAAAGTAGTTAAAAATATACTTCCAAGAGACAACGTTGCCACCTTAAAATAATTGACACACAGGACGTGGCTGCAATAATCTGGGATAGCCTCATCCGACATGGAACACATGCATTCCCATATATCAAAGCCAGAATTGTCTGTAAATGGGTTTGTCTAGAGCACTGAGCAATACTTGTCCCATTCGGGCTGTTTGTTTGCTACGTGTCATTGATTCCCAACTTTGCGGTATAAGCAAGGAAGCTCAGACCTCTGCAGTGTACAAATGTGCTTTTACTATACAAAAATTCTATACATACAAAACTATTACAATATTAAGAATACCATACAAGACTGACAGATATACAGGTACCTAGAACAAGCCAAATACTACCTACTCCCTAGCAAATAAACAGCCTATGGTCTGTAAACAGTAGAAATATGCTTAAAAGTTACTTACGGTAACTCAAATTTCAATGTGTTCATGATCTGCATAGCAACAAGGACTCAGATTTAATAAGCAGTTGCTGAAGATCAGGCAAAAGCGTCTTCTTCTTCAATGGCTTCTGGCTGGTTACAGACTTTCCCTGGTTCTAAGGCATGATGAGTCCTCATTGTTATCATTGTTACACAGATCATGAACACACTGAAACTTTAGTCAAGTAACTTTTAAGCGTATTTCTACTGTGTACAGACCATAGGCTGTTTATTTGCAAGGAAGTAGGTAGCATTTGGCTTTTTATAGGTACCTGAATATCTGTCAGTCTTGTATGGTATTCCTAATATTGTAATAGTTTTGTATGTACAGAATTTTTGTATAGTAAAAGCACATCTGTACACTGCAGAGTTCTGAGCTTCCTTGCTTAAACTGTAAAGTAACCTTCCTATATAAACGCGCTCCCTTTTCCCTAATGTATAATGATTTGGGGCTAGGGGCAGCCAAATCAAGCAAATATGAGCTGAGATCATATGTAAGGGTAGACCTAGTCAGAGATACAGTGGGGAAAGTAATTATTTGATCCCCTGCAGATTTTGTAAGTTTGCCCACTTACAAAGAAATGAAGGGTCTATCATTTTTATCATAGGTGTATTTTAAATGATGGCGACAGAATATTAACCAAAAATCCAGAAAAAAACCATGATACAAGTGTTATAAATTAAATTGCAGCTCAGTAAAATAAGTGTTTGATCCCCAAGCAAAACAAGACTTAGTACTTGGTGGAGAAACCCTTGTTGTCAAGCACAGAGGGAAGACGTCTCTTGTAGTTGGTTGGCAGTTGGCAGTAGGGATGGTCTCAATGTTCGAATTTGGCTGCAAACGAACAAACATATGGGGCGTTCGCGGCAAATTCGAGCACCACAGAGCACCCCATAATGCACTGCAAGATCACAGTGCATTGACGGCTGCTGATTGGCCAAAGCATGCACCTGACCTGCCTGCACCTGACCAATCACAGCGCAATCTGTTGTGAGAGCGGCCAATCATGGCTCAGGGGGCTCCACACTATATAAGGCTGCTATGTAGTGTGATACGTGGAGGCGACAGAACTTGAGCTTGATTAGGCAGGTTAGTTAGTAGCTGTACATCGGCTCTTAAAGGCGCTTTAGCAGATTTGTGCGCCTGCAGCATGTCCCCGGTAGGCGTGATGATCGTCAGCACCCACGATCGCTCGTAAACACACAAATCCCAGGTTCTCTCAGAGGAGTAGAGACAGATGTACTAAGTAGGAACACCGATCAGTCTCCTCCCCTAGTCAATCCCACCCCCCACAGTTAGAACACACCTAGGGAACACAGTTAACCCCTTGAGTGCCCCCTAGTGTTAACCCCTTCCCTGCCAATTACATTTATACAGTAATCAGTGGCTATTTTTAGCTTTGATCGCTGTATAAATGTCATTGGTCCCAAAAAAGTGTCCGATGTGTCCGCCGCAATGTCGCAGTCACGATAAAAATCGCTGATCACCGCCATTACTAGTAAAAAAAAAGAAAAATGCCATAAATCTATTCCCTATTTTGTAGACGCTATAACTTTTGCGCAAACCAATCAGTATATGCTTATTGCAATTTTTTTTTTTTTAATTTGGGAAATTTATTAAAGAAAAAAGTACAAAATATTGTGTTTTTTTCAAAATTATCGCTATTTTTTTGTTTATAGCGCAAAAAATAAAAACCACGAGGTGATCAAATGCCATCAAAAGAAAGCTCTATTTGTGGGGAAAAAAATTTGTATCACAAAAAATGGCCTAGTCAAGAAGGGGGTAAATTCTTCCAGGGCTGAAGTGGTTAATCGTAATACGTTCTTGTTGGAAAAACTGAACCGTCAGTCATAATGTCCAGTGAAGATTTGTTCAATATCAGTGAAAATTTTGTTTTAAAATTCACATTTTGGGACTTTATCTATATTTGGTCGGTGGGAAGACTTGATTGCATTGCACTGGATACAGACCGGGTGCTGCTTTCCTCAACTATAGTGAAGATATATATATATATATATATTAAACATACAGTGCATTCAGTGTAGACTATATAATACAGTGCACTGCATTGAAGTGGTTAAGGGGAACCCTATGACAGAATTAAGAACCCGCCCAAAAACCATACCAGGCCCTTTATGTCTGGTAAAGATTTTAAGGGGAACTCCATGCCAAAATCTAAAAAAAAAAAAACAGGTACATACCAGGCCATACCAGGCCCTTCGGGTCTGGCATAGGTTTTAAAGGGAACTCTACGCCAAAATGTAAAAAAAAAAGGGAGGTCCCCCAAAATCCATACCAGACCCTTATCTGAGCAAGCAGCCCGGCAGGCCAGGAAAGGGGGAATGAGTGATTGCCCCCCCCTCCTGAACTATGCCAGGCCGCTTGCCTTCAACACGGGGAGGGTGCTTTGGGGTCCCCTCCAAAGCACCTTGTCCCCATGTTGATGGGGACAAGGACCTCTTCCCGACAACCCTGGCCATTGGTTGTCGGGGTCTGCAGGCGGGGGGCTTATCGGAATCTGGAAGCCCCTATTAACAAGGGGGCCCCCAGATCCCACCCCCCATGCGAATAGGTATCGGGTACATACCCCTACCCAGTCACCAAAAAAAGTGTAAAAAAGTAAAAAACAATAGACAGTTTTTTACAATTCCTTTATTAACCTCTCTGGCGGTATGATTATGTCAGATTTTTGATGCTCAAAGCGGTACATTGTTTCCCATGGAAATTTGGCGTTTTATATTGTAGGCCTGTAATTCTTAGGAATAACACACTTAAATCTGTCCAAACAGGAGTCTAGTAGAAATCCCGGGTATAATAAAGTTTAAAACACCAAATCATAAATTATAATATAATTAACTATAAATATAACAATAATATAATAATGCAATTTATTCAATAATGTAATCAAATCAAAAACACAGAAATTTGCTCAGTTGCAGAATTGTAGCTGAAATTACTTTCAGTGTCTGATGATGAATTTCCCCACAAATCACTATCGCTCAATTCTACAAGTGATTCTAATTTATTATCGCTGTTTCCTAGCTGGTCTAAAACCGCTTTTGACGTAAAGGGACACTTTTTGGTTGCCATGGACAATCTCAAGTTTCCAGGCGGAAAGAACAGTATAAATAATATAAAACTGAGGGATGGGAAATGATTTTATACAGTAATGTAATCTGTAAGATTACAGTGTACTGTATGTGTTATGTGTTTTTCACTTTTTGAATTTGGCCCCGGGCTCCGTTCCCGTGCGTTGCGACACTCGCAAGGAACGAAGCCTGGCACTGTAATAGATCGAGCGGAGGACACAGCCCGCACACACAGCAGGAGGACATCTCAGGATCCTGGGGACAAGGTAATGAACTTTGCCTGGATCCTGTGATGCAATTCCGAGTGTGGCTATTTTGGTAATGAAAATTCACCCGAGCCACACTCGGGATTACCGCTAGGGAGGTTAAAAAACAAAAGTGTCCCACGATGTCCATCCATCTTCAATTACGCCGCCCGACGGACCCGAAAAATAGAAAAAAAAAGAAGCTCTGCCTCGATGGGAGACCTCCCGGCAACTGCTGTCTCTTGGCTGTGACAGCTGTTATATAGGCAAGTGACGGGCAACCCGGTGACGTAACTGAGTGACCTCGCCCCCTTCTGATGTCATGTGATGTCAGAGGGGTCGGAATCATCCGTTACGTCAGCGGGTGGCCCCGCCCTTGCCTATATAAGAGCTATCAAAAGGAAAAGACAGCAGTCGCCGGGAGGCCTCCCACGGAGGCAGAGTTTTTTTATTTTTCTTATATTTTTTCAGGTCCGTTGGGGTGGTGTGATTTAAGATGGATGGACATCGCGGGACACTTAATTATTTATTTATTTTTTTATAAAGGAACTGTCAAAAACTGTCTATTGTGGTTTTTACTTTTTTACACTTTTTTTTGGGAATGGGTAGGGGTACAATGTACCCGATACCCATTCACATAGGTGGGGGCGGGATCTGGGGGCCCCCTTGTTAAAGGGGCCTTCCAGATTCTGATAAGCCCCCTGCCCGCAGCCCCCGACAACCAATGGCCAGGGTTGTCAGGAACAGGTCCTTGTCCCCATCAACTCCAAAGGAGCCTCCCCGTGTTGGAGGCTCGCTCACCCCCCTATCCTGTCCTCCACACTTCATGCTCGGATAAAGGTCTGGTATGGATTTTGGTGGTGACCTCACGCCAATTTTTTAAAACATTTTGGTGTGTAGTTCCCCTTAAAATTCATACCAGAACCTAAAGGCCTGGTATGGACTGGGGGGACCCACACCAACTTTTACCATGATTTTTAATCTATATTGCCGGGAACCAGCAATACATTACAGCCACTAGCAAGTTTAAATTACATTTTTTCCTTTCAAAATTTTTATTTTGCTGCGGCACTGTTCTACACATTGCACAGATATGCACACTTTACAGGCAGACTAAGGGGACCCCCCAGGCACAATATTTAAAAATATATTTCCTTTTTATTGTTTCACTTTAAGTATTCTTAAAATCACCGCTCCTGAAAAAAACTGTAGTTTTAAAAACTTTTTTTTGCATTGATACATGCCCCCTGGGGCAGTACCCGGATCCCATACACTTTTTATGGCAATAACTTGCATATACAGTTGTTCTCATAAGTTTACATACCCTAGCAGAATTTATGATTTCTTGGCCATTTTTCAGAGAATATAAACGATAACACAAATTTTTTTCTTTCAGTCATGGTTAGTGTTTGGCTGACAGACCCTTGCATCTTTCATCCAGTGCTGCACTGACGTTTATGGATTCTGAGTCATGAGGAAAGCAAAAGAATTGTCCATCTGCGGGAAAAGGTAGTTGAACTCCTATAAAGCAGGAAAGGGATATAAAAAGATATCCAAGGAATCTAGAATGCTAATCATCAGTGTTCAAACTCTAATCAAGTAGTGGAAAATGAGGGGTTCTGTTGAAACAGACAATCGGAATTTCCACCAACCAAACCGTGGATTTATTTCCGACGGATGTTGGCTAAAAATTGTCTTTCATACACACAGTTGCACAAATGTTTTCGGAAATTCCGATCGGCTAGAATGCGCTGACGTACAACACGTATGACGGCACTAGAAAAAGGAAGTTCAATAGCCAGTGGCCCATCCTTTGGGATCCTTCTGCTAATCTTGTGTTAGTAGAAGTTTGGTGAGAGACGATTCGCGCTTTTCAGCCTCGTGCTTTTCCGATCGTTACTGCTCTTCAGTTTGTGCTTGTGGGTTCGTATCTGGTTTTCAGTGTGTTTAG
This sequence comes from Lithobates sylvaticus, assembly GCA_028564925.1. Taxonomy (NCBI): domain Eukaryota; kingdom Metazoa; phylum Chordata; class Amphibia; order Anura; family Ranidae; genus Lithobates; species Lithobates sylvaticus. Next base: position 94,578,754 of record CM053034.1, read on the forward strand.
TCAGTTCGCATCTGGTTTTCAGTGCATGCTATTTATAGTACGTATTTTATTTCAGTGCGTTATTGTCTGCTCATTTCTGATTTTCAGCTCATTCTTCTCAGGTTCTTTCTGATTTTCAGTGCGTTCTGTTAGTTCGTTCTGACCAGCTGACCGTTTTGAAGCCATGTTGCGGTTACATACTCATCATAGAGTTCGTGTTATGTGGGGGATTGGTGTTGGGTTTCTTGCTTTGACCCAAGCCCAGTCCATGAACAGGGGGAGGAGGAGTTCATGGACGAAGAATTGGTTGCTCCAGCGTGACCAATTCTCACATGCCTTTGCTCTCCATTTTGGAATCCAAATCACGGTTTATATCTTTAGTAATTTTTTTTTCTTTTTACCACGATAAAAAATGATAAATGTTATAAAGTACACTATTCAAGGGATCCACATATGAAAGAAAGCACTTTTCCTTTTTTTTTTTTTATTTTTTTTTTTTGGGTATATGGATGGGAGAGAAGTTTTGTGTAAGTTATGGGTAAACCTAATCCCCCCAGTCTAGAGGTTTTTTTTTATTTTGTTTTTTCTGGAGGTGAAGTCATAATATACATCCTAGATATCTATGGCACCGGGAAAGCAAAAATGATCTACACAGAGGTGGAAATTAGAGTGTGAAATGATGTATTAATGATGTATTAATGTATGCAGGAGAGGAAATTTAAGAAATATTAATTTTGTCTCCAAAGACCTGGGTGTAAATAATTTTTTTTTTTACCTATCTCTCGTCTCACTCCCCTTCCACTATTTGACGTAGAGGGAGGCAAGTGACCACTACCACCTTTGGTCAATGGAGGCACAAGCGGTAAGAGGTGATAGATGGTACAAGACATAAATCCCCTCTTTGCCTCACCCATTTCTCCCATCACCCCCCTTTAGTTAATTGAAGGGGTCAGTTGGTAGAGGGTAGTAGGAAACCAGGGAAAAAGGGTAGGAGGGAAGTTAATGAAAGGCGGTCAATAAAAACGTAGAAATAGAGGCTTGGGGGGGAGATTTAGATAAATGGGATGGGGTAAAATGGAGAACAAAAAAAAAAGAAAAAAAAAAGTCATTACCCAAAAAAGAAAAATAGGAATTTCGAAAATAGGGAAAAAATTTTTTTTCACTATCTACCGAATTATTTATTCTTAGATCTTGTGTCCTGTGTACCATCATTTCTAAACGAAGTGTATTATTTTAATTATCTTAATCTACCCATTGCATTTCCCCCTCCCCCTCCCCCTCCCCTTCCTCTTCCCTCAGTTTCACCCCAGAGGGAGAGAAGAGGGATAAAATTTTTTTTTTTAAAACAACCCAGGTTTAGTGTGTGTTTACACCTCCTATTTATCCATCCACATTTCCACTTCTGTATATATATCCCCTTATGTGTACCTGCATATTTAAAACATACATTATATTATACATATACCTATTCCCTTCACATTTCTCCTTGAACAAAAAGCGAAAGGAGAAGGAAAGAAAAAGAGGAAGAAAAAAAAAAGAGAATGGAGTTGGAATTTTCCACTTCCCCCTTCTCTTCCCCCCTTTTATCCTCTGAACCTCCCCCCCCCATGTCCCACCCCTTCCCAAGGGTACACCAATTAATGATCTCTATTTTGTCCATCATCTTGCTCTATACATTCCTCTTCTTTATTTATTCCCTTCTACATTATCTTTTTTTACGTTGGCTTTTATATGATATTTGCTGCCATTTTTCAGGACGTTGTATGGGGTTTCCAGAATCACTTCTTCTCCAATCTATAATGTCTATTGGGGGCAGTTCTAACGTTTCTGTAAACGACTGCATGTTGTCCTTGGATCTAAGGGTTGCTGTTTTTCCGTTTCGGGAGGCCATAAGACTAAATGGAAACCCCCAGCGATATTTAACCTCTGCTGCACGTAGGGCTTCCAGTATTGGCTTAACATTGCGTCTTTGCATCAGAGTTCGGTAAGTTAAGTCGGGGTATAATGAAATATGTGTTCAGTCATGGACGATTTCGGCATTTCTGCGGGCACTTTTCATTATGGCTTCCTTCACTGTAAATTTGTGTAATTTACATATTATGTCTCTTGGTCTTTCCACATTTGGATTAACATAGGAAGGGACACAATGCACTCTGTCTACTTCAATAGATTCAGGTGCCTCATCGCCCATTATTTGACGAAATATTTGTTGGATTATAGGGAGCAGCTCAGTCCTCTGGATTGCTTCCGGTAATCCTTTTATCCGGATATTCTGTCTGCGCTCCCTATTCTCATAATCGTCCAGTTGGTCCCTAAATGAATTTAAGAGATCTTCATGATAATTTGTTGTGTCTTGTATGTCCGCAACTGTTTGTATTATTGCCTCTTGGCCATTTTCAAATGTTTCTACTCTGTGCCCCACCTCATGGATCTCCTCTCTAAGGTCTTCCACTGCTTGCTGACATGATTGTTCTACTGCTGAGATTAATTGCTGAATATCCGTTTTGGTGGGTAGTGCTTTGAGCAGCTTTCTAATATCTGTCTCTAGTTTCTCTAAATGTCTCACGGATATTGGGGACACATCGCCCCCGTCCCATTCAGTATTGGGTGTCTGTACTGCTATCTCTTGGGGTTCACATACTTTCCCATAGGGGCTTAAGTCCGTTAACTCCCCTCTCCTTCCCGGCTCTCAGTATCAGCGGTGTCTGCAAAGGGGTCTTCCTGTGAACTCATTTCAGTACTGTCCTCCCTTGCCGCCAGTGTAACCCCTATTATATTTTCCATAGGTGCCATTGAATATGTGTGGGGGGGATTGCTGTAGAGGTAGGGGATGCCAGGGTGGGGGATGCCAGGGATGTCAGGGTAATTCGGCTATTTACTTGCGTATCTTTGTTTCCTCCCTGGGTCTTCTTTATCCCCCTTCCTCTCCTGTCCCGACATTTGTCCCGTCAATATGCTGCCCATATGGCTGTGTGTTGGACTGCCTTCTCTCGCTGTTGTCCGGCCTCTCCCTATAACGGGGGAGCCCCGCTCTTTAGTCTGGAGACCGCGGCCGGTGGTCATGGACCTTCGATCTGCTTTAGCTGGGTCGGATGAGGTCAGAGTGTTGCCCGCCTGCTCCAGTGTTGGTCGGGGTCTGCTCACTTCCATCTCCCTTGCTTGGTCTGTCACACGCGGGGAGAGATATGCCCGTATCGCGCCGGCTTGCTGAGCTGTCTGTCTGCGCGTCGGCATCTCTCTCTCTCCACTGCAGCTGGGCGTTCCGTTCAATCAGTCCAAATGACGGCTGGCTGTTTCATGTCCCGGGGGAGGGGTGAGAGGTAGAGAGCTCTCACTCAACACATCCACCTCCCATCTATCCAGACCTGGTAAATGCCCATATAATGATTTTACAAGATAACTTGCAATGCATGTGTGGTCTAGGAAAACGCCGACATGTTTCGGACTTTGGTCCTTTTTCAAAGGCAGTTTAATATCCTGTGATTTCACATCTGTAATATGTGAATAGATAAACATTAGTACAAAGATTATAAGCAAGTAGACATATTTTATGTTGCCATGGATCGACATATGTCGATCCATGGCAACATAAAATATGTCTACTTGCTTCACTGTACCTTAAAATAAGCAATTTTGTTCAAAACTTTATTGTGATTACCTTTCACATTGGGGGCCCTGAGCATTTGTACTATTTTTGCCACTAGGCACTTATCAATGTATTTTACTCTATTGTTAAACTATCTTTAATAAAATATACATTTTTTCAAATAAGCATTGAATTGTCAACAACCCTTATTTTTCCGAATTTTGCACTGCTATAATCCCTATCATCCACTCTCCTTTTATACACACTTAACTACAAAAGGGAGGTGCTGTATAACGTTTTGGATCCTCTCTGCCATTCCTGCACAATTTTTTCACCAGGTGTTTCAATACACCATTCTATGGCAGATGATCCTGGCTTTTTCTTTATAATTTACAATGGGGTTGTTCACAATTCAATGCTTGTAAATAATTTTAACCTAAACAAAATTTAAATACGATTGTTGAAATAATTTATATAATTGTTCACAATTGAGAGCCTGTTGACGCTTTGGCGTATAATGGCTGATCTCTGTGGAGAAGCATGGAAGGGACTTATGACTAAAACCCATCTATCCAAAAACTCAGCAAATATCTCAGACTCTGATCTGGATCGAGACTTTATGCGACTCCAACGTCTCTTGGAGAAGAAGGTTTGCATATACTGGCATTAAAACTATTTCGAGAAATACGCATCCAGATATTTCCCAATATCAAAAAAATAAATGATTTATTGAAAACTTCCTGGGAATACAATCTACAGGCATGCTCATTTAATATGATATCCATTCTATGTAAACAATACGATCATGAGCTCGATCAGCTCGATATCTCAATCTCAGACTGGTATGAAAACCATGCACTCTGTGTGTCATCCCCCAGATTTGCCAAACGGGACAAGGATCTACGGGCACACCTGGAGGAATACACCCTAAGCATTATAAATAATAAAGAAAATAAATTTTCTCGAGACAAATTAGCACACCAGAATGGATATGCATATAAATGGGAGAATTCTTCTTATTCAAGACCCTCAACTAAACCACCCCACTTCCAACCACCCAAAACAAATCAAGATCCTTCTAACACTTCCTCCAACTCTTTTAGTTCCAATACCACCTATCACGAACTTTCCCAAGATCATATCCCTAACAAAAGAAAGGGTGAACAACCCACTTCCTCCACCAAATCACTTAAACGTGCTTTTGGTACAAATCTAACTACTACACCTCTAAGTACTCGTCCCAAACCCAATAATATATCAACTCCCTTCTCTCGGGGACAATCTTTGTCTCAAAACATCTCATCTACCTCACACCTACCGATTACTGAAACAAACATTACCTCACATCTAGTTTTACCCTCCCCTCTAAGAAGGGTTAGTGAACCGTCTTTATCCACTATGTTCCCCTCCACCTTACATGAACCTAAACTTGCCCCTATTTTTTTAGGCCAGACCATGGAACCTCAGCCGGTTTCCAATCACAATCAAACTATAATCTCAACTACTCCAGAGCACGCGACTTAGATGTAGTCAACCTTTCCTCCTTGACTTTAACACCACCCCAAATTCAAGTTCTACAACTTGGTCTTACCTTCTGTCCATCCACCGATTTTGATCGCTTCCAACTAGTTAAGGATGTTCACCTATTTGCCAGAAAACTACTTTTTAAAACTATCTACCACAATAAAACCACTTCCACACAAATGTCCAGCACTGACAATGCTGTCCCTACAATTGCAGAATTACAGGCACTTGAAGATTTAATGACACTCTTAAATGAAGCAGACCCCAATGATGAGGATCTTCTGGAAACTGACCAGCTTGATCTCATCATTCCAGGGATAACTTTTCCACCTCCGTTGCCCTTTAAACCAAAATCTAAAGTTTTCCCCTCCCTTACTACTAATCCCAATATTTGGGCCTTTGTTGAACAAACAACAAAGGAAATACAAAAACTGGATTTGGACAAATCGGGAATGTCCAATCTTTTGAAACCTCAAAAATCAGCCCTGAAAACCCTTCAAACAAATAAAAATATCGTTATTAAACCTTCGGACAAGGGTGGAAACGTGGTTGTCATGGATGTCCCGGCTTACATGACTATGTGCCATGACATCCTTGACAACCACGAATGGTACAGACCAATTTCCTCTCTTTTGATACAAAACTTTATCTCAGAATATCGGAACCTTATTTTTCAAGAAACCAGAGCAGGCACAATTGATGCCAATACCTGGAAATTTTTGCATGTGCCGTACCCCAAAACCCCTACTTTTTACGCTTTACCCAAATTGCATAAATCTATGAACAAACCGCCAGGCATACCAATTGTGTCTGGCTGTGAATGACTTACTGAGAAAGCAAGCGAGCTGGTTGACAAACATCTAGCTCCCCATGTGACCTCCTTACCCTCCTACATTAAGGACACTATCCATCTATTACGAACCCTTGAAAATAAACAACTTCCAAAAAACTCCTGGTTAGTCGCCTTGGACGTTGAGTGCCTTTACAATACCATACCACACACAAGAGGCATTGAAGTCATAGCTAAACAACTACAGGCACGTGGCCCAGAATCTCTACCATATAATGATTTTGTATTATCCCTATTGCAATTTATCCTAACTAAAAATTATTTTACATTCGGTTCTTCCCACTTCCTCCAGATACAGGGGGTGGCAATGGGGACCAAATGTGCCCCCTCCTATGCCAACCTGTATCTGGGGTGGTGGGAAACTGAACTACTATCAGAGCCGAAGCTCTCACACTTTACTCAACAGATATTTACCTGGTTAAGGTATATCGATGATGTTCTTATTTTTTGGACTGGGACCTATGATGATTTACAAGAATTTTTTAAATTATTATCAAATAATACCTATAATTTAAAATTTACAATGGACTGCAGTCAGACTTTGATCACTTTTTTAGATCTTACAATCAACATTGATGGAGAGGGAAGACTTCACTCCTCACTATATAGAAAACCGTCTGCAGGACATACCATTTTACACGCCTCTAGCGCTCACCCAAAATCCTTACTAAGAAGCATACCTTACAGTCAATACTTACGCATAAGACGAAACTGTAGCAATGATGAAGATTTTTATAAATCCTCATACCAACTTTATTTGAGATTAAAACAAAGAGGCTACAGCCATAATTTACTGAAAAAATCTTTCAATAAAGTAAAAGAATTACAGAGAAAAGAATTAATCTTTCAACATAAAAATAATGATCCAATACAGTCTGTTCGTCTTATAACTCAGTATTCAAACCAATCTAATCAAGTTAAAGAGACCTTGAGTAAATTTTGGCCCCTTTTGTCCACAGACCCCATCATCAGTAATTATGTTAAAACGTATCCTGAAATAACATATAGACGATCACCATCACTAAGTGACCGTCTTACCTCTAGTCATTTTAAATTGGACAGTGATTCAACTACAGTCAATTCAGGTACTTTTTTCATGTGGTCATTATGACTCATGTACTACCCTTTCCAATTCCACTAATACTATTTTGCCCAGCGGCAAACTACATAAAATTAAGCATAGGGTAACTTGTAACACTATGGAAATTATGTATTTAGCCACATGCAGATGTGGCAGTTTCTACGTAGGAAAAACAAAAAGATCTTTTTCAATTAGAATACAAGATCACTTAAAACCACTCTTGAAAAAGAAAATCACCACAGCTATAAATCGCCATGTTGCACTATTTCATAATTTTGACTTACATGTAATTCAATTTTCAGCACTAGAACACATATCAACTAGCTTACGTGGTGGAGACATAGACAATCTGTTACTCCAACTTGAAACTAGGTGGATACACAACCTAGATGCCACCCGACCACCAGGCCTAAATGAATATATCAGCTTCAAACCATTCCTATAAACAAAATATATCAATCCTAGAACAGTTTTTATAAACCATGTTTTTGCCAATATATATTATATTACAACGTAAGAAAACGTTGTTCCATACAATTTAAGTCTGATTCTAATTATGCATTTTCTCTTTATCCCCCCTTTTTTTCCTGTCATCAGTCCCTTCTCTTCAAACACCTCTTCCCTGCTCTCTTGATATGTAGCACACAGAGTAAACCCTTTATTCTCACCAAAGCTTGCTCCATTTAAAATACTTAAAAAAATATGTTTGATACATTGGAACTCATATTCACTTCTCTGACAAAAATTATAGCTTGAACCTCGATGAGAATATGTTAGCGTATTTTTGTTTAATCAATGCTAATTTAGATATTCTGAATTATTTGGTTTCTTTTTTTCCTATATGTTTGGGAATTAATGGTCTGCCTTCTTACCTAAATAAACGTTTTTTGTAGCAAAATACTGCATACCTATGTACGGGTTTAAAATATATTCATGTATATTCCAAAGTTATTTGTATTAACCCTGTTTGTATTGACAACTGGGTAATTTGATAGTTTGCTATTTCAGATGACCAACTTTCTAGCTGTGGTGATTTTGGGAGACGGAATGAAGTGGTTAGTTGTGTGCCGCCCCGCTTTCATCCCTTTCTCTGTCCTTTCTCCCTTCTATTTTCTCTCCCCCTTAGGCATTATTGCCCCTACCAGCTGCTTTTTCCCGCTTGACTAGCCACTATGGAGACCGGCGTTGCACCAAGGCGGAGCTTGCAGGGTAAGGATTGCCTACAATAGTATAGTATGGACACCCGAGGGCGGCGTCATTCCCTGATAGCCCGCCCATCCCAGCCTCTGCAGACTTAGTGCGCACGTGCCGCGATGACGTCATCACGCGGCACGGTGCCCGGACACCATGCATTATGGGCCTTGTAGGCTCACATGGAGACCGTGCGCTCGCGCATGCGCAGAGGCTCATCTTGTCCGCTGATTGGAGGGCGTCTCACCACGCCCTCCAATCTGGGAGACAGTACTTCAAGCCGGCTCCGGCACTCATTCAAGTACCGGAGGCGCCTGACGGACGGCCGGATTTCCTGAACAAAAACAACCCTGACAGTGAATGAAGCTGCCGTCCTGGCTTGACCCCCTAAAGCTCCCGCGAGGTCTGTCAAAAATATATGGAATACTTTGCGGGTAGGGGGGCCATTGATATGCCATGATATGTTTGATAAACATTTTTTAAATAAATTTTTTTGTTAAGATGAAATAATATTTCATTTGATTTACTGCTTGTGTTTCTTTTAGCTGTCTCCTAGGTTCTCCAATGTTGTTTTCTTTTTGGCCATTTTCTTAAATGGTGCAAACGTGATTTAGTTGATACATGAGGTGACAATCTCTTCTTCAGCTATTATGTTGTGGGTCTGCTACACACACACAATGTTTTTGTTGTTAATGTATGTAATGCATTAATGATAAAAAAACACATCCTTTTCAGCACCATGAATTAATTGTTTTGAGTCCCCAAATTTGCCTGATTGGGTAAAATTTTAGAGCACCGTGGGGGTTATTTACTAAAGGCAAATCTACTAAAGTGCACTTGTAGTGCAAAGTGGATTTGCCTTTAGTAAATAAGTCCCATTGTCACTGTAAACACCAAATTACTACAAAAACTGGCATTGAGTTTTGAAAGAAGAAGCCACACTTTGTTGAGTAGAAAACATTTTACTCAAAGCACATTCACATGTGCATTACAAAAAGGTTTTTGAACAAACCAACAGATTTGTTGTATAATAACATTTCTAGGTTTGACAGTACAAATAGCTTTTTTTTGGGTTAAACAGGCATGTTTAAAACCATAAACATACAAAACTCAGGAACTTGCAAAGTTCAACTTTGACAAAGTGAAGGCAATATCGTACATTAGTATGTCCAAACTGTGTTGATATTGCCTTCATCAGATGGGGTGATGTCACACCTGTGAAAGCCAAATTTTGAAGATGCACACAAATTGGGAGTCAAAATGTGGATTTCCCTCCTGATCCCATGCCTAATGTCAACATGTGCTATCTCCCATCATGGGGGATCAATGGACGTGTTTCAGGGGTGCAACCCCTTCCTCTCATCTACTTTAGTTGCAAGGAAGGGGTTGCACCCACAAAACGTACCTTGATATCCCGTGATGGCAGATAGCACATGTTGAAACACTGTTTGCATCTTCAAAATTTGGCTTTCTAAAAAAATTTAAAAATTTGTGAAAATCTGAAAAATACAAACAAACTTGAATAATTTTGTGGTGTTTTAGATTCTGCCTAAAACATCAATGATGTTTTTGAGTCTTTTTTTTCTACATCATTGATGTCTAACTTGATTTTCTGTAAATCACGATTGCACACCATGATCTCCCCGATTAAGAGGGGTGCACTTGCACTTGTGAAATGAGATTCTTCTTCCACAACATCCACATCACCTAAAATAAAAAAACACACCATGTATTATAAATATGCAGGCATACATCTTACATACATTACCTGAAGCTGTGGTCTCAGACACTCTTACGCCCACTTCATAAACCTCTCCTTCCTCCACATCCTGAGGTTGTGGTGTTGTGACTTCCCCGTCTTTATGAGGTTGGGGGTCCCTGGTGTCCTCTGATGTCTCAAGTCTCTTCTCCCCTATGTGAATTAAAAATGGTATACTTAGCACACAGATATTTGAGGCCAGAAATAAGAATATGAAACAATGCTTGGAAGTGACGTACAATTGTCTGTTTTGGCAGAGTTCCAAGCTGAAAACATGATTTTTTTTTGCCTTTATAAAGCTGGAATAATTATCTGTTTTGTGCAAGTTTCACACATGTAGAGACCCCTAGTATCCACTGGAGCACCTGTGTGGGACACCCTAAAAAGTTTGTTCTGGTATCCCACACTAGTGCTCCTGCATCCAGATGTGTAAACAGCTGCTGAGTGTCCTCTCCTTACACTGAATCAAGTTTGCATTTCATTCTAGTTACAAACCCATCTAGACAACAATGTAATAAACTTATTTTAATACAAATAGGCATGAACAAATGTAGTTAACCTGCATCTGCCAAAAACATTGTATTAGTGGACTTAACGAACGGTGTTTACTATAAACGATTACTGTGCCCACGAACCTGAAACTTGCCATTTTAAACTGTACAACAGTAAAGATAAGCACATGGAGCAGCATGAAAGTAATAATAATAGGAACACACGTCAAAATACTTATTTTTTTGCAGCACTCTCTTGTTTCTTCCGTACTGATCCTGCTCCCTTAATTTGAGGTCTGACCATCGTTTCCTCAGTTGATCCTTGCATCGCCATCCCCCAAAATTCTTCTGCAGACTTTTCACAACTTTAGCCATGATCTTGGCCTTTCTCACATTTGGGTTTGGATAAGGTCCATGCTTCCCATCGTAGTCGGCCCTCTTCAAGATGTCCACCATCTCTACAAAGGAAATATTTGAGATCAGGATGTTTGTGGCTCTGGGCTTTCGTCGTCATCCTTGTTGCTGCTCTCCTCTGCATGCACTTGCTCTTTCTTCGCCATGTGCTCTCCCACTGAACTGTAAGTGAAGATGCAGGTAATATACTATAAAGAAGGTCAGGGGCGAGCGGAGTTTCACGCATGCACGGTGTATATAAAGCGTAACACGCGTGCGTTGTACATACGATCTGTGGGCGGAGTAAGGAGTATTGGAAAGCACTGATCGTTAAAACGAAGGTACAATTTTAACTTGGTGCATCAGTGGCCTATACTGCTTCTAGATTGAGGCCTATATTGGGACAAGATTAGGAGAGTTTAGCCTGACATTAGGGTTTGTCTTGTGTTGTGTCTTGCAGATAAAATGGATCAATTCAATGATCACGACTTCCTCCCCCAATTCATTCATATGTACAGAGAGCTGCCCTGTCTGTGGCAGGTAAAACACCCCTTTTATACTAATAAAAGAAAGAGGCAGGCAGCACTGGATCAATTGCTGGAATTGGTGAAGCCACAGATCAACACGGCAAACATCAACTATTTGAAGGCCAAAATTGGTGTCCTGAGGAGCACATATAATAGTGGCAGCCAGGAGATGGCTGGGCCCAGTAGCCTGACCGGATCCTAGGTTCCTCCTCTCCACCTTCCAACAAAAAGGACCAGGAAGTGGAGGAACGTGCAGGAGTCCTCCCTTTCTTTAATTCGGAAGGCTACTGCGGCCCTCAGAACCACCCCCAATTTTCAAGAGGCCTATGCCTGAATGGTAGCCAGCAAAATGCAGGAAATGGAGGTGGGCCAATGCCTCTTTTGTGAAGAAGTTATCTATCTGGCCCTAAATAAGGGGTTGATGGGTGAACTCACAAGCAAAACCCACCTGTGTGACAACACCAGAGCCACAGCCCAGAAGCAAGCGTGTAAGGAAGACAAGAGTAATGGCCTGGGTTCAGTCTGGTCTGACAAAAGATGCAGGCTGTTGTAAGACCACAGCCTGGGGAAATATATGTCATCTGCTGCTGTTTCCTGATCTCTTGTAGTCCTGGACCGGATTGTGCTCCCTATTAAAAGGACTCCTCAGGCTACCAATTTTGCCTGTCAAATAATTGATGTGTGCCCTGGGGTACAAAGGCTTCGCCAATTTCACCAGTTTATCTGGCGTTGCCTTCCTCTTTATTTTGTTATGACCCCTAATAAATGCCTATTTTATTTTCACAAATACTTGGCTATGTATTTTAGCAGGACAATGTCAAATTAACAAGGGACACCAACCAATCTCTCTGAGGTTAAAAAATACAAGATAATAATGTTTTTTTGGTAACTTGACACACAAAACAAACAAATATTATGGAGATATAAAAAAAAAATCAAAAAAAAAATCAGGAGATCTTGATAAAAAAAGTAGATCACTATAAAAAATAATTATTCTGGAGATCTGGCAAAAAAAAAAAAAGAAAAGAAGATTATTCGTGAGATCATGAGAAATAATAAAGAAATCAGTTTGTCAGAGCGCTGCATTAAAAGTTTAAAAAATTTGCAGCGTGACGAATGTGCTATCTCCATTACGAACGCTAGTTTTACCAGACCGAGTGCTTCCGTCTCGTACTTGATTCAGAGCATGCGTGGAATTTTGTGCGTCGGAATTGTCTACACACACTCGGAATTTACGACAACGGATTTTGTTTATCGGAAAATTTGAGAACCAGCTCTCAAATTTTGTTTGTCGGAAATTCCGTCAAAAAATGTCCGACGCAGCCTACACGCAGTCAAAACAAGCTCACATCGAACATTTATTGTTGGAAATTCCGATCGTCTGTATGCGGCATAAGCCTTTAAAATTAGCACTTTTGATTTTTCATGTTCATGTCCCATAGACTTTACTAGTGTTCGAATGGTCGCTCAAACTTTTTGCCTGTTCGCATGTTCTGGTGCAAACCGAACCGGGGGGTGTTCAGCTTATTCCTAGTTACCGCGTTTGCACACATCTCAGGAGGGATTTTGGTCCACTCTTTACAGATCTTCTCTAAATCCTTAAGGTATCTTGGCTTTTACTTGGCAACTCAAAGTTTCAGCTCCCTCCATACATTTTTAATAGGATTCAGGTCTGTAGACTGGCTAGGCCACTCCATGACCTTCATAGGCTTCTTTTTGAGCCACTGTACCTTTAGCAGAGAAACAGCCCCAAAGCATAATGTTTCCACCTCCGTGCTTGACTGTAGGGATGGTGTTCTTAAGGTCAAAGTCAGCATTTTTCTTCCTCCAAATGCAAAGAGTCAAGTTAATACCAAAGAGCTAAATTTTGTTCTCATCTGACCACAGCACTTTCTCCCAATAATGCTCTGAATCATTTAGATGTTTATTGGCAAACTTCAGATGGGCCTGTACATGTGTCTTGTTGAGGAGGGGGACCTTGCAGGCACTGCAGGATTTCAATCCATGGCGGCGTATTGTGCTACCAATGGTTTGTTTGGTGACTGTGGTCCCAACTGCCTTGAAATCATACACAAGCTCCTCCCATGTAGCTCTGGGGTGATTTCTTACTTTTCTCATGATCATCCTTACCCCGTGAGGCAAAATATTGCATGGATCTCCAGGCCGAGGGTGATTGATGGTTATTTTGTATTTCTTCCTTTTGTGAATAATCGCTCCAACAGTTGTCTCCTTCTCACCAAGCTTCTTGCTGATGGTCTTGTAGCCCATTCCAACCTTGTGCAAGTCTACAATGTTTTCCCTGACGTCCTTTGACAGCTCTTTGGTGACATCTCATTTGCCTATGATAATAAGGTTTGAATGGAAGAAAGAAAGAGATCCTGTGGACAGGTGTCTTTATACACATAATGAGTTTTCGTTAGGAGCACCGTCTTAAATTGACAGGACAAATCTGTGTACCACATGATCACATACTGTAGCCAGTCTGTGGGAGCAGGATTTATTGTTTGTTGGTAGGGGATAAAATACTTATTTTACTCATTGAACTGCAACTCAATTTATAACATTTGTATCATGTGTTTTTTTTCTAGATTTTTGGTTGATATTCTGTCTCTATCATTTAAAATACAGCTATGATAAAAAAAATGATAGACCCTGCAGGGGATCAAGTAATATTTATTTTCTCCCACTGTATGTGGCGTTTCGAGGAGACAAAATCAGTGAGTTGGCTTTACCTCCAAAAGTCAAAGGGGAAACTGCCATACCACTCCTTGAGAGTGGCCAGCGAGGTTAGGTTGTGACCCTCCATAAAGCAAGATAGGCTAACATCCCCATCAGTTATCCAGGGTCCAAAGAGGACAACTGCTCTCCAGGAGAGAACCATGGGAAGTCACCAACAGGTGCAAGTGGTGATATGAATTATGTATTTTGATACCAAATGGCGCTTGGGGATGGAAGTGTCGTTGTCTGTCCCCCCCCCCCAGGTTGGGGGGTCTTCTTGTTCTTTATATATGTCGTGCTTATGAGGATAATTTTCCTGCACGGTATTTATGAATGAGTAATTTTTTAACGGTAATATTTTTAAGATAAAGGATCAATCAAATATGAACACAGACTAAAAATAGGAGATTTATTCACCAGACATGTATTCATACAAAGTAGATACATATTGTGGTCGACAAAAAAAACGTTACAAAAAATTTAAAGTAATAATTGTGCTACATAAAATCTTGAATATCAATTGAAACACCCGCTAAATGGGAGTGTTGTACCTTTTGAAAGGACATAGCAATGACAAACTTTCCTGTAGAATCAATAACCTTGTAAATATGACAATAAGACAGAACATCTGTTTTTCCTAATATACTGCAGCTAAGTAAGTGGTTAACAACCTGAAATGGAATTAGATGTTTGTTATGTCCAATAGGCTGGAAAACATGCAAATGAAAAATATTGATAATGTAATCTTTAGAGAAAAATCTACAAGGTGGTTACTGATTGGAAATAAATAGTTATCCAACTGTATAATAATCAATAAGTAAATATTTAAGATAACACAAATGAATATAAGGTAAAAATCAACACAACATAATTACCCGTTCCAAACTGGCTACTGAATTGCTGGTTACCAGAGGCTTTCAAGATGGCTACTCTTAAAGAGGAATTACTTCTTGCGACCTCCGAGTATCAAAGCATAAGGTGTCCAAGAATCTTTATGAATGTGAAGATATGAGTTGATGAATTGAGTGTGTGTGTCTGCGTGTCTGAGTCCTTGTGATTGAGTCTGTGATTGAGTGACCTTTCATGGTATCTCTCCTCATCCTAAATACCATGTTAGACAATAGGATCATAAAAATTATAATAAGCATAGCCCAAAAGGTATGACTTATTTTCCATTCCTTGAAAAAGAACCTAAAAAAGAACCTAATGATTAACTTTTGTGAATTCAGGTAATATAACCTTCAACCACTAGGCATGTCTAAGGGCAGAAAAACGTGTTCTGACCTATCTGTTAAATAATGTGTTCTATTTTCATAATGTGTATCTGTTTGTATATTGGTACTGATGAATATATATTTATTGTTCAGGGACTATGGTAACCGGTACAATATACATTATACAATGCACTCAGTATAATTTTGATTCATCAATTTCACATAAAATGCTTATATGGATAAATGTATAACTTGTATATCCTATGAATACTTGTTTAACTAGGAAAAACACATGCTATATATATATATTTTTTTTTTTTGGCAGATATAGTCACAATGTATACGTCTTTCATAACAATGATTGGAATCTTAAAACAATTCTTACTTCTAATTTGTTCAACATCAAAATATTATACACTAATGTCATAATTGTATCTATGCCCTGGAATACAATATATCATTTTAATGACTTATAATCATATGTATTTTAAAATAGACAAAAAGTAGACAGAATTCTGATGTCTCTCAGAAATGTTTGAAATAAACTTTGGGCAGGCTCAATATGTTTTTAGATAGAGTCCAGCTGTATACACACTCCTGGGGTCCTCACAATAAGACTTTTTGATAATGGCTTGTCTCACCTGGGAAAACAATGACGTTTGCTGGATTTTCCCAGCTTTATTGTTGCTTCAAAGCCTCTCAAATGAATCTTGTTTAGAGATCATAAAATATACTTTTTTGATCAGACAACCTATTTACAGATCTCTGAGTGATAAAAACACAGTATGCTCTACTTTAAGAAAAATTCTCATGTGACCGCCCTGGGCTTCACCTCTGTTTTGAGGCCTAACTGACTTTGGAACCATATATCCCCATCTTAAACTTGTAGAGATATGGTTATTTCTTCATCATAATTACAACATATTATCCTCTTGCTTTCAAACTTTTTTGTGTACATGGTTTATTTGTAAAATGGAAACTTTTCCAATAAACAGATTATGGAAAAGAAAGGCTATCATGTTGCCTTAGTCAAAAGCAAACCTGTCATCTGGAAAAGCTTTGTAAGTCGGACTGGTAATCCATTACATTTCTTAAAATGTGTCTCGAATACACTATAGGAGCACCCTGAACCTGAATTGAGTGTATAAAAACATACTTTTCTATAATTCAGGAGATACAAGCCTAACAAATCCCCAGATGTACTGCAGGTTTTTAACAGCACAGGTGCTTGTGTGTGCTCTTTTAGCTCTGAGTTCTAGGGAAGAGAGTAATATTATTTGTAAGAACTGCTGTCACAAACAGTTTTTTATTTTGTCAGGTAGAGCCAATCATGTGTGGTATATATCAATAAAGTCAGGTGAAAGGTGCTTTCCTATAATTGGAAGGTGTGACATGCAGATATATGACCAGGGTGATGATCAATGAAATCAAGGGCTGAAATCAATGAACCATAGCAGACATGCAAAATGTTTGCGAAATGAATGCCGCCTTCTGATGGGATTGCAGGTAGGAAAATCTTGTGTCAAATTGCAAATGTTTAAAGCTTCAACTAAAAAAAAAGATATTTTAGCCTTCTGAAGATGTATCGGTAGAACAGTTGGTACTGTAACTTGAAAGTAGTTTTTTTTAAAAACGAAAGATAAATGTAGGCTATTATTTATGATATATCCCCCACAATATGTTTATTTTTCAGACAATCTTTTTTTACTATCATCTGTATGATCTAAAATTTGTTGGTTCAGCAAGTGTTCAGTAAGCTAGTACAGAGATGCCGTGATGAGTTTTTTGGTTCCTATGGCATTCAGTCAACATTCATGTAACAGATTGCTGTTTAATAACACCTGTGAATACATTAGGCTAAGATTATGTGAGATATCACTTGGTTCCAGGCTGACAGTTGTTTGTAGAGACATAGAATAACATACTGCACTGCAGAGGATACATGCATTACAGAATTACAGATGGCGTTCCACAGGTTTTAATTGGACCTAATAAATATAATATAGCATGTAATGATTAGCTGCATGCAAATCTCTGCTCTTTTTTTCTTTAAAGACATTCAGAATGTGTTTTATATCAACGTAGATTGATTTATAAACATACTATATTGTAAAAGTATTGTATTAGCCAAGGATTTTTGCAAAGGCATTATAGCAAATCATGAGAACAAATGCACACAGAAAGGCACCAATTTAGATCATTTAGAAGATTTTTCTGCACACTTAGCCTTGGTTACCATTGCAACACATTTTGGCTGTCTGAAAAATGCACCTGTATGCATTCTTCACACATTAAAGTGCTTTTCTATGCTTTGTTTTCTGTCATTCCCATAGTGGTTAATGGGGTCTTCTTGCACATGGAAATAAAAACCATACTATATAATTTTTTATATAAGTATTAGGCTTTGATAATGTGCTTTTCTTCAATACCATGTTAGAAAACTGGATAAACTAATATAGACCTTTCCTCTAATAAGAAATCTGTTCACAATGACTGTATTCTGCTTTCTATATATGTATATATTATTTATAGTTAAGTTAATACCACATCTTTCCTGGCTTTGGAAATATGGAAGACAGCCATCTAATGTTAGATGAAGAGGACTTATCATAAGTAAATTGCACCTATGGGGTTTCCTCAGCCATGAATAACAAATTAACACAGCTTTGTATAGTCCATCAATGTTACTAATCATTTGTTTGAAAAAAAAATGGGGATTCTCCAATCCTTATATGTTTTAGCAGTGCAGAAGTTTGGTAAATGATTTGGGCAAGCTCTGTAATATATAAATCTTGGAAGGATATTAAATGTTCCTTCAGGCTTGTTGAGCTTACTGGTATTTCCAAACCTGAGGTATGTTATTCACAAAAGGCACCTATTCAAAATATATATTGGTATTTTTTTAAGACACTTGCCCTCATATACTGTAGATGAACTCAACATTCCCCTTTTACTGGGAACATATGGTCATCCATATGTTCTTTATTTATGAGAAAGTAATTTAAAAGAACAGAGGATGTTTACCTAAACTCTATTTAGTTTGAGTAGTGTGGTATGACACACCATTTACCCCTGAAAGAGAAAAGATATCCAGTTTCTAACATGTATTAAAGAGGAACTGCAGTCTGCTCACATAATTTTTAATAAAAACATCTTTGCCATTCTGAAGCTTCCCTCCAACCACTTTGCATATTATTTTTTATATACTGTGATTCTGTACTTGCCAAATTTGCTGCAGAAATCTCTCTCCACGGAGTCTGGCTGCAATCATTTTAACTGTGGGCAGCTGAAGCTGCCGCCTGTTCACTTCCTGGATTTACACAGACACACAGAGGCACACCACCAGCTCATTGGCCCTCTTATGACTCATCCCCCTCCCTTCCTGGCAAACTTTCACGAGAGAGAGAGAGAGAGAGCTGTGCATGATGTCATAAGCCTAGGCTTTTTTTCCAGACAAGAAACAGGAAGTTGACTGTATAAGGTATTTATTGGCAGAAAAATAGTTTTACTATCCAAAGTTAAAACAACGAAGGCAGAGGATTTAAAAGATGAAAAAATTACTGAACTTCCGCTTTAAACATGTACTCACATATACTCACATATGTTCTAGGTGTACTTATTTTTATTAAGTCACATTCATACGATATTTTATTTACTGTATATAAAAATCTGGTAGTCTTAACTGATTGATCTCACTGTTAAATGAAATGTATGCAGGGTATATATAAACTGTGTTTCATGTTAAGCCTTATTAAATAACACAAGTTAAAAAAAACACCAATTTACATTAAAGAATATGTAAATACTTCAATTTGTTTATCAAACCTGCACCATACACAGCTCCAAATACATCCAAAACAGGTAAGGTTAAAGGGTAACTTTACCAAAAAGCCCACTATGCTGTACCATATGGGTATAAAAGCATAATGTGCAAAACCTAACTTTCACCCAGGGCTCCTTTCATGGAAGAAGGGCAAAACGGCATAAAAATAAAACTTCTTACAATCTTCTACAAGCAGGATAGCATTCTCTGCAACCATGCAGGATTTTTTGGGCCGAGTTGCTAATTTGATTGCAGACTGTAAGTGTGCTTCCATCCTGCACAGTGACTGGGCTCTCATCGCGATCTCTGTTATAGCCTCTGATTAGCTGTCACTGTGATCAATCACTGTTTTTTTTTTTTTTCCGCTTGATGGGATAAAAAGATACAATGTATCTTTTTCTCCTTGCTAAAGGAAAAAAAATTAAACATAAACAAATATGTGTAAAAAAAAAAAGGTTGTTGCTCAGGGTTTGACCTAGGTCAAGGGACAAGATCAGTGTGTTTTTGTCGGTATGTTATAGGTAAGATTTATAAAAAAAAAAAGAAGAAGCAAAATGCACACTATTGTTTCTGGGCCCTACTACATATACAAACGACAAATAACATACACATATGTGGTATCATTGCAATAGTCAGGAGCAGGAGAATTTATTTTGTATTATTCTTTGGTAGTAGGTCAGGATAATAGCAAGAAATATACAGCTACATTTTGAAAAATATATGTTTTTCTACTATTTTATGCCAGTTTTCCTTTGATCAAAGAAAATAATCAGGAGATATCCATTACCATTTACCACCAAATGAAAGCCCAATCTGTCCTAAAATAAACAAGTATAGTTCACCTAAATACACTAAGCGATTAAATGTACAGTTTTACTAACACATGTCAAAGATTCAAAACTGTGTTCAAGCCTTATGCCACGTACACACGATCGGACATTCTGATAACAAAATCCATGGATTTTTTTTTCCGACGGATGTTGGCTCAAACTTGTCTTGCATACACACGGTCACACAAATTTTGTCGGAAATTCCGAACCTCCAGAACGCGGTGACCTACAACATGTACGACGGTACTAGAAAAGGCAAGTTCAATAGCCAGTGTGTCACCCTTTAGGCTCCTTCTGCTAATCTCGTGTTAGAAGTTTGGTGAGAGACGATTCACGATTTTCAGCCTCGTGCTTTTTCGATCATTACTGCTCTTCAGTTTGTGTTTGTGGGTTCGTATCTGGTTTTCAGTGCGTATAGTAATTTTGCATTTGTTTTTCAGTGCGTATTTTATAGTACGTATTTGATTTTCAGTGCGTTCTTCTCTGCTCGTTTCTGATTTTCAGCACGCTCTTCTCATACCTTTCTGTTTTTCAGTGCTTTCTGTTCATTGTGACCAGCCGACCATTTTGAAGCCATGAGAACCCTCACCCCGGACCAGAGGGTTTTTAACTACCGGCTGGCCAGAGCCTGAAGAGTGGTGGAGAACGCTTTTGGGATAATGGCCAGCCGGTTCCGCCTATTATGGCAATCAACATGGCGGAATATAAACTTAACCATATAATCCTTGCATGCTGCATTCTCCACAACTTTTTATGGAGAAATTTAATGAACTATGTTGCCTCAGTTGGGCCTGAGGCCGGACTTCAAGAAGAAACCCTGACAACGCTTGAAGCTGGCCATCCTGGCTTGACCCCCAAAGCGCCCGCAAAGTAAGACAGCAGTATGTTGAGTACTTTGCGGGTAGGGGGGTCATTGATATGCCAGAAAATGTTTAAGAAACATTTTCAAAATAAATTTTTTAGTTAAACTGAAATAAGATTTACTTAGATTCACTGCTTGTGTTTCTTTTAGCTGTCTCCTAGGTTCTCCAATGGGCTTTTATTTTTGCCCATTTTCTTCAATAGTGCAAATGGAATTTATTTGATACATGAGGTGACAATCTCTTCTTCAGCGAAATATTATTATGTTGTGGGTCTGCTACACACACACACCTTGTTTTTTTGTTAATGCATGTAATGCATTACTGATAAAAATATACATCATTTTCAGCACCTTGAATACATTTTGGTGAGTCACGAAAATGGCACGATTGTGGTAAATTATAAAGCACTGTGGGAGCTATTTACTAAAGGAAAATTCACATTGAACTCTGTAGAATTCGATAATAATTGTAGAAAACGATATACCACTACAGCCTATGTATTATCGCATCTATGTATCAATCCTTTGTCTAGTCTCTGTAAATTAGTCAGTCTGTTAACACTATGAGCGCAAGCTACTGTTAATATCACAATAATACCAGTTAGCTATGCAACCAAACACACAGTTTAAGATCAATCAAACCTCATTTATTTCCCAAGGAAATAAGAGAGCCTATATAAGCTCATTATTAGAAATTACAAGATTACACAGCATATTACATAGCATACAATCACAATACAATACAATCGTATACTTAGCACATATAGTATAGAGTAGAGATGGAATGTGAGAATGTCCACGTGGCTAGGCCTCAAAAATCATTGTCCAAAGTAGGCCTCAAAAATGGCCGCTTAGCAGAGAGACATCTTCATGACATGCTCCTCAACCAGCCTACAGACACAGAGAGAGTGTGCTTCCTGTGTGTGCGACCCTATCATTCAGACATACACACCCACTCAATCAAATCTCCCCCCCCCCTTGCCAATCCCATTTGCTTTGCACCCAATGAACACCAGAAAAGGTAATCCAGGAAGTATACTGTATTCTCCACTTAGGGGCAGTGTCTCTATTAGCCTGGAGCCGTCTTCACCGCAGGTGGGCCTGAGCCAAGCCATTGCTTCTCTGAATACAAAGCTTGCTTCATTCCAACTTTGGCAGTCTGGCAGTCTGGCTTGCAGCAAAACAGGAAGTGAACCGCAGAAATATTAAATCCAACATATGCCGCTTTGCGACTAAAAGTCGCATAAAAACCCTTCTTCAGACACGGCTCCTATTGAACAGTCCATAACTGTTTTGTCCCTGACATGCGTTTCCAAACCAGTATCCATAGAACAGACCTTGACTTTCTTAACGCGTTGTGATTTTCAACCTGCGCAAAAACAGCTCCTATGGAACAGTCCATAATGGTCTTACCATGTTATGCTTCCCAACACGTGCCGCTTTGCCACTGAGTGACACATCCTTCTTCAGCGACTGCTTCCATGTCACCATTATGTATCTTTGGTATCTTCTCCTTTCCGGTATCTTCAGGACGGATGCAGTACAGGCAAGGGGTATCCATTCATTCACCATTCACCAGTACACATTCAGAGCAACATATCAAGCAGCTCTCAAATACTGATCTATTATTTAGATAAGTTTCGAGGAGGGCCTTATTCACCGTCATTATTAACCTACAATACGCATAGGTCAAACTATACCATAATACAAATCAACTTTTTACCATACTATATACATATATCTGTATCCCATCCCTTTACGCACCCCGCTCCCAACCCTATAACCCTTTACTGTAAATATGGATAGGGATTAGGCAGGCTTGCTCACAGCGGTATTGCAGGGCTCTGACTTGGCAGCAAGGTCTCTAATTTGTACACAGAGACCCTACTGTCAATTCGTCCCTCAACTTGCATAGTCAAATGGGAGACCCTTCTATATAAATATCGAGTGTAATCACACATATAAATTTGCAAAAATGACAAAAAAAATACACAATTCCATCCCTGTGCCTGGACTTCAGAGACCATGCCCAGGGTATACCATGCACCTCTACCTATGGTTAGGTTCAAGGAACCTTCCAGTTTTATTTTTTGTTTAATCAATTTTTATTAGAAAGAAAGAAGACCATACAAGCATGGTATATGCACATAGTACAACATGTACGAAAACAGTGAGTATATCTTCCTTCCCATTTCAGGAGGGTTAACAAAAACATAAACATAAATCGGGGAAGCATGAGAGGGGGGAGAGGTGGGGGGGGAAGGGTGAAGAGGTATAAGGAGAGAGTAGCGAGTAGAGCATCAGGAAAGTAGGGAGGGGGGCTCTGCCTGGACTGGTTTAGGTAAGTATTAACCGTTCAGTGCAAGGTAGTTACAAACAGAAAAAAAAATTAGGACATAATTTCAGCATTGGCGGTGGAATATTGGAAGGCAAACCAGCCGGCCCAAATCTGCTTCGCGAGGTCGGCTTTCCCTCTGAGTGTGAGGGTCATGTCCTCCATTCGATGTATATAATCAACTTTCATTAGCCATTGACGTAGGGACGGTATAGTCCTCGTCTTCCAGAATTTGGGGATGAGTGATTTAGCTGCATTAAGCAGGTGGGGGGGTCGCTGAGCGCTTGTAGGGGCCGACTGGTTTGCCTGTACAGTGGAATAGGACATACCATGGGTCATTGGGTACATCACAACCTTGAATTTCCTTGATCCAGTAAAGGATCGTTAACCAGAAGGGGCGTAGTCTAGGGCAGAACCACCAAATATGAGCGTGGTTCGCCCTCTCTCCACATTCCCTCCAGCAGAGGGGTGAGGTTTCTGGAAATAGCTTGTGTAATATGGCGGGGGTGTAGTGCCATCTGGTTAAAAGCTTGTAATTAACCTCTGCCATTTTGGAGGCTCCTGAGGAGGAGTGTGCCATTATTAGTATGTTCCTTTTTTGTTCTGGTGAGAGAGTCTTGTGGAGGTCCAGTTCCCAGCTGTGGATAAAGGCAGGGTTGCCGCCAGGCTGTAGTGAAAGTAGAGCTTGATGAAAGAAAGAGGTGGGTTTCTCAACGGGTTGAGGTTCGGAGAACACCAGTTCCAGAGGCGTCAGGTCTGCCACTGATCTAAGGGTTTTGGGAGGGAGTGAACAAAAGCGGAGAGTTGATGTTTCCATTGGTCCATGAAGGAGATGGGAGTTGTGTCGAGTAGGGCAGTTAGTGGGAGCATCTCCGATGAGGAGGTAACTTGATGTAAAAGGGTTTTCGCCCCTAGGTACCAGTGTTGAGAGCTAGATGCCAAGTTGCCCGGAGGGAAGTAGTTGTGGCCCAGGAGAGGGAGAAGGGGGGAGTTGTAGCTCCATGCTCTTGATTTGCATAAAGAGTCCCATATCGCAAGTGAGGATAGGGTGAGAGGGGAGGTGGTAGGGGCCAAGGACCTGAATTTCTTCGGTATCCACATGTGTGTTGAGAGTGTGGACCCGCATAGATCTGACTCCAGTGTTACCCACAGTTTTGGTTTCTTTATGATATTTCCAATCGGAAAGCCTGTTTAGTATGACCGCCCGGTAGTATAGACTATAGTCCGGTAGGGCTATACCGCCCTCTCTTTTGGGTCTAATAAGGAGAGACCTGGGGAGCCTCGGTTTCTTCCTATTCCATACATATCTAGATGTCAGGGAGTTCAGCAATGAGAAAAAACCAATCGGGATCCCGTATGGGATCATTTGCAGCATAAAGAGCACCCTGGGCAGCAAGTTCATTTTTATGACTCCCACCCGACCCAACCAAGAGTGTGCAAGCTGTGTCCATTTCTGTAAGTCTGAGCGTAGCGCATTGAGTAATGGTATGAAATTTGTGCGGAATAGAGCTGCTGGATTGGGGGTAAGCTGTATCTCCAGGTACTTCGTGTGCTTTACTTGCCAGGTAAAGGGGAAAGATTGCCTGAGGTAGGTGGCAGTAAGGGGGGGGGGGACAGTTAGGTTCAGAATCTCTGACTTTGTCATGTTGATTTTGAAGTTGGAGATCTCACCGAACGCAGCGAACTCAGACATGAGGTTAGGTATAGTGATTAGGGGCTGCCGGATGTAGAATAGGATGTCGTCCGCGTACGCCGCGTATTTATGTTCCGTCTGACCTACCACTATCCCATGTATGCTTGGGTTCAGTCTTATCTTGTACAGGAAAGGTTCTAGTGGCAGTGCGAATAGGATAGGCGACAGGGGGCATCCCTGGCGCGTGCCGTTGTGCAAGGTGAATGGGTCGCTAAGTGTACCGTTAATGCGTAGTTGAGCCGTTGGGTAGTTGTAAAGGGCCTCGATTTGGTGTAGCAGGGGAGTGTTGATGCCCAGATGTGTAAGCGTTGCCATGAGGAACTCCCAGTCCACCCTATCAAACGCTTTCTCGGCGTCAGTTGATAGTAAGAGGCTGGGAGTCCCCACGGGCATAGGCTATGAGGGAAAGGGTACGCAGGGAATTATCCCGAGCCTCCCTCCCTGGTATGAAACCCGTCTGGTCCCGTGATACCCATTTAGGGATCAAGGGGAGCAGGCGGTTTGCTATGGCCTTAGCGTAGATCTTGGCGTCGATATTTAAGAGCGAGATTGGGCGGTAGCTCCCACAGCTAGTTGGGTCCTTTCCACTTTTGGGGATGACCGTGATGTGGGCGTGTATGGTCTCGGGGCGAAGTGAACTACCGTCTACGGTCACGTTAGCATAGTTTGTTAGACGGGGGATTAAGGTGTCTGCATATGCTCGGTAATAGGCCACCGAGAACCCGTCAGGTCCCGGGTATGAAACCCGTCTGGTCCCGTGATACCCAACCCGTCAGGTCGGGGCGAAGTGAACTACCGTCCGTTAGCATAGTTTGTTAGACGGGGGGGGGGGATTTGGGGGGTGGGGGTGGGGGGGTGATTGGTAGGTGGGGGGGGGGGGGGGGGGGGGGAGGGGGGATTAGGGGGGGGAGGTTGGGGGTGGGGGGGGGGGTGGGGGGGGGGGTTGGGGGGTGGGGGGGGGAGGGGGGGGTAGGGGGGGGGGGGTGGTGTGGGGGTGGGGGGTTGAGGAGGGGCGAGGGGGAGGGTAAGGACATGGGGGGGGGGGTGGGACAGGAGTGGGGGGGGGGGTAGGTGGTTGTGGGGGGGGGGGGGGGGGGGGGTGGGGGGGGGTGGGTGCAGGGGGGGGGCTGGGGGGGTGGGGCGGGGGGGGGGTGTGAATTAGGGTTAGGTTCCCATGGGGGTACCGTGTGCGAGGCTACCCGCTCCAAGGGGGGGGGGGGGTGTGCGTGGGGTTGTGGGGGGGGGGGTGGGGGGGGGGGGGGGTGGGGGGGGGGGGGGGGGGGGGGGGGGGGGGGGGGGGGGTGGGGGTGGGGGGGGGGGGGGGGGGGGTGGGTTGGGTTGGGGGGGGGGGGGGGGGGGGGGGGGGGGGGTGGGAGGCGGGGGGGGGGGGGGGGGGGGGGGGGGGGGGGGGGGGGGTGGGGGGGTGCTGAGGGGGGGGGTGGGGCGGGGTAGGGGTGGGCTATTATATGGGGTGTGGGGTCCGACGCCATAGCACTGGACGCGCAAGGCATTAGCCGCCCCCCCCATCTCCCCCCTGCCCCCCGCCCCCCCCCCCCCCCCCCCCCCCAGTCCCCCTGGGGGCGGGGAGGGGTGTGGGAGGGCGGGGGGGGGGTGTGGGTGGTAGGGGGGGGGGGGGGGTGACCCCCCCCCTCCCCCCCCCCCGCCCCCCCCCCCCTAGGGGGCGGGTTCCCCCGGCCTGGGGGGGGGGGTGGAGTGGTGGCGTGGGGGGTGGGGGGGGGCCCACCCAGAACCCGTCGGAGGGGTCCCGTGGCTTTGCCGTTTGCCATGGCCTTCAGGGCCTGGTGCAGTTCATCTGATGTGAGGTCGCCCTCAAGTGTCGCTAAGGTCTCAGGGGGGAGGCAAGGTAAGTTAGCATTGTTCAGGTAGTCCCTGATACGCTGCGTTTTTTCCTGTTTATCAGTCATGGAGTGCTGGACATGGTAGAGGTGTTGGTAAAATTCCCTGAACTCCTTAGCAATCCCCGGCGTGTCATACACCAGATCTGCAGAGGGGTTCCGGATCTTTGGTATGAATGAAGCAGCTTTACGTTGCCGAAGTGAGCGAGCAAGGAGTTTACTGGGTCTGTCACCCCATTCATAAAACTGCTGGGAGATCACATGCATGCGCTGCTTATGTTCCAGGTGTAGCAATGACTTCAATTCCTCCCTCTTTTCAGTGAGGGATTGGAATAGAGTCACGGCTTGGTTGGCCTTATGAAGTTGCTCAAGCCGTCTCACTTCAGCAAGTAGTGTGGTCTGTCTGTGAGTGCGTTCTCTCTTTTTCCTGGCGCCAAGTTCAATGAGTTTTCCCCTTATGTGAGCCTTATGGGCTTCCCATAAGGTTCCTGGGGAGATGTCAGGGGTCGTATTGTCCCTGAAATAGTGTGTCAGCTCGTCACCTATCGCTTTTGCATCTATCTCGTCGGTGAGGAGGCTGTCGTTCATCTTCCAATTAATAGGTTTCAAGGGCAGTAATTGGACTTTGATAGTGAGTGATATGGGCATATGGTCCGAAATGGGTGAAGTCTCCACTGCGGATTTAACTAGGAGGGGGAGATGTTGATGGTCAATTAAGATAAGGTCAATCCTAGAATATGTTTGATGGACCGTGGAGAAGTGTGTAAAGTCACGTTCGCGTGGATGCATAAGCCTCCATGCATCCATAAGCTGGGAGTCATGCATTTGTTTGCGGATGAACCTCAGTCTTTTGTGTGACATGGCCGAGCCGCCTCTGGAAGTGTCCAGAGATGGTTCAAGGGGTGTGTTAAAGTCCCCGGCTAGGAGGAAGCATCCTTCAGAAAACTCACGTAGTTTTCTGAGTGTGTCTGCAATAAAACGTGCTTGGTCCTTGTTGGGTGAGTACAGGTTGGCTAGAGTGCATGGCATGCTGCCCAGGGTGCCCTTTAAGAACAGAAAGCGCCCTGCAGGGTCACTTAACATGGAGCCAAGAGTGAACGCGGTTCCCCTGCGGAGTCCAATGGCCACTCCCTTAGATTTATGGAGATCAGACAGGCTGTAATTCCACGTGGGGTATAAGGGGGAATGCAGTTTAACTGAGGTGGTATGTGTGAGGTGGGTCTCTTGCAAGAAAACCACATCACCTCTCAGACGGTCAAGGTCCCTGTACAGGGCATGTCTCTTCCCAGGGGCATGCAGGCCCCTGACGTTAAATGAGATTAACTTTACTCGGGTCATGGTGATTCCAGTGGGTGAACCGCGTTCATGATCAGGTCCATATACAGATCAATATCAGTTAAAAGTTGCATCCAGGCAGAGCCCCGGGGGACACAGGCAAGGAGGGAATGGTCACGGGGGGGAGGTGGAGGAAGGAGGGTAGAGAAAAGAAAGACACAAGGGAGGTCAGGGGGGGTAGGGGAGACAGAACAAAACAAGAACAGCAAAGACCATTCATCTAGAATGGTCAGAAAGGCACGCAAATCAATGCGGTGCGAGGGTCGGGCACGCATCCCACACCGCACCCCCAGACCCCCCGACCCCGAAGGGGCGGGGGGGTGAGGGCGCCGCGCAGGGCGCGCACTGACATGAGGGGGCCGTCGCAACGGGGCACCAACCATAAGGGTGGGTAGAGTGATGACCCGGTGCTCCGGCGCCGACTTAAGTATGCAGACCTACAAGGGCCCTACGCCTGTCCAGCGTTTCTTTTGCTAAGTCCGGGTAGAAAGAAAGTGAAGCGCCGTCAAAGTCCAGCGGTGCCGCATCTCTCGCTTTCTTCATAATTAGCTCCTTCTCCGGAAAGTGGTGGACGCGGCAGATGACGTCTCTCGGCATGTCTGTGGTGGCCGCTCTGGGGCGTAGGGCTCTGTGCACCCTGTCGATTTTTTAAGGGAGTGTCTGCCGCGCGGCCTAGTAGGCCGTTAAAAATACCCTGGACGGAGAGGAGCAGGTCTTCATCACCCGTGGCTTCAGGTAGGCCACGGATCCGGACGTTGTTGCGCCTGTTCCGGTTCTCCTGGTCCTCCAACTTGTAGAGGGCCATCCTGTGGGCGATCGCAAGTTGGCGAGTGGTAGATTGAAGGGCTCTGATGGCCGTTGTGTGGCGATCGAGACGGAGCTCAGACTCTTCCACCCGGAGGAGGACCTGGGACAAGTCAGAGCGTACCGCCGATACCTCTTTCTTGATGACGCGTTCGAGGCCTAGCAGCATGGAAGCCAGGTCGGCCTTGGTAGGTAAATCCCCCACCAGGGAGGCGACTCCGGAGTGCCTGAGATGGTGATCGTCCCCGTTGGAGCCCGCGGATGAGGTAGGTGAAAGGTGCCTGCGTTCCGGTCTGCTCCGGGGAGGCGGAGCCTGACGCTGAGAGAGGGCCTCGTGGAGAGCGGCCTAGGCCATCCTGGTCATCCAACTCCGGGGGGTCCACGGACATAAACCGCTTAATTGAGCCACTGGAGGATCCCTTTTTTGGTAGGGACTTGTTCGTTCTCCTTTTCATCTTTAGGGGCTGCTGGGTGAGGTCTGCGTGCTGTTTAAAGTTGTTAAATCAATGTCGGCGCCGGAGCTCGTGGAAAACACGTCTGGTCTAGTGCATAGTCAAGACCACGCCCCGGAACCTTCCAGTTTTATGACTAGCGTTACATCGGTATTCTTTAGGACAAAGAAATAAACTCGTCTATGTCCCAAATGACACCCAGGTGCTTCCTCCCCAGCAATGATCCCTGAAATAACTTCCCAACATTTTTACGTTCACCACCATGATGTATTGACCTGGCATACAAAGGACATCATGGTCAGGCTTCCGACCGAGGGAAGTATCAACCTGCTTCCATCTCCTCTGATCACATGTGGGTGATTTAGCCTCAAATGCGACAAGATAGAATCCCCAATCAGTAAGCCCATTGATGCCAAATATACAGACCAAGTCCGCACTTCTGTATATGGGATCATACAGCCTAACACCTTTCACAATCCAAACTGGTACAGCCCATCCAGGCATTCGACCACCATTTTGGATTAGTGTACGCAACGTGTTGTGGTAGAGTCTTACTGAGCGGTGATGCTAACTCATCAGGCCACTGCCCTTTATACAGAGATTGCACAATCAGCTTGATGCTGGTTGACACTTCCGCCCGCCACTGCGTGTACGCCAGAGCCCATGACCGATTTCTATCCTGTACCCTCACCCCCTCCACCAACCTCTCAACATGGTTCACCAAGTCTGGAGACCCTGGGTATTTTGTGAATGTTATTAAGGATGCCACCAATCTCTCTGAGTAACAAAGTCCCGCTCAAGCTATGGCCGAGAGTTTGTTCCTCAGGATACCGATGTCTACCCCATTACCAACACCCATACCAGCTCCTATTCCCCCAATATAGTGCTGAATACATGCCTCCTCTTGTGGTTACTCCTCAGAGATAAGCATCCTGCATGCACCTTATTCTGTGTCCGCACATCTCTGGGAGTAAGTCACTGGTACGATGACCGCACTTGATTCAGCGTATACTTAGCACATATAGGGTAATAGGTTTTATCAACCACTGTGAGATGTTGCAGCGCCATGTGGTGAAGGCATACTGTACTCTGGTAGTCAGCGTTTGTTCCCTTTATCTATCGGAGCATGCTCCTGTGTGTATACACTGGCGTTCCCTGTGCAGGGTTTCAACTTCTCAGGTGAGACCTCAACCAGGCGTATCTCCCCCATACAAGGAAATGTTCACCCCATTGATGTGTCACCTGGCACCCTCTAGTCTGGCCAACAGACACCTTATTATGCATAAGTGCCTGCCCGCCTCCTGGGTACCTGCACCATATAAATTCCGTTACGTCAATACATGTCATACATTACACAACTTTTCTTCTTTCCACTCCTCCCTCCAACAAAAAAAACATATATATATTTTACATTTTCATGTTCTGATGGATTGGATGTGTTATATTCATTCCCCCAACCTCCAACCCATTGTACGTATATTAATAACACGTTTGCATTCATCAGGAGAGAGTCCAGCAAAAAAAAAATGTTTCAAGTCTTATTGATAGGCACAGTCTTTCAGATTCAGCACCAGATCGTCCATAGGAAAAGAAAAAGTGTTAAAGTGAATCTTTTTGTTTGTCTTGTCTCTCCTGATATTTATTAGAATAAATTTGGAGCGTGGTATGGCACAGACAAACTGCCAACCAGATGATCATCTGTCATCCATTTTCCAGAAACCTTTCCAATATCGCTCCACCAGGATTCTGGAATTGAAAAACAAGAGCAGAATCAAATTCTTATCCATAATATCTGCTAGCTTACTATATTTACTCCTATTTCCCTCCTTGGAACCCAGGAACTTAGTATTCCTGGCTTCTTCAACTTGACCAAACTATCAAAACAACCATGACCTCTTTAGGCAGAACCCACTCTAAAATGGATCCCCATGGTATGATCAAAACATTCAAAACGGACGTCAATGTTGTTTCTCAAAAATTCTAAAATTAAAATACTAAAAAAAAAACAATGCATTTATCTTTATATTTAAGATTTATGCACTAATCCCCTTTCAGGTGGACAAAGCCTAAACCTTTTGGTGCGTTTTACACCTGAACAAAGCAACAATAAAATAGCTGACTAAGCCAATACCCAAAAACAAAAAAATGATTTTATTTTTTTTTCCAAAAAGTCTAATTCAATTCAAGTCCAATTAAAAGTCTGGCCATTATCACCCAAGAACAACATGACAAGACAACCACCATACAACAATGACAAACACTCAACTTTTAATTAAAGACATCCATGGATTTTCTCCTGAGAAGAGTACATGTTTTTTTTTATCTGAAAGACAATAAGTTAATGGGAAAAACAACACAAACAAAACATTTGTACCTTCATAACAACATTTGCTACCTCATCTGTAACTCTTTAGTCCATTAATGTCAGATTATTGTTTAAATGTTTTCATTGTTTGCAAACAATTACTAATTAATGAGCTCATGGTAACATGTGATCGATTATGCATTTACAATAACCTAACCCCCGTGTTGGTCTCACTTTGACGGACCTGCAAACAAAACACAAATGTTTAGTATCCAAACCTGTTTATTCTTCCCTGGTCTCTGGAAAAGAACACAAAGACAATGATTAAACACGATTATCATGACAATTGACTTTTTAAGTGCCCCAAGTCTTTTCCCATTAATTGTATTGCTTGGGGAACACCTACAAGCCAGAATGGTAGAATAAACAACTAAACTAAAAAATAAAAATTAAAACTAAAAAAAAATTACTAAAAAAATATAAAAAATTTAAAAAAAAAAAAATATATATATATATATAATAAAAAAAAAATAATAATTTTTTTTTTTATAAAAAAAAAAAAAATTAAAAACATTAAAAATGAAAAATTAAAAAAATATTAATAAACTATTAAACCTTATAAAAAAAATTACAAAAATACTTAAAAATAAGAGGAAAAAAAAACAATAATCATAAGAGTTATTCAATTCAGAGGCTCATCCTTCAAAATAATAAAACTATATATCAAGGTCCTCTATCTTATTCCAAATCTGAAACTCACATCAAACCTTATTCATAGAAAGGAAACTTTGATCAGAATATTTTTAACATACTTGCAGCTGACTAGGTGCTGCTAACATTGCTTCTCCCAGTGCTATGTTTGAATAACCATGCGGCTACCTCCATTTTGATCTTATGCAACTGTCCTACATATTGCTTTTCAGTTTGTAGACTCCGTAATTGGGTCTTAACCGGGAACTGGGTTTGCTCACTATGGGCTCTATGCTTTGGATTGCTACCCCACCTGGCCGAATAACATTAATAATGCCTTGGGGTAGTTTTCGGGTATGATCTTCTTTTGATATCGTTATTTGCCCAACAATACTTTGCGATGTGACCTCCCCTTTTACACAAACAACATTTTAGCTCTGGTTTCTCTGCATAGGCCCTTTTTTTAACATCTTGTGCTGGAAATTCACATTGCTGGATAATATTACTGTGATTGGAATGAACAGACTTTACACTTTCATCGTCTGAGGAGTCATCAGAAGTTTCCATTTCAACT